>CM039678.1:423524538-424124538 GCA_022496015.1 Hordeum marinum | reverse complement strand
CTATGTAGTTCTTCATTTTAAATATCCTGATGTGCAATACTTGGTTGTGCAACTTCCAACCTAGAAACTAAGACTATGTTCAAGATTGAGATAGGACAAAATAACATGGTACTAATCGTTGCTTTCGAGTTTGAAGATATCACCTGGCATCTTTTCGGCTATCTTCTATTCATTTAATTCTGTTGGGGAATAATGTGCCGTGTTACACATTTACTATGATTCTTAGTACGATCAGTCCTTTTAGAGTACCTACTCATAACATCAAAAGGTGTCTTTGGTGGATGCATGCTAGTACGCAAATACTACTTAGGCTTGGGATCTATGTGACCTCTGTAGTGTTGTTTACTTAATATATAGGTTTGCAATTTGTTGTAGTGTTCTCTTGAATCGTTTCTATTGACGCTGAAACTTTTCAATCGACAACTTTTAGTCTTCCTGACCCTGGTTTGTGTCAGATGCCTTATTTCAGAATTGTTGGGCCTATGCCTAAGGGTTATATTTTTCCCTCAGAAAGAGCATTTTTTGACATATTTAGACTACTGCATCCTCTAGTTGTTATTACTGTGAAGAAAATAGTTGAAATTTACTGAATGACTTTATATGTACTTATTGCTGGCATTGTCACATATATGTTAGTTAACTATTCTGGTAAGTATCTCCATTGTACTTCCACGCGATACATGTGCTAAGCAATCCAAACTACCCAAAAGTTTTTTTTTTCTCCATTGTCCTCAGATGGTTTTGGTTTTGGTAAACCCGAGCTCTTAAAGGGTACCGGTTGATTATTCGTATATTTAACCGTTTTATCACCTTTGTTAGTGAATACTACCTCTGCCCAGTTTGTTTATTGCTTGTTGGTTATTCAAATACTTGTTTATTGTCTCTAGGCTGTTTCTTCGCAAAATAGTAGTTGTAGATCTGTAACTCAGATTTTTGATCTCATCCTTTTCCTGTATATCAAAGTTAGAGCTGTTTGTATATTTTATTTTAGGCAGTACTGTTGATATATTAGGAAGTAAAATGAATACCAATATGACTTTAATCTCATATAAAAGCCAAATATACATGCTTTTGACGTCCTTATATGATTTTGAGTAAACCTTTTTGAAAGTCTTTTGGCATAAAAGGCAATTCGATTTTTCATAAGATGTTTTTGTTTATGCGACAACTTTGCCCCATAAAAAAATTGGTCATGCCAAATGGTATTGGTTGCCTGCTCGGTTTGTTGTCAAGATTTTGGTTATATATGGGTCCTTCAATGCTTCCTTCACAAATTGTTCCCAAAATGTTGGCCAACAGGGTGGAGGATTCCTTCACCAAATTGTTGGCAACCAATTTTTGGTAGGGCTCGCATGGATATAAACCAGACATACTTTGCAATCCAGCTTTGCGTATGACATTTGTTAGTACTCATGTATGATTGCAAACTCAGAGAACAAGAGGTGGACCCACTCATGTAGAAAACCATAGTTCTAGTACCATATGTGAAGTTATTAGTTCCTTGTTAATCAGTATGCATAATGGTTTCCATCCAACTCTACAGAATGTTTACGAATAATCTTTTTCTGCCTGGAACAGTCCATGGATCGGAGTACAGTTTTGGAGCTCATGACCTTCCAACAAGTGGTGTTTTTGAGGTCGAACCAAAGAGCTGCCCAGGCTTCTTGTACAGATCTTCGATTTTCATAGGCCGTACAAGTCTACATCCCCTGGAATTTCGAGATTTCATTCAGAGAATGGCCTCGGGGTATCATGGGGATACATACCACCTCATATCTAAGAATTGTAACCACTTCACGGATGATCTCAGCACCAGATTGACAGGAAAGCCAATTCCTGGTTGGGTTAACCGACTTGCGAAGCTAGGTAATAAGTCTGCACTCCTTATACATTTATTTGTTGCAACCTTCTAATGATTTTATTGCTGGTAAGGAGTATTAGCAGTATGCTGAAATTGTGTCTGCCATGCCCTGATCACCACTTACTCCTAGCAGATTTGGAGTTTTAGGTAAGTTAGGAAGGTAGGGAAAGAAATATCATGGGCAAGAGAGGGTTGACTTGGTATAAGGGTAAAGGAAATAGCTGGAGTAGTATGCGATATCTTGCAAGGATGGGGGAAATTTTGCAGGTATGGGGAGGGTCAGTATCTTGCAAGGATGGGGAAAATTTTTCAGGCATGAGGAGAGTCGATATCTTGCAAGCATTTGGGGGGCGGGGGGGGGGGGGGGGGGATTTTGCACGATTAGGAGAGTAAGTGTGGCACTGTCTCCGTGCTCACTGCTCAGGCCTAGGAGGAATATAGGTTATGCATCACAATGAAAGAGAGATACCCGTATGGTACTTTGATTAAGTTTAGCAGCAGTAGGTGTGTCTGTTAGCGCTTTTAGTTGAGTTAGTTGCCTTATCTAAGAGATACTTTACCAAGTAAAAGTGATTCAAGTTATATTTTTATCATTTATTTAGTTGGTTTAGTGCTAGGAGCGCCTTTTAAATAAGGTTGCATTACCTTCCTTTTGACTTGAGCAAAGAATGAGTAAATCTTGCTTAGATCCCTCGTTCTCTCAGCCAAGTTGATCCCCTGTTTGCTCTATGCCCTTCCTCTAGCAACAATGTTGCTTAGATCCCTCGTTCTCTCAGCCAAGTTGATCCCCTGTTTTCTCTATGCCCTTCCTATAGCAACAATGATCTTAGTACCATCTCTGTGTAAGGTGTTTATCCTATTGTGAGCTAAGGTTCATAACAATTGTTACCAGAGTCAGTTACCATGACTCCTGATTCCGAGAAACCATAGTCAGTTACCATGACTCCTGATTCCGAGAATCCATCGTCGAAGTCATAGCTCCACATGAACCACGATTAACCTAATGGAAAATGGAAGTGTTATGGTGCAAAATGGAGGCAGTGTGCCAAATAGCGAAAGCTTGTAAGGATAATTGGCGCTAGGCAAAGCACAAATGGTCGTGAGGAGGTGGATCAACTCGGCTTAGAATGGATACACATTAACTCGCTTTCTTTCCTTAACTCTGAAGGATGTGCATCCCAGAATGATCTTGGATAATTCTTGGATGGCTGAGCGAAACTACTAAGAAAGAACTCAATAAACTTTCTCTCTTGAATAGTGAAGTAACTTGGCTCCTGTAACTCCTAAGAAAGTAACAGCAACTACCCTAACTGATGGGATTTTATCCCTCTTTTTTTGTGATTGGGATTTTATCCCTTATTCGAATATGGTATCCTCTATTTGGATAACTGCAGGCATACGGGGAACTGCATAACATCTCACCCCTCCTCAACATGCAGCTCCTCCTCGAGCTGTAGTGTGGTTTCCAGTGTCGACACTTTGTCGGAGTCCCATGGTATTGACCACTCCGCTGCTGGAACCAGTGCCACCGCATGATTGATCTCTTTCAGCTGATTTTTCGGAAACATTGTTTTGAAGACAATGTCTTGGTAGCTTTTCCTACACTTGTGCTATCACAGTTATCCTTGCCTGACAAGGAAAGAGAAGTCCACACACATGCATAGTGGTCAATACCATGTATACACATGTCCTCGTGTGATCCAAGCGCCTAATCAAACCGAACAATTGAACAAACCAACTCAGATTTTGGTCCCAGCCCATTTGGCCTAGTTGCA
The DNA here is from genome assembly GCA_022496015.1 of Hordeum marinum. NCBI lineage: Eukaryota > Viridiplantae > Streptophyta > Magnoliopsida > Poales > Poaceae > Hordeum > Hordeum marinum. The sequence goes on along the minus strand of CM039678.1, from coordinate 424,120,902 downwards.
TGTGAAGGCCCAAGTAGGGCTTGACTGTGTCTTGCCTGGAAGTACCTGTTTTTCTCACTGTCTCCTCTGGTTCGGTCACCCCTAGCCATGTTGCACTGATCCTTGCTGCTGTGCCTCGTGTGGAGGGCCAGGACACCAAGGCATCGACGAAGCTCTCACCATGGCTAAGTCCTTGCTGTTGTCTTTCCCCAGTGCCACACTCTGAGCATCACACCTCCAAGTTGAACTGTAAGGCTGTTGTGCAACACGGCACCGGCTCTCGAGGTGAGAATGGCAATCTGGGTACCTCATGGCTCTAGCTTGCGCTGCCAGTTCACCCAGCTGTGCCGCTGTAGCTGGACTTAGCGTTGATCGCCACTTGCTGTGGCCCAACTGCTGCTGCAGGAGATGATGTAGTTGCTTGTGTGGTGACTGGGAGCACCAGAGCAGCCCCATCTTCGAAGATGCAGCCGCCAGAACTATCATCGATGCAACAATTTGCCTTTCCGCAATTGTACATGGCTGCTCCATGACATCCTGGCATGTTTACCTCCATTAACGTCATTCGAACTATCCACTTCTCCTACTGCATATTGTTGATGCTGCCCACACCATGCTTGGAGAAGGCACTGGTACCACTCTTACGAGAGACATGACGCTGTTGCCACCAGGGCCTATGCTGCTGTGCTGTGACGCACCATCATCGTTGATTGCACAGGCTCGCCTCTGAGAGGGTTCTCACGTGAGTGTTGCATTAATCTCTTTCAATCTGCTGTCAATCCTGTTGATAAGTGGCAGTAGGATTGCAAACACCTCTGCTAACTGTTGGACCATTTCAGGCTAGGTAGGCTAAACTATTCTCAGAAATGCTTAATAATATCTTCATTCGTTGCTTGATTGATATGTGGTACACACCGTCCCTTATATAGGGAGATGAATAACTTGACTCCGAACAAACTAATCATAACTTTCCTAACAAATGGGATCTTATCCCTTATTTGAAGATATTTTCCTCTGATTGGATAACTAGGGGACATAACACCCTCTTCTTTTAGAAATTCTGGAGATGAACAAACATTAACCAAGTAAAATGGGATGCAATATAATAATGTTTTTTTATCAGTTTTACCATTAGTTGTGTCACACTACTCAATTTTGCCACTAGAAGTTTCAACTACTTAAAAATGCCATCCTTCCATTAAGTGTGTGATCAAAAATGACACTCGGCACCGTTACCGTCCTGTCAAAGGCCATTGACCGGGGTGAAGTGGTCAAAATACCCCTGGACCCCACTTATGAGTGTTCCCTCCACAACCAAATTAACATGTGGGTCCTAGTTTTCAGTACACAGAGAATGAATTAGAAGCAAAAATAGCTTCACGCGAGGGTGCTCGAATTCCCCCGTGTCGTTATTTTTTCTTCTTATTAATTCTCTGTGTGCTGATAACTAGGACCCACAGGTTATAGGGGAGCGCTGGTAAGTTGGGTCCAGGGGTATTTTGGTCACTTCACCTCGGTCAATGACCTTTAACCAAACAGTAATGGTGCCAAGTGGCATTTTTTTTAGCACAAGCTTAAGAGAAGGATGGCATTTTTGAGTAGTTGGAACTTAAATGGCAAAATTGAGTAGTGTGACAAAAACCAGTGTCAGAACTGATAAAAACCTAATAATCAAACCCCTAACTAAATAACTCATCTCTTAAGTGATTGAAGTACAGTTGTCACTATAATACCTTGTGTGAACATTCTGGCACCACATGACATATGGTGTCACATCAGTAGCCTTAGATCTTGAATTGACTACGGTGCTGCTACCCGTAAGCTCTAATTAATCATGCAAATATCTTTCATGAAACACAAAGTCATCGGTATCCAGAGGTTTCTATGCTTTATGTCAAAACATATTCATCGTTTGTTCTGTTTCAAAGTGTATTGCATCTTAATTTTTCTTTTTCATTCTTGGTATGTCATGAAAGATAATATCAAATTACTTTCAGGTGCGTTTTGCAACTGCCTTCTACCAGAAAGCATGCGGTTGGAGTCAACTGAGACAAAGAACCTCACGGACTACCATTTCTCTGGTAGATATCCATGTTCCTCATCTCATCCGTTCCTTTGAATCAATCATGCTATTCCATGGGTGCTCATGTTTATTATCTATCAATGCCTTTGACTAGATGATTCCAACATAACCATCAATGACCAATTTGACGATGATGACATTGAAGAAAAACACCTGCTTTCAGAATCTTCTGTTAGTGAAAATGCAATTGTAAAGGAAGTCCACAGATGATAGTTTTCTGAAGCCATGCGGAATAGTTCAGTGTGCAGTTTATCATTCATTTTGTACATTTGTAATTTCCGTATTACGAAATGTATCACACCCATTCTATTGTATTTAAGTATTGTACATTCATTCAATGGCGGGTTTGGTATCATGATTTCTTCATTCCCCTCGTACAACACTATTACCCTACTGTCCTCTCTAGGTATACTGCGATTCAGAGTGTAATCTTAATTCATTTTCTTCTGTAAAAATGCAAGTCAAGCAAGCCAGTATGGTTCCTGAAAACTGCTAGATGTTACAATCAATGATCAATGTGGTTCTTTTTTCCTCCTTTTCTGGGTCCTGGTTTGTTATGTTTCCTATTGACTTGAGCTGTTTCTTGTCAGAAGTAGTTGAGCTGCTACATATGGTTGGCCAAATTGCACCTGTGTTTCTATCCAGATGCTCACAGGAGGGTCAATCTGCGCACCTAGAACATGGAAGTTTGTCCCCTCAGTACTGCGTATTGTACTATTACTGTCCGGACGTAATAACTGTCCAATTTGCTTTATGCAAATGCTCATATAACCATGAACATGCACGGAATGTAGACAGCCAACCTTTGAAAGCTAAAATATCAAACGTTGCTTGATAGGTACTCCTGCCTGAAGACTTCTATACAGCCTTGCCTGAAGGGTTCTATACATGCTAGTACAAAGATGTTCCACTAAGTAGTTACAGGAAAAAAAGATGTTCTTGCTAAGAAACACAACAAACTGGCAGCTCTGGTTCCGATGCAAAAAAACAAACAAACAAAAACTTGCAGCTCTGGTTAAATTTTATATTGGCTTCCTAATTTGGATGCTCAAAGTTTTCATGCAGATATATTGGAAGAGAAACGTCAGCAAAACCATGAAGCCTCCTCTTTCAAACATGAGCAAACCCAATAGGAACAAAGTTAAAATGTGTTTTATTGTCTACCCTAAAACAATAACAGTTCATTTTTTTTGGAAAGCCGAAGACCCAAGTCTTTGCATCGGTTGATGCACCCAACCATCTTTATTACTACGAAGTTTTCAACCGTTACTATAAAGGAACCAAAATGTTGCAGAGCTCTATGTCACACTCATGCAATCATTTCATAGAGAACATGTATATGTCTTTGAAAAAAATCTATGTTCTTTAAACTTTAAAAATAGCTTTTCCATTTCCCCCCAAATAACAGGTTTCAAGGAGCAGGGGTTCTTAAACTTCACACTCCACATGTAAATGTATCTAGAGCAAGGTTATGGTAACCTATGCTGCTTTTCTGGTAAGCAACCACCAATGCCTCCAATAAACAAGTATATTGATTGAAAAACTTGTTTGAACAAGGTTTGTGCAATCCGTAAGGTACTAAAAGAATACAAGCGCATTCCAAAAGGCCAACATTTCCACTTACCAGCGGTAATAGCTTCTACCATTGTTGCTCGGTATTGTTTCCCGACCATTACCTAAAACATTGATTTAGAGTAAAATATAGAAACACCTTATTCATCATAGAGTGAACACTAGGAGACAACAAACTCAAAAAAGTCATCGAGGTTGCTTCTAGAGCTTTGATTCCTCGTGACTCTTTGAGTAGAATATGACTACTTAGGATGATTCATTGCTATTGACAATGCCATCTTAGATGGTCTCTCAGTGTCATATTTGACGGTTTCGAGAGGTGTCTCCTCTTGGAGTCGCTGATATCGTGGTATCTTAGATAACTCCCAAGCCGTTTAAAGAAAATCTTCATCTTAGACGGTTCTAGACTAAGACCTATATGAGTTAGAAAACTTTTATCTTTAGCGTTTGTAGTGACTCCGACCTTCTAGCCGATTATGTCGTAAACGCCATTGAAGATAACTTTTTCTCTCGAAAAGGGGAGTACCCTGGTCTCTGCATTGCGGGTTCACACAATTTTTTTATTAAACGTGAACAAGTTCAAGTCACCGAGTACCAGAGAAAAGTACAAATAAGAAGAAAATACGACCACAAACCTCTCGGACCGGAGATTACATAGCTCATCCACATAATCTACAAGTTGCTCGACAACCAAACTGGTTGAATAAACCACATGTAACTATTTACAATAGGCTGCATCCAAAAGACATAAGCGCATGCACGTTTACATGCTGCAGTGATAACCAAATACGAATTGAAGCCGTAGCTCTATGGATAACTTACAAGAAATTAGAAGTACATGGTATATTTGAAACACCATCATTCCGACATTTTCATATTCCCAGAGAGTGACACAAATTCCAACATAGATTTGACCCATTATATTATGATAAATACTACCAAAACAGTTTCCAAACAAATTTGGAATACTCATTGACGGTTCTACACTGGATGTAACATGAATCGTGCATTAGATCAAGGTAGCAAAAATGGGCATGACAAAAATAAATGATGAATTGTCTCGTCATGATAAAAAAGCAACATTGTTTTGTTATCATGCCAATTACGTTTAGCAAGATTATCTTTGGTAAGGACTAACTCCTCTGCAAAAACCACATAAAAACTTGATCTTGGAAGGGATCTTCGTTTTACAAATATGTTTTTTGTGAAACATAGGTCAAGAATCCATAAGATCCGAACTCATAGACTTCACAGTGAAGACACCATTTGTGGTTAGCGTCCACTTGAATCGACATCAACCTAGAAACTAAATGGGTCCACTAGTCCATCTATCACCTAGTAAAGCCCTGTGAAATTGGATGTTTAAAGGGCTAGCCCCAAGAACAGAAGCAACATAATCCTCTTTTATGAACACAATATTACAGAGGGTCGGGTATTGTAAAGCTAACAGAGTGTCATCCACCTAGGTATCTTCTTAGAAACTCGTCGATTGCTCGCCACCAATCTTAAAGGAACCTCTCCTAAAAAAGGATGGCTTTACCTTCATCAAACCCCTCCAAAATGGCGGATCGGTAGACTTAGCATCTACTTGGGATGCTATTTTGGAGTCCAGGTATTTATTATGCAACAACTCTTGCCAAACACCTTCCCCGTTAAGTAGAGTAAGCACTTATTTTTTTATTACAAAGTTTCCATTGCCCGACCACCTTTGATCCTTCGGCCTACACAAAATGTCCCATTTACCAAGTCTATACTTTCGCTTCTACTCCTTGCATTACCAAGTCTACTTATTTGATAGGGTTTTCTATTTTACTGATCTCATGGTGGTAGTTGGGAGACCGAGTTATAGGATCGATAGCCGTACTATCAAGAGGGGATCTCAAGCGAGTAGCTTGATCGTATCGTTCGTTGAGATCTCAAACCATTGCATTCTTGGCATCATCATATTTCTTGGTTCTTGGTTGATTTCCTCTATGTGGGTTCATGAGCTTATGGTAAGCTTCATGGCAAGCTCAAGTTCATCGAAAACGGAGTCCATATGCATCTTCTATGATGTTTTTGATGTTGGAGTTTTTGCCGGTTCTTCATTAATAGATGTTTTCATCACTATTGGATAGCTATTGTTGTCCTGAATACGACAAGCTCGAGTTTGCTCAATTCGGAGCTCATATGCGAAGGTTATGGCAGTTCTGGTCTTACTGGTTTTCTTGATGCAGTTGTATCGTTGGTCCGAGCGGTTGTACCGCTTGGCCGGTATGTCTGGTGCAACTACCGCCCACGGGTGATACCCTGGGGTCGCTGCTCACAGGTTGATGCCAGTGGTTGTACCGCCCAGGATTTGGCCAACCCTATGAGTGGCTTCAGGTGGTTGTACCGGCCCGACACCAGCCCAACACCGGACAGGGTTCTGTTATGGTGCGGTTCTTGGGCGGTGGTGGACCGGTTGTTCCGGTCAATTCATTTTGACCGGTACTACCGGTGCCCAAAGCGGTTTTACCGCTCGGGACTCTGCCTCGCCACCTCCCGTGCTCGATCCTAGCATTTGTACCAGCCTTCTTAGCGGTTGTACCGTCTGTGTGCGATTCTGCACATAACAGGCAGATTTGTGGGGACCTATTTAAGGGGGTCTTCTTCCCCAATGGTCCCCTAACTCTTGATCTCGTGTTTGCCCCCCATTGTTCACCTTCTTTGAGCTTGCTAACTCTCAATCACTCCAATGATTCTTGCTAGTTCTTGAGGGAAAAGAGAGAGGATATTGTTGGAAATATGCCCTAGAGGCAATAATAAAATGGTTATTATTGTATTTCCTTGTTCATGGTAATTGTCTATTGTTCATGCTATAATTGTATTAACCGGAAAACCGTAATACATGTGTGAATACATAGACCACAACATGTCCCTAGTGAGCCTCTAGTTGGCTAGCTCGTTGATCAATAGATGGTCACGGTTTCATGACCATGGACATTGGATGTCCTTGATAACGGGATCACATCATTAGGAGAATGATGTGATGGACAAGACCCAATCCTAAGCATAGCACAAGATCGTGTAGTTCGTCTGCTAAAGCTTTTCTAATGTCAAGTATCGTTTCCTTAGACCATGAGATTGTGCAACTCCCAGATACCGTAGGAATACTTTGGGTGTGCCAAACGTCACAACGTAACTCGGTGGCTATAAAGGTACACTATGGGTATCTTCGAAAGTGTCTGTTGGGTTGGCATGAATCGAGACTGGGATTTGTCACTCCGTGTGACGGAGAGGTATCTCTGGGCCCACTCACTAAGACATCATCATAATGAGCTCAATGTGACTAAGGAGTTAGCCACGGGATGATGTGTTACGGAACGAGTAAAGAGACTTGCCGGTAACGAGATTGAACAAGGTATAGGGACACCTACGATCGAATCTCGGGCAAGTAACATACCGATGGACAAAGGGAATTGTATACGAGATTGATTGAATCCCCGACATCGTGGTTTATCCGATGAGATCATCGTGGAACATGTGGAGCCAATATGGGTATCCAGATCCCGCTATTGGTTATTGGGCGGAGAGGTGTCTCGGTCATGTCTGCATGCTTCCCGAACCCGTAGGGTTTACACACTTAAGGTTCGATGATGCTAGGGTTATATGGGAATAGTGTATGTGGTTACTGAAGGTTGTTCGGAGTCCCGGATGAGATCCCGGACATCACGAGAAGTTCCGAAATGGTCCGGAGGTAAAGAATGATATATAAGAAGTGAGGATTTGGTCACCGGAAGTGTTCCGGGCATCACCGGTAATGTACCGGGACAACTGGAAGGGTTCCGGGGGTCCATCGGGAGGGGCCAGTGGCCTCGAAGGCCTGAATGGGCTGAGAGTGGGAAAGGACCAGCCCCTGAGTGGTCTGGTGCACCTCCCACCAAGGCCCAAGGCGCAACAAGGGTGGAGGGGGGCCAAACCCTAGGCATGGGTATTGCCTTGTGCGCCAAGACCACCCTAGGGCGCCACCCCTCCTCCCCATCTATGCCACCGCACCTCCTAGGGTTTCCCTAGGGGTGGAAGGCCCTCCTCCTCCTTCCCTCTATATATATGTGGGGTTTTGGGGCTGCACACAATAGATCTCTCTCTCCCTCGGCGCAGCCCTACCCCTCCTACTCCTCGTCCTCTATAGTGCTTGGCGAAGCCCTGCCGGAGTACCACGCAGCTCCACCGTCACCACGCCGTCGTGCTGCCAGAGCTCTCCCTCAACCTCTCCTTCCTCCTTGCTGGATCAAGGCATAGGAGACGTCACCGGGCTGCACGTGTGTTGAACGTGAAGGCGCCGTTGTTCGGCGCTTAGATCGGATTCCACCGCGATCTGAATCGCTGCGAGTACGACTCCACCAACCGCGTTCTAGTAACGCTTCCGCTTTGCGATCTTCAAAGGTATGAAGATGCACTCATCCCACTCGTTGCTGGTTTCTCCATAGATAGATCTTGGTGTCACGTAGGATTTTTTTTTGATTTACTACTACGTCTCCCAACAGTGGCATCATGAGCTAGGTCTATGCGTAGAATCTATGCACGAGTAGAACACAAGTTGTTGTGGGCGTCATCTTGTTAATTTGCTTGCCGTTACTAGTCTTATCTTGATTTGGCGGTATTGTGGGATGAAGCGGCCCGGACCAACTTTAAACGTAGGCTTACGTGAGACCGGTTCCACCGCCTGACATGCACTTGTTGCATAAGGTGGCTTGCGGGTGTCTGTCTCTCCCACTCTAGTCGGATCAGATTCAATGAAGAGGGTCCTTATGAAGGGTAAATAACAATTGGCATATCACGTTGTGGTTTTTGCGTAGGTAAGAAACGTTCTTGCTAGAAACCTATAGCAGCCACGTAAAAACTTGCAACAACAAATTAGAGGACGTCTAACTTGTTTTTGCAGCATATGCCTTGTGATGTGATATGGCCAAAGGATGTGATGTGATGCATTGTGATGTATGCGATTGATCATGTTCTTGTAATAGGATTCACGACTTGCATGTCGATGAGTATGACAACCGGCAGGAGCCATAGGAGTTGTCTTAATTTATTGTATGACCTACGTGTCAATCATAAACGCCATGTAATTACTTTACTTTATTGCTAATCGTTAGCCATAGTAGTAGAAGTAATAGTTGGCGAGACAATTTCATGAAAACACGATGATGGAGATCATGGCGTCGTGCCGGTGACAGTGATGATCATGGTGCCCCGAAGATGGAGATCAAAGGAGCAAGATGATATTGGCCATATCATGTTACTATATTGATTGCATGTGATGTTTATCATGTTTACATCTTATTTGCTTAAAACGACGATAACTAAATAAGATGATCTCTCACTAAAATTTCAAGAAATGTGTTCACCCTAACTATGCATCGTTGCTAAGGATCGTTGTTCCGAAGCACCACGTGATGATCCGGTGTGATAGGCTCTAACGTTTGCATACAACGGGTGTAAGCCAGATTTACACACGCATTACACTTAGGTTGACTTGACGAGCCTAGCATGTGTAGACATGGCCTCAGAACATGGGAGACCGAAAGGTCGAACATGAGTCGTATAGAAGATACGATCAACATGGAGATGTTCACCATTGATTACTAGTCCGTCTCACGTGATGATCAGACACAGGCTAGTTGACGTGGATCATGTATCACTTGGATGACTAGAGAGATGTCTATCTAAATGGGAGTTCATTAAATAATTTGATCATGTTAACTTAATTATCATGAACTTAGTCTAAAATTGTCTTTACAATCCATATTGTAGATCCAATGGCCAACGCTAATGTTGCCCTCAACTTCAACGCGTTCCTAGAGAAAACCAAGCTGAAAGATGATGGATGCAACTATGCGGACTGGATCCGTGGCCTGAGGATAATCCTCATAGCTTCCAAAAGATTACATGTTCTTGATGCACCGCTAGGTGACGCACCCATTTTCCCAGCGGCTCAGGACGTTATGAACGCCTGGCAGTCGCGCTGTGATGATTACTTCCTGGTTCAGTGTGGCATGCTTTACAGTTTAGAACCGGGGCTCCCAAAGCGTTTTGAGCAACACATAGCATATGAGATGTTCCAAGAGCTGAAATTGGTTTTCCAAGCTCATGCCTGGGTCAAGAGATATGATGTATCTGACAAGTTCTTCAGTTGTAAGATGGAGGAGAATAGTTCTGTCAGCGAGCACATACTCAAAATGTCTGGGTTGCACAACCGCTTGTCTCGGCTGGGAGCTCGTCTTCCAGATGACTCGGTTATTGACAGAATCCTCCAGTCGCTCCCACCTAGATACAAGAGCTTTGTGATGAACTACAACATGCAGGGGATGGAGAAGTCCATTCCTGAGTTGTACTCGATGCTGAAATCAGCGGAGGTCGAGATCAAAAAGGAGCATCAAGTGTTGATGGTCAATAAGACCACTAGTTTCAAGAAAGGCAAGGGTACGAAGAACTTCAAGAAGGATGGCAAAGCAGTTGCCACGCCTGGTAAGCAAGTTGCCGGGAAGAAGAACAAGAATGGATCCAAGCCCGAGACTGAGTGCTTTTATTGCAAGGGTACCAGTCACTTGAAGCGGAACTACCCCAAGTACTTAGCGGATAAGAAGGCCGGCAACGTTAAATGTATATGTGATATACTTGTTATTGATGTGTACCTTACCAACGCTCGTAGTAGCTCCTGGGTATTTGATACCGGTGCAGTTGCTCACATTTGTAACTCCAAGCAGGAGCTGTGGAATAAGCGGAGACAGGCAAAGGACGAGGTGACGATGCATGTCGGGAATGGTTCCAAGGTCGATGTGATCGCCGTCGGCACACTACCTCTACATCTACCTTCGGGATTAGTTTTAAACCTTAATAATTTTTATTTAGTACCAGCTTTGAGCATGAACATTGTATCTGGATCTCGCTTGATGCGAGATGGCTACTCACTTAAATCTGAGAATAATGGTTGTTCTACTTATATGAGAGAAATGTTTTATGCTCATGCCCCGCTTGTCAATGGTTTATTTTTGATGAATCTAGAATGTGATGTTACACATGTCCATAGTGTGAGTACCAACAAATGTAAGGTTGATAACGATAGTCCCACTTACATGTGGCACTGCAAACTCCATGCTGATGGACTTTTGGAGTCTCTTAATTTTGAATCATTTGACACGTGCGAACCATGCCTCATGGGCAAGATGACCAAGACTCCGTTCTCCGAAACAATGGAGCGAGCAACTGACTTGTTAGAGATAATACATACCGATCTATGCGGTCCAATGAGCGTCGAGGCTCGCGGTGGCTACCGTTATGTTCTCACCCTCACTGATGACTTGAACAGATATGGATATGTCTACTTAATGAAACACAAGTCTGAAACCTTTGAAAAGTTCAAGGAATTTCAGAGTGAGGTAGAGAATCAACGTGACAGGAAAATAAAGTGCCTACGATCTGATCGTGGCGAAGAATATTTAAGTCACGAGTTTGGCACGCACCTAAGGAAATGTGGAATTGTTTCACAACTCACGCCGCCTATCACACCTCAACGAAATGGTGTGTCTGAACGTCGTAATCACATTCTATTGGATATGGTGTGATCTATGATGTCTCTTTTCGACTTACCGCTATTATTTTGGGGATATGCATTAGAGACTGCCGCATTTACTTTAAATAGAGCACCGTCTAAATCTGTTGAGAGGACACCGTATGAATTATGGTTTGGAAAGAAACCTAAGCTGTTGTTTCTGAAAGTTTGGGGATGCGATGCTTATGTGAAGAAACCTCAACCTGAGAAGCTCGAACCCAAAGCGGAAAAGTGCATCTTCATAGGATACCCCAAAGAAACTGTTGGGTATACCTTCTACCTCAAATCCGAAGGAAAAGTCTTTGTTGCCAAGAATGGATCCTTTCTAGAGAAAGAGTTTCTCTCGAAAGAAGTAAGTGGGAGGAAAATAGAACTTGATGAGGTAATTGTACCTCCACTAGAACCGGAGAGTAGCGCAGCATAGGAAGTTGTTTCTGTGGAGCCTGCACCGGCTGGAGAGGAAGTTAATGATGATGATGATCATGAAACTTCAGATCAAGTTGCTATTCGAAGGTACACTAGGACACGTTCCGCAACAGAGTGGTAAGGCAACCCTATCTTGGAGATCATGTTGTTGGACAACGGTGAACCTTCGAACTATGAAGAAGCGATGGCAGGCCTAGATTCCAACAAATGGCTTGAAGCCATGAAATCCGAGATAGGATCCATGGATGAGAACAAAATATGGACTTTGATGGACTTGCTTGATGATAAGTGAGCCATAGAAAATAAATGGATCTTTAAGAAGAAGACTGACGCGGATGGTAATGTGACCATCTATAAGGCTCAGCTTGTCGCTAAGGGTTATCGACAAGTTCAAGGAGTTGACTACGATGAGACTTTCTCACCCGTAGCGATGCCAAAGTCCGTCCAAATCATGTTAGCAATTGCCGCATTTTATGATTATGAGATCTGGCAAATGGACGTCAAAACGGCATTCCTCAATGGATTCCTTAAGGAAGAACTGTATATGATGCAGCCGGAAGGTTTTGTCGATCCTAAATATGCTAACAAGGTGTGCAAGCTCCAGCGGTCCATCTATGGGCTGGTGCAAGCATCTCGAAGTTGGAACATTCGCTTTAATGAGGTGATTAAAGCATTTGGGTTTATACAGGTTTATGAAGAACCCTGTATTTACAAGAAAGTGAGTGGGAGCTCTGTAGCATTTCTCATATTATATGTGGATGACCTATTGTTGATGGGAAATAATATAGAACTTTTGGAAAGCATAAAGGCCTACTTGAATAAATGTTTTTCAATGAAGGACCTTGGAGAAGCTGCCTACATATTAGGCATCAAGATCTATAGAGATAGATCGAGACGCCTCATAGGTCTTTCACAAAGCACATACCTTGACAAGATATTGAAGAAGTTCAATATGGATCAGTCCAAGAAGGGGTTCTTGCCTGTGTTACAGGGTGTGAGATTGAGTACGACTCAATGCCTGACCACGCCAAAGGATAGAGAAGAGATGAGTGTCATCCCCTATGCTTCAGCCATAGGCTCTATTATGTATGCCATGCTGTGTACCAGACCTGATGTGAACCTTGCCATAAATATGGTAGGGAGGTACCAAAGTGATCCCGAAGCAGAACACCGGACAGCGATCAAGAATATCCTGAAGTACCTGAAAAGGACCAAGGACATGTTTCTCGTATATGGAGGTGCCGAAGAGCTCGTCGTAAAGGGTTACGTCGATGCTAGCTTCGACACAGATCCGGATGATTCGAAGTCACAAACCGAATACATGTATATTTTGAACGGAGGGGCAGTCAGCTGGTGCAGCAACAAGCAAAGCGTCATGGCGGCATCTGCATGTGAAGCGGAGTACATAGCTGCTTCGGAAGCAGCAAAGGAAGAAGTCTGGATGAAGGAGTTCATCACCGACCTAGGAGTGATTCCCAATGCGTCGGGCCCGATGACTCTATTCTGTGACAACACTGGAGCTATTGCCCTTGCCAAGGAGTCCAGGTTTCACAAGAAGACAAGACACATCAAACGCCGCTTCAACTCTATTCGTGATTACATTCAGGAAGGAGATATAGATATTTGTAAAGTACATACGGATCTGAATGTCGCAGATCCATTGACTAAACCTCTCTCACGAGAGAAACATGATCAACACCAGAACTCTATGGGTGTTCGATACATCACAATGTAACTAGATTATTGACTCTAGTGCAAGTTGGAGACTATTAGAAATATTCCCTAGAGGCAATAATAAAATGGTTATTATTGTATTTCCTTGTTCATGATAATTGTGTATTGTTCATGCTATAACTGTATTAACCGGAAACCATAATACATGTGTGAATACATAGACCACAACATGTCCCTAGTGAGCCTCTAGTTGGCTAGCTCGTTGATTAATAGATGGTCACGGTTTCATGACCATGGACATTGGATGTCATTGATAATGGGATCACATCATTAGGAGAATGATGTGATGGACAAGACCCAATCCTAAGCATAGCACAAGATCGTGTAGTTCGTCTGCTAAAGCTTTTCTAATGTCAAGTATCGTTTCCTTAGACCATGAGATTGTGCAACTCCCGGATACCGTAGGAATACTTTGGGTGTGCCAAACGTCACAACGTAACTGGGTGGCTATAAAGGTACACTACGGGTATCTCCGAAAGTGTCTGTTGGGTTGGCATGAATCGAGACTGGATTTGTCACTCCGTGTGACGGAGAGGTATCTCTGGGCCCACTTGGTAAGACATCATCATAATGAGCTCAATGTGACTAAGGAGTTAGCCACGGGATAATGAGATTGAACAAGGTATAGGGACACCTACGATCGAATCTCGGGCAAGTAACATACCGATTGACAAAGGGAATTGTATACAGGATTGATTGAATCCCCGATATCGTGGTTCATCCGATGAGATCATCGTGGAACATGTGGGAGACAATATGGGTATCCAGATCCCACTATTGGTTATTGGCCGGAGAGGTGTCTCGGTCATGTGTGCATGCTTCCCGAACCCGTATGGTCTACACACTTAAGGTTCGATGACGCTAGGGTTATATGGGAATAGTGTACGTGGTTACCGAAGGTTGTTCGGAGTCTCGGATGAGATACCGGACGTCACGAGGAGTTCCAGAATAGTCCGGAGGTAAAGAATGATATATAGGAAGTGAGGATTTGGTCACCGGAAGTGTTCCGGGCATCACCGGTAATGTACCGAGACAACTGGAAGGGTTCCGGGGGTTCACCGGGAGGGGCCAGCGGCCTCGGAGGCCTGCATGGGATGAGAGTGGAAAGGGACCATCCCCTGAGTGGGTTAGTGCGCCTCCCACCAAGGCCCAAGGCTTAGCAAGGGTGGAGGGGGGCCAAACCCTAGGCGTGGGGGCTGCCTTGTGCGCCAAGGCCACCTTAGGGCACCGCCCCTCCTCCCCATCTAGGCCGTCGCACCACCTAGGGTTTCCCTAGGGGTGGTCGGCCCTCCTCCTCCTTCCCCCTATATATATGTGGGGCTTTTGGGGCTGCACACAATAGATCTCTCTCTCCCTCGACGCAACCCTACCCCTCCTACTCCTCGTCCTCCGTAGTGCTTGGCGAAGCCCTGCCCGAGTACCACGCAGCTCCACCGTCACCACGCCGTCGTGCTGACGGAGATCTCCCTCAACCTCTCCTTCCTCCTTGATGGATCAAGGCGTATGGTACGTCACCGGGCTGCATGTGTGTTGAACGCGGAGGCGCCATTGTTCGGCGCTTAGATCGGATTCCACCGCGATCTGAATCGCTGCGAGTACGACTCCACCAACCGCGTTCTAGTAACGCTTCCGCTTTGCGATCTTCAAAGGTATGAAGATGCACTCATCCCACTCGTTGCTAGTTTATCCATAGATAGATCTTGGTGACACGTAGGAATTTTTTTATTTACTACTACGTCTCCCAACAGATATCTAGATCCACATTTCCACTAATCACTTTCTCCTCTATGTGAGGGGAACCCCTTGGATCTAGATCTTAGAATTCTTCGTATTCTTCTTCGTTCTTCCTCTCACTTTACTCCATAGCATTAGTTGTTGTGGTGGGATTTAGGAGAGAAGGACTTGGGCACTGCGTGTGCCCTTGCCATTGCATTTGGTGCATAGGTTCGGTGATACGTGGAAGTGAAGTTTGAGAAGCTTATTACTCTTGGGTGTTTGAGCACCCTAGAGCTTGTTCCCCTTGGGTGCCTTGGCGCCCTAGATGGTTTGTGGTGCCTTGGAGCTCAACAATTGTGGTGTAAAGCTCCGGGCAAGCGTCGGGGTCTCTAATTAGGTTGTGGAGATTGCCCCGAGCATTTGAGGTTATCTCGGAGCCACAATCCATTGTGGTGAAGCTTTGTGGTGTTGGAAATATGCCCTAGAGGCAATAAATAAAGTGTTTATTATTGTATTTCCTTGTTCATGATAATCGTTTATTATCCATGCTATAACTGTATTAATTGGAAACATGGATACATGTGTGGATACATAGACAAACAAAATGTCCCTAGTATGCCTCTAGTGAACTAGCTCGTTGATCGAAAGATGGTTAAGGTTTCCTAGCCATGGACATGAGATGTCATTTGATAATGGGGTCACATCATTAGGAGAATGATGTGATGGACAAGACCCAAACTACAAACGTAGGTTATGATCATGTCAGTTTATTGCTACTGTTTTCTGCATGTCAAGTATATGTTCCTATGACCATGAGATCATGTAACTCACATATATCGGAGGAGTACCTTGTGTGCATCAAACGTCGCAACGTAACTGGGTGACTATAAACGTGCTCTACAGGTGTCTCCAAGGGTGTCTGTTGAGTTGGCATGGATCAAGACTGGGATTTGTTACTTCGTGTGATGGAGAGGTATCTCAGGGCCCACTCGGTAATACAACATCACAATAAGCCTTGCAAGCAATGTGACTAAGTGTTAGTTACGGGATCTTGTATTACAGAACAAGTAAAGAGACTTGCCAGTAACGAGGTTGAACTAGGTATGAAGATACCGACGATCGAATCTCGAGCAAGTAACATACCGAAGAACAAAGGGAACATCATACGGGATTAACTGAATCCTTGACATAGAGGTTCGACCGATAAAGATCTTCGTAGAACATGGAGGAACCAATGTGGACATCCAGGTCCCGCCATTGGTTATTGACCGTAGAGGTGTCTCGGTCATGTCTACATGGTTCTCGAACCCGCAGGGTCTGCACACTAAAGGTTTGGTGACGTTTCAGTAGTATAAAGTTATGAGCCCTTTACTTATGCACTTTACTTTGTGATAGCCATATTGTTTCATGTTATATATCTTGCTATCACTTAGTTGGTTATCTTGCTTAGCATAAGTTGTTGGTGCACATAGGTGAGCCTAGTTGTTTTAGGTTTTGTGCTTGACATATTAAACGTTCGTTTTATTCCGCATTTGTTCAAGCCTAAACCGTAATTATTTTAAAGAGCCTATTCACCCCCTCTAGGTGACATCCATGTCCTTTCAGAAGGGATCCAACCTCACAGCCAAATATATGAGGAAGGTATATAAGAGCTTTCTTTTGTGAAAATTAGTTTTGAGACACAATATTTGTTTCAAAAGAGACACGATCAACTTCATACTACTCAATTTTTCAAGCTCATGTTCCATAAAATGACAGTGTCATACACATAAGAAGGATAGACACACCTCCATCAACCAGTGCAGAACAAGGCTCCCAATCTAACCATCCTCTTTAGACCTTTCTATGAGAATAGACAACATATCCACCACAACATTTAATAAGATTGGAGATATGGGGTCACCTTGCCTTGATCCCTTATGAATTTGGAAATGCTGACAATGTCATCGTTGACTTAATGTCAACACTCCCGCCCTAAACATAAGAAGCCACTTGTTTCCTCTATTCAGCTGCAAAACCTTTCACGTGATGGGCTTGTTGAAGAAAATATCACTTTACTTTGTTGTAGGCCTTTTCAAAGCCCACCTTAAAGATAACTCCATCGAGTTTCTATATGTGGAGCTCATGGATCGTATCTGAAGGACAACCACTCCCTCAAGAAAAGGCATGAACACAGTCCATGTTGGGCGCATGACGGTATGAGCAATAGTAGTGCAGTATGAATTGGGTGCACGACCATTTGATAAAACTAAGATGTGTATACTCCGTTGTCTCTGCTCCATCTCGATAACACTCTTGTGTGCCAGAACGAAGTGTCACCTGATCGTTCACATCTTTGCCCATGCGCTAACAGAATTGTTTTGTATGAGTTTTTGAGAAGTAAATCAAATCCGTAATGAAATTGTCCTTACAAATAAAAAGATGCTAATATCAGGATATTCAGTAGGTAAAGTTTAATATTTTTTGATTATGAAGTTAATACACATATCTGTTGATAACAGCAGAGCGCTTGATTTGTCATTCATTTCTACACACGGGGGAACCCAAAATATGTTTAATTTGGTTGCATGGCAGATATCATAAAAAGGTGCATACACATTGTTTCCTCATCCACTAGTTCCCTCTCTCACTTGATGCCTTCGTTGTGCTTTGCTTCATGCCAATAAATATGCCATCAAACCACAACACTGGACTCAATAAGGTGAGTACATGGTCCCTCGTGCCACAATGCTTGTTGTTACTGTCAGTGACTCTTGGTTGAAAAAAATGAGCACAAATTTGGCTAATTTGTTAAGCGTGAGTTCACATCGATTTATTTTATATTTTTAGTTCAGAGTTTAAGTGTGTAAATGAAAATATTCTTTCTAGGAGCTAATATTAGGATGTCTGATATGCGCCCTAATTTTTTGGGTATGTAGTTAATATTGGACAGAAGTCCATTAATATATAGATATTTTGTTGATAAAATCAGAGCGCTTGACGTGCTACCCTTTTGGAACCGAGGGGGGGGGATTCTACCCGTTTGACCCAGTCACATATGGAGGATATCATAAGAGGTTGCATACATATTTATTTCCGCATTCAATACTTCCCTCATTGTTTCTTCCCTCGCTTACGCCTCTTCCTATTCAATTTCTCGCTGGCACCTACAAATCTAACCACGCCCTCCCATGTGACATATTTTTGGTGTTTTTCCCCTTAGTTGCATACAGAGAATATCACAAGAGACCGCAAGAAGACTTATTTCCTCATTCAATACTCCCCTTATTAATTATTTCCACCTTGCTCACACTTCTGCCTATTCATTCATCATTGATACCTCAAAATCCACTGATACCATCTCACATTTGATGCCTTCCTAGTGCTCTGCTTTATACCTACAACTCTTTGAGCGATCAAGATATCTCTAGTGCGGAAGTTCCCTCCACACTGTCGGCGTCTAGTAAGGTGAGTGCATGGATACCCGGTATTGGTACTTAGTTTGGGAGACGAGTAATAAGTTGGTTGATTTGTTAATGGAAGTTCATATGTTTGAGTTAAAATCTCACCATTTTGTTTTGAATTTTTTTGTGTTTTTAGTTCAAAGGTTAAGTGGACGTTTGATTTTTTTCGTGAGCTGAAAGGTGGAGGTTGTGATGGAGTTAATGTCAACAAGGGTGTCGGCTATATAGCTGAGAAACATGTGGTAGGGGAAGGATGCAGAGCGTATGTATGAAACACAAGTAGACAACTCTTTAGAATAATTCTCGAATAACTCGTGAGTACTATATTATTGTATAGGGGGGGGGGGGGGGTAAAGAGCCCCTCCACGGTAGCGTTACAAAATCATTTACATCACTACCCACACATCCACTCAGACGCTCATTACAATTGAATTAACTTGCCGCACTAGCCCACCCTTCCACGTCACTAAAGAATCTACTAAGGTCTCCTCTAAGCAATCCTGCTTGCTGTCATGTGTGCCCCTTGTTTGCAATGCTATGAATAACATGGTTCTCGGAGGGTGTGGCTCCGTCGAAAACCACTGCATTGCGATGCTTCCAAATCTTCCACATGACTAGAGTGAACAAGACGTTTGTAGTCTTCTTGTATCACCCGCCGCCAGTCCCGTCCATGCACCAGGCCAAAAGGCTTTCCCCTGCCACTGGCATCCATTCCGGTTTCCCAAGAGTGCTACAATTTTTTGCTTTGATAATGGCATGTGCCTTGTGGGATTTCAAAGAAGTGTATTAATCGTTTTTAGTTTGCTTTTCACCCTAGTATACACAAAGAAAAAAAGGGGCTAGTTGTCAAGTTTTTCTTTCAACGAGAGTTTTTCTAGTTCACCCTTTGTATGTAAGACAAATAATTCAATTTTTCAATATTTAGTGTTTTAATTAAATAAATATATCCATTGCTGAATAACATAGGTTTCAAACTCTTCTCCACCGAGAAATGCAAGGTGGACAACTTTCCATGATTTATTCTAGACTGACCAATAGTTAGTTCATTAGTATACAAATTATGAATATCCTCATATTTTAAACTAATTATTGGCCAAATATAAATCTTGGCAACACGGACACCTTACAATATTACACAATAGATGAGACTTAGAATTTACTCTAATATCGAATTGAGGTTTATAATATAGCCTTTTTTTTTGCGGAAGAGTTTGTAATATAGTAGCTGGCAAGTGGAGTTTCGGACAAAGGGTAGAAATGCTTATAACAATAAAAATGCCTTGCTAGCAAGCAACATGTGTTTCTGTTATTATATAAATTTTGATTTTGTTTGCCAGAAAAACTATTTAGTAAAGGAATTAAATTTATCGAAAACTTTGCAATATGTCTATAAAAACATGCCCTTTTTCTTGAACCATGCTAGGATGACTACACCAACCGATACTGCAACATATCCTATATTTAGAAAATACAACGCCCAAAATTGTGATTCATATTTAGCTTGAGTATCACTCGAGTATCAAATGAATTAATTTTGTACTCTATTTAGGAGCAGTATTAATTGAGCAATATAGAAGCGTGCGTGAATAGCAGAGGCATCTCTCTCTAGAGATAGACGAAGATTTTTTTTTCTGGAGATGAAATAGGTGGAGTTAGGGAGGGACAGCTTGATCTAGCGTATGCCCAAAGGTGTTTCATGTGTACCTGGAGAACCTTTTCCTTTCTTCTCTCCCTATCCCTTCAGTTAAAGCGATCAACACATGGAATTCTGGTCTCCAAATCTTTATTACTTCCTCAAAACCCCCTCCTTCATCACCCCCCTACCCCCAGCCGGCCGGTCTCTCCCTTTCCTCTCCACCCCTCCCTTTCTCTCTCTCCTGTCCCCATCCCCCTCTTCCTCCTCCTCTTCCCTCCACCCCGTGAATAATCCTCTCTCTTACATGTGATCATGCTTAGGCTGAGAAGATAGCCAGGCAAGGTGCTACTGTCCTCTTGGCAGGAGTAACTGAGGTGACGAGTGAGACATGGACGATGGTGCAACGGCAGCGGCAGGAGGAGGAACAAGCAGCGGCGGCCACCACCTCATCGGATCGAGGATCGAGGAGCACCGCAAGTACATGTCGGAGTCGAGCTGCTGCCCCAGGTGCGGCCACAAGATCGACCAGAAGCTGGTACACACGCACGATGACCTCGGCCCGTGACAATTTCAGTTCTGCTACATGCTTTCTTTCTGTTGATTCATCGTGTATATATATATGCTGCCCACAGGATTGGGTGGGGCTGCCGGCCGGGGTGAAATTCGACCCGACGGATCAGGAGCTGATCGAGCATCTCGAGGCGAAAGTTCGGTCCGGCGGCACGGCGGCGGTGGCGCCCCCGTCTCACCCTCTCATCGACGAGTTCATACCCACCATTGAGGGGGAGGATGGCATCTGTTACACCCACCCGGAGAAACTGCCAGGTTAATTTGTATTTTTTTATTGCCGGGAGGTTAACTTCTATAGCTTATAGTAACTTATATATTAATCTAAAACATCTGTTTCTAGCTAGCCACCGTACGTTTCCAATCTCTTCAAAGTGTTTTCTTCTGGTAGGAACATTTTCTCGAAATACAATGTTTTAGTTTTTTGGAGTTCTGCAATTTCAGTTTCTTGTTTCGTAGCCCAGGCTCAGTTCTTTTTTTGTTGTTGTTGTACTCGTTAGTCTATTGTGTATACGTTCACCATCTTCTTTTTCGTGTTACGGAATTTGTTTCAGTTGCATTTTGTATACTTGATGCATATCTCCATACTATATATATGAAAAATATATTACTGGTAGGTTTTCAAGTGCGCTGTAGTAATCTTGAAAACAAAAGGAAGAACTATTGTACACCCATATCTCTAGGTACTGCACGTACGGCATTAATGGCCGTGGCATATTTCTCTCTCTCCAGAATGAAATGTGACATGAGATCTGCCCCTAGCTTCCAAAGTTAGGTTTTGTCCCCCTCTCAAGGTTGTTATATCCTCCAACAGCCGACGGGCTGATGTTGCATAGTTGCATCACTGTCCCTTTTTTCTCTCGCTTTTATTTTTCAAAGTCGTCCAGCCAAAACAGACATGACTAATCCTGGGGTGGCATGCACGTCCTGACATACGTGGCCATGCTCATGCAGGTGTGTCCAAGGACGGTCTGAGCAGGCATTTCTTCCACCGGCCGTCCAAGGCTTACACCACCGGCACCCGCAAGCGCCGCAAGATCCAGCCGCCGGCAACCGTGGACGCTTCTGCTCTCTCCTCCGCCGGATCAGCAGCCGCGGGTGCGGCACACCACCAGCAGCAACAGCAGCAGCGGAGCGAGACACGGTGGCACAAGACTGGCAAGACGCGACCAGTGGCTGTGGGCGGCCGACAGAGGGGGTGCAAGAAGATCTTGGTGCTCTACACCAACTTCGGCAAGCACCGGAAGCCCGAGAAGACCAACTGGGTGATGCACCAGTATCACCTCGGCGAGTCTGAGGAAGAACGTGAGGGCGAACTCGTCGTCTCTAAGATTTTCTACCAGACGCAGCCGAGGCAGTGCGGCGTCGGGGACGGTGCCTTGGCATTAGTCTCAGCGTCTAGCAGTGGTGCGCCCGTCGTGGAGAGGAGGAGGGTCAACAGTGTGAGTGCGTCGCCGGCCCTGCACATGGCCCCGTCCGACATGGTAAACGCCGCATTCCAGGGCGCCACTCGTATCCAGGACTTCAGCTTCACACAGTTCAGAAACACCATTGAGGAGGTGAGTTTTGATCAATACCTTGTTAGTTGGGGGATTCGGGCTTGCGGTATGAGTGAAAAATATGTTTCTCTTGAGTATTTCCCCAGTCTTTTTTCTCGATTTACCATACGTCGGCGTCGAGGGGCGGGGGTGTGGTGTGGGGGGAGGGAGGAGATTGGGGGGAGATCCATAGTTAGACAAGACATCATGGGAAAATACACATTGAACAACTTAGTGTGAAACACTCACCTACCCACTCTAGATTGCGATACCCTTTTCAAAAGAGAAAAACCCACCGAATCTACATGCAACTGGTGTCGATATGAGAGGAGGAAGGGAGGGAGGTCAGACATCTCCAATGGATAGAGGAAGGGCGAATAAGAGGGATGGGTAGAGGGATGCAATAGGGAGTGGGGAGGTCTTCCGGAGAGGTGATTGAAGAGAGTGATGATGACGGGAGCTGGCGACTGCCACCGTTGGGGCTAGGGACTCACTTGTGCTGAACGGATAATGCCGACCCCCTCCCTCATGTTATTCCGGGACTTGGAGGGATTGCCATATCAGGTTCCGACAACAAGTTAGGGGGGAGGAAAAGGTGGGCTGGAGGAGCAAAGAGGTGGAGAGTAATCACACATTGTAGTCTAGTCTAAACATCGAAGACCCACAAGACAAGAAATCATAGTTTTAAATTATTAGATATTTTTTGCAATTTCAAATTTTAGGTGATATATTTGTAGGTACAGTGAGTTGAGCGACAAAATCAAAACCTTTCATGAAGAGCAATGCAAAAACAAAAACACCAATTAATATGGCATTCATCATGAACATTAAATAGTCGACCACACGAGAGCACAATTAAGCACACCGACTGTGCAAGTCATATAACGCGATTTCCGCTTCAACAAAAAGTATTTTATTAAAAAAAACTACGTCCTATTTTTTTTTTGCTTCTCCGGGCATAGGTAAAATTTGGATTAAAAATTCTGTAATTTTGAAGATTTCTATTCGGTTAAATTTGTTCGGGGCATGACTTATTTGTGTGTTGCTTTCCAAGCTATATGGTAGTGTGAAAGTGACTAAGACACGCTAGCAATAGATGTTTACGACGTAACTCATGCCATCGTGTGCTTTTGCACATCGGCACATCCAAGCTAAATAGCTAGCCCCCACTAATAGTCCTGGTAGACATGCTGTGTTAAAGAGTATGCATGATAGCAACTTCCTCAGTCTACCTATCCAGGATAACTGCTCGCCGGCTTCAATTTGGATGCTGTAAAATCGGTTGTCATACGTATTTCTTTATTTCAATTTGGAGTAGGAAGGTATCTCGGAGATGAACTGTTCTCTTTTCTATTATCGACTAAATGTAGGTAGGAATTTGATGCAATGTTTTTTGCTTGTGAGGGTTGTGGGGTCATTGTGATGTCAAGGCAAATGTGTCCATTCAGCACAATCGGATCAATGAATTAATGGTAAGGTGAGGGGAATTCTGGAAGAAAACAGTAATAGCTAGGGTTGAGATCTTACCTAAAGTGATGGATATCTTTGACCTACATGCATGTATGCAATGCTGAAGTAACACATATTTCCATGCCATGCAATTAATTAAGATGTAAGAAGACGTACACAAACTGGTTGTAGGTCAGTTCTATTACACATCTAGTCCACAATCTGCACAGCATCAAATACTGTGCTTAATTAGGGCATCACTTTGTCCAAACAGCAAGCAACCCTAATCAAGGGCACGAACGGTCTATTCATTACCCACATGTTTATATATGTGTCAGTATATATAAAATCAAAGAATAATATCTCTCCTGCATTGCTTTCTAAATTTGTTCACTTTCCCTGTCTACCAAACAGTGCGACGTTTACTCATCAATAGAAGCTGGAGTGTAACAGAATTTAAGTGGTCCTTAGAGAAGTAACAGAATCAAGTTATGGTTAATATATACAGGCCGGCTACTTAAGTCATGGTTACTACTGTAGAACTGTCAAGGTAGTTAATTATTACGTACGATTTGTACCGTGCAAGTATTAACATTTACAGCTAATGTGTATAGACGCAGGTGGGAATGGGAGGATCAGATCACCAAGTGGTGCAAGTTAGGGCTGACGAGGGAGTGCTGCATCGTCCTGCAGCGCTTCACCATCAGCACCACCACCATCAGCAGCATCACGTCGTGGACGAGCACGATCACCGGCGCCACCACCACCACTACGCCGGCCTCCAGCAGGAGCACCACCGCTCGGCGGCAGTGGCGTTTCACGTAAGCACACCGACGGACCCTATGTCTACGCTGATTGCGCCGCCGCCAGTCCACCAGGGCTCGGTTGTGCTTACGGCGCCGACAGCGGAGCCCTACGGTCATGGGGCACCGAGCTACCATAATCAGGTAGCTCTCCAGCATGATCCATGCAGTTTCTTGGCGTTGTACCTAAGTATACACACTTTATTCTTACGGTTTGGTTTGATTAATCTGTGACACAAAACGACTGCGATTAGGAGGATGAGCGGCCACACCAAACGCGAAAGTTCGATGGGCGGTCGACTTCTGGCCTCGAAGAGGTGATAATGGGATGTACATCGAGGAGGTCCAAAGGAGGAGTAAGAAAACTCTCCGCCCCCCCCCCCCCCCCTCTCTCTCCCGCACACTTCACATCCTTTTGCTGTTGAACGTTAACATAGGAAGTTCGTAGTACCAATAATGGCGCACATATTTAGGAAAGCCCCAGTGCTGATAGATTTATTTCTTCTTGTTTGTCGTGCCATCATCTTTCTGTTCATGCTGGTCAAACTCTCGGAGTATCTCTGGTGGGCGTGAGCCTACTAAGAATCCCGGATGGGTGGGAGTACTTGTATGTCGGTTACAATAAAACGTGTGCATTAAGTCATACTAACTGGGGCATCACAGTACAACTAAGATATCATACACCGAGTTTTGATCCCATAGATCAATGTTCTAATTTTTGACAACTAGATCAATGTTCTATTTTTTATGGTGGAACACCACTGTCCCCGGTCTAATATCCTTTTTTTTGTATAAATAATTTAGGTTGCTTAGCACACATATATGGTGCGGTAATATCCGAATTGTACAACGTTCTAGTTGTACGCGACTGTCTCAACCTTTGTTCTATTTTTCTACAAACATCAGATAACTCTCTTATCTTTGCAAGACTTCTAATTCTTTACCCCTCTTTTTCTTTCAGGAAACATCAGGAAGCAAGGAGGGCACAGAATGGCAGTACCCATCCTTCTGGCCTTCTGACAACCAGGATCATCATGGGTGAAAGAGCAAACACACCTGCCATGTGCACCTTAGGGATTAGCCGGTCTTGGATAGGTACTCCAAAGCCGAGCCAAACATCATTACTGCCATGATAGGATCATCATACATTTCACCAATCGTCTACAAGACTAAAAAGCACAGGTATAGCAGCATAGGAGGAGTGGCTTCCAAGAAACACCCAAAAGGCAAAGTGTCCAACAAAATCAAACCGTAGCTTTTATCCCCCCCCCCCCCCCCCCTCTCTCTCTCTCTAGATTTACCTTTCTCCAAACCCAATGTGTCTGGATAGCGGGATGGAAGTTTCATCTGAGTGCATAAATTCGCATGTCTAAAGAGACAAAGATGATATTTGAGGAAAGCAAAAGGGGAAACAGGAAGAAAGAAAAAGGAGAGTACATAAAACAAAGGCCATGACATCACAAGAGAAGGTCAGTTAACCGTCGGCTGTGGTTGCTCACGCTGATCAATGCAAATCATTGTGGCAATCACCGTTTATCGTGGTCTTTTTGGTCAATTGTCAGCCTATTAGTATTGAAGAATCAGGAGTATACCATACATTTTTTCTTGCTTTCTGATTCTATTGCTTCATTGGTTAATTGTGTACACCAGTTTACTTTTACTTTTTGGCACATGTCCGAGCAAAGAAGCTAACATTTGGGAAAAGAAGGAAATGATACCTTTGTAAAGCTGGTATATGCCCTATTGAATTGGTCCATTTTTTTACATGTTCGATTATTTAATAGTTTTGCGAGATACACATGTGTGAAGAAATATTCCATGTCCAAGCAAACTAAGATGGCAAAGCAAGGTGATGGGGCTTTAGTTCCAAAATCTTCCTTTTTCCTTGAGGAATATCTTTGGTTCCAATACCTTCTCAGTGGCATGCATGAGAGAGAACCAATGTTACCCATATTCTTTTGTGATACTGTCACATGCAAAAGAAGAGAGCTAGCTAGGGGCAAGGAAAAGCTTGTCATGTCACCTGCTATAAACGAAAAGGCTTTATGTCACCTCTTACTCCTAATATATTTCCCCCCTCGTCTTTTCGGAGCTTTTGCGAAAAACAGTTGATTGGACCATGGACGGCTAATACTTGAACCGGATGCTTCCCATGCAGACTGCATGCATGTGTTCATTTAGGTGCTGTCCGGTTTCTTGGTAGTGTTGAAGTTACAAGACAACTTTTGCATGTGTAGTGGAGGAGGAATATGAGCACGCAGCATGGTCCTGATACTGCCCTTCTAAGATTCTTCCAGATCACTGTGATCCCTTGAAAGCAACTCTAGCAGAATCGCTATATCCTCACCACCCCGTATAATTACAGTGGTTTTTACAGTTATTGGCTTTTTGGGCCCGAATAGATTCGGTAAAAGTTGACCAGCCATATTTTGTTTTACAGGCGGCCCACAAATTCCCCTCTGCCGCTATATGTACGGGTTAGGGGCATTTTAGGATTTGCGTCCTGGATAAGACCCACCGCACTCCGCCCCCCTCGACCGTTTCCTTTCCTTTTTTCGACAAGAAATTTCGCACGTTTCGCTCCCTTTCTCGCGGATCTATTTTCGGGGGTCTTTGCGGTGTGGGTGACATGATAGTTCACCGCCGCGCAAGCTCGTCCGGCACGACGCGGAGGCTGGTAGCTCCAACCGATCCGCCGTTGAGCCATGGTGTCCCAAGAAGGTGCGCGAACGCGACCGCCTCTCCCGCAGCGGCGGCCGGAGTGCGTGGGCTAGCTTCAACGAGATCCACATGGTGCTTTTCCCGCACACCAAGAGATGTCAGGAGGTGGATGAGGAGCTCCTCACGGTGCAACACACGGTGGGGCCAGAGAAGAAGGCACCATCGAAAGTCTTGCCGTTGCAAAGGAGGACCACGCCTATGCCCATGCTTGCCACAAGTCGGCGGAGGCGTTTTACCTCGGCCTCGATGTTTGATCCGGCCTGCCCTAGTTAAATTTGTAGTTTGGTCTATGTTTTTAAGTTTTGTATGAACTTCCACTGGGCTGAACTTTGTAGCGCGCACTACTTTTTATATTTGCAATAACTTTATAGGGGATCTGTTCCGTCGGGACCTTCGAGTGCCCACAAAATTGTTTTAGGGGAGTACCGATTTATACGGGATCTACTAGAGTTGATCTGAGTGCCCCCGTCTCATTTCAAAATGTTAGACTGTTGCGTCAAGTTCTTTCTATATACTCCCTCCATTTCTATATACAAGGCTAGGAACTCAAATTATAGGTAGCAAGCTAAAATTTAATAACTTCTTTGCAAGTTAGCCTTTTCTCTCGTTTACCGGGCTAATTAACAGGACACATGCAAATTAAAGAAATTGAATGGATGTGTCATTATCATCCAATTCATGCACGCAAGTAGTTAAACCATGAGTTGCTAGTATGAGACAACGTTATTAATGTTTGTTTCTTTTGCTATTAGTGGCCTTGTATATATGCAAAATGTATACTTTATTTTATCATGGTCTTGTATACAAAAAGTGGAGGGAGTATATAAAAAAACAAAGTTTTGCTGCTTCGAACCTATGTATCACATAATAAATACATACATAGCTCAACAGTTTACACGAAACATATTTCCTGTCCGATGACTTGCCGGTTGTGGCCTTTTTTGTTTCCCTATATTTTTGTAGCTTTGCTCCGTGGGAGCGTGTTTGGATCTGCAGACTATTTGTTTTCGTATAATTAATAAAAGGGCCGTACGCATCATGCTGATGCAGAGACCGGAGGTAACACTCCTTTTCTAAAAAAAACGACACCATGTATGAAATAAGATCTCATATCATCCATTAGATTTAAAGAATGACAGGATTAATATGGGAGAGAACGAGGAGGATGTGTGTGTCTCGGTCAAGGAGATTAAACATGAGGAGCTCAACCGATTAAAGGTTTCTCCTGAGTGTTTGAGCCCCCGGCCTGACCCCAAAATTGAGGAGAAGGAGCTGGTGGACACATATGATGGTCCGTTTCTCTCTCACTTGATTGGTACGGTAAACTGAGGTTGGAATAGATGGTGCAAGACATGGGCCCATCTTCTATGACTTTACAATGTCGTCGTGTAAATCTAAGTTTGATTTCTCTACAAGGAAGTAATAAACCGCCCAAGAAGGTGAAGTTTATCGCCCCACCACGACATTTGACATGAAAGACATGTTTTGGAATAGAAAAAGGTCTAATAGACTTAGATAAAAATAAACATGTCGGTGATTGTGTGCACGAACTCAGTTTGGACTTTGTGGCAATTTCTAAGGCCGGTAGACGTGTTTTTCCTGTACATATGTCCTCGATCCCCTTTCATGGGGTTTCAACTTCAGATGGAGGGGTTTCACCTTTAATGCTGTTCAAAAAGAACTTCAGATGGAGGTCGACAGTGGCAGAATTGAAACAAAAAAAACTGGTCGGGCCAAACTAAAGAAGAACACTATTTTTTTTCCGGAAATTCCGAATCATAAGCATGACCACATGAGTATATGATACTCCCTCCGGTCCTTTTTAGTCTGTATATTAGCTTTGTTCGAAGTCAAAGTATCTCTATTTTGACCAAACTTATAGAAGCATATATCAATATTC
Source organism: Hordeum marinum (assembly GCA_022496015.1). Lineage (NCBI taxonomy): Eukaryota > Viridiplantae > Streptophyta > Magnoliopsida > Poales > Poaceae > Hordeum > Hordeum marinum. The sequence goes on along the minus strand of CM039678.1, from coordinate 424,091,762 downwards.
ACAATGCCAAGTTAATATTGTTAGATTCGTTATGAAATGTAGTTTTATGGAAAGTATACTTGATATTGTAGATGTTGATATTTTTCAATATATATTTGGTCAAACTTTGTAAAGTTTGACTTGATACAAATCTAATATACGGAATAAAAAGGACCGGAGGGAGTACAAGGTTATATGATGGCGCGAGAAGATCTGTATAAATATATACTAAAATACAGTTCAACCATGAAGCTAAGTTAGCTAATACAAAGCATTGCTATTTCGTGGTTGTAGTTGTCGAGAATTCCACTCTCAATGTGAACTAGCAGGTTATTAGCAAGATTCTCTTTTTCCATGAAAAAAAACCAAATCAATTCTGCTCTTGACTATGATTTTCTTGCCCATGAGTAACTACATTGCAATTTACGTAAGATCAGGCTACTACTTATCAGTAGATGTAAGGAACTAAATAAAATAAGGGTATTACTTTTTAAATGTGAAATTTTGGGGAAGATATTAGTTTACCAATGTGCTGCGTGTGATGCGGTAGGCAGGGTGGTCAGCGAAGGGGGGTGTTGGATCCTTGGGGGAGAGGAGACGCAGAGCAGTTGGCCGACTACACAACGGCGTGGCCGCGCGGGGCTACATGTTCTAGTCGAGATGGGGAGAGGCCAGTGGCCTATTGTGTGTAAGAGCAACTTTAACGTGGCGACCAGCCGTGTGGGGAGGCATGATTTGTTTGCTTTTCGCCTGTTTGGATCAGTCAAGCGGATGTCGTTGTTCGCTTTGTTAAATGGGTTGGCTAGTCCGTCTAACGCAGGCTCGGACGCAAATTGTGTCCGTCCCGGTCTTACTTATCAACACGGACTAAAAATATCTAAACAACGATATTAAAACATAATTAAACCTCCCGGTTAGGGCTTCATCGAGGCCTATCCAGCGCGCCTCCTCCTTGTGCCTGCTCTCCTCAATGGCGTAGGCCGTTGCCTCCTCGAGGGCGGCCTGGTAGGCGGCTTCCTCCTCCTCCTCATCCTCCCGTGGCTTCACTTCAGGGGGCGGTGGAGGGATGACCGGATCGAACTGGACGCCGTGGAGGCGTTCCCGCTCGCGCTCCAGGGCGAACCAAACCTCCTAGTTAGGGGAGTCGGCCGCGTACATGGTGTGCCGTCGCTGCTCCGGAGTGAGGAGCGCACGCCGCCGGCGGACCTCCTCCGCGTGCGCGCGCAGACAACGACACTGCTGGGATGGGGATGCGGTCGGGGTCCAGATGGCAACCATGGGGGAGGTTGACATCTGGGTAGGGTAGAGCTTGCCTGTACTGCCAGTGCCACCGAGCTTGGTGGACTGGGATGTACAGGTGCTCCCGCGGTGGCGGCGTACCGCAGCAAGGTGGCGCCGGCGTCCGGGACGAGCTTGCGCCCGGGGTGAGCTTGCCCTTGCTGAAGAAGCCCATGGCTGATGGTTGGGCTGACTGGCTGGCTAGGATTTCATGGTCGCCATCGGGGGAGCAAGAGTGGCCAGATGTGGACAGGAAGGGGAAGTGGATGATGCTGGCCTCGCCGCACACTTCAGATTAAAAAGGACGACCGGCGACCACCTTCCACCCACTGCCAGGAGGGCCCCGTAGGTAGCTGGTCACATTTAATACGACTGGGGGCAGTTGGCCGGCCGACGAGTGGGGCCAATGCGGACACGAGGAGGATGCGTGGCCCGTCCGCTCGGTGTCTGCGGCGACACAAATCCGGCCCAAATTTGGGCCTGAAATGGGTCGGCGCGGACGCGATTTGGGAATGGGTCGACGCGTTGGGCGCCTGTTTCCGGCCGCGGCGACCCAAACGGACGCGGGCGGACGAAATGGGTCGCCACGTTGGAGTTGCTCTAAGACATGGAAAGTATGGGGGTGCGCTAGGTGGGCTGGGCTTGTGAGGAAAATGCATATGTAATATTTGTTTTGCCAAATTTCCGGGTGGACCACGGGCCAGTTTGGCCCTTACAAAGCTCCGCCCTTGGAGAGATCTCACTTGGAATCCAGACAACAACTATGAACTTGTTAGACTTTTTAATTGATAAATTTCCTATAAAATTTACCTCTGAAATAGGGATGACAATCTTACATGGAATATGATTGCAGTTTATGGGACTTAAACTTGCTTCCTTCGTGAAGCAGCTTATTTTTGTTGGTGGGGTGTGTGTGGGGGGGGGGGGGCAAAAAATTGTTACTCACACACTATTTTTACTTAACCAACGGATTTTCCTTCTTCCGCCTCACTAATCTCATTGCCCCCTGAATTTCAAGAGGACCCCGCGTCCCCTAATGCCCAATTAGCACAACGCACGTCAGCAACCGTCCGTGCTCTCGAGTGTAGAATATCCGAGGAAGACTGCAATAGAAGTCGGGCATAGTATAGATTTAAAAAAACTAAAGTTGGAGCCATTGGATCTTTAATGGATGCTTCAAATTGGAGGGTCTCTCCGATTCGTAGGATTGTGAAAACGCATGAATAGGAAAAATACAGGGTTGTAGTGGCATGCCCATTCGAATCCTATAGAATTAGCAAGTAGTATTTGATGTAATAAAAAACAAATGAATTGTAAAAATAGGTTGGAGTGGATGTTAGATTTCCTATGAAATGCATTACAAAGGATTTCATAGGAAAAACTCATATGTATCAAAGGATCAATGCAGGAATTTTTTTTCTAAGTACTTCAATCCTTCAAAAATCCTATGAATCAAAGGACGCCTGATATGTGAGGCTGGTGGATTCTCTGTAACTTTTGTGGAAAGCTTTCCGAGTAACTACTATATACAATAAATGCCCTCCCACCATCTCCCATATGTCTGATCTAAAGTGCCCATTGGACATTTGATGTTCCACATTCATTTTCTATTTTTCTATCCTATGCTCACCATCTAGTGTGGTCTTTCCCCCATTATCCCAACGTACTAGAAAGAGAAAAATAATGACCATTTTGGTACACAGCCTGTCTTGTTTAACGCTATTATAGACACTTTGGACTTCGGGAAGCAAGTATATGAGGGCAGCAGTTCACTTGGGCTAACAATCGTTCAGTGCCAACATACAAAATACTCAATTGAGTGCTCATGGATACCGAATAGGAACAAATGTTTTCTCATGTAATTGTGCGTGCTCTCGAGTGTATTGAGACACTTTTTAACAATGCACCCATCATTCTTGATTCAAATTCTGTTATGTCCGCCACTGCACAATGCCCATTTGAAATTTGAGGTAGGATGGTTACAGCGGGATGACTTTGCAATATTAAAAAAATGTTTGGGAAAGGCCAAACATTGATTCAGAGACAGAATATTAGAATCCATGCAACACAACAACTCCTAACTGGATGGGTTTAACACATCAATGGAATATAAAAAAGAAAATCAATGACTCTTTATTTTCGCTGAAGGAGATTGATGTGAAAATCAATCCAACAAGAAAATAGCACATCTCCTACTAGAGGAAGAAATAAAGTGGCACCAAAGATTCAAATTCCAGTTCATCTTGGAAGGAGACAATAACACACGATATTTCCACATGGTCACCAATGGGGGTCACAGAAAAAGTGTACTTACAGTCTCATGTGGGATGAGGGACATATCGAAGGATATGTAGAGCTAAAAGAGTATATCAAGTCTCTGTTTGGGGCGGCGGACGAGGGGCACATAACCCTCAGTGAGTCCCAAATGAACCCCCCCTCCCAAGTTATGGTGGAAGAAAACGACATCCTCATGACACCTATCTCGCAAGAGGATGTTAGAGCTGGGTGTTGAAAATATGCCCTAGAGGCAATAATAAATTAGTTATTATCATATTTCCTTGTTCATAATAATCGTTCATTATCCATGCTAGAATTTTATTGATCGGAAACTCAGATACATGTGTGGATACATAGACAACACCATGTCCCTAGTATGCCTCTAATAGACTAGCTCGTTGATCAAAGATGGTTAAGGTTTCCTAGCCATGGACATGAGATGTCATTTGATAACAGGATCACATCATTAGGAGAATGATGTGATGGACAAGACCCAAACTATAAACGTAGCATATGATCATGTCAGTTTATTGCTACAATTTTCTGCATGTCAAGTATCTGTTCCTATGACCATGAGATCATGCAACTCACTGATATCGGAGGAGTACCTTGTGTGTATCAAACATCGCAACGTAACTGGGTGACTATAAAGGTGATCTATAGGTATCTCCAAGGGTGTTTGTTGGGTTGGCATGGATCAAGATTGGGATTTGTTACTCTGTGTGACTAAGAGGTATCTCAGGGCCCACTCGGTAACACAACATCACAACAAGCCTTGCAAGCAATGTGAATAAAGTGTTAGCCACGGGATCTTGTATTACGAACGAGTAAAGAGACTTGCCGGTAACGAGATTGAACTAGGTATGGATATACCGATGATCGAATCTCGGGCAAGTAACATACCGAAGAACAAAGGGAACATCATACGGGATTAACTGAATCCTTGACATAGAGGTTCAACCAATAAAGATCTTCGTAGAATATGTAGGAACCAATATGGGCATCCAGGTCCCGCTATTGGTTATTGACTGTGGAGATGTCTCGGTCATGTCTACATAGTTCTCGAACCCGCAGGGTCTGCACACTTAAGGTTCAGTGATATTTCAGTAGTATAGAGTTATGTATGGTGATGACCAAAGGTTTTAGGAGTCCTGGATGAGATCCTGGACGTAATGAGGAGCTTCGGAATGGTTCGGAGGTAAATATTGATATATAAGAAGTCCCGTTTTGGTCATTGGAAAAGTTCCGGACTCATCGGCAGTGTACCGGGAGGGTGCCGAGGGACCATCGGGAGGGGTGTCTCGACCCAAAGGGCCACATGGGCTATGGAAGGAGGCAAACCAGCCCCTAGTGGGCTGGCCGAAGTCCCACTAAAGGCCCATGCGGCTGGGGTGGAAAAAACGCAAGGTGGAAAGAGTTTCCAAGTGGGAAGGTGGAGTCCTAATCCTACTAGGATTGGAGGAGGACTCCTCCTCTCCTCCTTGCGGCCAAGGCAAAGGGGCCAGCCCTAGGGCGCCAGCCTCCCTCCCCTCCTCCTATTTATATTGGAGGGAAAGAGTCAAAAGGACTCAACTCTAATTGCCACGTGCTCCCTCTACTTCTTCTAGATCATTTTCTCTTCTAGTCTAGTTCGGCGGTGCTTAGGCGAAGCCCTACCGGAATAGTTCCACCACCATCGCCGCCATGCCGTCGCGCTGCCGGAAAACTCATGTACCTCTCCGCCCCTCTTGCTGGATCAAGAAGGCAGAGATCATCATCGAGCTGTACGTGTGCTGAATGCGGAGGTGCCGTCCGTTCGGCGCTAGATCGGATGGACCGTGATCAGGATCGTGAGACGATTCGTGAGTTGATTGCGGGATGGATCGTTATGGGATCATGGGACAGATTGTGATTGGATCGCGAGATGGATCGTGATGGGATCATGGGACGCTCGATGATTTGGATCGCGAAGATGTTCGACTACATCAACCGCGTTTCTTAACGCTTCCCGCTTAGCGATCTACAAGGGTATGTAGATCCACTCTCCCTCTCTTAGATGCTCATCACCATAGATAGATCTTGCGTGTGCATAGGAAATTTTTGTTTCCCATGCAACGTTCCCCAACAGTGGCATCATGAGCTAGGTCCATGTGTAGATGAGATCACGAGTAGAACACAAAGGAGTTTGTGGGCGTTGATGCTCAGATTGCTTCCTCGCTTGGTTGTGTTTTGATTCAGCGGTATTGTGGGATGAAGCGTCCCGAACCAACCTTACTCGTACGCTTACGAGAGTCCGGTTCCATCGAGTGACGTGTAACTTTGTTCCTCAAAGATGGCTGGCAGGTGTCTGTCTCTCCTACTCTAGTTGGATCGGATTCGACAAAGACGGTCCTTGAGAAGGTTGAACATCAATTTGTGTATCACCGTTGTGGTTTTTGCGTAGGTGAGAATTGTTCTTGCTAGATACCGATAGCAGCCACGTAAAACATGCAACAACAATTAGAGGATGTCTAACTTGTTTTTGTAGGGTATGTTGTGATGTGATATGGCCAACTACATGATGAGATATATGTGATGTATGAGATGATCATGTTCTGTATAGAATATCACGACTTGCATGTCGATGAGTACGACAACCGACAGGAGCCATAGGGTTGTCTTTAATTATTTTTTCTACTTTTGCTTTACTTTATCGCTATGAGTTAGCAATAGTCGTGGAAGAAATAGCCGACGCGGCGACCCCGATGGCGACACGTTGATGGAGATCAATGTTGGGGAACGTTGCATGGGAAACAAAAATTTCCTACGCACACACAAGATGTATCCATGGTGATGAGCATCTAAGAGAGGGAGAGTGGATCTACGTACCCTTGTAGATCGCTAAGCGGGAAGCGTTAAGAAACACGGTTGATGTAATCGAACGTCTTTGCGATCCAAATCACCGATCGTCCCGCGATCCAATCATGATCCGTCCCGATCAAGCACCGAACAGACGGCACCTCCGCGTTCAGCACACATACAGCTTGATGACAATTCTGCCTTCTTAATCCAGCAAGAGGGAGAGGAGGGGTAGACGAGTTCTCAGGCAGCGTGACGGCGCTGCGGCGATGGTGGTGGAGTGATCTCAGTAGGGCTTCGCCTAAGCACAGCTGAAACCGATCTAGAGGAGAAACTACGAACTAGAGGATAGGGTTGCACGTGGCTGAAAATCTTGTGTCAAAACCCTAAAACCCTCTAGTATATGTAGGAGGAGAGGAGGAGGAGTAGGCTTGGTGCAAGGGCCAGCCCCTCTAGGCTTCGTCCGAAGTGGAGAGGAGGAGTCCTCCTCCTCCAATCCTAGTAGGATTAGGACTCCTTCCTTATTTCCACCTTTTTGCCTTTTTCCACCTTTTCTCCTTTGGAATTTCTTCCCAGCCGCATGGCCTTGTGTGGGACTTTGTCCATCCCACTAAGGGCTGGTATTAGTCCTCACACAGCCCATGTAGCCTCTTGGGTCGAAATACCTCTCCCGATGGTCCCCCGGTACACTACTGGCACTCCCGGTACACTACCGATGAGCCCGAAACTTTTCCGGCGACCAAAATAGGACTTCCTATATATCAATCTTTACCTACGCACCATTCCGGAGCTCCTCGTGACGTCTGGGATCTCATGCTGGACTCCGAACAACCTTCAGTCACTGCCATGCATAACTCTATACTGCCGAAACGTCACCGAACCTTAAGTGTGCGGACCCTGCGGGTTCGAGAACTATGTAGACATGACCGAGACACCTCTACGGTCAATAACCAATAGCGGGACCTGGATGCCCATATTGGTTCCTACATATTCTACAAAGATCTTTATTGGTCGAACCTCTATGTCAAGGATTCAGTTAATCCCATATGATGTTCCCTTTGTTCTTCGGTATGTTACTTGCCCGAGATTCGATCGTCGATATCTCCATACCTAGTTCAACCTCATTACCGGCAAGTCTCTTTACTCATTCGTAATACAAGATCCCGTGACTAAAACTTAGTCACATTGCTTGCAAGGCTATTGTGATGTTGTATTACCGAGTGGGCCCCGAGATACCTCTCTGTCACACGGAGTAACAAGTCCTAGTCTTGATCCATGCCAACCCAATAGACACCCTCAGAGATACCTGTAGAGCACCTTTATAGTCACCCAGTTACGTTGCAACGTTTGATACACACAAGGCATTCCTTCGGTGTCCGTGAGTTGCATGATCTCATGGTCATAGGAACGTATACTTGACATGCAAAAAACTGTAGCAACAAACTGACACGATCATATGCTACGTTTATAGTTTGGGTCTCGCCCATCCCATCATTCTCCTAATGATGTGATCCCGTTATCAAATGACATCACATGTCAATGGCTAGGAAACCTTGACCATCTTTGATCAACGAGCTAGTTCACTAGAGGCATACTAGGGACAAAGTGTTGTCTATTCATCCACACATGCAATGTGTTTCCAATCAATACAATTATAGCATGGATAATAAACAATTATCATGAACAAGGAAATATAATAATAAACACTTTATTTATTGCCTCTAGGGCATATTTCCAACAGTATCCCACTTGCACTAGAGTCAATAATCTAGTTCACATCACTATGTGATTTACATTGTAATGAACCGAACACCCATGTAGTTCTGGTGTTGATCATGTTTAGCCCTTGGAAGAGGTTTAGTCAACGGGTCGGCAACATTCAGATCCGTGTGCACTTTGCAAATATTTATGTCCTTCTCCTCGATGTATTCACGAATGGAATTGAAGCATCGCTTTATGTGTCTGGTCCTCTTGTGAAACCTTGGTTTCTTGGCCAAAGTAATGGCACCAGTGTTGTCACAGAACAGAGTCATTGGATTCAGTGCACTGGGCACTACTCCAAGATCTGTCATGAACTGCTTCATCCAGACACCTTACTTTGCCGCCTTCGAGGCTGCGATGTACTCCGCTTTGCATGTAGAATCGGCTACCACGCTTTGCTTGGAACTGCACCAGCTTACCGCTCCCCCGTTGAGAATAAATACGTATTCGGTTTGCGACTTAGAGTCATCCGGATCAGTGTTAAAGCTTGCATTGACGTAACCCTTTACGGTGAGCTCTTCATCACCTTCATAAACGAGAAACATTTCCTTAGTCCTTTTCAGGCACTTAAGGATATTCTTGACCGCCGTCCAGTGCTCCATTCCAGGATCACTTTGAAACCTTCTGGCCATACTTATGGCAAGGGTGACATTGGGTCTTGTGCACAACATTGCATACATGACATAGTCTATGGCTGAAGCATAGGGCATGACACTCATCTTCTCTCTATCTTCTACAGACACTGGGCATTGAGTCTTACTCAACTTCACACCTTGCAACACAGGCAAGAACCCCTTCTTGGACTGATCCATTTTGAACTTCTTCAAAACTTTATCAAGGTATGTGCTTTGTGAAAGTGCTATTAAGCGTCTCGATCTATCTCTATAGATCTTAATGCCTAATATGAAAGCAGCTTATCCTAGGTCCTTCATTGAAAAACTCTTGTTCAAATATTCCTTCACGCTTTCCAGCATTTCTATATTGTTTCCAATCAGCAATATGTCATCCACATATAATATTAGAAACGCTATAGAGCTCCCACTCACTTTCTTGTAAATACAAGCTTCTCCATAAACTTGTATAAACCCAAACGCTTTGATCACCTCATCAAAGCGCTTATTCCAACTCTGAGATGCTTGCACCAGTCCATAAATAGATCGCTATAGTTTGCAAACTTTGTCAGCATTCTCTGGATCGACAAAACCTTCCGGTTGCATCATATACAACTCTTCCTCAAGGAAACCATTGAGGAACGTTGTTTTGACACCCATCTGCCAAATTTCATAGTCGAAATTTGAAGCTATTGCTAACATGATTCTGACGGACTTAAGCATCACTACGGGTGAGGTCTCATCATAGTCAACTTCTTGAACTTGTGAAAAACCCTTTGCCACAAGTCGAGCTTTTATAGACGGTGACATTACCTTTCGCGTCCGTCTTCTTCTTAAAGATCCATTTGTTCTGAATGACTTTTCTCCCTTCAGGTAACACTTCCAAAGTCCATACTTTGTTTTCATACATGGATCCCATCTCAGATTTCATGGCCTCTAACCATTTCTCGGAATCCAGGCCCATCATCGCTCCTCCATAGCTCGTAGGTTCATTGTTGTCCAACAACATGACCTCTAAGACAGGGTTGCCATACCACTCAGGAGCAGCACACGCCCTTGTTGACCTACGAGGTTAAATAGTGACTTGATCTGAAGCTTCATGATCATCATCATTAACTTCCTCTTAACTGTTGTAGGCTCCATAGAAACATCTTTCTGCGCTACGCTACTCTCTGGTTGAAGTAAAGGTTCAATAACCTCATCAAGCTCTATTTTCCTCCCACTCAATTCTTTCGAGAGAAACTCTTTCTCAAGAAATCGTTCTTAGCGACAAACACTTTGCCTTTGGATCTGAGATAGAAGGTATACCCAACTGTCTCTTTCGGGTATCCTATGAAGATGCATTTCTCCGCTTTGGGTTCCAGCTTTTCAGGCTGAAGCTTTTTGACATAAGCATCACATCCCCAAACTTTAAGAAACGGAATATTTGGCCTCTTGCCAAACCACAGTTCATATGGCGTCGTGTCAACGAATTTCGATGGTGGCCTATTTAAAGTGAATGCAGCTGTCTCTAATGCATAACCCCAAAACGATAGTGGCAAATCGGCAAGAGACATCATAGAATGCACCATATCTAATAAGGTTCGATTATGACGTTCGGACACACCATTATGTTGTGGTGTTTTGGGCGGTGTCAACTGTGAAACAATTCCACACTGTCTTAAGTGACTGCCAAACTCATAACTCAGACATTCACCTCCTCGATCAGATCGCAGGAATTTAATCTTCTTGTTATGATGATTCTCAACTTCACTCTGAAATTGCTTGAACTTTTCAAACATTTCATACTTGTGTTTCATTAAGTAAATATATCCATATCTACTTAAGTCATCAGTGAAAGTGAGAAAATAACGATATCCACCGCGCGCTGCAACATTTATTGGACCGCACACATCAGTATGTATGATTTCCAACAAGTCACTTGCCCGTTCCATTGTTCCACAGAACGGCGTTTTAGTCATCTTGCCCATGAGGCATGGTTCACATGTATCAAGTGATTCAAAATCAAGTGACTCCAAAAGTCCATCCGCATGGAGCTTCCTCATGCGTTTTACACCAATATGACCCAAACGGCAGTGCCATAAGAAAGTGGTACTATCATTATCAACTCTACATCTTTTGGCATCAATGTTATGAACATGTGTATCATCACTATCAAGATTCAATACGAATAAACCCCTCACATTGGGTGCATGACCATAAAAGATATTACTCATATAAATAGAACAACCATTGTTCTCAGATTTAAATGAGTAACCGTCTCTCAATAAACAAGATCCAGATATAATGTTCATGCTTAACGCAGGCACTAAATAACAATTATTCAGGTTCATCACCAATCCCGATGGTAATTGAAGAGAGAGCGTGCCGACAGCGATCACAGCAACCTGGGAACCATTTCGCACGCGCATCGTCACTTCATCCTTCGCCAGGCTTCGTCTATTCCATAGTTCCTGTTTTGAGTTGCAAATGTGAGCAACCGAACCGGTATAAAATACCCAGGCACTACAACGAGAGCTAGTAAGGTACACATCAATAACATGTATATCATATATACCTTGTTTGTTGTTGGCCGCCTTCTTGTTAGCCAAGTACTTGGGGCAGTTCCGCTTCCAGTGACCAGTTCCCTTGCAATGAAAGCACTCAGTCTCTGGCTTGGGTCTAGCCTTGGGCTTCTTTACAGGAGTAGCAACTACTTTGCCATCCTTCTTGGATTTACCCTTCTTGCCCTTGACCTTGCCATTATTCTTGAAACTAGTGGTTTTATTGACCATCAGCACTTGATGTTCTTTCTGGATTTCAGACTCAGCGACTTTCAACATCGCAAATAGCTCGGTGACTGATTTGTTCATCCCGTGCATGTTATAGTTCATCACAAAGCTCTTGTAGCTAGGTGGAAATGATTGAAGAACTCTGTCTGTGATCGCTTCTGCCAGAAGGGGCATTCCCAACTCCGCCAGACGAGTCGAATACCCAAACATTCTGAGTATATGTTCACTGATAGACCCGTTCTCCTCTATTTTGCAAGCATAGAACTTATCGAAGGTCTCATACCTCTCGATCCGGGCATTCTTCTGAAAGATAAACTTCAACTCTTGGAACATCTCATATCCTCCATGACGTTCGAAATGTATTTGAAGTCCCGGTTCTAAGACATACAACATTGCACACTGAACTATTGAGTAATCCCTAGAACGTGCCTCCCAAGCGTTCTTAACGTCTTCGGATGACATGTCTTCGGGTTGGTCACCAAGCGGTGCATCAAGGACATATGATTTCTAGGAAGCCATGAGGATAATCCTCAGATTACGGGCCTAGTCAACAAAGTTACTTCCATCATCTTTCAACCTATCTTTGTCTAGGAACGCATTAAAATTCAGGGGTGCTACTGCGCGAGCCATTGATCTACAACATAAATATGCAAAGGTTACTGAGACTATTGTTCAAGATAATTAGTTTACTTAATCAAATTACTAAAGCTCCCACTCAAATTGACATTCCTCAGGTCATCTCAGTGTCACATGATCCAAATTCACCAACTCAAGTCCGATCATCACGTGAGTTGAGGTGGTTTCAATGGTGAACATCATCATCTTGATCATATCTACTATATGACTCATGTTCGGCCTTTTGGTCTCTTGTGTTCCGAGGCCATGTCTGTACATGCTAGGCTCGTCAAGTTTAACCCGAGTGTTCTGCATGTGCAACACTGGCTTGCACCCGTTTTATGTGAACGTAGAGTCTATCACACCCGATCATCACGTGGTGTCTCGACACGACAAACTTTTGCAACGGTGCACACTCGGGGAGAACACAATTCATCTTGAAATTTAAGTGAGGGATCACCTTATAATGCTACCGTCGTCCTAAGCAAAACAAGGTGTATAAAAGGATTAACATCACATGCAAATCATAAGTGACATGATATGGCCATGAACTTGTGCTTTTGATCTCCATCTTGAAAGCACCGACATGATCTCCATCGTCACCGACATGACACCATGATCTCCATCATCTTGATCTCCATCAACGTGTCGCCATCATGGTTGTCGCGCCCACCATGCTTCTACTACTATTGCTACCGTTTAGCGATAAAGTAAAGCATTACATAGCGCTTAATGATTGACACGCATGTCATACAATAATTGAAGACAACCCTATGGCTCCTGCTGGTTGCCATACTCATTGACATACAAGTCGTGATATTCTATACAACACATGATCATCTCATACATCACATAGATCTCATCATGTAATTGGCCATATCACATCAGAACATACCCTGCAAAAACAAGTTAGATGTCCTCTAATTGTTGTTGCATGTTTTACGTGGCTGCTACGGGTATCTAGCAAGAACAATTCTCACCTATGCATAAACCACAACGGTGATACATAAGTTGCTTTTCAACCTTCTCAAGGACTGCCTTTGTCGAATCCGATCCAACTAAAGTAGGAGAACAGACACCCGCCAGCCATCTTTGTGCAACGAAGTTACATGTCAGTTGATGGAACCCGTCTCTCGTAAGCGTACGAGTAAGGTTGGTCCGGGTCGCTTCATCCCACTATACCGCTGAACCAAAACACAACCAAGGGAGGAAGCAATCTAAGCATCAACGCCCACAAACTCTTTGTGTTCTACTCGAGATCTCATCTACACATAGACCTAGCTCATGATGCCATTGTTGGGGAACGTTGCATGGGAAACAAAAAAATTCCTATGCACACGCAAGATCTATCAGTGATGAGAATCTACGAGAGGGACAGTGGATCTATGTACCCTTGTAGATCGCTAAGCGGGAAGCGTTAAGAAACACGGTTGATGTAGTCGAACGTCTTCGCAATCCAATCACGATCCGTCCCGATCTAGTATCGAACGGACGACACCTCCGCATTCAGCACACGTACGGCTTAATGACGATCTCCGCCTTCTTGATCCAGCAAGAGGGAGCGGAGAGCTAGACGAGTTCTTTGGCAGCGTGACGGCACTACGGTGATGGTGCTGGAGTAATCTTAGCAGGGCATCGCCTAAGCACAGCTGATACCGATCTAGAGGAGAAACTACGAACTAGAGGGTAGGGTTGCACGTGGTTGAAAATCTTGTGTCAAAACCCTAAAACCCTCTAGTATATATAGGAGGAGAGGAGGAGGAGGCTTGGCACAAGGGCCAGCCCCTCTAGGCTTCAGCCGAAGTGGAGAGGAGGAGTCCTCCTCCTCCACTCCTAGTAGGATTAGGACTCCTTCCTTATTTCCACCTTTTTGCCTTTTTCCACCTTTTCTCCTTTGGAATTTCTTCCCAGATGCATGGGCCTTGTGTGGGACTTTGACCAGCCCACTAAGGGCTGGTATTAGTCCTCTCACAGCCCATGTAGCCTCTTGGGTCGAAATACCTCTCCCGATGGTCCCCCGGTACACTACCGACACTCCCGGTACACTACCGATGAGCTCAAAACTTTTCCGGTGACCAAAATAGGACTTCCTATATATCAGTATTTACCTCCAGACCAGTCCTGAGATCCTCGTGACGTCCGGGATCTCATCCGGGACTCCGGACAACCTTCGGTCACCGTCATGCATAAATCTATACTGCCGAAACGTCACCGAACCTTAAGTGTGCAGACCCTGCGGGTTCGAGAACTATGTAGACATGACCGAGACACCTCTACGATCAATAACCAATAGCGGGACCTGGATGCCCATATTGGTTCCTACATATTCTACAAAGATCTTTATCGGTCGAACCTCTATGTCAAGGATTCAGTTAATCCCGTATGATGTTCCCTTTGTTCTTCGATATGTTACTTGCCTGAGATTCGATCGTCGGTATCTCCATACCTAGTTCAACCTCGTTACATGCAAGTCTCTTGAGTCGTTCCGTAATACAAGATCCCGTGACTAACACTTGGACACATTTCTTGCAAGCCTTATTGTGATGTTGTATTACTGAGTGGGCCCTGAGATACCTCTCCGTCACACGGAGTAACAAATCCCAGTCTTGATCCATGCCAACCCAACAAACACCCTCGGAGATACCTGTAGAGCACCTTTATAGTCACCCAGTTACGTTGCGACATTTGATACACACAAGGCATTCCTCCAGTGTTCGTGAGTTGCATGATCTCATGGTCATAGGAACATATACTTGACATGAAAAAAACTGTAGCAATAAACTGACATAATCATATGCTACGTTTATAGTTTAGGTCTTGTCCATCCCATCATTCTCCTAATGATGTGATCCCGTTATCAAGTGACATCACATGTCAATGGCTAGGAAACCTTGACCATGTTTGATCAACGAGCTAGTTCACTAGAGGCATACTAGGGACAGAGTGTTGTCTATCCATCCACACATGCAATGTGTTTGCAATCAATACAATTATAGCATGGATAATAAAAAATTATCATGAACAAGGAAATATAATAATAAACACTTTATTTATTGCCTCTAGGGCATATTTCCAATAATCAAGATGATGGAGATAATGGTGTCATGCCGGTGATGATGGATATCATGCCGGTGCTTTGGAGATGGGGATCAAAAGCACAAGTTCATGGCCATATCATGTCACTTATGATTTGCATGTGATGTTAGTCCTTTTATGCATCTTATCTTGCTTAGGATGACAGTAGCATTGTAAGGTGATCCCTCACTTAAAATTTCAAGATAAAATTGTGTTCTCCATGAGTGTGCACTATTGCGAAAGTTCGTCGTTTCGAGACACCACGTGATGATCGGGTGTGATAGACGCTACATTCACATACAACGGGTGCAAGCCAGTGTTGCACGTGCGGAACACTCGGGTTAAACTTGACGAGCCCAGCATGTACAGACTCTTGTCACGTTGATTCTCTACCTCACTTTGAAATTGCTTGAACTTTTCAAAGGTCTCAGACTTGTGTTTCATTAAGTAGACATACCCATATCTTCTTAAGTCATCAGTGAGGGTGAGAACATAACAATAGCCACCGCGAGCCTCAACGCTCATCGGTCCACATACATCGGTATGTATTATTTCCAACAAGTTGGTTACTCGCTCCATTGTTTCGGAGAACGAAGTCTTAGTCATCTTGCCCATGAGGCATGGTTCGCACGTGTCAAATGGTTCATAATCAAGAGACTCCAAAAGTCCATCTGCATGGAGTTTCTTCATGCGTTTGACACCAATATGACCAAAGCGGCTGTGCCACAAGTATGTGGGACTATCATTATCAACCTTACATCATTTGGTATTCATAGTATGAATATGTGTAACATCACGTTCGAGATTCAATAAAAATAAACCATTGACCAGCGGGGCATGACCATAAAACATATCTACCATATAAATAGAACAACCATTATTCTCAGATTTAAATGAGTAGCCATCTCGCATCAAACGAGATCCAGATACAATGTTCATGCTCAAAGCTGGTACTAAATAACAATTATTGAGGTTTAAAACTAATCCTGAAGGTAGATGTAGAGGTAGCATGCCGACGGCGATCACATCGACCATGTAACCATTGCCGACGCGCATCGTCACCTCGTCCTTTGCCAGTCTCCGCTTATTCCACAGCTCCTGTTTTGAGTTACAAATGTGAGCAACCGCACCGGTATCAAATACCCAGGAGCTACTACGAGCGCTGGTAAGGTACACATCAATAACATGTATATCATATATACCTTTGACATTGCCGGCCTTCTTATTCGCTAAGTACTTGGGGCAGTTGCGCTTCCAGTGACTGGTTCCCTTGCAATAAAAGCACCTAGTCTCAGGCTTGGGTCCATTCTTGGGCTTCTTCCCGGTAACTGATTTACCGGGCGCAGCAACTGCTTTCCCGTCCTTCTTGACGTTCTTCTTACCCTTGCCCTTTTTGAAACTGGTGGTCTTATTCACCATCAACACTTGATGTTCCTTTTTGATCTCCACCTCCGCTGATTTTAGCATCGAATATAACTCAGGAATGGACTTCTCCATCCCTTGCATATTGTAGCTCATCACAAAGCTCTTGTAGCTAGGTGGAAGCGATTGGAGGATTCTGTCAATAACCGAGTCATCCGGAAGATTAACTCCTAGATGAGACAAGCGGTTGTGCAACCCAGACATTTTGAGTATGTGCTCGCTGACTAAACTATTTTCCTCCATGTTACAACTGAAGAACTTGTCGGAGACTTCATATCTCTTGACCCGGGCATGATCTTGGAAAACCATTCTCAGCTCTTGGAACATCTCATATGCGCCATGTTGCTCAAAATACTTTTGTAGCCCCGGTTCTAAGCTGTAAAGCATGCCGCACTGAACCAGGGAGTAATCATCACTACACGATTGCCAGGCATTCATAACGCCTTGAGTTGCTGGGAAAATGGGTGCGTCACCTAGCAGTGCATCAAGGACATATAATTTCTTGGAATCTATGAGGATGATCCTCAAGTTACAGACCTAGTCCGTATAGTTGCTTCCATAGTCTTCCAGCTTGGTATTCTCTAGGAACGCGTTGAAGTTGAGGGCAACATTAGTGTGGGCCATTAGATCTACAAGATAAATTGTAAAGTCAATTTTAGACTAAGTTCATGATAATTAAGTTCATCTAATCAAATTATTTAATGAACTCACACTCAGATAGACATCCCTCTAGTCATCTAAGTGAGACATGATCCACATCGAGTAGGCCGTGTCCGATCATCACGTGAGACGGACTAGTCATCAATGGTGAACATCTCCATGTTGACCGCATCTACTATATGACTCATGTTTGACCTTTCGGTCTCTCGTGTTCCGAGGCCATGTCTGTACATGCTAGGCTCATCAAGTCAACCTAAGTGTTTCACATCTGTAAATCTGGCTTACACCCGCTGTATGCGAATGTTAGAATCTATCATACTCAATCATCACGTGGTGCTTCGAAACAACGATCCTTTGCAACGGTGCACACTTAGGGGGAACAAATTTCTTGAAATTTTAGTGAGGGATCATCTTATTTATGCTACCATCATTCTAAGGAAATAAGATGTAAGAACATGATAGACATCACATGCAAATCATAAAGTGACATGATATGGCCAATATCATCTTGCGCCTTTGATCTCCATCTTTGGGGCGTGGCATTATCACCATCGTCACTGGCAGGACACCATGATCACCATCATCGTGTCTTCATGAAGTTGTTTCGCCACTATTACTTCTACTACTATGGCTAACGGTTAGCAATAAAGTAAAGTAATTACATGGCGTTTTTGATTGACACGCAAGTCATACAATAAATTAAGATAACTCCTATGGCTCCCGCCGGTTGTCATACTCATCGGCATGCAAGTCGTGATTCCTATTACAGGAACATGATCAATCTCATACATCACATATATTTCATCACATCCTTTTGGCCATATTACATCACATAGCATAGCCTGGAAAAACAAGTTAGACGTCCTCTAATTATTGTTGCAAGTTTTACGTGGCTGCTATGGGTTTCTTGCAAGAACGTTTCTTACCTACGCAATAGCCACAACGGTGATATGCCAATTGCTATTTACCCTTCATAAGGACCCTCTTCATCGAATCCGATCCGACTAAAGTGGGAGAGACAGACATCCACTAGCCACCTTATGCAACAAGTGCATGTCAGGCGGTGGAACCAGTCTCACGTAAGCGTACGTGTAAAGTCGTTCCGGGCCGCTTAATCCCACAATGCCTTTGTCGGGACCTCGATCCTAAGTCATATGAATCTAGACTGTAACATATCACATCACTTTGCAGCCTCATGCACGGTAAGATCCACGGCTACAACCTTACCTTAGCCGGGACCGTTTGCGTCTTTTGGCTCACGTATGTGAACATGTCGCTGGCAATCAAACGACAGAGAACCCGGGCCGACATGATTAGTCATAGAACCCAAGTGGCACATCCGTATGGAAACATGCATACGTAACTCAACAATGCAGGTGTCGGTCTCAAGCGTGTGTAGACAAGTCATAGCAAGCTACAAGGACTCCATTATGCTGTGGGACAATAATGTCATCACTGCACGTAGACGAGTCGTAGAAGGCTACAGGGACTCCATTACACTACGAGACATTTCCCTGAAGGGACAGACACAACAACAAAGAAGGATACATGCCAGTCAATCAATGTGTCCGGAGCAGTAGCAAGATACCAAGGCTCGATGGAAGCACAAAGAGGCAGTTTCCCGTAAAGAGTACTACTAAAGGCACACGACTAGGTGTCGGATCCCATACATACCGTTGCACGTCACACGTAAGCACGACATGCCCGATATGCATAGATACAACTATGGCATCACAACATAACCATACATAAACACAACTTTTATTTAAAAGGCTCAGAAGAGCCTTGCATAATATGTTCTTACAGGTAGGGGTCACATGACCCGACACTCAAGTCATACAAGCAAGTTCATACAAACCAAGCGGAAGCATAAAGCTGTCTGAGTACAGACAGATGAAAGGGTAAAAAGGCACATGGCCTGACTATCTATAGCCCGCCACAGGGCATAAGGTCATAGCTGGGACACCAGCTATTCGGCATCGTCGACATCTAGAAAGAACCCACCTGATGGGTCATGGGTCTCATCTGCAACATTTATTAAGCAAACGTGAGTACAAACGCACTCAGCAAGTCTTTAAGAAAGACCTAGACTATTCATGCTCATGTATCAACAAGGGGAGTGGTGGAGTTTATGCAGCAATGCTAGCTTTGACTCATGGCTAACCTACACTACACCATTTTAACTCTTTGTTTAGATTTTAGATATCGCACACGAGTCCACTAACTCCATAACAATACACCACCATGGATTCACTTCCCTCTCCTAGGAGAGTGCCATCCACGAAACTCACACTTGTCTTGATATTTTTATGAGTATCCATTTAATTATCTATGAACAACATAAGTTCTCCAAGTAGTCCCTATCCGAGGACGCGGCTATTCGAATAGTTTCATACCCTCCAGGGGTGTACTTCTTCACACACGCTCTCCCCACTTATCGCTGTGTGCTCATAAAACCATGCACCTCGGAAACCTTCAAGCGGAAGCTCAGCAAGGGAGTCGGCCATAACCGTTAATCACATAAGACCTCTAGTCCAGGCTATCGCCTATTTGAGACTAAACCCGCACGAAAGTCCGGCCGAAGTTTCTGCTATGGCCTCAAACGATGTGCGCAGGGTTCCCAAGCCCACCATTCTGGTGACCCTTGGTACACCATGCCATTGCCTACCGCGTCGTAACCCACCCCTAGGGTCAGTGCTACGCACGGCCTCTAGCATGCTATAAACACCAGAGACTACTTGCAACTCCTGGACTAAGGACTAAGCGATTGATAAGTCGAGCGGGGTCATATTTCAGGGCCCAACATGTGGTAGTATCTAGTCTTGGATTACAAACACAGAACTCAGTTCCTAAGAACGGCCCCAATGAGACAACCCGCTATGTACTCCTACATAGCCTCTCATCGCTACCTTTACAAAATCGGGTTCATCATAAGGTTATCACATCAGAACAACATTGTTTCCCTCCAGTTCATCACCCAGATGAATCAGACCTGACACAACTCTAAGCATAGCAAGCATAGCGGGCAAAGTAAGCAAAGCAGATCATGGCACAAGCATCTACCAGGTATGCTAGGTTGCAAGGTTTAGCTATTTACTATGACAATAATAGGTCATGCAAAAGAATAGGTTCATCTACCGTGTTTGACAGACAAGTGAACGTTTTGTCCTAATGCAGTAAACAAGAGCAGGAGCGAGAGAGTGGGATTTTATCGTTATGATCAAAGGGGTTGCTTGCCTTGCTCGGTAGCGGAAAGGTTTTCTCCTTCATTGGAATACTCGGAGGTATCCTCAAAAGCAGGGCCTACCACAATGCAAATAAATAACAATCAATACATGCAAGTGCAACAATATGATGCATGACCATGACATGGAAGCATGTATGGATGAGCTAATGCAACTACTGTCCAAGTTAAATGAAGTGATTTGAATATAGGTTCAAAATCATTCTCCATTTCATATTACATAAGTTAACCTATTAGTAAATTTCAATTTTCATCTACATAGGTTGCTGTAACATGCATGATAATGGCACCATTCGATTCATTGGATTTTTCTGATAAATTTTCATATATAAATTATTTCAATCCGAGTTACAGATTAATTTATATGAATTTTAGAAGTTTTAAACATTTTCTGGAATTATTTCTGGAATTTTAGAAGTTTTAAACATTTTCATATATAAACATTTATATGACATCATTATGACGCCAGCTAGTCAATAGAACGTTGACAGGTCAAACCTGACCATTGGGGCCCACTAGTCAGTGACCCAATCTCTAACAGAATTATTTAAACACTAATTACTATATAGTTAGGAAAGGGGCCCACTCGTTAGTGGGTCATTAACATAATTAGTTTAGTTAATTAATTTTCTTAATCTTATTCTAATTAAAAGGGTCGGGCCCACTTGCTAGTTGACCTGGGGTCAAACCCCCATGGTCAACAGCGGTTGACTCGCCGGCGTTGAGCCGCCGGCGACGTCAGAGACGGCGGAGAGGGTCGGAACCCCTCCTCCGGTGACCAAATGGATGGCGGAGGGCACCTATCTACTCTGCTCGCTCGCGCGCGTCGAGCCCGACACCTCCTAGGGGCTGGGATGGCCGGAATCAGCGCCGGCGACGAGCATGGCGGCGGCCAGAGCTCGGGCAAGCACATGCTCGTCGAGCCAGAGCTCGAATGAGCCACCTAGGGACTCCTAAGGATGCCTAAGATCATCCTGAGCACGACTACGTGCTCAGGTGCGAGCTTGGGCCGCTGCAGTGACGACCACGTCCTCGCCTATGGCGAGGAGCTCTTGGACCCGAGGAAATCTAGCGCTGGAATGCGCTAGCGATGAGGAAAAGAGGGGGAAGAGGTCCAGGGGCTCACGGCGGTTGCAGAGGCATCGAGTGCGGGATCGGGGAAGGCCTGGAGCAACGGCGAGCTTCACGTCTTCGCCAGCGGCCGGAGGTTGAAGACGATGACGATGCGGTGATGGAGAGATCCCGGCAATGCGTGGCTCAGCGAGAAGGAAGAGGGCGACAAGGCGGAGAAATTGGGGGGCTCAGGAGCAAGGGGTAGAGGCTGCAGCGACGGAGCTACGACGGAGGGGCTTCGGCGGCCATGGCGATAGAGGGGGAGAGAAGAAGAGACGGGCGAGAGCGAGAGGGAGAGAGCGACGCGGACAGCTCTCTGAGCTTATCCCCGTCGCGCTGGTGATGGGGAGGTAGGCAGGCAACTGCCGACGTGGAGGCACGGTCGTGCACGGGCGGCGGCCACACGCCCGTCCTCCTGGCCAGCAGGAGGACGATGACCTCCCTGTGCCAGGTGGGCCGGCCTGGCCTGGGCCTAGGTGAGCTTCCTCTTTTTCTTCTGATTCTGTTTTATTTTCTGTCCTTTGTTTTATTTATTTGTAGGCACAATTGCTAATTAATAAATATGCCAATTATTTTATAGCATTAAGTTTGAATATTTCAAACTTCTGTAAAAAGTTTCAGGATATTTTGAAATCTAAAATAATGATAATGCTTTATTTGTCATTTTCAGAGGCTTTATTGTTTTTTTTTAAAATGCTATAAATGTTCAAATATTTAAGATGGCCCCTGATATATTCATGTCCATATTTATCAGACATAGGAGACATTTTAGATGGGCATTTTGAATTTGTTGGTTTTTCACAAACTTTGAATTAGTTTGATTCAAATGAGAGTTTGGGGTTTCTTTTAATCCCCATTCAAGTTGATGCAAAAAATTGAAATGTGATGCACACACATGATGTCCTAAGACAACTAGCTAGGGATGTGACAACTCACCCCCTCTCAAAAGAATCTCATCCCGAGATTTTGAAGTCGTCGAGAAGAGCGAGGGGTACTCTAGTCGAAGACGGTCTTCTCTTTCCCATGTGGCCTCCTTTTCAGAATGGTGTGACCACTAGACCTTGAGAAACTTGATGTTCCCACGCCGAGTGGTACGCTCAGCTTGATCAAGATTACGAACAGGGTATTCTTGATATGTAAGGTTATCTTGGAGATCAAGCGCTTCGTGGTCTACTTCACAGACAGGGTCCAAGAAGCAACGCCTGAGTTGCGAGACATGGAAGACAGCATGAACCTTGGAAAGATGCGGCAGAAGTTCCAATTGGTAGGCAACCTCTCCTCATTTAGCAAGAATGCTAAAAGGTCCAATGTAACGGGGAGCCAACTTGCCCTTGATACTGAATCGATGGGTACCCTTCAGAGGTGTAACCCGAAGATAAGCCTTCTCGTCAACTTCATAGGTCACAGCCTTATGATGATGATCATATTGGCTCTTTTGACAAGATTGGGCTGTTTTCAACTTTTCACGAATAATGTGAACTTGCTCCTCTGCATCTTGGATCATATCCAGGCCAAAGAGTTGCCTCTCTCCGGTTTCTGACCAGTTAAGAGGTGTTCGGCACCTTCGTCCATAGAGAACTTCAAAAGGGGCTTTGCCCAAGCTTGATTGATAACTATTGTTATAAGCAAATTCGGCAAATGGAAGACATTTCTCCCAATTCATACCGAAGGATATAACACAAGCTCGGAGCATGTCTTCAAGGATTTCATTGACTCACTCAACTTGACCACTTGATTGCGGGTGGAAAGCAGTGCTAAAGGATAGATGAGTCCCCATATCAGTTTGGAAACTTTCCCAAAATAGGGAAGTAAAGATACTTCCGCGGTCTGAGTTAATCTCCAATGGAACACCATGAAGATAAACTATTCGAGAAATGTATAACTCTACTAGCTGGCTAGCAGTTATACTCTCCCGAACAGGAAGAAAATGAGCCACTTTGGAAAGGCGGTCAATGACCACAAAGATAGCATTATTCCCTATCTTAGTCCTAGGAAAACCGGTAATGAAATCCATACCGACTTTATCGCATTTCCATTCAGGAATATCTAAAGGTTGAAGGGTGCCAGCAGGCCTTTGATGTTCTGCTTTCACGCGACGACAAACATCGCAGTTAGCAACGAATTGAGCAATTTCTCTCTTCATCCTAGTCCACCAGAACCTCTAGCGTAGGTCCTAATACATCTTGGTACTACCAGGATGAATTGTGAGAGGGGAATCATGAGCCTCCTTAAGAATCAGCTGCCGAAGGTGTTGGCTCTTGGGAACCACCAAGCGGTTCTGGAAGAACACCACACCTTGATCATCAATAGATAAATCCTTAGCGATACCGCTAATGAGGTTCTCTTTGATCTGGGAAATACCCTTATCATGCTTTTGGCCAGCTATAATTTGATCCTTAAGAGTAGGTTTCGCCACCAGGTTGGATAGGAATCCTTGAGGAACAATGTGGAGGTCTAACTTCCGAAATTCCTCATAGAGAAGTGGTTGACCTTGTTGCAACATCAGGTTGTTACAATAAGACTTACGACTTAGTGCATCAGCCATGCCATTGGCTTTCCCCGGGGTGTAAGTTATCCCTAAGTCGTAATCTATAATCAACTCAACCCACCATCTTTGCCTGAGATTCAAATCCGGATTGGTGAAAATATATTTTAGACTTTGGTGATCAGTGTAAATTTTGCAACGATTACCTAGAAGGTAATGTCACCAAGTTTTCAGTGCATGGACCACAGCTGCAAGCTCAAGATCATGTGTTGGATAATTATACTCATGTGGATGCAACTATAGAGATGCATATGCAATCACATGATGATCTTGCATGAGAATGCAATCTAATCCTTGTCCCGAGGCGTCGCAATAGATAACAAAGTCCTTAGAGAAATCTGGTGGCACCAGAACGGGAGCAGAGGTCAGGCGTCTTTTCAACTCCTGAAAACTGTGCTCGCATTATGGAGTCCACTCGAACCTTTTATCTTTCTTGAGGAGTTCAGTCAGAGGTTTCACAACCTTGGAGAAATTCCCGACAAAGCGGCGACAATAGCTCGCTAAGCCAAGGAAACTCCGAACTTGCTTAACCGATTCAGGTTGAGTCCAATCAAGGATGGCCTGAACTCTCTCGGGATTGACAAGAATACCTTTACCAGAGATTACGTGGCCTAGATAGGTCACTTTTGGCAACCAAAATTCACACTTGGAGAATTTGGCATACAAGCGATGCTCTCGAAGTTTCAGCAACACCAGCCTTAGATGCTCGGCATGTTCCTGTTCGTTCTTCCAGTAGATGAGTATATCGTCGAGGTAAACCACGACGAATATATCCAAATACTCCATGAATATCGAATTCATCAAGCGAGAGAAGGTGGCTGGGGCATTAGTTAAACCGAAGGACATGACGGTGTACTCGTACTGGCCATAACGAGTAACAAAAGCCACTTTCAGAATGTCCTCGTTTCTAATTCTGATTTGATGGTATCCCAACCTCAAATACATTTTGGGGAAGACAGAGGATCCAGCGAGTTGATCATACAAATTGTTGATCCTGGGGAGTGGATACTTGTTCTTTATGGTGACCAGATTCATTGGCCGATAATCCAGAACCATCCGATCCGATCCATCCTTCTTGACGAAGAGGACGGGGCAAGCCCAAGGAGAAGAACTAGGACGGATGAAACCTTTCTTCAAAGCCTCATCGAGTTGAATTTTAAGTTCGGCTAGTTCTAAGGGTGCCATCTTATAGGGTCTTCTGGCTATTGGGACAGTCCCTGGAATGAGCTCTATCACAAACTCAACATCTCTGACAGGTGGAATTCCTTGCAATTCTTCTGGAAAGACATCCGGGAAGTCTCAGACTACCGGAATATCTTCTTATTCTGGAAGAGGGCTAGCATTGAGAGAATAGAGTTGGCACTTGGCTGCTCGAGTGGAGACATTAACTATCTCACCCGAGGGATGTGTAAGTTGAACATTCCTAGAATGAGTATCGATCTTAGCATAGTGGGCTTTCATCCAGTCCATGCCTAAGATGTTATTGATGTCCAAAGACTTGAGGGCTATCAAGGATGCTAGGAAGACTAGCCTATCCACAAGAATCTCATTGTCATGGCTCACTCTAGAAGTTTGCCATTTTTAACCAGGAGTCTGAACTACTAAAGGAGTAGGCATATCACAAAAAGACATGTTATGCAATTGTGCATAACTTTCTGAGATGAAAGAATGAGATGCCCCAGTATCAAATAAAACAGATGTTGGATGACTATTGACAAGGAGCGTACCTAGGATAACATCAGGATCCTCAAGGGCTTCCTCAGCAGAAACATAGTTCACTCGTCCACGAGCAAGAGCTGGCTTCACATACAAGGCTTTTCCCAGCTTCCCACCTCCAACTGGCTTTTCATTGTTCTGAGGACACTCACGGGAGTGTCTTGGTTCCCCACATTTGTAGCAGACAACGGTGGCATGGGGAGCAACATTGGCAGGAGGACCTCCAAATGGCTTGTCTGGAGGGTTGTCCTGAGCTGGGCGAGGCACCTAGAAGGATGGCCTCGCGGTGTATCTTGGCGGCAGAGCTGCATTGGGCACCCACACCTGGCGTTTGTTGGAGCCCAAGCCAGATGTGGGGCCGAAGTCACGGTTGTGCTTCCTAGTTGCCTCGTAGTCAGTCTGTCCAGTCTCGGCCTTGATAGCCTTGTTGACGAGGCCCTGGAAGGTTGTGCACTCATGCAGGTGCAGATCTCGACGGAGCTCATGACTAAGTCCCTTGTAGAACCTAGCCTGTTTCTTGGCATTAGTTGAAACTTCCTCCAGAGCATAGCGATCAAGATTGTCGAACTCACGACCATAGGCATCCACTGTCAGTCTGCCCTGGGTGAAAGCACAGAACTCCTCTCTCTTGCGATCCATCAGCCCTTCCGGGATGTGATGGGTACGGAATGTTGTGCTGAATTCTTCCCAAGTTGGTGCGGGGCCTGCGGGACGCATGGCTTCATAATTTTCCCACCACAGATTAGCGGGTCCTTCTAGAAAGTAAGTAGCAAAGGTCACCTTGTTGGCCTCGGATACATTGGCAACCCAAATTTTGCGGGACATGCTGGTCAGCCAGTCATCCGCGTCAAGCGGGTCAACCGAATGATGATACTTAGGTGGGCATAGCTTGAGAAAATCACCAAGAGACACGCCATCATTGTGATCATTGCGGGGAGCATGCGTTGTGTTCTGCTCAATTCGTTCCAACACCCTGTTGGTCTCCCTTTTGTTCCGTTCAGCTTCAAGCATCACTTTTGCCAAAGAGGGCGCGTGTGGCAGGTTCTGATGCCTTGGCTGGCTTCCCTCGCCCTGCTCGGGGGCATGCACAGGGTTATTCCTAGTTGCCACCATCCTGGGAAAACAAACCCACATCTTAGACATAGAGGTCATCAACTCTAAGACATGAGGTAAGGAATGTACTGGATAACATGGTATGCAGGGTAAACACCCAATCAACATGGTAATAACAACTACCATATGAACACCATGATTCATACACATCATGACATAGTTCAGGACAAGCCCAAGCATAAATACAAAGTATGGAGAGATGACACAACTCATCGGAGGCATTACAAGCTTCCTATACATTATCTATCTACACCTCCAGAGCTCAACTCTCAACCTCGGTCATATCCCACAAGACATGTAGGACTATGGTGATACGACTACTACCATACTAGTACTAACATCCACGTACTCAAGCATCGCCGTAGAATGCCTCATATAGATTACCCCCATGGCCCGGGAGATGAACCTAAGGATCTGGAAACACTCTAGCCTGTGATCCCTCGAAACCGTAAGGACACGGATGTGGCCTTGGTCCCCTTGTTGGGGGCAACAGCAGTCCTCGAAGAGGGGTGATGCCTCCAACATCAGGCCAGTCTACGTGTGCTGGCAGATGAGTTTGCGATGGGTTCAGCATCTCCAAATCTCCATAGCATGTCTGCACGACAGGTGCCAACTGCGCCAGGGCTGTCCAAAGACGTGCACGGGTAGCATAAAGCTCCATGCATAGGGCACGTGCATCACGATCCCTGTTCTCCAACATCTGAGCGGTCACCTGCAGCCTAGGGTCCTCATGAGAATGATTATAGTAGGCTGTGCTAAGATAACTATCCTCTCCTCCCAGAGAAGCAGGAACATAACAGAACTCTGTGTTCTGAAGCAGACCATGGTGAATCCTCATGATAGTCAGCATGGTGTAGGCGGCCTCCTGAACGGCCATGTCTATGGTGACACCTAATCCCTAAGTCCAGTGAAGCAGCTCTGCAGCTCCAGGATATGAAGGATATATCTTAACAGTACACAAATACTGGCTCTGGTTGAAATCTCGATACTATTCCTCCACTGTGTACTCTGGGTACCAACGGTAACCAGCCTCCATCATAACTCTAACCAACATAGCCGTGTGACCTGGTACATCGATGCACCTGGTCAGACGGACCACCTGACGGGAGGGACGAGGGGGCATCTGAAACAGAGAATGATGCAAAGACATTAGAGACTCTAGCAGAAATTGGACAGCATAACGACTGTAATTGCTCAAAAAGGATTTTGAGACAACTGCAAAAGATTGGAAAGGCATAACCACTCGACTATCTATACTGAAATCTCTTCTCCATCTGGTTGTCACACCAACGATACTCAAATACCGACATTCACTTGCATACAAGCTAGCTAATAGTCCATGGTTAGTAACTCGTCATCCTAAGCAATAGATGAGAAGCCTAGTTATTATCCTCGTAGAAAAGATGAGAATGACTCGGAATAGAATAACTTGGGAAGAGGAGTAAAAAGAGCCTTACGTTCCCTTCCACAATCGATTCCCCTACTTTTCTATAGTGTTTCTAGACTCAACTTCGACCCGTTTGGCTTGGTAGTCCTACAGTTAGTCAGGCTCTAATACCAACTCTTTTAGGACCCCAATCCTAAGTCTTATGAATCCAGACTGTAACATATCACATCACTTTGCGGCCTCACACATGGTAAGCTCCATGGCTACAGCCTTACCTTAGTCGGGACCGTTTGCGTCTTTTGGCTCACGTATGTGAACATGTCGCTGGCAATCAAACAACAGAGAACCCAGTCCGACATGATTAGTCATAGAACCCAAGTCGCACATCTGTACGGAAACAAGCATACGTAACCCAGCAATGCAGATGTCGGTCTCAAGCGTGTGTAGACGAGTCATAGCAAGCTACAAGGACTCCATTACGTCGTGGGACATAAATGTCATCACTGCATGTAGACGAGTCGCAGCAGGCTACAGGGACTCCATTACACTACGAGACATTTCCCCGAAGGGACAGACACAACAGCAAAGAAGGATACATGCCGGTCAATCAATGTGTCCGGAGCAGTAGCAAGCTACGAAGGCTCGATGGAAGCACAAAGAGGCAGTTTCCCGTAAAGAGTACTACTAAAGGCACACGACTAGGTGTCGGATCCCATACATACCGTTGCATGTCACACGTACGCACGACATGCCCGATATGCATAGATACAACTATGGCATCACAACATAACCATACATCAACACAACTTTTATTTAAAAGGACCAGAAGAGCCTTGCATAATATGTTCTTATAGGTAGGGGTCACATGACCCGACTCTCAAGTCATACAAGCAAGTTCATACAAACCAAGCGGAAGCATAAAGTTGTCTGAGTACAGATAGATGAAAGGGTAAAAAGGCACATGGCCTGACTATGTATAGCCCGCCACAGGGCATAAGGTCGTAGCTGGGACACTAGCTATTCGGCATCATCGACATCTAGAAAGAACCCACCTGATGGGTCCCGAGTCTCATCTACAACAGTTATTAAGCAAACGTGAGTACAAACGTACTCAACAAGTCTTTAAGACAGACCTAGACTATTCATGCTCATGTATCAACAAGGGGAGTGGTGGAGGTTATGCAACAATGCCAGCTTTGACTCATGGCTAACCTACACTACACCATTTTAACTCTTTGTTTAGATTTTAGATATCGCACACGAGTCCACTAACTCCGTAACAATACACCACCATGGATTCACTTCCCTCTCCTAGGAGAGTGCCATCCACGGAACTCACACTTGTCTTGATATTTTTATGAGTATCCATTTAATTATCTATGAACATCATAAGTTCTCCAAGTAGTCCATATGTGAGGAGGCGGCTATTCGAATAGTTTCATACCCTCCAGGGGTGTACTTCTTCACACACGCTCTCGCCACTTATCGCTATGTGCTCATAAAACCATGCACCTCGGCAACCTTCAAGCGGAAGCTCAGCGAGGGAGTCGGCCACGACCGTCAATCACATAAGACCTCTAGTCCAGGCTATCGCCTATTTGAGACTGAACCCGCACGGAAGTCCGGCCGAAGTTTCCGCTATGGCCCCAAACGATGTGCACAGGGTTCCCAAGCCCACCATTCGTGTGACCCTTGGTACACCGTCCCACTGCCTACCGCGTCGTAACCCACCCCTAGGGTTAGTGCTACGCACGGCCTCCAGCATGCTATAAACACCAGAAACTACTTGCAACTCCTAGACTAAGGACTAAGTGATTGATAAGTCGAGTGGGGTCATATTTCAGGGCCCAGCATGTGGTAGTATCTAGTCTTGGATTACAAACACGTAACTCAGTTCCTAAGAATGGTCCCAATGAGACAACCCACTATGTACTCATACACAGCCTCTCATCGCTACCTTTACCAAATCAGGTTCATTATAAGGTTATCACATCAGAACAACATTGTTTCACTCCAGTTCATCACCCAGATGAATCAGACCTGACACAACTCTAAGCGTAGCAAGCATAGCGGGCAAAGTAAGCAAAGCACATCATGGCACACACATCTACCAGGTATGCTAGGTTGCAAGGTTTAGCTATTTATTGTCACAATAACAGGTCATGCAAAAGAATAGGTTCATCTACCATGTTTGACAGACAAGTGAACGTTTTGTCCTAATGCAATAAACAAGAGCAGGAGCGAGAGAGTGGGATGTTATCGGAATGATCAAAGGGGTTGCTTGCCTTGCTGGGTAACGAAAAGGCTTTCTCCTTTGTTGGAATACTCGGAGGTATCCTCAGAAGCAGGGCCTACCACAATGCAAATAAATAACAATCAATACACGCAAGTGCAACAATATGATGCATGACCATGACATGGCAACATGTATGGTTGAGCTAATGCAACTACTGTCCAAGTTAACTGAAGTGATTTGAATATAGGTTCAAAATCATTCTCCATTTCATATTTCATAAGTTAACCTATTAGTAAATGTCAATGTTCATCTACATCGGTTGCTCTAACATGCATGATAATGGCACCATTGGATTCATTGGATTTTTCTAATAAATTTCATATATAAATTATTTCAATCTGAGCTACAGATTAATTTATATGAATTTTAGAAGTTTTAAACATTTTCTGGAATTATTTAAATCAGATATTCCTTTATTGCATCAGCATGACATCATTATGACGTCAGCTACTCAATAGAACATTGACATGTCAAACCTGACCAGTGGGACCCACTGGTCAGTGACCCAATCTCTAACAGAATTATTTAAACACTAATTACTAATTAGTTAGGAAAGGGGCCCACTGGTCATTGAGTCCTTAACATAATTAGTTTAGTTAATTAATTTTCTTAATCTAATTCTAATTAAAAGGGTCGGGCCCACTTGCCAGTTGACCTGGGGTCAAACCCCCGTGGTCAACACCGGTAGACTCGCCGGCGTTGAGCCGTCGGCGACATCAGAGACGGCGGAGAGGGTCGGAACCCCTCCTCCGGTGACCAAATAGACGGTGAAGGGCACCTATCTACTCTGCTCGCTCGCGCGCGTCGAGCCCGACACCTCCTAGGGGCCGGGATGGCCGGAATCGGCGTCGGCGACGAGCATGGCGGCGGCCGGAGCTCGGGCGAGCACAGGCTCGTCGAGCCAAAGCTCGAATGATCCACCTAAGGACTCCTAAGGCTGCCTGGGATCATCCTGAGCAAGACTACGTGCTCAAGTGCGAGCTTGGGCCGCTGCAGCGACGACCACGTCCTCGTCGGCGGCAAGGAGCTCTCGGACCCGAGGAAATCCGGCGTTGGAACGCGCTAGCGACGAGGAAAAGAGGGAGAAGAGGGACAATGGCTCACAGCGGCTACAGAGGCGTCGAGAGGGGGCTCGGGGAAGGCATGGAGCAATGACGAGCTTCACTTCTTCGCCGGTGGCCGGAGGTTGAAGACGACGACAATGCGGCGATGGAGAGCTCCCGGTAATGTGTGGCTCGGTGAGAAGGAAGAGGGCGACGAGGTGGAGCGGTTGGGGGGCTCAAGAGCGAGGGGTAACGGCTGGAGCGACGACGCTACGGCAGCGGGGCTTCGGCGGCCATGGCGGCAGAGGGGGAGAGAAGGAGAGACGGGCGAGAGCGAGAGGGAGAGAGCGATAGGGACGACTCTCTGAGCTTATCCCCATCGCACTGGCGATGTTAAGGCAGGCATGCAGCTGCCGGCGTGGAGGCACGGCCGTGCGCACGCGGCGGCCACACGCCCTTCCTCCTGGCCGCCAGGAGGATGATGACCTCCCTGGGCCAGGTGGGCCGGCTTGGCCTGGGCCTAGGTGAGCTTCCTCTTTTTTTTCTTTTTTCTGATTCTGTTTTATTTTCTGTCATTTGTTTTATTTATTTGTAGGCACAATTGCTAATTAATAAATATCCCAATTATTTATAGCATTAAGTTTGAATATTTCAAACTTCTGTAAAAAGTTTTAGGATATTTTGAAATCTAAAATAATGATAATGCTTTATTTGTCATTTTCAGAGGCTTTATTGTTTATTTTTAAAATGCTATAAATATTCAAATATTTAAGATGGCCCCTGATATATTCATGTCCATATTTATCAGACATAGGGGACATTTTAGATGGGCATTTTGAATTTGTTGGTTTTTCACAAACTTTGAATTAGTTTGATTCAAATGAGAGTTTGGGGTTTCTTTTAATCCCCATTTCAAGTTGATGCAAAAAAATGAAATATGATGCACACACATGCTGTCCTAAGAAAACTAGCTAGGAATGTGATAGCCACCAATCAAGATTGGACTAGTAACATCAAGCAAATTGACCAAATCATCGCCCACAACTACTTGTGTTCTACTCGTGCATAGAATCTACACATAGACCTATCTCATGATGCCACTTAGGGAACGTAGTAATCATTCAAAAAAATTCCTACATGTCACCAAGATCAATCTATGAGATGCTAGCAACGAGAGAGAGGGAGTGCATCTTCATATCCTTGAAGATTGCTAAGCGGAAGCATTACAAAGAACGTGGTTGATGCAGTCATACTCGCGGCGATTCAAATCATGGAAGATCCGATCCAAGCACCGAACGGATGGCGCCTCCGCGTTGCACACACGTATAGCCCAGGGACGTCTCCTCCTTGATCTAGCAAGGGGGAGGAGAAGTTGAGGGAGAGCTCTGGCAGCACAACGGCATGGTGGCGGTGGAGCTCGTTGTTCTCCGGGAGAGCTTCGCTAAGCGCTACGGAGGAGGAGGAGTTGTAGGAAAGGGGAAGGGCTGCAATAAGGGAAGGGTGTGGCTGCCCTCCCACCCCCCACTATTTATAGGGGGAAGGCTAGAGGGGGCCGCTCCCTACATCCATATAGAGGGGGGCGGCAGCCCCCTTACATCCATCTAAAGGGGGACGCCCCCTCGGGATCCATCTAGAGGGGGGGCGCCCCCCGGGGGCACTTGCCCCCACCCCCTAGGGTTTCCAACCCTAGGCGCCTTGTGCCATTGGGGGGATGCACCATCCCACTAAGGGGCTTGTTCCCACCAAACTACAACCCATTAGGTCCATCGGGGCAGATGGACCCTCCCGATGGACCCCCGGAACCCCTTTGGTGGTCCCGGTACAATATTGATAAACCCTGGAACCTTTTCGGTGACTAAAATTGGACTTCCCATATATAAATCTTCACCTCTAGACCATTACAGAACTCCTCGTGACATCAAGGATCTCATCCGGGACTCCGAACAACTTTCGGCAACCACATACAATTCCCATTACAACTCTAGCGTCACCGAACCTTAAGTGTGTAGACAACTCTAGCGTCAGGGATCTCATCCGGGACTCCGAACAACTTTCGGGAACCATGCAACCATGACCGAGACACCTCTCCGTCCAATAACCAATAGAGGGATTTGGATACCCATATTGGCTCCCACATGTTCCACGATGATCTCATCAGATGAACCACGATGTCGGGGATACAATTAATCCCGCATACAATTCCCTTTGTCCATCAGTATGTTACTTGCCCGAGATTCGATCGTCGGTATCCCTATACCTTGTTCAATCTCGTTATTGGCAAGTCTCTTTACTCGTTCTGTAACACATGATCCCGTGACTAACTCCATAGTCACATTGAGCTCATTATGATGATGTATTACCGAGTGGGCCCAGAGATACCACTCCGTTACACGGAGTGACAAATCCTAGTCTTGATTCGTGCCAACCCAACAGACACTTTCGGAGACACCTGTAGTGCACCTTTATAGTCACCCAGTTACGTTGTGACTTTTTATACACCCAAAGCATTCCTACAGTATCTGGGAGTTGCACCATCTCATGGTCTAAAGAAATGATACTTGACATTAGAAAAGCTCTAGCAGACGAACTACACAATCTTGTGCTATGCTTAGGATTGGGTCTTGTCCATCACATCATTCTCCTAATGATGTGATCCCGTTATCAACGACATCTAATGTCCATGGCCAGGAAACCATGACCATCTATTAATCAACGAGCTAGTCAACTAGAGGCTCACTAGGGACATGGTGTGGTCTATGTATTCACACATGTATTACGGTTTTTGTTCAATACAATTATACCATGAACAATAGAAAATTATGATGAACAAGGAAATATAATAATAACCATTTTATTATTGCATCTAGGGCATATTTCCAACAGTGCTAGGTTTCCATGATCTTGATGATCGCTCTTTAAATTTGCATCTTGCGGATTCCACTATTAAGAAACCTATGGGAAGGATTAATGATGTTCTTATTGTTGCAAATAGGAATTATGTGCCCGTAGATTTCATTGTTCTTGATATATATTGCAATCCTATATGTCCTATTATTCTTGGTAGACCTTTCCTTAGAACGATTGGTGCAATTATTGATATGAAAGAAGGAAACATTAGATCCCAGTTTCTGTTAAGGAAAGGCATGGAACGCTTTCCTAGAAATAAAATAAAATTGCCTTATGAATCTATTATAATAGCTAATTTTGGATTGCATACCAAAGATGACAATACCTAGATCTATTGTGTTTTGCCTAGCTAGGGCGTTAAACAATAGCGCTTGTTGGGAGGCAACCCAATTTTATTTTTTATGTTTCTATTTTTGCTGCTGTTTTGGAGTGTTTCACACATTATTAACTCTGTAGTAATTGTGTTTTGGTGTCTTAATTAATGTTTTATCCAAGTAAGACATTTGGGATGGTCTATGGTGATTATTGATTTGATCTTGCTGAAAAACAGAAACTTTTGTGCCCAGTCCAGGAATTTTATAAATTTTCAAAGGGTCGAATGAGTCTAAATTTTTTACACAAGATTTATATACAAATTTCCCAGGTTTTCCTAATTTTTCATAATTGTTGGAGTTACAGAAGTATACGAAGTTTCCAGATTTCTGCAGACGGTTCTGTTTTTGACAGATTCTGTTTTCTTTGTGTTCTTTACCTATTTTGATGTATCTATGGGTCGTATCGGGGGGTATGAACCATGGAGAAGTTAGAATACAATAGATATTACACCAATATATATAAAGAATTAGTTCACAACAGTACCTAATGTGGGGATTTATTTTCTTATACTAACAGATCTCGTGAGTTTTCTGTTAAGTTTTCTGTTGGTTTTGGGTAAAGATTTGATGGACTATGGAATAAGGAGTGGCAAGAGCCTAAGCTTGGGGATGCCCAAGGGACCCCAAGTAATATTCAAGGATTCCAAAGAGCCTAAGCTTGGGGATGACCCGGAAGGCATCCCCTCTTTCGTCTTCAATCCATCGGTAAATTTACTTGAGGCTATATTTTTATTCACCACATGATATGTGTTTTGCTTGGAGCGTCGTGTATGATATGAGTCTTTGCTTTTTAGTTTGGCACAATCATCCTTGATGCACACATCTTTTTAGGGAGACACACATGAATCATGAATTTATTAGATACTCTATGTGCTTCACTTATATCTTTTGAGATAGGCAATGTTGCTCTAGTGCTTCACTTATATCTTTTTAGAGCATGGTGGTATTTTGTTTTATAGAAATAATTGACATCTAGTACCTCACTTATATTATTTTGAGAGTATTTAAACAGCATGGTAATTGGTTTAGGTTATGAATTTAGTCTTAATATAATAGACATCCAAGAGGGATATAATAAAAACTTCCATATTAAGTGCATTGAGTATTATGAGAAGTTTGATTCCTTGCATAAAGTTTTGAGATATAAAGATGGTAGTGTTAAGAGTCATGTTAGGAAGTAATTGTAAATTGGTAAAATACTTGTGTAAAGGTTTGTGATTCCCATAGCATGCACGTATGGTGAACTCTTATGTAAGGAAGTCAGAGCATGATTTGTTTATTGATTGTCAGTGTTTGTGTGAGGGTCGGGAGCGCACGATGGTTTACTCCTACCAACCTCTCCCCTAGGCGCATGCGTCTAGTACTTTTATTAGATGACTAATAGACTTTTGCAATAAGTATGTGAGTTCTTTATGACTTATGTGAGTCCATGGATTATACGCACTCTCACCCTTCCACTTTTGCTAGCCTCTCTAGTACCGTGCAACTTTCGCCGGTGCATTAAACCCACCATATATCCTTCCTCAAAACAGCCACCATACATACCTACTATGGCATTTCCATAGACATTCTGAGATATATTGCCATGCAACTTCCACTGTTCTGTTTATTATGACACACACCATCATTTTCATATTGCTTTGCATGCTCATAAGATAGCTAGCGTGATGTTTTCATGGTTTGTCTGTTTTTTGATGTCATTTGCTATGCTATATCATTGCACATCCCGGTAGACCGCTTGAGGCGTTTCATTTAGAGTCATATTTTGTTCTACATATTGAGTTGTAATTCTTGAGTTGTAAGTAAATAAAAGTGTGATGACCATCATTATCAAGGCATTGTCCGATGTGAGGAAAGGATGATGGAATCTATGATTCCCTCAAAAGTTGGGATGAGACTCTGAACTTTCAAAAATAAAAGAGGCCAGCGAATCCCAAATAAAAAAGAGAGGCCATAGATGCCCACCAAAATAAAAAAATGAGAGAAAGAGAGAAGGTACAATGCTACTATCTTTTTTCCACACTTGTGCTTCAAAGTAGCACCATGATCTTCATGATAGAGAGTCTCCTATTTCGTCACTTCCATATACTAGTGGGAATTTTTCATTATATAACTTGGCTTGTATATTCCAATGATGGGCTTCCTCAAATTTCCCTACGTCTTCATGAGCAAGCAAGTTGGATGCACACCCACTTAGTTTCTTTTTGAGCTTTCATACACTTATAGCTCTAGTGCATCCATTGCATGGCAATCCCTAATCACTCACATTGATATCTATTAATGGGAATCTCCATAGCCCGTTGATACGCCTATTTGATGTGAGACCATCTTCTCCTTTTTCTTCACAACCTCCACCATATTCTATTCCACCTATACTGCTATATCCATGGCTCACACTCATGTATTGCGTCAGAGTTGAAAAAGTTTGAGAACATAAAAGGTGTGAAACAATTGCTTGATTTGTCATCGGGGTTGTGTATAATATAAATACTTTGTGTGGGGAAGATGGAGCATAGCCAGACTATATGATATTGTAGGGATAAATTTATTTTTCCATTATATTTTGAAGAGATACAATTGCTTTGTTAGTATGCTTGAAATATTATTGTTTTTATGTCGACATTAAGCTTTTGTTTTGAGTCTTATGGATCTGAAGATTCATGCCACCATAAAGAATATTACATGGATACATATGTTAGGTAGCATTCCACATCAAAAATTCTGTTTTTATCATTTACCTACTCGAGGACGAGCAGAAATTAAGCTTGGGGATGCTGATACGTGTCGGGGTATGACACCTATGAGATCGTCTGGATCCCTTTGTGGTTCGATAGGGAGACGGTATGTGCAAAGACCAGATCTGATGAGCAGCGTGAGGGGAGATTTTTACCCAGGTTCGGGCCACTGCGAAGCATAAAACCCTACTCCCGCTTTAGTGTGTTATGGATGTTTGGGTTCTAGCTACTGGAATGCTATGAACAGTACACAACTGCTACTCATGCGAGCCAGAAGGTCGAAGAAGATCCCCCCTCCTCGTAACTCCTTGGGCCTCCTTTTATATGACTAAGGGGTCTCCACAGTCGCATACAGTACATACACAAGGCATACAGTGCTACAGTGCAATCATACCTAACACTGACGGTATAGTACAAACGCAATTAATGTGCCGTCAGGCATCCCTAACCTTCTACGGGATGGGACAGGAGCCCATCCCATTAGCACCGCTTAACCTCCTCCATCGCCAGCGCCTTGACACATATCCAGGTGGGATTACACCTAGTCTCTGTGCTGGCAAGATGGCAAGGTCTTGCCGAGTGCATTTCTTGTCGGGGCCCTACAAGCCACCCCGACAAGATCTTGTTGGGGTTCCAACCTTTGGCCTTCAGTCTTGCGATTGTTGACTTGAACGTTTTCTTGATGTCTTTGTACTTGCTTCCAGCAGTCCCCTGGTAGGCCTCTCCACTGGTGTGTCTACAACTGCCCGTGCACAAGTATGGGATACTAAAAGCCCAAACTTTAGTACACCGACAGGAGCCCCCGAGCATAGGCCACACACGGGTCCAAGGTGTTGTTGGGCTAGGCCCAAACAGTGCACGGGCATGCGTGGCAGGAGCCTGCGGTTGTAATCATTCCTCTTACTGCGCCTCCCCACGACACATGCTAAGTGCGTAACGTGGGATACATGCGTGCGGCGGCCGTTTCCGCCACATGCTCTGCATGCATAGTGGGGACTTGGCAACGGGTGTCCGTGACTTCAAGTCCTGATCGTGGTAGAAACCGCAGCGCCATGGATTGGAGCAATGGGGAGGTTACCTGTTTGCCCGTGATCGTGGGCGACGGGATTGGCGAAGATGGGCGATGAGTCTTGGGGCGGAGGAGAGCCAGCCCACGTGCCTCTTCCTATAAATTGGGGGCTAGCAAGGGGCGATGCTGATCCATCCTTCCTTCCTCCTCGAGTGTAAACCTCCAGTGCTTGCCCTTCTATACCTCCCCGATCTTGAGTTGTCTTCGCCCTTAGCCATGGCTGGGGGGCAAGGGCAGCCACCGTCCTCCGCTCAACCGACGAGGGGTTCCTGTCGGGATCATGCTACCGCTTCAGCCATGGAGGCGGAGGGTGGCCCAAGAGCACGTGGTGGAAGAGGTACGAGGGGTCGTGGTCGACGTGGAGGTCGTGGTCGGGGGAGGCAGAGCACCGTTCCACCCCCTCCTTGAAGAGACCCAT
Organism: Hordeum marinum; assembly: GCA_022496015.1. Classification (NCBI taxonomy): domain Eukaryota; kingdom Viridiplantae; phylum Streptophyta; class Magnoliopsida; order Poales; family Poaceae; genus Hordeum; species Hordeum marinum. The sequence goes on along the minus strand of CM039678.1, from coordinate 424,052,536 downwards.
GCTAAGCGGACGGCGCTGGAGTTCGTCATCAAGATGTGTGGTCCTCTTCATTGCCATCTACGTCTCCCTCACCCTTTTGCCAGGGTGATGGCGGTTGACAAGCCGCCCGTCCTGTGGTTGTGGGCACATGGTTGTTGCAATGGCGCCGCATGGGTGGACATTGAGTGTCCGGAGAGTCGCGTCATGCTCCTCAGGCGCGGTTGGAAAACCTTCGCCCGCGTCCACAACCTCCTGGATGGGCATGTCCTCCGCTTCAAGATGGTGGAGGCCAACTTGCTCTCCGTCAAGATTTACGGGCGCTCAGGCGCCCGCCTTAGCTGCTGCAAGGAAAGCTCGAGCGGTGCCGAAATTTCCTCCTCGAGCGATAGTGACGAGGAGGACAGTGTTGGTGAAGACGACGACGACGAGTCCGAGCTCTAGGCCGTCAAGTCGGAATACGATGACCTAAGCTCTGAATGATCGTCGGTCGCACCATCACCGTCAGCTCACGCCTCTCCCCCTCCGATGGAGCGACCTTGCCAGGGGTCCTTGTCCCGGGCGCTGCCTTATCTTCCAGCTAGATCTCTCGGCAGGCCCTTGGACTTCGGCTTCATCTTGCCCTCTAGAAGTCCTGCCCTCCGTGCAGTGCTGGTCCAGGAGGGGTCTAGCTGGGCTTCTGTCGGGGGACCTCTTCCTATCTTTTTATTCTTGTAATCTACCCCTAGGGGAGAAAGTCAAATAAAGATGTACTTAGGAAGAGATGCCATCTCGTGTAAATTTCATTCCCTTTAAATGAATGCATGTTACTCTTCTTGTCAGATTTCTCTCTGTATGGTACACTCCCTACACTTTATTGGAAACTTGCCGATGCACGCAGCCCCACCGCGACCACTTTGAGGAGCAGACCCTTAGCAGCCTGCTGGCGGTGCCGCTGCCGGCAAGATACCTTGACATTTTTAGTGCAGCCACTTAAACTGTTGAGTGGACTCAAAACAGAGTAAGGGCGCAACCAATTATGACAAGTTACCTTGGCGTTTTCAATGCAACCACTTAAGCTGTCGAGCGGACTCAAAACAGAGCAAGGGCACAAATGATCACGAAGGTTCCTTCGCGTGCAGGTTTCCCATACAAAAGTCGAAATCATCCAAGGAAAATAACCCCATAGTAAAAAATTTACTTAGAGTTTTTGCAACTTAGCTTTTTGTTGCTGTGCTCCTTTCTGCAAGATGTCGACTTCAAACGTCGCATGTAGGTGTCCATACCATATAACCCCCCCTCCCGGCAAACTTGTACGCGAGGGAACCTTCTATCCTTTAAGAAAAAGAAAGAATATAAAATAGAGATATGGAACCTTGGCGGTTCGTTAGCACTTGCCAGGAATAAGCGTAATGCAACATCTCAGATAAACATGCACATAAGGAAACATGGAAATCGACAAGAGTTGTAGGATGCTCGATCTTATTCAACTATCCACAGGGTCTGCCCCTGGCTTTGTACAAAGGATCACATGCCTCGCCGGCAAGACTTGTACAAAAGGTGGTTGTCGGGAGACCCGGCAACCGCGCCTTATGGATAGAACTTACGAAGATGTTCGATATTCCAAGAGTTGCTCACTGGAACGCCATCTTCGGTCTCTAGGCGGACCGTGTCGGTCCTGGTGACTCGTACTGCCCGCTAAGAGCCTTCCCACTTTGGCATCAACTTGTTTGAATTCTTGGCCAATTGAACGCGCCGAAGAACAAGGTCGCCTTCCTCAAGACTTCGGGCATTAACCTTGCGGCTATGATAGTGGCTCAAAGCTTGCTGGTAGCGTGCAATTCGCACAACAGCCCGAAGACGATATTCCTCAAGGAGTGTTACGTTATCTTGGTGCAACTTCTCTTGCTCAAGCTCATCATAAGCGAGCACTCGAGGTGACCCGTATATGAGTTCTATGGGGAGAACCGCTTTCGCCCCGTATACCAGGGAGAAGGGTATCTAGCCGGTGGCTTGATTTGGTGTTATTCTGATTGACCAAAGAACCATTGGTAGCTCATCAATCTAGCGTCTTCCGCACTTGCGCAACCTATCGAAAGTTCTTGTCTTAAGTCCTCGCACCACTTCATCATTTGCCCTTTCCACTTGTCCATTGCTCCTCGGATGAGCAACAAAAGCAAAACAGATCTTGCCACCAAGGTTTTGGACATATTGCATGAATGTGCGGATTGCGAACTATGTGCCATTGTCAGTGATGACCCTGTTTGGTACACCAAAATGACAAACTAGTCCTTTGAAGAACTTGATGGCTGATTGCGATGTCAACTTTCTCACTGCTTCCACTTCCGGCCACTTTGTGAACTTGTCGATTGCGACGTACAAGTACTCAAAGCCCCCGGTAGCATGGGGAAAGGGGCCCAAGATGTCAAGCCCCCAGACCGGAAATGGCCAAGAAAGAGGGATTGTTTGAAGAGCTTGAGCTGGTTGATGTAGCTTCTTTGAATGGAACTGGCACGCTTCACACTTGGTTACTAGTGCAGTTGCATCCTCGAGAGTAGTGGGCCAAAATAAACCTTGCTGGAATTCCTTCCCAGCAGGAGCTCTTTATCCTTTGTGGGAGCCACATATGCCTCCATGTATCTCTGCCAACAACTCCAGTCCATCCTCCCGAGGAATGCACTTTAGTTTCACACCATTCGATCTCTTTCTGTACGGGACATTGTCCACAAACTTGTACATGTTAGAGTGATGGGCTACTTTCTTCGCTTCCTCCTGGTCCTTAGGGAATTCTCCTGTTTGAAGGAACTGAACAATGTGTTGTGCCCATGATGGATCCTGGGATCAACAACAAGGCCTAAATGCATGTCTTCTGCCGCGGGAGCGCTTGTCTCTACGGTAAGGGCTTGAGGCCCTACCGGAGCCTGTTGCCCCTGGCAAGCTTGGCGTTGATCCCGGTAACTTCCTTGTCGGCATCCTCTGGGAGCTCTATGGGAAAGTACTGGCCGGAACTCAACTTCCTTCTCTTGTTTTGCTTTGCTGATGGTGCTACGGATGACTGAGTCAATTGGAGTACAAAAGTCCCTGGTTCCATAGGTAACTTGAGGGCAGCGCGCTTTAACAGCTCGTCGGCAATGTTGTTCTCTATACGAGGAACATGCTCTCTTTGCAGACCATCAAAGCGCTCCTCCAACTTCCTCACTTCGTCTACGTAGGCTTCCATCAACGGTCTTTGATAATTCTTGTTGACTTCCTTGATGAAAAGTTGTGAATCACCCCTGACGATGAGCTTCTTGATCCCAAGGTCTGCCGCGATCCTGAGACCGGTAAGCAGCCCTTCATATTCTACGGTGTTGTTTGTCGACCTCTCCTGAGGAAATTGCATTTGAATCACATATTTGAGGTGCTCTCCGGTGGGTGCGACAAGCAGCATGCCAGCACCGGCCCCTTGGAGGGAGAAAGCCCCATCAAAATACATGATCCATTCTTGATTAGTTTCCTTGCCGGGGAGAGTCGTTTCTTGGATCGCTTCGTCTGGCGTTGGAGTCCATTCTGCAATGAACTCCGCCAAGGCTCTGTTCTGGATAGTTGAAGTACTTTCAAATTTGAGAACAAACCTTGACAATTCCAAAGCCCACTCCACAATCCTGTGAGTCGCGTCCAGATTTCTTAAAATCCGTTGCGGTGGAAAGCAAGTGACGATGGTGATCTCATGTGCTTGGAAATAATGGCGCAGCTTCCTCGAGGGCATTAGGAGGCCGAAAAGCAATTTTTCAATGCCAGAGTATCTTGGCCTGGCCCCCTACAAAAGGGTGTTGGGGAACGTTGCATGGGAAACAAAAAATTTCCTACACACACGCAGATCTATCCATGGTGATTAGCATCTAAGAGAGGGAGAGTGGATCTACGTACCCTTGTAGATCGCTAAGTGGGAATCATTAAGGAACGCGGTTGGTGTAGTCGAACGTCTTCGCGATCCAAATCACCGAGCGTCCCGCGATCCAATCACGATCCATCCCGCGAACTTGATCACAATCCGTCCCACGAACTTGATCATGATCCTTCCGATCTAGCGCCGAACGGACGACACCTCCGCGTTCAGCACACGTACGGCTTGATGACGATCTCCGCCATCTTGATCCAGCAAGAGGGATGAAGAGGAAGAAGAGTTCTCCGGTAGCGTGACGGCACTCCGGCGATGGTGGTGGAGCTATTCCGGCAGGGCTTCGCCTAAGCACTGTAGAAATCCAATCTAGAGGAGAAACTATGCACTGGAGGAACGGGTAGCACGTGGCTGAAATTCTAGTGCAAAAACCCTCAATACCACCAGTATATATAGGAGGAAGAGAGGAGGTGGCTTGGCCCTCCCAAGGGCCAAGACACCAAGGAGTCGGCCGAACCAAGGGTGGAGGTGGAGTCCACCTCCAATCCTAGTAGGACTAGGATTCACCCTTTTTTTTGCCTTTTTCCACTTTTTCTCTTAGGACTTTTTCTTCCAGCCGCATGGGCCTCTTGTGGTTGTTCCACCAGCCCACTAAGGGCTGGTTTCCACTCTCCCACATCCCATGTAGCATCTTGGGTCGAAATACCCCTCCCGGTGGTCCCTTGGTACACTACCAGCACTCCCGGTACATTACCGATTAGCCCGAAACTTTTCCGGTGACCAAAACAAGCCTTCCTATATATCAATATTTACCTCCAGACCATTTCGGAGCTCCTCGTGACGTCCGGGATCTCATCCGGGACTCCGAAAAACCTTTGGTCACCACCATACATAACTTTATACTACCGAAATGTCACCGAACCTTAAGTGTGCAGACCCTGTGGGTTCGAGAACTATGTAGACATGACCTAGACACCTCTACGGTCAATAACCAATAGCGGAACCTGGATGCCCATATTGGTTCCTACATATTGTACGAATATCTTTATCGGTCGAACCTCTATGTCAAGGATTTAGTTAATCCCATATGATGTTCCCTTTGTTCTTCGGTATGTTACCTGCCCGAGATTCGATCGTCGGTATCTCCATACCTAGTTCAACCTCGTTATCGGCAAGTCTCTTTACTTGTTTCGTAATACAAGATCTCGTGACTAACACTTAGTCACATTGCTTGCAAGGCTTATTATGATGTTCTATTACCGAGTGGGCCCTGAGATACCTCTCCGTCACACGGAGTAACAAATCCCAGTCTTGATCCATGCCAACTCAACAGACACCCTCGGAGATACCTGTAGAGCACCTTTATAGTCACCCAGTTACATTGCGACATTTGATACACACAAGGCACTCCTCCGATGTCTGTGAGTTGCATGATCTCATGGTCATAGGAACATATACTTGACATGCAGAAAACAATACCAATAAACTAACACGATCATATGCTATGTTTGTAGTTTGGGTCTTGTCCATCACATCATTCTACTAATGATGTGATCCCGTTATCAAATGACATCACATGTCAATGGCTAGGAAACCTTGACCATCTTTGATCAACGAGCTAGTTCACTGGAGGCATACTAGGGACATAGTGTTATCTATTTACCCACACATGTAATGTGTTTCCAATCAATACAATTATAGCATGGATAATAAACGATTATCATGAACAAGGAAATATAATAATAAACACTTTATTTATTGCCTCTAGGGCATATTTACAACAGTCTCCCATTTGCACTAGACTCAATAATCTAGTTCACATCACTATGTGATTTACATTGTAATGAATCGAACACCCATGCAGTTCTGGTGTTGATCATGTTTAGCCCTTGGAAGAGCTTTAGTCAACGGGTCTGCAACATTCAGATCCGTGTGCACTTTGCAAATATTTATGTACTTCTCCTTGATGTAATCGCGGATGGAGTTGAAGCGTCGCTTTATGTGTCTGGTCCTCTTGAGAAACCTTGGTTCCTTGGCCAGAGCAATGGCACCAGTGTTGTCATAGAACAGGTTCATCGGATTCAGTGCACTGGGCACTACTCCAAGATCTGTCATGAACTGCTTCATCGAGACACCTTCCTTCGCCGCCTCCGAGGCTGCGATGTACTCCGCTTCGCATGTAGAATCAGCTACCACGCTTTGCTTGGAACTACACCAGCTTACCGCTCCCCCATTGAGAATAAATACGTATCCGGTTTGTGACATAGAGTCATCCAGATCAGTGTCAAAGCTTGCATCGACGTAACCCTTTACGACGAGCTCTTCATCACCTCCATAAGCGAGAAACATATCCTTAGTCATGTTCAGGTACTTAAGGATATTCTTGACCGCTGCCTAGTGTTCCATTCCAGGATCACTTTGAAACCTTCCGGCCATACTTATGGCAAGGCTGACATCGGGTCTTGTGCACAGCATTGCATACATGATAGAGCCTATGGCTGAAGCATAGGGGATGACACTCATCTTTTCTCTATCTTGTGCAGTCATTGGGCATTGAGTCTTACTCAACTTCACACCTTGTAACACAGGCAAGAACCCCTTCTTGGATTGATCCATTTTGAACTTCTTCACAACTTTATCAAGGTATGTGCTCTATGAAAGTGCTATTAAGCATCTCGATCTATCTCTATAGATCTTAATGCCTAATATGAAAGCAACTTATCCTAGGTCCTTCATTGAAAAACTCTTGTTCAAATATTCCTTCACGCTTTACAGCATTTCTATATTGTTTCCAATCAGCAATATGTCATCCACATATAATATTAGAAACGCCATAGAGCTCCCAATCACTTTCTTGTAAATACAAGCTTCTCCATAAACTTGTATAAACTCAAATGCTTTGATCACTTCATCAAAGCGCTTATTCCAACTCCGAGATGCTTGCACCAGCCCATAAATGGATTGCTGGAGTTTGCAAACTTTGTCAGCATTCTCTGGATCGACAAAACCTTCTAGTTGCATCATATACAAATCTTCCTCAAGGAAACCATTGAGGAACGCCGTTTTGACATCCATCTGCCAAATTTCATAATCGAAATAAGCAGCTATTGCCAACATGATTCTGACAGACTTAAGCATCGCTACGGGTGAGAATGTCTCATCGTAGTCAACTCCTTGAACTTGTGAAAAACCCTTTGCCACAAGTTGAGCTTTATAGATGGTGACATTACCGTCCGTGTCTGTCTTCTTAAAGATCCGTTTGTTCTGAATGGCCTTTCGCCCTTCAGGTAATACTTCCAAAGTCCATACTTTGTTTTCATACATGGATCCCATCTTGGATTTCATGGCCTCTAACCATTTCTCAGAATCCGGGCCCATCACTGCTCCTCCATAGCCCGTAGGTTCATTGTTGTCCAACAACATGACCTCCAAGACTGCGCTACTTTCTGGTTGAAGTAAAGGTTCAATAAGCTCATCAAGCTCTATTTTCCTCCCACTCAATTCTTTTGAGAGAAACTCTTTCTCAGGAAATGTTCCGTTCTTAGCGACAAACACTTTGCCTTCGGATCTGAGATAGAAGATATACCCGACTGTCTCTTTCAGGTACCTATGAAGACGCATTTCTCTACTTTGGGTTGCAGCTTTTCAGGCTGAAGCTTTTTGACATAAGCATCACATCCCCAAACTTTAAGAAACGACAATTTTGGCCTCTTGCCAAACCATAGCTCATATGGCGTCGTCTCAATGGATTTCGATAGTGCCCTATTTAAAGTGAATGCAGCTGTCTCTAATGCATAACCCCAAAACAATAGTGGCAAATCAGCAAGAGACATCATAGAACGCACCATATCTAATAAGGTTCGATTACGATGTTCGGACACACCATTACGCTGTGGTGTTCCAGGCGGTGTCAACTGTGAAACAATTCCACACTGTCTTAAGTGACTACCAAACTCATAACTCAGATATTCACCTCCTCGATCAGATCGCAGGAATTTAATCTTCTTGTTATGATGATTCTCAACTTCACTCTGAAATTGCTTGAACTTTTCAAACGTTTCAGACTTGTGTTTCATGAAGTAAATATACCCATATCTACTTAAGTCATCGGTGAAGGTGAGAAAATAACGATATCCACCACACACTGTAACATTCATTGGACCGCACACATCAGTATGTATGATTTTCAATAAGTCACTCGCCCGTTCCTTTGTTCCCGAGAATGGCGTTTTAGTCATCTTGCCCATGAGGCATGGTTCACATGTGTCAAGTGATTGAAAATCAAGTGACTCCAAAAGTCCATCAGCATGGAGCTTCCTCATGCGTTTTACACAAATATGACCTAAACGGCAGTGCCACAAGAAAGTGGTACTATCATTATCAACTCTACATCTTTTGGCATCAATGTTATGAACATGTGTGTCATCACTACCAAGATTCAATATGAATAAACCCCTCACATTGGGTGCATGACCATAAAAGATGTTACTCATATAAATATAACAACCTTTATTCTCTGATTTAAATGAGTAACTGTGTCGCAATAAACAAGATCCAGATTTAATGTTCATGCTTAGCGCAGGCACTAAATAACAATTATTCAGGTTCATCAGTAATCCCGATGGTAATCGAAGAGAGTGCGTGCCGACGGCGATCACATCAACCTTGGAACCATTTCCCACGCGCATCGTCACTTCATCCTTTGCCAGCCTTCGTCTATTCCGTAGTTCCTGTTTTGAGTTGCAAATGTGAGCAACCGAACCGGTATCAAATACCCAGGCACTACAACGAGAGCTAGTAAGGTACACATCAATAACATGTATATCATATATACCTTGTTTGTCGTTGGCCTCCTTCTTGTCAGCCAGGTACTTGGGGCAGTTCTGCTTCTAGTGACCAGTTCCCTTGCAATGAAAGCACTCAGTTTCTGGCTTAGGTCCATGCTTGGGCTTCTTTACAGGAGTAGCAACTGCTTTGCCATCCTTCTTGGTTTTACCCTTCATGCCCTTGCCCTTTCCATTCTTCTTGAAACTAGTGGTTTTATTGACCATCAACACTTGATGTTCTTTCTGGATTTCAGACTCAGTCACTTTTAGCATCGCAAATAGCTCGGCGACTGACTTGTTCATCCCGTGCATGTTATAGTTCATCACAAAGCTCTTGTAACTAGGTGGCAGTGATTGAAGAACTCTGTCAATGATCGCCTCTGGCGGAAGGGCAATTCCCAACTCCGCTAGACGAGTTGAATACCCAGACATTCTAAGTATATGTTCACTGATAGACCCGTTATCCTCCATCTTTCAAGCATAGAACTTATCGGAGGTGTCATACCTCTCGATCCGGGCATTCTTCTGAAAGATAAACTTCAACTCCTGGAACATCTCATATGCTCCATGACGTTCAAAACGTCTTTGAAGTCCTGGTTCTAAGCCATACAATATTGCACACTGAACTATTGAGTAATCTCCAGTATGTGCCTCCCAAGCGTTCTTAACGTCTTCGGAGGTCATGTCTTCTGGTTGGTCACCAAGCGGTGCATCAAGGACATATGATTTCTGGGAAGTCGTCAGGATAATCCTCAGATTACGGGCCCAGTCAACAAAGTTACTTCCATCATCTTTCAACTTAGCTTTCTCTAGGAACGCATTAAAATTCAGGGGTGCTACTGCGCAAGCCATTGATCTACAACATAAATATGCAAAGGTTTACTTAGACTATTGTTCAAGATAATGAGTTTAGTTAATCAAATTACTAAAGCTCCTACTCAAATTGACATCCCTCGGGTCATCTGAGTGTCACATGATCCAAATTCACCAACTCAAGTCCGATCATCACGTGAGTTGAGGTGGCTTCAATGGTGTACATCATCATGCTGATCATATCTACTATATGACTCATGTTCGACCTTTCGGTCTCTTGTGTTCCGAGGCCATGTCTGTACATGCTAGGCTCGTCAAGTTTAACCCGAGTGTTCTGCACATGCAACACTGGCTTGCACCTGTTGTATGTGAACGTAGAGTCTATCACACCCGATCATCACGTGGTGTCTCGACACGACGAACTTTCGCAACGGTGCACACTCAGGGAGAACACAATTCATCTTGATATTTAAGTGAGGGATCACCTTATAATGCTACCGTCGTCCTAAGAAAAACAAGGTGCATAAAAGGATTAACATCACATGCAATTCATAAGTGACATGATATGGCCATGAACTTGTGCTTTTGATCTCCATCTAGAAAGCATCGACATGATCTCCATCGTCACCGGCACAAGACCATAATCTCCATCATCTTGATCTCCATAAACGTGTCGCCATCGGGGTTGTCGTGCCCAACATGCTTCTACTACTATTGCTACCGTTTAGTGATAAAGTAAAGCATTACATAGCGCTTAATGATTGACACGCAGGTCATACAATAATTAAAGACAACCCTATGGCTCCTGCTGGTTGCTGTACTCATCGACATGCAAGTCATGATAACCTATACATCACATGATCATCTCATACATCACATATATCACATCATGTAATTGGCCATATCACATCACAACATACCCTGCAAAAACAAGATAGACGTCCTCTAATTGTTGTTGCATGTTTTACGTGGCTGCTACGGGTATCTAGCAAGAACAATTCTCATCTACGCAAAAAACCCAACGGTGATACACTAGTTGATTTTCAACCTTCTCAAGGACCGCCTTTGTCGAATCCGATCCAACTAAAGTGAGAGAAACTAGCACCCGCAAGCCATCTATGCAACAAGTTGCGGTTGAGGGAACTGGTCTCTCGTAAGGGTACGAGTAATGTTGGTCCGGGCCGCTTCATCTCACAATACCGATGAACCAAAAAACGACCAAGGGAGGAAACAATCTAAGCATCAACGCCCACAAACTCTTTGTGTTCTACTCAAGATATCATCTACACATACACCTAGCTCATGATGCCACTGTTGGGGAACGTTGCATGGGAAACAAAAAATTTCCTACACACACGCATATCTATCCATGGTGATGAGCATCTACGAGAGGGAGAGTGGATCTATGTACCCTTGTAGATCGCTAAGCGGGAAGCGTTAAGAAATGCGATTGGTGTAGTCGAACGTCTTCGCGATCCAAATCACCAAGCGTCCCGCGATCCAATCACGATTTGTCCCGCGATCCAATCACGATCCGTCCCGCGAACTTGATCACGGTCCTTCCGATCTAGCGCCGAACGGACGGCACCTCCGCGTTCAACACACGTACGTCTTGATGACGATCTCTGCCATCTTGATCCAGCAAGAGGGAGTGGAGAGGAAGAAGAGTTCTCTGGCAGCGTGACGACGCTCCGGCGATGGTGGTGGAGCTATTCCGGCAGGGCTTTGCCTAAGCACTGCAGAAATCCGATCTAGAGGAGAAACTATGCATTGGAGGAATGGGAAGCACGTGGCTAAAATTCTGTGCAAAAACCCTAAACCCCACCAGTATATATAGCAGGAAGGGAGGAGAGGCTTGGCGCAAGGGCCAAGCCTCCTTTGGTTCAGCCGAAGTGGGAAGGAGAGGAGAACTCCTCCTCCAATCCTAGTAGGACTAGGATTCCTCCTTTTTGGCCTTTTTTCACCTTTTCCCTTTGGGCTGTTATTCCCAGCCGATGGGACTTGTGTGGGACTTCCACCATCCCACAAAAGGCTGGTAATTATTCTCCCACAGCCCATGAAGCATCTTGGGTCCAAATACCCCTCCCGGTGGTCTCCCGGTACACTACCGGCACTCCCGGTACATCACCGATTAGCCCGAAACTTTTCCGGCAACCAAAACTGGACTTCCTATATATCAATCTTTACCTACGAACCATTACAGAGCTCCTCGTGATGTCCGGAATCTCATCCAGGACTCCGAACAACCTTCGGTCACCATCATACATAACTCTATACTACCGAAACGTCACAGAACCTTAAGTGTGCAGACCCTGCGGGTTCGAGAACTATGTAGACATGACCTAGACACCTATACGGTCAATAACCAATAGCGGGACCTGGATGCCCATATTGGTTCCTACATATTCTACAAAGATCTTTATCGGTCGAACCTCTATGTCAAGGATTCAGTTAATCCCGTATGATGTTCCCTTTGTTCTTCGGTATGTTACTGGCAAGTCTCTTTACTCATTCGATCGTCGGTATCTCCATACCTAGTTCAACCTCGTTACTGGCAAGTCTATTTACTCATTCCGTAATACAAGATCCCGTGACTAACACTTAGTCACATTGCTTGCAAGGCTTATTGTGATGTTGTATTACCGAGTGGGCCCTGAGATACCTCTCCGACACACGGAGTAACAAATCCCAATCTTGATCCATGCCAACTCAACAGACACCCTCGGAGATACCTGTAGAGCACCTTTATAGTCACCCAGTTACGTTGCGACGTTTGATACACACAAGACACTCCTCCGATGTTCGTGAGTTGCATGATCTCATGGTCATAGGAACATATACTTGACATGAAGAAAACAGTAGCAATAAACTGACACGATCATATGCTATGTTTGTATTTGGGTCTTGTCCATCACATCATTCTACAAATGATGTGATCCCGTTATCAAATGACATCACATGTCAATGGCTAGGAAACCTTGACCATCTTTGATCAACGAGCTAGTTCACTAGAGGCATACTAGGGACATAGTGTTGTCTATTTACCCACGCATGGAATGTGTTTCCAATCAATACAATTATAGCATGGATAATAAACGATTATCATGAACAAGGAAATATAATAATAAACACTTTATTTATTGCCTCTAGGACATATTTCCAACAAAGGGAACTAACAAAATAAACTGGGTGCTACACCATCTTCTTCCTCTGTGTCGCTTCATCTATCTGCTCAGATCCTGCCTTGCCGGCACCAGACTCTACCGGGGAAGATCCTGGCTTGTCACTTGACGGTTCTGCCTCTATTGCTACTTCTTCGTCGACTTCTCTCTGTGCCACTAACGCAGCACTAACCACTTGATTCGTTGCCGCCAAGTATAGCAACAATGGCTCTTGTGGTTTAGGTGCGACTAGTATTGGCAGAGAGGAGAGGTACTTCTTCAAATCCTACAGCACTGCCTCCGCTTCTGGAGCCGCAACACAGCCGGCAAGATGATGCACATCTTTGACGCGTCTTGGTGCTTCAATCTGCTCAATTGCCTTGATCTTGTCAGGGTTCGCTTTGATTCCACGCTGAGACACAAAGAACCCGAGAAGCTTGCCGGACGGAACACCAAACACACACTTCTAAGGATTGAGCTTCAAATTGATCTTGCACAGATTTGCAAACGTCTCTTCTAGATCTTGTATGAGTGTTGCTTTGTCCTTGGTTTTAACCCCTATTTCTATGTAGCTGAGGCTCAATACCAATCTGGACAACTCCTACAAATGTTGAACCAGCACTTTTCAACCCGAAAGGCATACGTACGAAGCAATACGTACCACATGGGGCAATAAATGCGTTCTTCTCTTCGTCTTCCTTGGACATGAAGATCTGGTGATATCCTGAATAAGCGTCAAGAAATGACTGCAGATCACAGCCTGCAGTGGAATCCACAATCCAGTCAATGCGCGGCAAGGGGAAAGGATATTTTGGACATGCTTTATTGATATCAGTATAGTCAATACACAACCTCCATTTTCCATTCGCCTTGCGCACTACAACTGGATTGGCCAACCATGTTGGATGGAGAACTCCTCTGACCAAACCTGTCGCTTCCAACTTCCTGATTTCGTCGGCAATAAATTCTTTCCACTCCAAGGCTGGCTTCATAACTTCCTACTTGATGGGCCATGCATGGGGACAAACAGCAAGATGGTGCTCAATTACCTCCTTGGGAACACCGGGGACATCAGATGGTTGCCATGCAAACACATCGACATTCGCCCGCAGGAAGGCAATGAGCGCGCTTTCCTTTTTGTCATCGAGGGTGGAACTTATGGTGAAAGTTCCTCCCGTACCATCCTCCTTGACAGGCATGTTTTTGGTTTCTGTCGGAGCTGCCTTCGATTTCTTGTTCTTGCCGGTGGAGCTCTCTGGCACATCATCAACAGGAGTGTAGCACTCCGAAGAGGTACGCTTGCCGGAGTGTGCACCAGAGATCTTGTCGGTCTTCTCCCCTTCGGGAGCTTCAGCGGTAGGAGCAGGTGCCTTGGCGGCATGTGCTGCAACTACCTCCCGGTAAAGTTGGTCGGCGCAGATAAGTGCATCCTTCCTGTCAAAGTTGATTGTGATGATTCTAATCGGCCCGGGCATCTTCAATACATTGTAAGCATAGTGTGATGCCGCCATGAACTTGGCCAGCGCTGGACGGCCAAGGATCCCATTATATGGCAATGGAATCTTGGCGATGTCGAAAACAATCTTCTCTGTCCTGAAGTTCATGTCACTACCAAATATTACCGGTAGTGTGATATTTCCCTTCGGCTGACTCCTCCCTAGATTGATCCCCTGAAACTTGCCCATCTCCTCAAGATCTTCATCAGGAATTTGCAACCTTTTGATCACATCAGGCGTGATCAAGTTCAAACCGGCCCCACCGTCAACTAACATTTTTGTCACCTTGAGGTTGCGAATTTCGGTGAAACCAACAACGTCAGACACCCGACCGCAAATGTGCGATCAGGGTGATCCTCTGCGTAAAAATTGATAGGTGTGTGAGACCATCTCAATGGTTTCCGGGCTTCGACTGATGGCTCTGTCGTATTAATCTCGCGTGCCCACTATTTAAGTTGGCGGTGACAAGTATGCAATGAAGTGCCTCCGTCAACACACATGACGTTTGTAGCCCTTTGAAATTCTTGATCGCTGGACTCATCATCTTCTTCGTTGCCATCGTCATCCTTCTCTTCCTTGTTGCGGCCTCGAGCGGGCCTCTCCTGCTGCTTGGCCTTGTCGCGGTGACCTCCTCGATCACCGCATTTCTTGTCGGACCTCTCTGCACCATCTTGGGCCTTTTCCTTATCCCGTCTCACATACTCAGCTTTCTGCCTCTCGGCAAGCTGCTCAACTTGCCAGCAGTTTTGGAGATCGTGGCCCTTGGTGTGATGGATCTTGCAGTACTGCTTGTCGGAGCCCTCCGACTTGTTGGCAGCCGCCAAGTCCTGACAAGAGATGCACCCGGCAACCTCCTTGCCGGGGCCGTCAACCTTAGTATTCTTGGCGGTGCTGAGGTTGCCGGTGTTGGAAATATGCCCTATAGGCAATAATAAATTAGTTATTATCATATTTCCTTGTTCATGATAATCGTTTATTATCCATGCTATAAATTGTATTGATCGGAGACTTAGATGCATGTGTGGATACATAGACAAAACCATGTCCCTAGTATGCCTCTAATGGACTAGCTCGTTGATCAAAGACGGTTAAGGTTTCCTAGCCATGGACATGAGATGTCATTTGATAACGAGATCACATCATTAGGAGAATGATGTGATGGACAAGACCCAAACTACAAACGTAGCATATGATCGTGTCAGTTTATTGCTACTGTTTTCTGCATGTCAAGTATATGTTCCTATGACCATGAGATCATGCAACTCACGGACATCGGAGGAGTGCCTTGTGTGTATCAAACGTCGCAATGTAACTGGGTGACTATAAAGGTGCTCTACAGGTATCTCCGAGGGTGTCTGTTGAGTTGGCATGGATCAAGACTGGGATTTGTTACTCCGTGTGATGGAGAGGTATCTCGGGGCCCACTCGGTAATACAACATCACAATGAGTCTTGCAAGCAATGTGACTAATTGTTAGTTGCGGGATCTTGTATTATGGAACAAGTAAAGAGACTTGTCGGTAACGAGGTTGAACTAGGTATGGAGATACCGATGATCGAATCTCGGGCAAGTAAAATATTGAAGAACAAAGGGAACATCATACGGGATTAACTGAATCCTTGACATAGAGATTCGACCGATAAATATCATCGTAGAATATGTAGGAACCAATGTGGATATCCAGGTCCCGCCATTGGTTATTAACCGTAGAGGTGTCTCGGTCATGTCTACATAGTTCTCGAACCCGCAGGATCTGCACACTTAACGTTTGGTGACGTTTCGGTAGTATAGAGTTATGTATGGTGGTGACCGAAGGCTATTCGGAGTCTCGGATGAGATCCCAGACGTGACGAGGAGCTCCAGAATCGTCCGGAGGTAAAGATTCATATATAAGAAGTCCCAGTTTGGTCACTGGAAAAGTTTCGGGCTCATCGGTAGTGTACCGGGAGTGCCGGTAGTGTACCGGGAGACCACCGGGAGGGGTATTTCGACCCAAGAGGCTTCATGGGCTGTGGGAGAGTAAATACCAGCCTTTTGTGGGCTGGTGGAAGTCCCAAACAAGGCCCATGTGGCTAGGAGAAAAAGCCCAAAGGGAAAAAGGTGGAAACGGGCCCAAAAAAAGGAGGAATCCTAGTCCTACTAGGATTGGAGGAGGAGTCCTCCTCTCCTCCCCACTTTGGTTGACCCAAGGGCTGGTTTTTTGGCAGCCAAGACTCCTCCTCCTATCCTCCTATATATACTAGAGGATTTTAGGGTTTTGGCACAGAATTTTCAGCCACGTGCTACACGTTCCTCTAGTGCATAGTTTCTCCTCTAGATCGGTTTTCTGCAGTGCTTAGGCGAAGCCCTGCCGGAATTGCTCCACCACCATCGCCGGAGCGCCGTCACGCTGCCGGTGAAATCTTCTTCCTCTCCACTTCCTCTTGCTGGATCAAGACGGTGGAGATCGTCATCAAGCTGCACGTGTGCTGAACGCGGAGGTGCCGTCCGTTCGGTGCTAGATCGGAAGGACCGTGATCAAGATCGCGAGACGGTTCGTGACGAGTCCGCGGGACGGATCGTGATGAGTTCGCGGGGCGGATCGTGATCAAGATCACGAAACGGATCGTGATGAGTTCGCAGGACGGATCGTGATGAGTTCACGGGACGAATCGTGATGAGATCGCGGGACGCTCGGCGATTTGGATCGCGAAGACGTTCGACTACACCAACCGCGTTTCTTAACGCTTCCCGCTTAGCGATCTACAAGGGTATGTAGATCAACTCTCCCTCTCGTAGATGCTCATCACCATGGATAGATCTTGCGTGTGCGTAGGAATTTTTTTTCCCATGCAACGTTCCCCAACAGTGGTATCAGAGCTAGGTCTATGTGTAGATGAGATCTCGAGTAGAACACAAAGAGTTTGTGGGCGTTGATGCTTAGATTGCTTCCTCCCTTGGTCGGATTTTGGTTCAGCGGTATTGTGAGATGAAGCGGCCTAGACCAACATTACTCGTACGCTTACGAGAGACCGGTTCCCTCGACCGCAACTTGTTGCATAGATGGCTTGCGGGTGCTAGTTTCTCTCACTTTAGTTGGATCGGATTCGACAAAGGCGGTCCTTGAGAAGGTTGAAAAGCAAATTATGTATCACCGTTGTGGTTTATGCGTAGGTGAGAACCGTTCTTGCTAGAAACCCGTAGCAGCCACGTAAAACATGCAACAACAATTAGAGGACGTCTAACTTGTTTTTACAGGGTATGTTGTGATGTGATATGGCCAATTACATGATGTGATATATGTGATGTATGAGATGATCATGTGATGTATAGATTATCATGACTTGCATGTCGATGAGTACGGCAACCGGCAGGAGCCATAGGGTTGTCTTTAATTATTGTATGACCTGCGTGTCAATCATTAAGCGCTATGTAATGCTTTACTTTATCGCTAAACGGTAGCAATAGTAGTAGAAGCATGGTGGGCGTGACAACCCCGATGGCGACACGTTGATGGAGATCAAGATGATGGAGATCATGGTGTCTTGCCGGTGACGATGGAGATCATGACGGTGCTTTCAAGATGGAGCCATAGGGTTGTCTTTAATTATGATTTGCATGTGATGTTAATCCTTTTATGCACCTTGTTTTGCTTAGGATGACGGTAGCATTATAAGGTGATCCCTCACTTAAATTTCAAGATGAATTGTATTCTCCCCGAGTGTGCACCGTTGCGAAAGTTCGTCGTGTTGAGACACCACGTGATGATCGGGTGTGATAGACTCTACGTTCACATACAATGGGTGCAAGCCAGTGTTGCACATGCGGAACACTCGGGTTAAACTTGACGAGCCTAGCATGTATAGACATGGCCTCAGAACACAAGAGACCGAAAGGTCGAACATGAGTCATATAGTAGATATCATCAACATAATGATGTTCACCATTGTAACCACCTCAACTCACGTGATGATCGGACTTGAGTTGGTGAATTTGATCATGTATCACTCGAATGACCGGAGGGATGTCAATTTGAGTGGGAGTTCTTAAGTAATATGATTAATTGAACTCATTATCATGAACATAGTCAGTAGTGTCTTTGCAAATTATGTTGTAGATTACTTTCTCGCACTGTAGCTCCCTTGAATTTTTATATGTTCCTAGAGAAATAGAGTTGAAAGATGATGGTAGCAATATTGCGGATTGGATCCGTGATCTAAGGATTGTCCTCGTTGCTGCAAAGAAGGCTTATGTCCTTAATGCACCGCTCGGTGTGCCAACCCCTCTAGCGTCGTTTGTAGATGTTGTGAACATCTGACAGGTACGTGCTGATGACTGCTTGATAGTTTAGTGTGTCCTGCATTACAGCTTAGAATTGAGGCTTCGAAACATTTTGAACGTCACGGAACATATGATATGTTCTAAGAGCTGAAATTAGGATCTCAGGCTCGTGCCCGTGTTGCGAGATATGAGATCTCCAACAAGATTCTTTGCCTGCAAGATGAACGAGAATAGCTCAATCGTTGAGCATGTGCTCAGATTGTCTGGGTGCTACAATCGCTTGAATCGAGTGGGAGTTCATCTTCCAGATAAGATAGTGATTGATATAGTTCTCCAAGTCACTTTCACTAAGCTACTAGAGCTTGGTGATGAACTATTGAATGCCAGGGATAGAATTAATGATCCCTGAGCTGTTCGCGATGTTTGACACCGCGAAGGTAGAAATCAAGAAGGAGCATCAAGTGTTCATCGTTAGTATAACCACTAGTTTCGAGAAGGGCAAGGGCAAGGAGGGAAACTTCATGGATGGCAAGTCAGTTGCAGTTCCAGTGAAGCAACCCAAAGTCTAAACCCAAACCCGAGACTAAGTGCTTCGATTATGAGGAGAACGATCGCTGAAGCGGAACAACCCTAGATACTTGGTAGATAAGAAGGCTGGCAAAGTCGACATAAGTATATTTGATATATGTGTTATTTATGTGTACCTTGCTAGTACTCCAAGTAGCACCTGGGTATTGGATACCGGTTCGGTTGCTAAATGTTAGTAACTCGAAATAAAAGCAACGGAATAAACGGAGCACTAAGCTAAGGGTGAGGTGACGATGTGTGTTGGAAATGTTTCCAAGGTTGATGAGATCAACATCGCACGCTCATTCTACCTTCAGGATTAGTGACGAACCTAAATAAATGTTATTTGGTGTTTTGCGTTGAGCATGAACATGATTAGATCATGTTTATTGCAATACGGTTATTCATTTAAGTTAGAGAATAATGGTTATTCTGTTTACCTGAATAATACCTTCAATGGGCATGCACCCAGTGAGAATGGTTTGTTGAAATCTTGATCGTAGTAATACACATGTTCATAACATTGATGTCAAAAGATACAAAGTTAATAATGATAGTACCACATACTTGTGGCACTGCCGCTAAATGTCATATTGGAATAAAGCGCATGAAGAAACTCCATGCTGATGGATCTTTGGACTCATTCGATTTCGAATCGGTTGAGACATGCGAACCATGCCTCTTGGGCAAGATGACTAAAAAACCGTTCGATGGAGCGGGCAAGTGATTCATTGGAAATGATACATGTTGATGTATGCAATCAAGTGAGTCTTGTAGCATGCAGTGGATATCGTTATTTTCTTACCTTCACTGATGATTTAAGTAGATATAGTGCATATTTAATTAATGAAACACAAGTCTGAATCGTTTGAAAAGTTCAAGCAAATTCAGAGTGAAGTTTAAGATCATCGTGACAAGAAGATAAAAGTATCTGTGATATGATCATGGAGGTGAATATCTGATTTACGAGTTTGGCATACAACTTTAGACAATGTGAAAGTCGTTTCACAACACACGCCACCTGGAACACCATAGTGTGATGGTATATCCGAACGTCATAGTCATGCTCTATTGGATATGGTGCATGTTATGATGTCTCTTATCATTTTGCTACTATAATTTTGGGGTTGTGCATTAGAGACAACTACATTCACTTTAAATAGGGCACCATCTAAATCCGTTGAGATGACACCATGTGAACTATGGTTTGATAGAAACCTAAGCTGTCATTTCTTAATGTTTGGGGCTGTGACGCTTGTGTGGAAAAAGTTTTCACCTAATGAGCTCAAACCCAAAGTAGACAAATGCATCTTCATAGAATACCCTAAGAATAGTTGGGTGAACCTTCTATCTCAGATCCAAGCATAAAATGTTTGTTGCTAAAACTGGGTCCTTTCTCGAGAAAGGGTTTCTCTTGAAAGAGTTGAGTGGGAGGAGGATAGAACTTGATGAGGTTGTTGAAACCTCTGCTTCAACCAGAAAGTAGCGCAGCACAGAAAGATGTTTCTGTGAAGCCTACGTTAGTTGAAGAGGAAGTTAATGATGATGATCATGAAAGCTTCAGATCAAGTTACTATCGACCTACGAGGAAATTAGAGCTTGGTGAGGTTATTGAACCTTTACTTCAACCAGAGAGTAGCGCAGCGCAGGAAGTTGTTTCTGTGAAGCCTATGTTAGTTGAAGAGGAAGTTAATGATGATGATCATGAAGCTTCGGATCAAGTTACTATCAAACCTCGTAGGGAGACAAGGATGTATACTGCTACTGATTGGTACGACAACCCTGTCTTGGAGGTCATGTTGTTGGACAACGATGAGGCTACAAACTATGGAGAAGCGATGATGGGCCCGAAAACCAACAAATGGTTAGATGCCATGAAATCCGAGAAAGGATCCATGTATGAAAACCAAGTATAGACTTTGGTGGACTTGCTCGTTGGACGGCAGGTCGTTAATTACAAATGGATCTTTAAAATGAAGACAGATGCTGATGGTAAATGTTACCATTCGTAAATCTCGACTTGTTGCAAAGTAGTTTTCGATAAGTTCAAGGAGTTGACTGCGATGAGACTTTCTCACTCGTAGCGATGCTAAAGTCTGTTGGAATTATGTTAGCAGTTGCTGCATTTTTCAATTATGAAATCTGGCAGATGGATGCCAAAACATCGTTTCCTTCCTTAAGGAAAGGTTGTATGAGATGTAACCAGAAGGTTTTGTCAGTCCTAAGGATGCTAAAAGGTGTGTGAGCTTCAGTGATTCTTCTATGAACTGAAGCAAGCATCTCGGAGTTGGAATATACACTTTGATGAGGTGATCAAAGTTTTGAGTCTATACAAAGTTTATGAGAAACTTGTATTTACAATAAAGTGAGTGGGAGCACTATGGAGTTTCTGGTAAGCATATGTGGTTGACATATAGTTGATCGGAAATGATGTAGAATTTTTGGAGAGCATAAACCGTTGTTTGAAAAGAGTTTTTCAAAGGAAGACCTGGATAAAGCTACCTAATTGTTGAGCATCAAGATCTATATAGATAGATCAAGATACTTGATGAGACTTTCAATGAGTACATACCTTGACAAGATTTTGAAAGAGTTCAAAATGGATTAGTCAGAGAAAGAGTTTTCGCCTGATTTGTAAGGTATAAAGTTGAGTAAAACTCAATGCCCAGTGACTGCAGAAGATAGAGAAAAGATGAGTGTCATCACCTATGCTTCAGCCATAGGCTCTATCATGTATGCAATGCTGTGCACAAGACCCGATGTCAACCTTGCCATAAGTATGCCCAGTAGGTTTCAAAGTGATCCTGGAATGGAGCACTGGACGGCGGTCAAGATTGTCCTTAGTAACTAAAATACTAAGGAGATGTTTCTCGATTATGGAGGTGATAAAGAGTTTGTCGTAAAGAGTTACGTCAATGCAAGCTTTAAACACCAATCCGGATGACTCGTAGTAGCAATCTGGATACGTATAGCGGAGCAGCCATTTGGAATAGTACCAAGTGAAGTGTGGTAGCAGTGTTTACGGTTTGACATAGAAATTTGCAAAGTACACACGGATCTGAATGTCGCAGACCCGTTGACTATAAGACCTCTCTCACATGCAAAGCATGATCGAGCCCCAGAACTCATTGGGTGTTAGATTCATAACAATGCGAATCACATGGTGATGTGAACTAGATTATTGACTCTAGTGCAAGTGGGAGACTGTTGGAAATATGCCCTAGAGGCAATAATAAATTAGTTATTATCATATTTCCTTGTTCATGATAATCGTTTATTATCCATGCTATAAATTGTATTGATCGGAGACTTAGATGCATGTGTGGATACATAGACAAAACCATGTCCCTAGTATGCCTCTAATGGACTAGCTCATTGATCAAAGACAGTTAAGGTTTCCTAGCCATGGACATGAGATGTCATTTGATAACGGATCACATCATTAGGAGAATGATGTGATGGACAAGACCCAAACTACAAACGTAGCATATGATCGTGTCAGTTTATTGCTACTGTTTTCTGCATGTCAAGTATATGTTCCTATGACCATGAGATCATGCAACTCACGGACATCGGAGGAGTGCCTTGTGTGTATCAAACATTGCAACGTCACTGGGTGACTATAAAGGTGCTCTACAGGTATCTCCGAGGGTGTCTGTTGAGTTGGCATGGATCAAGACTGGGATTTGTTACTCCGTGTGACGGAGAGGTATCTCGGCGCCCACTCGGTAATACAACATCACAATGAGCCTTGCAAGCAATGTGACTAATTGTTAGTTGCGGGATCTTGTATTACGGAACGAGTAAAGAGACTTGCCGGTAACGAGGTTGAACTAGGTATGGAGATACCGACGATCCAATCTCGGGCAAGTAACATACTGAAGAACAAAGGGAACATCATACGGGATTAACTGAATCCTTGACATAGAGGTTCGACCGATAAAGATCTTCGTAGAATATGTAGGAACCAATGTGGACATCCAGGTCCCTCCATTGGTTATTGACCGTAGAGGTGTCTCGGTCATGTCTACATAGTTCTCGAACCCGCAGGGTCTGCACACTTAAGGTTTGGTGACGTTTCGATAGTATAGAGTTATGTATGGTGGTGAACGAAGGTTGTTAGGAGTCCCAGATGAGTTCCCGGACATCACGAGGAGCTCCGAAATGGTCCGGAGGTAAAGATTCGTATATAGGAAGTCCCAGTTTGGTCACCGGAAAAGTTCGGGCTCATCGGTAGTGTACCGGGAGTGCCGGTAGTGTATCGGGAGACCACCGGGAGGGGTATTTCGACCCAAGAGGCTTGATGGGCTGTGGGAGAGTAAATACCAGCCTTTTGTGGGCTGGTGGAAGTCCCACACAAGGCCCATGCGTCTGGGAGAAAAAGCCCAAAGGGAAAAAGGTGGAAAAAGGCCAAAAAAAGGAGGAATCCTAGTCCTACTAGGATTGGAGGAGGAGTCCCCCTCTCCTCCCCACTTTGGTCGACCCAAGGGCTGGTTTTTTGGCAGACAAGACTCCTCCTCCTCTCCTCCTATATATACTAGAGGATTTTAGGGTTTTGGCACAGAATTTTCAGCCACGTGCTACCCGTTCCTCTAGTGCATAGTTTCTCCTCTAGCTCGGTTTTCTGCGGTGCTTAGGCGAAGCCCTGCCGGAATTGCTCCACCACCATCGCCGGAGCGCCGTCACGCTGCCGGTGAACTCTTCTTCCTCTCCACTTCCTCTTGCTGGAACAAGACGGTGGAGATCGTCATCAAGCTGCACGTGTGCTGAACGCGGAGGTGCCGTCCGTTCGGCGCTAGATCGGAAGGACCGTGATCAAGATCGCGAGACGGTTCATGACGAGTTCGCAGGACGGATCGTGATGAGTTCGCGGGATGGATCATGATCAAGATCATGAAACGGATCGTGATGAGTTCGCGGGACGGATCGTGATGAGTTCACGGGACGAATCGTGATGAGATCGCGGGACGCTCGGCGATTTGGATCGCGAAGACGTTCGACTACACCAACCGCGTTTCTTAACGCTTCCCGCTTAGCAATCTACAAGGGTATGTAGATCCACTCTCCCTCTCGTAGATGCTCATCACCATGGATAGATATTGCGTGTGCATAGGAAATTTTTTGTTTCCCATGCAACGTTCCCCAACAGCCGGATTCCTCGATGGCAAGCATGACCTTGTCCTTGTGTTTCTTGTTCCGCTGTCGGCCTTTCCTTTCCGGGGCGGTGGTGTCGTTGTAAGAGTCAACTCCAGCGCCAGCATCCTTGCCGGGGAGTCTCCTACCTTCTTTGGCTCGAGCACATCTATCAGCCAGAGGATAGAGCTCGGCTACATCCCTGACTTTTTTCGTCGCCAGGTTTTCGTGCATCCTGCGGTTGCGCACATTTTGATGAAACGCGCCGATAACAGCAGCAGGATGAACGTCTGGGATGTTGTGATGTATACGGCTGAATGTCTAAATGTACTTGTGCAAGGTTTCACCTTCCTTCTGGGGGATGAGATGCAAATCACTTGCTTGGCCAGAAGCTTTGTGGCCTCCGGTAAAGGCACCAACAAACTCACGACATAGATTTGCCTAGGAAGAAATGGAATTCTCTGGCAGATGCATCAACCACGACATGACGTTGGGCTTGAGTACCATGGGGAAGTAGTTGGCGAGTATCTTCTCGTTGCGAGCCCCAGCAGCCTGCACCGCAATGGTGTAGATGCTCAAGAACTCCGATGGGTGAGTCTTGCCATCGTATTTCTCCGGGACCTCCGGTTTGAACGTTCGGGAATTGGGCCACTGGACTCACCGCAGCTCACGGGTAAACGCTGGACAACCCACCTCATAAGGTAGGTCGACAGGATACCCTAGCGCAGGCTTGTCTATAGTGGGACCTGCGCGCCTATCAGATTGATGGCACGCTTCCCGCCGCCGCTCGATGGTAGTCCGAGCGTCTTCTTTGTTTCTCTCCCAAAGAACTTGACGTTGATCGCGGCGAGTCCACGGATCAGACGACACCGTTGAATCGTTACCACAGGCACCGACCTGTCGAGTTGGTGACCGCTGCTGCCATCGCGGAGGAGAATGCGCCGTGGTCGTGTCACCTCTGACCTTGTCGCCATTGGTGTGCGCTGACTCGATGGACCGCCGCTGTGAAGGCTCCACCCACTGTAGCCCATCTCTATCAACGAAGATGATGAGGCTCTGAATAGTAGCGCTCTCCACTCATCAAGTTTCTCCGCAACGGGAGGAAAATTCAAGAGCAGCTTAGCTCGCGCCAACGCTTCTGCTAATGTAGTCGGTAGCGCAAGGTGCAAAGAACATGAGGTGCTCTGACTCCTAACCGTGTTAGAAGGAGCTCCGTCACGGTCCAGCGACCGTGCGCCACTTCCACCAGCATTTTGGCGTGCATGTTGGTCCCGTGCATCTCGGTAATGATGCTCAGGAGTCTTTCCATGGGGGTGCTTACAACCACCAACGCCACGGCGCTGCTCATCGCGCGCGACCTGAGAAGGCCGTGGCGTATGCGCCGGTGTGGGCGTCTTGGAAGGCGCCCTTCCATCCATGGAGTTCACGGCGCTGCCCGTGGGCACTGCAGCTCCGTCTTGGGATCCAGCGGTGCGTGGGTTACCGTCGTCACTACGAACGACGCCGCTAGGTTGGCCTTGATCACCAGAACGTCGTGGAGGCTCAAGACCTCCAGCCGCATCCACACTGTCGCCTGTCCGAGTGGTTACAGGCGCACTGGACGTGGACGGATCAACCGCCGTGAAACCCTTCTTTTTGGGGGCCATGGCGATGAAGATGATGAAGAAACTGGCATACTGATCATTAGATCAGGTTCACACAACCTCCCCCCTACCTGGCGCGAAAAATATGTCGGGGTACGACACATATGGGATCGCCTGGATCCCTTTGTGGTTCGGCAGGGAGACGTTATGTGCAAAGACCAGATCTAATGAGCAACGCGAGGCGAGATTTTTACCCCAAGTTCGGGCCGCTACGAAGCGTAAAACCCTACTCCCCAACTACTAATATATTAATCTATTAATCTAGAGCCTAGTTCCAGTTTCTGTTTTTTCCTTGTTTTTGAGTATTATAGATAAGGAATATTAAACGGAGTCCAAACGGAACAAAATCTTCGCAATGATTTTTCTTGGACCAGAAGACACCTACCAGACTTGGAGGGCAAGGAAAAAGACATGGGAGGATGTCAAAAGCCAGGGGGTGCACCCACCACCCCTGGCCGCACCTGGCAGGCTTGTGACCCCAGCAAGTCTCCTAACCCTATTCTCCATCCTATAAATTCCCAAATATTGCCCCAATACAAAAAGAGAGTCACGCAAATACTTTTCTGCCGCCAGAAGCCTCCGTTCCCGAGAGATCCAATCTTGGAGCCTTTTTCGGTACTCTGCCGGAGGGGGATTCTATCACGGAGGGCATCTACATCAACTCCATTGCCCCTCTGATGATGCGTGAGTAGTCCATCACAGACCAACGGGTCCATAGCTAGTAGCTAGATGGCTTCTTCTTCTCCCTCCGATGTAATACTCTTTTGCGGCGTGTTTGTCAAGATCCGATGAATTGTGGGTTTATGTTCAGATTATCCATGAATATTATTTGAGTCTTTTTTGAATTATTATACTCATGATTTCATAACTTTGCAAGTCTATTCGACTTATTGGTTTGGTTTGGCCAACTAGATTGGTAATTCTTGCAATGGGAGAAGTGCTTAGTTTTGGGTTCAATCGTGCGATGTCCACACCCAGTGAAATAGTAGGGGTAAGGAGGCACGTATTGTATTGTTTCCATCAAGGATAAAAAGATGGGGTTTTCATCATATTTCTTGAGTTTATCCCTCTACATCATGTCATCTTACCTAATGTGTTACTCTGTTCTTCATGAACTTAATACTCTAGATGCAGGCATGAGTCGATCGATGTGTGGAGAAATAGTAGTAGATGCAAAATCGCTTCGGTCTACTTGACACAGACATGATGCCTATATGCATAATCATTGCCTTGGATATCTTCATAATTATTCTCTTTTCTATCAATTGCTCGGCAGTAATTTGTTCACCCACCGTGTTATTTTCCTTCGAGAGAGAAGCTTCTAGTGAAACCTATGGTCCCCGGGTCTACTTTCCATATTATATTTTTCAGATCTATAAACCAAAAATATCAAAAATACCTTGCTGAAATTTATTTACCCTTTTACTTTCCGCAATCTTTTCTATCTATCTCTATTAGATCCCATCCTTGCAAAAAATCGTGAAGGGATTGACAACTCATTTATAGCGTTGGGTGCAAGAGTTTGATTGTTTGTGCAGGTGCATCCATTGGTGGCTTGCTTGTATCTCCTACTGGATTGATAACTTGGTTCTCAACAACGAAGGGAAATACTTATCTACTTTGCTGCATCACCCTTTCCTCTTCAAGGAAGACCAACGCAAGCTCAAGAAGTAGCAAGGCGCCTCTGGCTCCAAAATTTACTATGCCCTCTCAGTTCTCGTGCCTGCTTGTTACACTTCAGCCTTTTCGCCTTATAAATACCCACGAGGGGCCCTCTTATTTACTTTTTACCTTGCCCTCTCGCTTCTTCTTCTTCCTCGACTCAAGTCTTCGTGGCGCTGCCATTGCTATTCATCCATCACCGGCCGTCCCTTTCCAAGACCGTGGCGTCACCCCGACTTCACTAGGGATCTACCAAACATCTTAGCCGCCCCTTGCAACTGTCAGGTAAGTCATCTTCCTTCTCCCAGATCTGTTTCCTTTCACCGTAGTTCGTCGGAGTTACCGGAGTTTATCTCCCCTTCATCACCATTGCTAGTCCTTACATAGTTTCAATGAACTTTCCCATAGAAACATAGCGGTATGAGCGATGGCACCATTTCATGCATAGTGTACTTAGATCTCGCTTAGGAATCCGCAAAATAGGTCACCACTGCTTCTATACTTCATCGTTAGGTTTAGTAATTATTTGTCCTTTTTGAACCATTTGTAGATCCATAGTTGTAGCTGCTTCGGTAGAAACTTGTTGGTTCCATACTTAGCGAAAACTAGAAATCTCTGATTATCATAGGACGTCCTTATGTTTGCTGGCTCATCATTATGACTGTAACCCGCCATGTTTAGAGACTGCTTCATTTAGCTGCCGACTTATCATGAGGCGACTGATCTGTTGTAAATAATTAAGCCATCTCATCCTTGACCATAACTGTTAAAACATTGTTGTCTGATCACTTAACTTGAACAAATTGCCATTTCTTAAAGAACCCGCCATATATGCTTTTGCAGCTCCTTTCACTTTTACTTAGGCAACTCATCATGTCAAAAACCACCACATGCAACTGGGTGTCTTCCCAAGTTTCTGAGCTTATGCTCAACGAACTGAGGTTGATTTGGGGTAATCCAGAGCAAATCTAACGGCCATAAATGCACTGAACTAAAGATCCAATGGCTGAAAACGTTGATGGCTTGAGAGGACAGAAAAGGTGCTCAGTTATAATGTATCTGAATAAGCTGTCAACACATTTTAGTTTTCTACATAGTGCATACAACGGCGTCATTGCACGCGTGGGGGAGCTCCTATTTTACGTGTAACATGATAGGCGATATGCCTGTATTGGTGATGATATTGTTCGTAGGAACTATTTTTCGCCTTAAGCGACGCGAGAGGCAGCGCTCGCTAAAGCATCCTACCCCATCACGTTTTATTGGACCGGTCCATTCACTCGCTTATAGTCGTAAAAAGAAATAGGAAACACAAGCTGGAGGAGTAGAACCCTTGTCTCCAGCGGGATCATGCGTTAAGCTAGCCACA
This sequence comes from Hordeum marinum, assembly GCA_022496015.1. Taxonomy (NCBI): domain Eukaryota; kingdom Viridiplantae; phylum Streptophyta; class Magnoliopsida; order Poales; family Poaceae; genus Hordeum; species Hordeum marinum. Next base: position 424,023,771 of record CM039678.1, on the reverse strand, counting down.
ACGCCCACGTTTGTTTCGTGGAAACAACTAGGGCCACGTTGTACTTAAAGCTATTAGAGTGGTTTTCTGTTTTTTCTTTCCTTTCTTCTTCTTTGTTTTTCTTTCATTATTTTTCGTTCATTTTTGCATTTGGTTTCTTTGTTTTTTATATTATTTTTTCTCCTCCATTTTTTGTTAGTTTTTTTTTCTTCTTTATTTTTTCTTTTTCTTTCCAATTTTTATTATTTGGGTTTTTATTTTTAAATTTTCATTCAACATTCTTATATACATCATCAATATTTCTTCCAATATTTTTTCAAAAAAATTCAAATATTTATTTAACATTTTATTCACGTGTTACACATTTTTATATACATGATCATTATTTTTCAAATACTTGTTCAACATTATTCAAATACCTATTCAACATTTTTATATACATGATCAACATTATCAAAAATACTTGTCCAAAGTCTTTCAAATACTTGTTCAATATTTTTATATACATTATCAATATTTATTCAAATATGTGTTCAATATTATTCAAGTACTTGTGTCAACATTTTTTAAATACTTGTTGAACAATTTTTGAATACTTGTTCAACTTTTTTTAAATGGTTGATTAACATTTTTATATACATGATCAACATTTTGTAAAATACTTCTCCAACAATTTTAAAATATCTATTGAACAATTTTCAAATAATTGTTCAACATTTTTCAAATGTTTCAATAGAGTTTTTTATAATATATACATTTATAATGCTTTAAAGTATAAACAAAATTAAAGAAAATGATAACCGAAACAGAAAACGTACGAAGACGAAAAAAGGAGGTTGTGGCCTCCCGTGCTGGGGGGCCGGCCCATCTCGGTGCCCCCTTCAGCGAGGGGTTCCTCCCCTCTCGCTGAAAACCCCTCGCTGAAGGCGAGATATAGGGGTGCCCGATATTGTTGCTGTAATCAAAGAGGAATGGACTATGGGCCTGTTTGAATGGTTGCCCAGAGCTGTCGTGCCAATTTTTTGGCGTTGAGTCAAAGACGAATTGACTATGGGCCTGTTTGTATGGTAGTCTAGAGCTACCGTGCTAATTTTCTAGCATTGACTAGCTGGGTTGGCGTTCATTTGGATTGCATTCAAAATTTTGCATCACAGACAATTTTTAGGTTACCCATTAAGATTCTGTGTACTCACGTTGGCGAATATCCGATGACCAATTCCTTAGCCAATATTTTGGCTCGCCCCTACTTTCGTCGGGCTGGCTTGGGTACGATCCAAACAGCCTCCATATCTCGCTCTGTGCAACGTAGTAGCTCGCCTCGCCTACAAACAGCCAGGTCCCAGGCTGGCCAAGTAGCGTTGACGTCATGATTATGTTATGCACGGTGTTTACATTTCTTTAGTTTATATTTTCTGTTTTTCTTCCTTCTTGTTTACGTTTTAATATTTTTTATTTTCATACTCCTTTATCCCATTTCAGTTTTCCAAAGTGTTCATCATACACTAAAAAAATGTGAATAATCTATTTGTAAATTGTTGAACATGCATAAAAATGTTTCTGGTGTACATAAAAAATGTATAATGTGTATGAACAAAAGTAGTCATCAAAACATGTATTTGAGAAAAATCTTAACCATGTATTTAAGAAATGTTACACATATATAGAAAATATTTCAAGTGTACATAAAAAGTTTGTTCGTGCATCAGAAAATGTTAATCATATATGTAAAAAATGGAAAATCTCTATACTTCTTTACTGATATGTAGGAAAATATACAATGTGTATGACAAAATATAGTCATCCAGCATACATTAAGAAAAATTATATGAACATGTATAGAAAAATGCTCCAGATCTAAAGGAAAAAATATATAATTTGTATGGAAAAAAGTGTATCAGAAAAATGCCGCTAGTCTATGCGAAAAACGTTTAGTGTGTATGAAAGAAAAGTAGACAGCAAAAATATATATTCATACACAAATAACGTATTAAAAAATTCCGAATGCTTAAACAAATGTTCAGAGTGTATGAAAAAATGTTCCTGATGTAAACAAGAACAGCATATTATGTGTGAAATGGTAAACTTGTGTAGAAAAAACAAGAAATATGCAAATAAAAGGAAGGGAAAAAACAAATGAAATTAGGAATATGAAGAAAATTGATTTAAAACATGAAGGACCGACAACTTCCGTTTGAAGAAACTTCTAGATGGGCCAGCCCGTTAAAACGTTTCAACGATTCGGATCTTAGGAATCAAGATCAGAGAGGAGCTTCGTCCAATAGCGCGGCATAGGAGAAGTGCTGGTCATGTTTGTGGAACACCAAAATTCCAAGCAAAATCAAAACTTTTCTTTGGAGGCTGGCAAGACATTCTTTGCCGTCAGAGGATGTGCGTTGCCAGAGAAACATGTGCGACACAGATTCTTGTCAACTATGTGGAGCTGCTGATTCATGGAGGCACTCGTTGATTGATTGCACGAAGCCAAGGTGTGTGTGGGCCTTAGGTGATGAGGAATTAACTGATCATATTGTTGAGTCTCAAGAACCCAATGAGAAACACTAGCTCTTTAACATGATGGATGCATTATCGCATGTGGAGTTTGTGAAAATGGCAGTCACTCTTTGGGTAGTATGGACAGCGCGTAGAAAAGCAATACACGAGTCAACATTTCAAAGTCCAATGTCGACTCGCCGCTTCGTCAAAAGCTTTATCGCCGAGTTGGATGTCTTCAATATGATTGCTAGCACCCCCACTTCGGTTGGGCGCGCACATGTGATAATGAGGCGAAGCTCTTGGAAAGCACCTCCAAACGGATATGCGAAAAACCATGTAGATGGTGGTCTGTCCCATGATGGGCGTGTTGGAGCAGCAACAGCAGTGTGTAGGGATGAACATGGTCAGTACCTCGGTTCCTTGGCAATTGTTTTACCGAGGGTTATAAATCCTACAATTTTAGAGGTCATTGCTTGTCGTGAGGCCTTGGCACTTGCGGCTGATCTATCTTTGGATCACTTGGTGATCGCATGTGACTGCAAGACGATTGTGGATGGCATCAAAAAGGGATAGGAGGCATCCATATCGCAAATCGTCAAGGAGATAAATAAGAGAAGAATGTATTTTGCAAGTTGTGATTTTATGTTCGAAGGTCGTGCATCGAAATCTAGAGGCGCACAATCTTGTTAAATTTTCCGGCTCGCTTCCGCAGGGTCGCCATTTGTGGCTTTTATCTCCTCATGACCCCCTTAATTTGTATCCATATGAACATAGTTTCTAGTTAATAAAGTGTGGGATCCCTAAAAAAGAGGAATCTTCTAAGTGGTTCCTAGACGGATTTTTCGGTTTTGGAAACCTTATAGGAGGCTCCTGAACCATTTTTTCTTTTATTTTTGTTTGTCTTTTAGTTCTTCTACTTCTTTCCTATTTTTTCCATTCATTCCTTTTTTTTTCTTTCCATCTTATTTGTTTTTCTTTCCTTTTTAAGTTTTTTTCTTTATTTAAAGATGTTCGTGTTTTTTAGAAATATTGAAAATTTTCAAAAACGTTTTGTGTTTCTCATAATTTTGTCAAACTTTTACACAAATGTTCATGGGTTCAAATTTTGTTCCCCAATTTCAATATTTGTTCAGAATTTCAATATATTTACCTACCAAATTGTTTTGTCTACATATTTAGTTAATGATTTTCAAAATTAGTATCCCTATTTATATTTTTTCCCTTTTTAGAGTTTTGTTCTGGGTTTAAAAAAATTGTTCAGATGTTCAAAAAATGTTTATGTTTATTCAATTTTTTCTTAATTTCATAACATTTTCTTTATTTTCATAAATAGTTTGCACGTAATTGCTCAGATATTCCCCATTTTTCACATTTTGTACACAAATTCAAAAAATGTTCGTCATTTCTCAAACAATGTTAATATTTTCAAACTAAAATTCACAATTTCAAAAAATGTTCCTGTTTTGTCAAATTTTAGTCACCTAGAGAAAGAAAATTCATAAATTACAAAGAAGATTCACACTTTCAAAATTTGTTTGCAATTTCCAAAAAAATTTGCAATTTTAAATTTGTTCTTTTTCTCAAAAAAAGTTTGGTACTTTTGGAAATTTTTGTCACGTTGTAAAATTATGTCGGAAACTTTCAATTTTAAATAGAAATTTCCAAATATGTTTGGAATATTAAATATTGTTTGCATTTTCAAAAATTGTTGTCATTTCCAAAATGATGTTAGGAATTTTAAATTGTGTTTGGGTTTCGAAAAACTTTAGTGTTTCGGATTTTGTTCCTGTTTCTAAAAATTGTTCGGAATTTATAAATTTGTTCGTGTTTTGGGAAAAAATGGAGTTTCAAATTTTGTTTTTGTTTTAAAAATTGCTTCAGTATTTCAATTTGGTGTTCTCATTTTTCAAAATTTGTTCCGAGTTTTTCAAAGGTTGTTAATGTTTTCAAAAGATTATTTTCATTTTCAAAATAAATTAGAAATTAATAAATTGTATATGTTTCTTAAAATCTTTTTAAGTAATGTTGAGGTAAGCCGCCTGTTTAGTTCTTTATACACCACGCTACCAATATGTTATAACTTGAGTTAGTACAGTTGGTTACCTATTGTCACACCTTAATAGGAGCTCCCCGGATCGAATCCTGGTTAGTTTTTGGGATATTTGTGCCCGACCGTACGCCAAGGTTTTGTGTCGGCTCAATCGGGCACACTCTGTGCGAAGAGGCGTCTATTTGCCACAAGATGCGCCGAATAGGAGCTCCTGCCAGCAAACACGAATTTCCCCATGCGCTTCGGCTGTCCCATTTTGGGCCGGGGGCCACTTTTCCTTTTTTTCTGTTTGTTATCTGTTTCTTTAAGAAATTCCCGGGTATTCAAACTAGTTCTAGAATTAAAAAATGTTTGCCAATGCAAAAAAACATGAAATTTAAGATAATTTTGAATTTCAAAAATTAATCGTTGATTAAAAAAATGTTTGTCGTTTCAAAAACATATTGTTCAGCTTCAATATTTTTTCATTGATTAAAAAATGTCTGCAACTTCAAAATATGTTTGTGATTACAGAACGATGTTCCCTTAAAAAATATTCACAATTTCAAAAAATGCTTCCAAATTATAGAACTGCTCATTAATTAGAAGAATGTTTGTGAGTTTCAAAAATGTTCATGAAATAAAAAAGTGGACATGAATTTCATATTCCCAAAATTCGAAAGGTATTCTTGGAATTTAAAAAAATATGGAAAAATGTTGGCAAGTCTATGAAAAGGAAAATTAGAAAATAAAATGTAAAATTTAAATAGGAAGAAGAAGGCAACAAATATATAACTCAAAAAACAAACTGAAAGAACACGAATAAAAGAAAAAAAACTAATTCGGGGAACCTGCAAGACAAATATATAACTCAAAAATATGAGGCAACCTGCAAGACAACTAACAACATAACAGTGAATTCCTATGAAGACATCGATCCAGGCAGACAACAACTGTCCTATAGGTCTCCAGCATAGTAACTCGTCATCCTGATAGATAAATGAGAAAACCTAGTTCTTAATCCCCGTAGAAAATAAGAGGGTGACTCAGAATTAGAATGTCACAAGGAAAGAAGTAAAAGGAGCCTTAGTTCCCTTCCACAATCAATTCTCTTATATAACTAAAGTAGTTCTAGATTCCACATCGACCATTTGGCTTGGTAATCCTATGGGCAGTCAAGCTCTGATACCAACGCTGTTGGGACCCCGATCCTAAGTCATAAGAATCCAGCCTGTAACACATTCCATCAATTTGCGGCCTCACGCACGGTTATCTCCATGGCTGTCGCCTTACTTGGGCCGGGACCGTTTGCGTCTTTTGGCACACGTATGTGAATGTGTCGCTAGCATTCAAATGTCATAGAACCCGGGTCGACATGACTAGTCATACAACCCAAGTGGCACATCCGTACAGGAATAGACATACGTAACCCACCAATGCAGGTGTCGATCTCTAGCGTGTGTAGACGAGTCATAGCAAGCTACAAGGACTCCATTACGCCGTGAGACATAAATATCATCACTGCATGTAGACGAGTCGTAGCAGGCTACAGGGACTCCATTACACTACGAGACATTTCCCCAAAGGGACAGACACAACAACAAAGAAGGATACATGCCAGTCAATCAATGCGCCCGAAGCAGTAGCAATCTACCAAGGCTCGGTGGAAGCACAAAGAGGCATTTCCCTATAAAGAGTACTACTAAAGACACACACCTAGGTGTGGAATCTCATACATACCGTTGCACGTCACACGTATGCACGACATGCCCGATATTCATAGATACAACTATGGCATCACAACATAACCATATAACATTACAACATTTATTTAGAAGGCTCGGAAGAGCCAACATAGTAAGATGTTACAAGCAGGGGTCACAAGACCCAACATTCAGAGCATTCAAACAAACAAGCGGAAGTTACATGTCTGAATACAAACATCTACTAAAAGCGGCTGGAAGAGCCTGAAAGGCTACAATGACCCTACCAAAGGAACGAGACCTCCGTCTGGGACTCCCAAGCTAACCCGGTCAACATCGAACATCATGTCGTAAGAAATCACTAATGAGACTCACGTCTTATCTGCAAAAATATAAATTAAGCAACCCTGAGTATAAAGGTACTCAACAATACTTACATCAGAACTAACTACAAATGCATCAGTAGCAATGAAGGGGGTTGTGAAGTTTATTGCAGTAACCTAGCTTTGACTCTTGGCTAACCTTTACTATGACTACAAGTACTTTCTTTGAGGTGGGATAGCACACATGAGTCCACATATTCACCAATAAATACACCACTATAGTTCCTCTCCCGTCTCCCAACGAGAAGCCATCCATAGCACTCACACTTATCTTGCGTATTTTAGAGTATCCGTTTCACTTGTGTATGTACCACATAAGCAATCCAAGTAGTCCATATCAGAGGACGTGGCTATTCGAATAGATTAATAAACCCTGCAGGGGTAAACTTCTTCACACACGAACCCGCCACTTACCGCCATGTGCACGTAAAAAGGCACCTTGGCAAACTTCAAGCGGAAGCCCAGCGAGGGAGTCGATCACGACCATCAATCACACAAGACCCTAGTCCTGGTTTATCGCCTATTTGAGACTGAACCCGCAAGGAAGTCCGGTCGAAGTTTCCATTACGGCCCCAAACAATGTGTACAGGGTTCCCAAGCCCACCTCGGCGGATGGTATTATGCTTGGTAGACCAAGCCACGATGCATCTACCGCGCCATAGCCTACCCCTCCGGTCAGCGCTATGCACGGCTGCTAGCACATCCTACAAACACAAGAAACTAGTTGCAACTCCTGGACAGAGATCTGGACGATTAATAAGCCGAGAGGGTCCATTGGTTTCGGGCCCAATGCACGGTAGTATCTTGTCTTGGATAACATACATAGAACTCAGCTCCTAAGGACGGTCTTAATGAGACAACCCGCCATGTACTCCTATGTGGCCTCTCATCGCTACCTTTACCAATTCGTGTCCACACACTTAGCTCTTACACAGTAGGACAAGTTCACCACCATTCCAATTCATCGCCTAGATTGATCAGACCCGACACGACTCTAAGCATAGCAGACATAGTAATCAAGCATGGATGAGTAAGCACAACAAGGCTCAAGCAGTTGCTACTCATGCTAAGTGGTTTCAACGATTTATTGTGGCAAGGACAGGTCATGCAAAGGAATGGGTTCAACTACCGAGCACATGTAATAGTTGAGTCGTGATTGTCCTAATGCCATAAAAGAGAGCAGGAGCGAGAGAGTGGGTTCATATCAGTATGCTCAAGGGGGGGTGCTTGCCTGTTTATCAGAAGAACTCAGTTGTTCTTCGATGTCGTCGATAACTACATCTCGCGAGTCTATCGACAAGATCAAACAAGGTACAAATTAAGCACGGCAAATGCTTCAGAATCATGCTTGAGTATGACATGTCAATATTTTGCTAATTTGAGCTAATGCATCTATCAACATGTTAAATTAACATGGTTTGAACCCAAGGTTCAAATTCAACTCCATGTGTTAGGTCACATAATGGGTTTTGAACAAAATGACCAAGTTCTCCTTTTTAGGTTGCTCTAACATGCATGAAAATGCCATCATAATATTCATTGGATTTTTCTGATAAAGTTTCATATATAAATTATTTTAATCTGACTTACTGATTATTTCCTATGAATTTTTAAAGTTTATATCATTTTCTGGAATATTTTTATTAAATAAATTATTTACTACATCAGCATGACGTCATCACGACGGCAGCAGGTCAACAGACACTGGTCCAGGTCAAACTTGACACTAGGACCCGCATGTCATAGGCTCAGGGGCTAATTAAGTTTATATTTAAACTAATGTAAATTAGCAGGGGTCTGGCCCCACTTGCCATTGACCCAGGGGAGGTCAAATCTTGCTTGTGGGGGTCAAACCTGTCAGTATTTAGCCATCGGCGAGGCCCGAGATGGCAGCGCGGCTCGGAAACATGACACAGGGTGCCGTTTGCTACGCGAAAGGGCTCGTCGGGGAGTTGGTGATCGGCCGTGTCCAATGGTGGCCTCGAGAAAACCGGGGATGGGCTGTGGCGCCAGCACCGGAGTGCTATGCAGCGGCCGGAATTCGGTGGTTGTGGGCATCGATGTTAGAGTGTGCTAGCGAGCATGCTGGGGATCTGGAAGGCATCTACGAAGCAGCAGGAACCCGTACATGTGCTCACCTTGGCTACCGAGGGCCGCTAGCAACGACGAGCTTCGCGGCAGCGGCATGGATCTCTCGGCCCTGATGGCCACAGCGGTTAGGGGACGCACGCAAGGGCGTGGGGTTAGGGGAAAAGGGGAGGAGCTCACTGGGATATAACAGGGGAGGTCAGTAGGCTCGGGGGCGTCCTGGACGGGGCAAATCGGCGGCGGTGGTCTTCGGTGGACGACGATGGGGTCGACGACGTTGGTGACGATGGGGACCTTCCCGGCTTGATCCTTTCTTCTGGATGGATGAAATGGTCGAAGGCGGAACCACTAGAAACGTCTGCGGGGCTCGGGGAGGTCAGAGGCCGCGGGTATGGAGAACAACGTCAACGGTGGCACTCGGCCATGGAGGGGAAAAGGCACTAGAGGAGGGGAGAGGCTCCAAAGAGAGAGGGGAATAGCATAGGAGGAGGAGGGGTTCTCCACGGCGCTTCGGATGTGCATGGGGAGCTCGGGGGCGACACACGTCGGCTGCACGCACGTTGCCACGGTGTCGTCCTCCTGACATGAGCTAGGTGACGACTGGCAACGTGGGCTGGGCCGCCTGGCTGCCACGTAAGTGGCCCAGGTAAGCATCTTTCTTTCATTATTTTTATGTTTTATTTGATGACATTTGTTTTGGCTTAAAAAAATAATATATCTAGCCATTTTAATAAATCCTGAAAATATATATGTGGACTAAATGGAATTATCCAATGCCACATAATAATTCTCAGAGTTATTGGACATATATTTTATATATAGAAAATATATATCCAATGCAAATAGGGTTTGAATTAATTCAAGTGCCCAATATAAAATGTTAGTGTGATCTCAAAATATTGGGTGACATTTTTATCCCAGTCCAATATTTTATTAGATAAACAAGGACATTTTCTTGGATCAATTTGAAGCAATTTTTAAGTTGCTTATTTCACAAAAAATTGAATGGTGAGGCTTGATCATTCCTCATTTCTTTTTCAAAAGAAAATAAAAAAATGCATGCATGAATGCACTAACAAACAAAGTGAAACTAGGGCTGTGACAACTCACCCCCACTAAACAAGAATCTCGTCCCGAGATTCAGGCGTAGGGTAAGAAGACAGAGGGGACACTAACTACCGCAATCTTCATGATCCAGGTGCCCTCCTTGTAGATGTTGATTCATTTCATCATGTTGATCTTGACATCTTTGTCTTCGGGATCTTCACTCAACAACACGATGGAGGAACGAAGAACCCTACAAGAATCGATCTTCTCGAAGATCGAGAGACTCAAGATCAACTCATGGAATGAGACATAAGAACGTCTCTTGAGCTGAGACACAAAACATACATCAAGAATGATGGAATGAGATAGATGATAGTGGTTCAATTGGTAGGCAACAACTCCACACTAAAGAAGATAGCGCATGGGTTTCAATGTAGCGAGGAGTTAGTTGCCCTTCATACCATAACAGCCACCTAAGGAAAGGTGATTCGTAGGATTATCCCTTAAGTGGCAAAATGAATTACTTTTGATACAGAGATCATTGAAACTCTTCATACCAGCCTAAGGCAATTCACAAATGATCATTTGAAGGAATTCGAACAACTGGCATACTCAGTTGGAGAGGAAACTAGGGTTATATGACAACTCGGCAAACAGAAGGCACATTCCAGTTGATACAAAGAATATAACCCAATATCTGAGCGTGCTCTCAAGAACCTGAGCATGTCCATATTCATCAAAGTTTTACTAATACCCATGCCAAAATCTTGGTGACACATCATACTACCATGATGAATAATGATGGAGGATGCAGATGCAAAGAAAGACAACACTTTCTCAAATCTCACCTTAGCTATGCCAAGGAAACGAAATCTGGAGGATCGACCGAGAGACATTTAGCACTCTTCTTCCAATGTTGTCCTTGGTGTACTAGTATAACCCAATTATATATAGGGCTTGATATTTAGCACATCAGGTATACGTCGGACTTCGGGATCTCAAAGGGTCCATGAGGAACAACTTCTAGAATAAGTCATACAAAATCCTCAAGGGGAGGTGGCTAATGTTGCTGATACAAGATACTATAATGGTATGTCTTTCAGCAGGTGTGTTAGGCACTACATCACTTTACTGGTTTTAGCGAGACCAATATTATAATTCTCGGGAAACGTCCCAGCCATTATACCTCCCTAAGACTCAGATCTGGTTGGTGCCGGGATATTCCAGACTCAGCATGTCTGAAGAGGAAAGTTTGCAACACAAATCGACGAGATGACATTGCGGAATTCTTAGGAGATGAACTGCGGAAGCCAACTACAAAACATGAACTGGATTGCAAGACCCACAGGAACACAGTTTCCAAGACAATTGTGGTCATATGGAGATCTTACAACAAAAGACTACCGAGTTTTGAGGGAACCATCATTTGAGGATAGCGAAGTCCTTATGTAAGCCCGGGTTAGCTCTTAAGAAGGAACTTCTTTTCCTTAAACAAGTCAATCAGTGGCTTGGTGTGCTAGGAATACATCTGGAATGGAGGCGTCCAACCTATCAAACCATAGCATACTTCGCACATGCATGCCTAACTTGAGATGATTCCATAGGAGGAAAATTTGAACTTCTCTCAATTCACGCCGGCAGCTTGCATATAATGCACATGAACTAAGAGGGATTCACTTATTACACCTAACATATACTTCACAAACGGAACATTAAGATATGCCTACAAAGTTTCCAATGCTAGCTTTATGTTCATCATGAATCATGGAACACATGAAAAATGTTGTCAATGGTCTCAACAACAATTCGTCAAGGTATCCCTATGGATGGAATTCCACAACTATGAGAACAAGGTGATAAACTTGGTCAGACCAAAAGATATAATGGTGTATGCTCGAGGATACATCCACGAATAAAAACAACATTATGAAGATCTTTGGCTCTGATTTTGATTTGACGATAGCCCATACTCAAATCAAAGATTGGATAAGACAATAGATACAACAATTGATTACAAGGATCAATCAGTGAACATATCATATTTCTTTGACACACACACGAGATATCCATTTTTAATGAACTAAGTTAGGCGAAGCTTTTATCTTTCAACTCTCCAAGTTGTTGTTTAGCTTAACCAACTAGCTCAGGGGTATCCAACAGTTATTCTTGAAGAAGGGGTGGTTTATAAGAAAAACCAACTTGATCACTGATACGTCTCCAACTTATCTATAATTTATGAAGTATTCATGCCATGTTTAAAATAATTCTATATTATTTTGGTATGATTTTATTAGAACTAACCCGGACTGATGTTGTTTTCAGTAGAACTACCATGGTGTCATTTTTTGTGCAGAAATAAAAGTTCTCGGAATAGGCTGAAAATTTAGTATGATTTTTGGTGGACAAAAGGAGACCCCCAAAGCATTGGAGCTGGGCCAGAAGAGCCACGAGGAGGCGGCAAGCCTGCTAGGCGCGACCACCCCCTAGCCCGCATGTAGCAGGCTTGCCATCGCCTCGTGTCCCCCCTTGACGTGAGATCGACGCCAAAAATTTCTAAAAATATACAAACCTTCGAAAAGAAACCTAGATCGGGAGTTCCACCACTACAAACCTCCAAAGCCACGAAAAACCAACCGGGAGCCCGTTCCGGCACCCTGTCGGAGGGGGAAACCATCACCGGAGGCCATCTTCATCATCCCGGTGGTCTCCATGACAAGGAGGGAGTAGTTCACCCTCGAGGCTGAGGGTTTGTACTAGTAGCTATGTGTTTGATCTCTCTCTCTCTCTCTTGTGTTCTTGAGATAGCACGATCTTGATGTACCGCAAGCTTTATTGATATAGATGAATCATATTGAGTTTCCCCCTATCTATCTTCTTGTGATGAATTGAGTTTTCCCTTTGAAGTTTTCTAATTATATTGAGTCTTTAAGGATTTGAGAACACTTGATGTATGTCTTGCGATGGAATATCCGTGGTGACAATGGGATGTTCTATGGATCCCCTTGATGCATGTTTTGGTGATCAACTTGCGGGTTCCGTAACCTTGGGAATCTATGCATAGGGGTTGGCACATGTTTTCGTCTTGAATCTCCAGTAGAAACTTTGGGGCACTCTTTGAAGTTCTTTGTGTTGGATTGAGCATGATGAATCTGAAATTATGTGATGGATATCGTATAATCAAGCCCATGGGTACTTGTGGTGACATTGGAGTATCTAGGTGACATTAGGGTTTTGGTTGATGCGTACCTTATTATTTTAGTACGAACTCTAGGGCTGTCCGTGACACTTATAGGGATAGATCATAAGATTGATCAGAAAAGATAACTTTGAGGTGGTTTCGTACCCTACAATAATTTCTTCGTTAGTTCTCTGCTATTTGTGACTTTGGAGTGAACTCCTTGTCGCACGAGAGGTATTTACCTATGATTCAACTATGCGGGGTATTGTTGAGAAAAATTGCACTAGTGAAAGTATGGACCCTAGGCCTTGTTTCTAAGCATTTATACAACATTTTGCTCGCTGTTTACTATTTTTTACCTTGCTATTTTTATATTTTCAGCTTACAAAAACCTATATATACCATCCATATTGCACTTGTATCACCATCTCTTCGCCGAAGAAGGTTGTGTAGTATACATCAATCACGAACTCAACATAACGGTCAGGGGACAACCTGGTGATACTTCCGAGAAGATATTCTGGAAATCATGAACCACCTATATGTTCTTGAGCTCGGGAACAATCTCGCTTTTCAGGGCAAGACAATATGATCAACAGAGTGAAGGATTGACACCATCCTAACTCATTGATCGAAGAAATGCACCATGGAAAATGGACTAGGTAGAACGATCAATCTTTAGAGTGGTGATTCAATAACCAACACACCCAGAATGAAATTATTGTCCATTAACAACCAAGCAACAAAGTTGCTAGGAGTACTGATTTCACACATCACGGTCCACCTTTCGATATTCCAGTTACAACCAACATGGATACCGAGGAATGAACAATGATGGAGAGAAGTATCACTGCATCAAGAATTCATAAGAGTTTGTGCAATTCTTATGACATTCCCGACATGAAGAGGTTAATACTTAAAGATAGAACAGAGCAAAAGCTAGATTGGCATTTTGATCTGCAGAATACAACTGCTTTGACCCAAACCAAGAAATGGATAAGGTACTAGACTTTGACTCTCCTAGTCATTCTAAAATAGAAAGTCTTGACAGACCACAAGAATAATAGGCATCAATGAACATGAATACACAACTATTGTTGACTATCCATTGATAGATGAAGGTCAGAATACAAATAAAGAGGGGCAACTCAATAGCACATGAATTTCCTAAGTTGTAGATGCATAGGTTAGCATGTCAAACGAGTTCAACACAATTCTTCTGGATAACCCATGCAGAAGAGTAGGATTGGTAGAGTCACGACTATGGAATGGAGAACTCATCATGAGCACTCATGTTGTGATCTTTCGTTCACAAAGAACTTCTGCCATAACCGGTTCATTGTATTGGAAGAATGATGTACCACAAACCCTGAGGATTATCACAAAGTTTACTAATATCCTAAAGGGTCGAGCAAATACTATCAACGGAAGTGAGCAGAATGATCCTTGGGTTCATGAACCCAGAAATAGAGTACCTACTAAGTAGCATCACAGCATGCTTTCAAGAATGATGGCCAGAGTTATCACACTGGAAACACAATTCACAACTAGGATGTTGGGTGGTTCACTAAAACAACATGGTTTCCTAACACTTCAACAAACACGTCGAGGTAATGGAGTACCCCAACACAAAAATTAGTGTGCTTAGTCTGGCCTGAAATACATTGACTCATGATGAAAGAGTTTTGCAATTGCATCAAATAATTTAGAAACCTTGGATAACTCGGACAGCATAATGACTGTACGGGCATGAAACATGAGGCAACCTGCAAGACAACTAACAACATACCAATGAATTCCTATGAAGACATTGATCCAGGAAGACAACAACTGACCTATAGGTCTCTAGCATAGTAACTCATTATCCTGATAGATAGATGAGAAAGCCTAGTTCTTAATCCCCATAGAAAATAACAAGTTGACTCAGAATTAGAATGACACAAGGAAAGGAGTAAAAAGAGCCTTACTTCCCTTCCACAATCAACTCTCTTATATAACTAAAGTAATTCTAGACTCCACATCTACCTGCTTGGCTTCGTAATCTTACAAGCAATCAAGCTCTAATACCAACGCTGTCGGGACCCCGATCCTAAGCCATAAGAATCCAGCCTATAACACATCCCATCACTTTGTGGCCTCACGCACGGTTATATCCACGACTGCCACCTTACCTGGGCCGGGACCGTTTGCGTCTATTGGCTGACGTATGTGAATGTGTCGCTAGCATTCAAATGTCAGAGAACCTGGGTCGACATGACTAGTCGTAGAACCCAAGTGGCACATCCGTATAGGGACAGGCATACGTAACACAACAATGCAGGTGACGATCTCTAGCATGTGTAGACGAGTCATAACAAGCTACAAGGACTCCGTTACGCCCTGGGACATAAATGTCATCACTACACATAGACGAGTCGTAGTAGGCTACAAGGACTCCATTACACTACGAGACATTTTCTTGAAGGGACAGACACAACATCAAAGAAGGATACATGCTGGTCAATCAATGTGTTCGGAGCAGTTGCAAGCTACCAAGGCTCGGTGGAAGCACAAAGAGGCATTTCCCCGTAAAGAGCACTACTAAAGGCACACAACTAGGTGTCGAATCCCATACATACCGTTGCACGTCACACGTACGCACGACATGCCTGATATGCATAGATACAACTATGGCATCACAACATAACCATACATCATTACAACATTTATTTAGAAGGCTCGGAAGAGCCAACATAGTAAGATGTTACAAGCAGGGGTCACAAGACCCAACATTCAGAGCATTCAAACAAAAAAGCGGAAGTTACATGTCTGAGTATAGACATCTACTAAAAGTGGCTGGAAGAACCTGAAAAGCTACAACAACCCTACCAAAGGAACGAGACCTCTGTCTGGGATTCCCAAGCTAATCCGGTCAACATCGAACATCACGTCATAAGAAATCACTGATGAGACTGACATCTTCTATGCAAAAACATAAATTAAGCAACCGTGAGTACAAAGGTACTCAGCAAGACTTACATCAGAACTAACTACATATGCATCAGTATCAATGAAGGGGGTTGTGGAGTTTATTGCAACAAGCCTTCTTTGACTCTTGGCTAACCTTTACTACGACTACAAGTACTTTGTTCGAGGTGGGATAACACACACGAGTCCACATGTTCACCAATCAATACACCACTATGGATCCTCTCCCGTCTCCCTACGAGAAGCTATCCATAGCACTCACACTTTGCATATTGTAGAGTATCCATTCCACTTGCCTATGTACCACATAAGTAATCCAAGTAGTCCATATCCGAGGATACGGCTATTCAAACATATTAATAAACCCTGCAGGGGTATACTTCTTCACACACGCTCCCGCCACTTACCACCATGTGCACGTAAAAAGGCACCTCGGCAACCTTCAAGCGGAAGCCCAGCGAGGGAGTTGGCCATGACTGTCAATCACACAAGACCCTAGTCCAGGTTTACCATCTATCTGAGACAGAACCCGCAAGGAAGTCCGGCCGAAGTTTCCATTACGGACCCAAATGATGTGTACAGGGTTCCCAAGCCCACCTCGACGGATGGTACTATGCTTGGTACACCGGGCCATGGTGCATCTACGGCGCCATAGCCTACCCCTCCGGTCAGCGCTATGCACAGCCGCCAGCACATCCTACAAACACCGGAAACTAGTTGCAACTCCTGGACAGAGATCTAGGCGATTAATAAGCCGAGCGGGTCCATTGGTTTTGGGCCCAATGCATGGTAGTATCTTGTCTTGGATAACATACATAGAACTCAGTTCCTAAGGACGGTCTCAATGAGACAACCCGCCTTGTACTCCGACATGGCGTCTCATCGCTACCTTTACCAAATAGTGTTCACACACTTAGCACTCACACAGTAGGACATGTTCACCACCATTCCAATTCATCGCCCAGATGGATAAGGCCCAACATGACTATAAGCATAGCAGGCACAATAGCATGGATGAGTAAGCACAACAAGGCTCAAGAAGTTGCTAGTCATGCTAAGTGGTTTCAACTATTTACTTTGGCAAGGACAGGTCATGCAAAGGAATGGGTTCAACTACCGAGCACATGTAACAGTTGAATCGTGATTGTCCTAATGCAATAAAAGAGAGCAGGAGCGAGAGAGTGGGTTCATATCAGTATGCTCAAGGGGGTGTGCTTGTCTGTTTATCAGAAGAACTCAGTTGTTCTTCCATGTCGTCGATAACTATGTCTCGCAAGTCTATCGACAAGATCAAACAATGTACAAATTAAGCACGACAAATGCATCACAATGATGCATCAGTATGACATGTCAATATGTTGCTAATTTTAGCTAATGCATCTATCAACATGTTAAATGAAGATGGTTTGAACCCAAGGTTCAACTTCAACTCCATGTGTTAGGTCACATAATGGGTTTTGAACAAAATGTCCAAGTTCTCCTATTTAGGTTGCCCTAACATGCACGAAAATGCCACCATCAGATTCATTGGATTTTTTTGATAATTTTTCATATATAAATTATTTTAATCTGACTTACAAATTATTTTCTATGAATTTTTGAAGTTTATATCATTTTCTAGAATATTTTTATTAAATAAATTATTTACTACATCAGCATGATGTCATCATGACGTCAGCCAGTCAACAGACACGGGTCTAGGTCAAACTTGACACTAGGACCCGCATGTCATAGGCTCAGGGGCTAATTAAGTTTAAATTTAAACTAATCTAAATTAGCAGGGGTCTGGTGATAACTCACAAGTATAGGGGATCGCAACAATTTTCAAGGGTAGAGTATTCAACCCAAATTTATTGATTCGACACAAGGGGAGCCAAAGAATATTCTCGAGTATTCACATCTGAGTTGTCAATTCAACCACACCTGTAAGCCTTAATATCTGCAGCAAAGTATTCAGTAGCAAAGCAGTATGGAACTAACGATAACGGTAGCAAAAGTAAAAGTAGCAAATTTGTAGTGATTGTAACAATAGCAGCGGAGAAGTAACTTAGCAAGGATCAATATGTAGAAAGCTCGTAGGTAATGGATCAGTGATGGATAATTATGCTGGATGCAATTCATCATGCAACAGTTATAACATAGGGTGACATAGAACTTGCTCCAATTCATCAATGTAATGTAGGCATGTATTCCATATATAGTCATACGTGCTTATGGAAAAGAACTTGCATGACATCTTTTGTCCTACCCTCCCGTGGAAGCGGGGTCCTAATGGAAACTAAAGGATATTAAGGCCTCTTTTTAATAGAGAACCGGACCAAAGCATTAGCACTTAGTGAATACATGAACTCCTCAAATTACGGTAATCACCGGAAAGAATCCTAGTTATTGTCACCCAGGGGGATGCGGATTATAACTCGTAATAGGTGTCTACAACTTGCAATATAGGATCAAGAACACATATATATTCATGAAAACATAATAGGTTCAGATCTGAAATCACGGCACTCGGGCCCTAGTGACAAGCATTAAGCATAGCAAAGTCATAGCAACATCAATCTCACAACATAGTGGATACTAGGGATCAAACCCTAACCAAACTAACTGGATTACATGATAAATCTCATCCAACCCATCACCGTCCAGCAAGCCTACGATGGGATTACTCACGAACGACAGAGAGCATCATGGAATTGGTGGTGAAGGATGGTTGGTGATGACGATGCGTCGATTTCCCCTCTCCGGAACCCAAAACGAACTCCAGATCTGGTCTCCCGAGGAAGAATAGGAGGTGGTGGCGGCTTCATATCATGAAACGGGATGAACTCTTCTCTCTGATTTTTTTCTCCGTGAATAGGATTATATGGAGCTGGAGAGGAGGTCGGAGGAGCCACGAGGGCCCCACAGGCCTGCTAGGCGCGGCTAGGGGGTGGCCGCGCCTAGCAGGCTTATGGCCTGCAGGTGGCCCCCTCTGGTTATTTCTTGTGCCAATATTTTCTATTAAATCCAAAAATATTCTCCGTATATTTTTAGGACGATCCGAGAACTTTTATTTCTGCACAAAATAACACCAAGGCAATTTTGCTGAAAATAGTGCCAGTCCGGGTTAGTTCCATTCAAATCATGTAAATTAGAGTCCAAAACAAGGGCAAAAGGGTTTGGAAAAGTGGATACGATGGAGACGTATCAACCCCCCCAAGCTTAACCCATTGCTTGTCCTCAAGCAATTCAGTTGATAAACTGAAAGTGATAAAGAAAAACTTTTACAAACTCTGTTTGATCTTGTTGTTGTAAATACGTCTAACTCAAGTTTAGATTTTCAACAAAGATCATGGACTAACCACGTTCATAATAACATTTAGGTCTCACATTTACTCATATCAATGACATAATCAACTAGCGAGCAATAATAATAACTCTCGGATGACAACACTTTTTCAAACCAATCATGATACAACATGACAAAATGGTATCTCGCTAGCCCTTTCTAAGACCGCAAAACATAAATGCCGAGCACCTCTAAAGAATAAGGGCTGACTAAACATTGTAATTCATGGTGAGAGAGATCCAGTCATGCTCATACTAAATATCAATTAACAACAATCATACAAATGACGGTGGTGCTCTCTAACTAGTGTCTTTTATAAGAAGATGATGACTCAACAATAAAGTAAATGGAAAGGCCCTTCACAGAGGGAAGCATTGATTTACAGAGGTGCCAGAGCTCGAGCTTTTAAAACAGAGATAAGTAATGATATTTGAGCGGTATACTTCCATTTCTCACATAATGACCAAAAGGTTTTTCAATATCTTCCATGCTATATACATCATAGGTGGTTCCCAAACAGAAAGATAAAGTTTTTTACTCCCCTCCACCAATCAGTCACACTCCACGGCGAGTAGAATCCACATGTACTGTCCATACAAACACAGTCCTGGGGGAGTTTTGTTAAGTTATATTTTTCTTTTTATTTCGAGCATGGAACTGGGCATCCCGATTACCAGCCACTTTCTCGTGAATGATAGTCAATCAACACATATCGTGAGAATAACCCACCTAGCATGGAAGATATCGACGGCCCCCAGTCTCCACATGAGCGATTTGGGCATACAAA
The DNA here is from genome assembly GCA_022496015.1 of Hordeum marinum. NCBI lineage: Eukaryota > Viridiplantae > Streptophyta > Magnoliopsida > Poales > Poaceae > Hordeum > Hordeum marinum. The sequence goes on along the minus strand of CM039678.1, from coordinate 424,003,789 downwards.
ACATACTATTTATATGAAGGTTTAGAGTTTGGGACATGCAAATTTACTTGGAACGACAGGTAAATACCACATATAGGTAGGTATGGTGGACTCATATGAAACACCTTTTGGTTTGAGGGATTGGATGCATAAGCAGTATTCCCGCTTAGTACAAGTGAAGGCTAGCAAAAGACTAGGGAGCGACCAACTAGAGAGCAACACAGTCATCAACATGCTTTGAGATTAACCAACATTGAATGCAAGCATGAGTAGGATATAAATCACTATGAACATAAATATCGTGGAGGCTATGTTGATTTTGTTTCAACTACATGCATGAACATGTGCCAAGTCGAGCCACTTGAATCGTTCAGAGGAGGATACCACTCCATCATACTACATCACAACCATTTTAATATGCATGTTGGCACCCAAAACAAACCATTATCCACACTTAGCTAATTAAGCACGGCATGAGTAACTATAATCTCTAATTGTCATTGCAAATATGTTTCAACCATGATGAACTGAATTTGGAACGATGATCTACTCATATTTACAAAAGCAAGATAGGTCAAGTTCATACCATCTTTTCTCCATCTCAATATTTTCATCAAATATCGTCATGATTGCCTTTCACTTGCACGATCGAATGGTGTGGATAAAAATAAGAGTGCACGTGCATTGGACTAAGCTGGAATCTTCAAATAATAACTCAAAGGAGAAGACAAGGTAATACGGGCTCTCTAATAGGTAGACAATAATGCATATGACAGCCACTCGACATTTCATCGTGGTCTTCTCTTTACGACCCAAAGCAAGAAAAATCAAAACAAGAACGAGAAAACTATTTACACGGGAAAGCTCCCAACAAGTAAAAAAGAACGAAAAATCTTTTGGGGTTTTCTTTTAATGCTACAACTAAGCAACTATAAATAAAGCTATAACTATTTTTTTGTTTTTTTCTCAAAGTTAAATAAACACACAAGAAGAAAGCGAAACAAGAAAATAAACTACCATGGATGATACAATGAAAGAGTATGAACACCGACTACTGAGATGAGTGTGTGAACAAGAATGTAAAGTTGGTGAGAAATACATACTCCCCCAAGCTTAGGCTTTTGGCCTAAGTTGGTCTATGTCCATGGCTGGAAGGAGCTCCCTCTAGGATACTCAGGGGCATCCTCATAGTTCCCTTGGTTGGCGAACTCCTGCGGCTCCCACTGAAAGACTGGCTCCTGGTACGGATCAAGGGCTGGTGCCGGCTCTTGAGACGGGGGCTGCGTCAGACCTCAATATCTATAAATGTCTCTGGGCATAATGGTGTACCTAGCCGAGCGAGAAGAAGCAGACAGAGTAATAATTTCACAAGTACCCTGGTTAAAAACTAAATTATAAAGCAGCCTCCCATCATCATTTTTCTTAATAACATCGTGAGCTACCATATGGTCATAATCTAAAAACTTCGCAGGTAGCAGGCTCTCATCTTTCTCGTTAAGCCTAATGGGCTAAATGAGACGCATAGATACCTCCAAGTATGGCCCCTTCGAACGGTTGGTGTTCAATCGTTGGGCCACCATAGCGCCCAAACTAAAGGTTTTATTAGCAAATAAAGCATGGCACAAACGAGGTCAGGGGAACTAAGACTTCCACTCTCCCAACGACCAACTAAATATCTTTCTGCAAATAAGGAATAAAAACGCAGCACAGGAAAATATAAACAAGCCGCTCTTGCCTTTGACACACCTCTCTCTTCCCCTACAGTGACTACGGCAATAAAATCTCCCATGTCTTGAGGACGAGGTTCCCTGATGCTACCCTCATAGGGTATTTTGCAATATTGCAAAAATCATAAAGGTTCATTTCCTTAGGCACATCATATCAGTGAAATTCTACTATAGGAGGGTCTTCCCTAGAATGAAAGTGAAAGTTTTGCACAAAGGTATTCGTGAGTAAGAGATACTGGTCACACTTATCATTGACGAAGTTGGTGATTCCTGCATTCTCATCCAAATAATAGAAATTTTCATAAATTACGTCCACCCTCAAGAACATGTCACATGACCATTCACATGGTCGAACTTCTGTGACGCAAGGAAGATTATACTTGGGATTCTCCCTCATTTCATTTTCATCTTCCCTAGAGCTCCGGCTTGAAGAGCCTCTTAATAATCTCCTCAAAGTTTATAAGAATTTCTGAAATTTTTAGTGACTCAAAATAAAGGTGAACAAAACTCAACCAAACTCATAGAAACTACTCCCTCAAGTGCCTATAGGCTATATCATGCATCAAAACTACTTGGGACTATACAAATTTGCCATGCAAGCTCAAGAACAAGGTCACCATAGCAGCAAAAAATTGCAATATATAAAGCACTAGAACAAAAACTAATTGGACCATTGGAGGAGTCACATACTGAGGAACAATCTCCCAAAACAGTTTTGCAAATGAGGCTTTGAGCAAGGAGATCGAAAATGGCAGCAAAATGAGCTAGAACACAGGTTTGAGCATTGGTGGGATTTTTTCTGGAGGAAGATGAAGTGGATGGGTGCTGGAATAAGTGAAGGGGGCCACGTGGGACCCAAAAGGCTGCTAGGCGCCGCCAGGGGTGTGGCCACGCCTAGTGGGCTTGTGGCCCACTGGTGCATCCCCCTGCAGTGTGCTTAGTGCCAGAAATTTTTAAATATTCCAAAAAAATCATACTCCATTTTCAGGACATTTGAAGAACTTTTATTTTTAGGTCACTTTTTTATTGCACGAGAAACTCAAAAACGGAGAAATAATAGCATTCTTACTTAATTTAATCTAACTAATAGAAAATAAAAGTTGGGTACAGGGACTTGAGCTTTCTAAATTCATTCATCTCATGCTCATCAAAAGGAATTCATCAATAAGGTTGATCAAGTCCTATTAACAAACTTCTTTCGAATAACATGAAACCGAAGAATTTTCGAATAACACTAAGTTACCTCAATGGGGATATGTATATCCCCAACAATAAGTATATCATATTTCTTCTTGACAGTAGGAAGAGGGAATTCAAAGTCTCCAATACTGATCGTTGGAATTTTTTCAATGGAGTTGATGCTATGAACTTGAGGTTGTTTCTTCGAAAAGTGTACCGTATGCTCATTACCATTAATATGAAAAGTGACATTGCCCTTGTTGCAATCAATAACATCCCCTGTAGTATTCAAAAATGGTCAACCAAGGATGATCGACATACTATCGTCCTCTAGAATATCTAGAATAACAAAGTCCGTTAAGATAGTAGCATTTGCAACTATGACATGTACATCCTCACAAATACCGATAGGTAGAGCAGTTGATTTATCAGCCATTTGCAAAGACATTTCAGTAGGTGTCAACTTATTCAAATCAAGTCTACGATATAAAGAGAAAGGCATAACACTAACACTAGCTCCCAAATCACATAAAGCAGTTTTAACATAATTCCCTTTAATAGAGCATGGTATAGTTGGTATTCCTAGATCTCCTAATTTCTTTGGTACTCCACCCTTAAAAGTATAATTAGCAAGCATGGCGGAAATTTCAGCATCTGGTATCTTCCTTTTATTAGTCACAATTCATATACTTAGCATAAGGAACATTTTCAGAATATCGGTCAAGCGCATACGCAAAAAGACAGGTCTAAGCATTTCAAGAAAGCGCTCAAAATCCTCATCATCCTTTTTCTTGAATGGTTTAGGAGGAAAGGGCATGGGTTTCTAAACCCATGGTTCTCTTTCTTTACCATGTTTCCTAGCAATAAAGTCCCTTTTATCATATCTTTTATTCTTAGGATGTGGGTTATCAAGATCAATAGCAGGTTCAATCTCCACATCATTATCATTACTAGGTTGAGCATCATCATGAACATCATCATTAATATTATCACTAGGCTCATGTTCATCACCAGATTGTGTCTCACCATTAGAAACAGAAGTATCATTTTGGTTTTCAGGTGTATCTATAATAGGTTCACTAGCAGCATGCAAAGTTCTATTATCATCCTTATTCCTCTTATTACTGTATCGACTAGGTATATCAATATTGCCCCTTTGAGAATCTTATTCAATTCTCTTAGGATGGCCCTCAGGATACAAAGGTTCCTCAGTCATTCTTCCACCTCTAGTCACAACTTTAACAAAATGATCATTGTTCTTACTATTCATCTCATTAAGCAAATCATTATGTGCCTTAAGTACTTGTTCTACTTGATTAGTTACCATGGAAGCATGTTTACTAATTAGTTTAATATCATTGATAGTTCTACTCATATAATCACCTAAGCGATCATACATGAAAGCATTATGTTTCAATTGTTTACTAACATAAGCATTAAAATTTTGTTGCATAACAACAAAATTATCAAATTCATCCAAGCATTGGCTAGTAGACTTATTATAAGGAATATCACTTTCATCAAATGTACGAAGGGAATTTACCTCTACTACCTGCGTCGGGTTATCAAGACCATGTATTTCTTCAATAGGTGGTGGAGTCTTAACATCTTCGGCTTTAATACCCTTATCTTTCATAGATTTTCCTTGCCTCTTGCATATCTTCAGGACTTAGAAATAGAATACCTCTTTTCTTTGGAGTTGGCTTCGGAGGTGGTTCAGGAATAGTCCAATCATTATCATTGCTCAATATATTATTCAATAGTATTTCAGCTTGTTCAACAGTCCGTTCCCCGAAAACACAACCAGCACAACTATCTAGGTGGTCCCTAAAAGCATTAGTTAGTCCATTATAAAAGATATCAAGTATTTCATTTTTCTTGAGAGGATGATCAGGCAAAGCATTAAGTAATTGGAGAATCCTCCCCCAAGCTTTTGGGAGACTCTCTTCTTCAATTTACGCAAATTTAAATATTTCCTACAAGGCTTGTTTCTTATGGGCAAGAAAATATTTTTCAGAGAAGTGATAAATCATATCTTGGGGGCTACGCACACAACCAGGAGCAAGAGAATTAAACCATATCTTAGCATCACCGTTTAGCAAGAAAGGAAACAACTTGAGGATATAATAATAATGATTTTTTTCCTGATGAGTAAATAGGGTGGCTATATCATTCAATTTAGTAAGATGTGCCACAAAAATTTCAGATTCATAACCATGGAAAGGATCAGATTCAACCAAAGTAATTGACCGAGGATCAATAGAGAATTCATAATCCTTATCAGTAACAAATATAGGTGAAGTAGCAAACTTAGAACCATATTTCATTCTAGCATTCAAAGATTTTCTTTCCATTTGCATAGTAGTTTCTTAAGATCATCTCTATCATTACAAGCAAGGAAGTCCCTAGTTACCTCTCCTTCCATAACATAACCCTCGAGAATATCAGGCAATTCATATCTAGGAGAGATAGGTCTACCAGGTGTCTCAAAGTGTTCAGTTTCAATAATTATATCAATTTCAAAAGTATCATAATTTTCAGCATTGACTCTAGCAATTTGTTCATCAAGAAATTCGCCAAGTGGCATGGTATTATCAAGCAAAGTATCATCATAAGCATCATGCGTAGAAGAAGTGGCATCATCAGTCACTTGCGACATATCGGAATTACTAGCAGGTGGTGGTGTCGCAAGCTTACTCATAATAGAACGTGAATCAAGTGCAGAAATAGACAACAGTTCCTTACCTCCCCTTGTAGTAGAGGGATAGATCTTGGTTTTTTTGGATCTTTTAGATTCTTCATAGTGATGAACATATATAAATCCCAAGTGACTAAGAGAATAGAGCTATGCTCCCCGGCAACGGTGCCAGAAAAAAGGTCTTGATAACCCACAAGTATAGGGGATCACAACAATTTTCGAGGGTAGAGTATTCAAACCAAATTTATTGATTCGACATAAGGGGAGACAAAGAATATTCTCGAGTATTCACAGCTGAGTTGTCAATTCAACCACACCTGTAAGACTTAATATGTGCAGCAAAGTATTCAGTAGCAAAGCAGTATGGAAGTAACGGTAACGTTAGCAAAAGTAACAGTAGCAGTTTTATAGTGATTATAACAGTAGCGGCGGATAAGTAACTTAGCAAGGATCAATATGTGGAAGCTCGTAGGCAATGGATTGGTGATGGATAATTATGCTGGATGCAATTCATCATGCAACAGTTATAACATAGGGTGACACAGAACTAGCTCCAATTCATTAATGTAATGTAGGCATGTATTCAATATATAGTCATACGTGCTTATGGAAAAGAACTTGCATGCCATCTTTTGTCCTACCCTCCCGTGGCAGCGGGGTCCTAATGAAAACTGAGGGATATTAAGGCCTCATTTTAATAGAGAACCGGACCAATGCATTAGTGCTTAGTGAATACATGAACTCCTCAAACTACGGTAATCACCAGAAAGAATCCCAGTTATTGTCACCCTGGGGGATGCGGATCATAACTCGTAATAGGTGTCTACAACTTGCAAGATAGGATCAAGAACACATATATATTCATGAAAACATAATAGGTTCAGATCTGAAATCATGACACTCGGGCCCTAGTGACAAGCATTAAGCATAGCAAAGTCATAGCAACATCAATCTCAGAATATAGTGGATACTAGGGATCAAACCCTAACCAAACTAACTCGATTACATGATAAATATCATCCAACCCATCACCATCCAGCAATCCTACGATGGGATTACTCACAAATGGCGAAGAGCATCATGGAATTGGCGAAGGATGGTTGGTGATGACGATGCATCGATTTCCCCTCTCTAGAGCCCAAAACGGATTCCAGATCTGGTCTCCCGAGGAAGAACAGGAGGTGATGGCGGCATCGTACCATGAAATGCGATGAACTCTTCTCTCTAATTTTTTCTCCATGAATAGGATTATATGGAGCTGGAGAGGAGGTCGGAGGAGCCATGAGGGCCCCACAAGCCTACTAGGCGCAGCCAGGGGGTGGCCATGCCTAGTAGGCTTGAGTCCTACAGGTGGCCCCCCTCTGGTTATTTCTTGCGCCAATATTTTTTGTTAAATCGAAAAATATTCTCTGTAAATTTTCAAGACGATTTGAGAACTTTATTTCTACACAAAATTAACACCACGACAATTCTGCTGAAAACAACGTCAGTCAAGATTAGTTCCATTCAAATCATGCAAATTAGAGTCCAAAACAAGGGCAAAAGGGTTTGGAAAAGTGGATACGATGGAGACGTATCATCTGGCCCCACTTGCCATTTACCCACGAGAGGTCAAATCTAGCCGGCGGTGGTCAAACCCGTCGGCGTTTAGCCGCTGGCGAGGCCCAAGATGGCGACGCGGCTCGGAAACACGCCACAGGGTGCCGTTTGCAGCGCGGAAGGGCTCATCAGGGAGCTGTTGCTCAACTACGTCCAACTGTGGCCTCGGGACGACCGGGGATGGGCTGTGGTGATGGCGCTAGGGTGCTATGCGGCGGCCGGAATTCGGTGGTTGTGGGCATTGGCATTGGAGTGTGCTAGCGAGCATGCTGGGGGTCCGGAAGGCATCTACGGAGTAGCAGGAAACCATACATGCGCTCACCTTGGCTACTGAGGGCCGCTAGCAACGGCGAGCTTCATGGCGGTGGCATGGATCTCTTGTCCCTAGTGGCCACAACGGTAAGGGGACGCGCGCAAGGGCGTGGGGTTAGGGGAAAAGGGGAGGAGCTCACTGGGATGCAGCAGGGGAGGTTTGTAGGCTTGGGGGCATCCTGGACAGGGCGAATTGACGACGGCGGTCTTCGATGGCCGGCAATGGGGTCGACAATGTTGGAAATGATGGGGAGCTTCCCGTATTGATCCCTTCTTCTGGATGGATGAAATGGTCGAAGGTGGAACCGCTGGACATGTCTGCGGGGCTCGGGGAGGTTAGAGGCCGCGGCTATGGCAAACGGCGTCGACGATGGCGCTCGGTCATGGAGGGGAAATTGTTGGGAGACGTATTAGTAAATCAAAAAATTTCCTATGTATCACCAAGATCTATCTTTGGAGAAACCAGCAATGAGTGGGGAGAGATTGCATCTTCATACCTTTGAAGATCACTAAGCGGAAGCGTTACAAGAACGCGGTTGGTGGAGTCGTACTCGCAGCGATTTAGATCGCGGTGGATTCCGATCTCAGCGCCGAACAACGGCGCCTCCATGTTCAACACACGTGCAGCCCGATGACGTCTCCTACGCCTTGATCCAGCAAGGAGGAAGGAGAGGTTGAGGGAGAGCTCCAGCAGCATGACGGCGTGGTGACGGTGGAGCTACGTGAACTCCGGCAGGGCTTCGCCAAGCGCTACGGAGAACGAGGAAGAGGAAGGGTAGGGATGCGCCGAGAGAGAGAGAAGTCGTGTCTCAAATCAGCCCAAACACTTGGGTATATATAGGAGGAGGTAGAGGGAGGTATGCCTTGGCCCCTCCTCCAAGGAGGAGAGGTTCGGGCGAAGGTGGGGAAGAGTCCACCTCCCACAAGGGAGGTGGATCTCCTCCTTTTAAATCCTTTTGCCCTATATCTCTTTACCACAGCCGCATGGGCCTTTATAGAAGGTCTTGGCCAGCCCAATAAGGGCTGGCACACCTCCTCTAAGGTCCCACGAAGTCCTTTGGTCGTCACACCCCTCCTGGGGGGTCCTCCGGCACCCTCCCGGCACTCCCGGTACACTACCGATGAGCCCAAAAACATTCCGGTGACCAAAACTGGACTTCCTATATATAAATCTTTACCTCCGGACCATTCCGGAGCTCCTCGTGACATCCAAGATCTCATCCGGGACTCCAAACAACTTTCGTTAATCACGTATACCATTTCCCTATAACCCTAGCATCATCGGACCTAAAGTGTGTAGACCCTACGGGTTCGGGAGACATGTAGACATGACCGAGACACCTCTCCGGTCAATAACCAACAGCGGGATATGGATACCCATGTTGGCTCCCACATGATCCACGATGATCTCATCATATGAACCACGATGTCGGGGATTCAATCAATCCCGTATACAATTCCCTTTGTCTATCGGTATGATACTTGCCCGAGATTCGATCGTCGGTATCTCTATACCTTGTTCAATCTCATTACCGGCAAGTCTCTTTACTCATTCCGTAATACATCATCCCGTGACTAAATCCTTAGTCACATTGAGCTCATTATGATGATGTCTTACCGAGTGGGCCCAGAGATACCTCTCCGTCACACGGAGTGACAAATCCCAGTCTCGATTCGTGCCAATCCAACAGACACTTTCGGACATACCCGTAGTGCACCTTTATAGCCACCCAGTTATGTTGTGACGTTTGGCACACCCAAAGCATCCCTACGGTATCCGGGAGTTGCACAATCTCATGGTCTAAGGAAACGATACTTGACATTGAAAATCTTTAGCAAACGAACTACACGATCTTGTGCTATGCTTAGGATTGGGTCTTGTCCATCACATCATTCTCCTAATGATGTGATCCCGTTATCAGTGACATCCAATGTCCATGGTCATGAAATCGTGACCATCTTTTGATCAACGAGCTAGTCAACTAGAGGCTCACTAGGGACATGTTGTGGTCTATGTATTCACACATGTATTACGGTTTCCGGTTAACACAATTATAGCATGAATAATAGACAATTATCATGAACAAGGAAATACAATAATAACCATTTTATTATTGCCTCTAGGGCATATTTCCAATAGTCTCCCACTTGCAGTAGAGTCAATAATCTAGTTACATTGTGATGAATCGAACACCCATAGCATTCTGGTGTTGATCATGTTTTGCTCGTGAGAGAGGTTTAGTCAACGGATCTGCGACATTCAGATCCGTATGCACTTTACAAATATCTATATCTCCCTCCTGAATGTAATCACGGATGGAGTTGAAGCGGCGCTTGATGTGTCTTGTCTTCTTGTGAAACCTGGGCTCCTTCGCAAGGGCAATAGCTCCAGTGTTGTCACACAATAGAGTCATCGGGCCCAACGCACTTGGAATTACTCCTAGGTCGGTGATGAACTCCTTCATCCAGACTCCTTCCTTTTCTGCTTCCGAAGCAGCTATATACTCCGCTTCACATGTAGATGTTGCCACGACGCTTTGCTTGCTACTGCACCAGCTGACTGCCCCTCCGTTCAAAACATACACGTATCTGGTTTGCGACTTGGAGTCATCCGGATCTGTGTTGAAGCTAGCATCGACGTAACCCTTTACGACGAGCTCTTCGGCACCTCCATATACGAGAAACATGTCCTTTGTCCTTTTCAGGTACTTCAGGATATTCTTGACCACTATCCAGTGTTCCGCTCCGGGATCACTTTGGTACCTCCCTACCAAACTTATGGCAAGGTTCAAATCAGGTCTGGTACACAGCATGGCATACATAATAGAGCCTATGGCTGAAGTATAGGGGATGGCACTCATCTCTTCTCTATCCTTTACCGTGGTCGGGCATTGAGTCGTACTCAATCTCACACCTTGTAACACAGGCAAGAACCCCATCTTGGACTGATCCATATTGAACTTCTTCAATATCTTTTCAAGGTATGTGCTTTGTGAAAGACCTATGAGGCGTCTCGATCTATCTCTATAGATCTTAATACCTAATATGTAAGCAGCTTCTCCAAGGTACTTCATTGAAAAACACTTATTCAAGTAGTCCTTTATACTTTCCAAGAGTTCTATATCATTTCCCATTATCAGTATGTCATCCACATATAATACGAGAAATGCTACAGAGCTCCCACTCACTTTCTTGTAAATATAGGGTTCTCCATAAACCTGTATAAGCCCAAACGCTTTAATCACCTCATTAAAGCAAATGTTCCAACTCCGAGATGCTTGCACCAGACCATAGATGGAGCGTTGGAGCTTGCATACCTTGTTAGCATCTTTAGGATCGACAAAACCTTCCGGCTGCATCATATACAGTTCTTCCTTGAGGAAGCCATTAAGGAATGTCGTTTGGCGTCCATTTGCCAGATCTCATAATCATAAAATGCGGCAATTGCTAACATGATTCGGACAGACTTCGGCATCTCTATGGGTGAGAAAGTCTCATCATAGTCAACTCCTTGAACTTGTCGATAACCCTTAGCGACAAGCCGAGCCTTATAGACGGTCACATTACCATCCGCGTCAGTCTTCTTCTTAAAGATCCATTTATTTTCAATGGCTCGCTTATCATCAGGAAAGTCCACCAAAGTCCACACTTTGTTCTCATACATGGATCCTATCTCAGATTTCATGGCTTCAAGCCATTTGTTGGAATCCGGGCCCGCCATCGCTTCTTCATAGTTCGAAGGTTCACCATTATCCAACAACATGATCTCTAGGACAGGGTTGCCATACCACTCTAGTGCGGAACGTGTCCTAGTGGACCTTCGACGTTCAATAGTAACTTGATCAGAAGTTTCATGATCATCATCATTAACTTCCTCTCTAGCCGGTGTAGGCTCCACAGAAACAACTTCCTGTGTTGTGCTACTCTCCGGTTCGAGTGGAGGTACAATTACCTCATCAAGTTCTATTTTCCTCCCACTCACTTCTTTCGAGAGAAACTCTTTCTCAAGAAAGGATCCATTCTTGGCAACAAATACTTTGCCTTCGGATCTGAGGTAGAAGGTATACCCAATAGTCTCTTTGGGATATCCTATGAAGACGCACTTTTCCGCTTTGGGTTCGAGCTTCTCAGGTTGAAGTTTCCTCACATAAGCATCGCATCCCCAAACTTTTAGAAACAACAGCTTAGGTTTCTTTCCAAACCATAATTCATACGGTGTCGTCTCAACGGATTTTGACGGTGCCCTATTTAAAGTGAATGCGGCAGCCTCTAATGCATATCCCCAAAATGATAGCGGTAAGTCGGTAAGAGACATCATAGATCGTACCATATCTAATAGAGTGCGATTACGATGTTCAGACACACCATTTCGCTGAGGTGTGCCAGGCGGCGTGAGTTGTGAAACAATTCCACATTTCCTTACGTGCGTGCCAAACTCGTGACTTAAATATTCTCCGCCACGATCAGATCGTAGGCACTTTATTTTCCTGTCATGTTGATTCTCTACCTCACTCTAAAATTCCTTGAACCTTTCAACAGTATCAGACTGATGTTTCATTAAGTAGACATACCCATATCTACTCAAGTCATCAGTGAGGGTGAGAACATAACGGTAGCCACCACGAGCCTCGACACTCATTGGACCGCATACATCGGTATGTATTATGTCCAACAAGTCAGTTGCTCGCTCCATTGTTCTGGAGAACGGAGTCTTGGTCATATTGCCCATGAGGCATGGTTCGCATGTGTCAAATGATTCGAAATCAAGAGACTCCAAAAGTCCATCAGTATGGAGCTTCTTCATGCGTTTGACACCAATATGACCAAGGCGGCAGTGCCACATGTAAGTGGGACTATCGTTATCAACCTTACACCTTTTGGTACTCACACTATGGACATGTGTAACATCACGTTCAAGATTCATCAAAAATAAACCATTGACCAGCGGGGCATGACCATAAAACATCTCTCATATAAATAGAACAACCATTATTCTCAGATTTAAATGAGTAGCCATCTCGCATCAAGCGAGATCCAGATACAATGTTCATGCTCAAAGCTGGTACTAAATAACAATTATTAAGGTTTAACACTAATCCCGAAGGTAGATGTAGAGGTAGCGTGCCGACGGCGATCACGTCGACCTTGGAACCATTCCCGACGCGCATCGTCACCTCGTCCCTTGCCAGCCTCCGCTTATTCCGCAGCTCCTGCTTGGAGTTACAAATGTGAGCAACTACACCGGTATCAAATACCCCAGGAGCTTCTACGAGCACTGGTTAGGTACACACCAATAACAAGTATATCACATATACCTTAATGTTGCCGTCCTTCTTATCCGCTAAGTACTTGGGGCAGTTCCGCTTCTAGGGACCAGTACCCTTGCAATAAAAACACTCAGTCTCAGGCTTGGGTCCATACTTGTTCTTCTTCTTCCCGGCAACTTGCTTACCGGGCGCGGCAACAACTTTGCCGTCCTTCTTGAAGTTCTTCTTACCCTTGCCTTTCTTGAAACTAGTGGTCTTATTCACCATCAACACTTGATGATCCTTTTTGATCTCGACCTTCGCTGATTTCAGCATCGAGTACAACTCAGGAATGGACTTCTCCATCCCCTGCATGTTGTAGTTCATCACAAAGCTTTTGTAGCTAGGTGGAAGTGACTGGAGGATTCTGTCAATGACTGAGTCATCCGGGAGATTAACTCCCAGCTGAGTCAAGCGGTTGTGTAGCCCAGACATCTTGAGGATGTGCTCACTGACAGAACTATTCTCCTCCATCTTACAGCTGAAGAACTTGTCAGAGACGTCATATCTCTCGACCCGGGCATGAGCTTGGAAAACCAGTTTTAGCTCTTGGAACATCTCATACACTCCGTGCTGCTCAAAATGCTTTTGGAGCCCTGGTTCTAAACTGTAAAGCATGCCGCACTGAACAAGGGAGTAATCATTGCAGTGAGAATGCCAAGCGTTCACAACGTCTTGCTCTGCTGGGAGAAGGGGTGGGTCACCTAGTGGTGCATCAAGGACATACAATTTCTTGGAAGCTATGAGGATGATCCTCAAGCCACGGACCCAGTTCGCATAGTTGCTTCCATCATCTTTCAGCTTGGTTTTCTCTAGGAACGCGTTGAAATTGAGTGACATTCGCGTTGGCCATTGGATCTACAATATAGATTGTAAAGATAATTTTATACTAAGTTCATGATAATTAAGTTCACATAATCAAATTATTTAATGAACTCCCACTTAGATATACATCTCTCTAGTCATCCAAGTGACACATGATCCATGTCAACTAGCCCGTGTCCGATCATCACGAGAGACGGACTAGTCATCCATGGTGAACATCTCCATGTTGATCATATCTTCTATACGACTCATGTTCGACCTTTCGGTCTTCCGTGTTCTGAGGCCATGTCTGTAATGCTAGGCTCGTCAAGTCAACCGAAGTGTTCCGTGTGTGTAAATCTGGCTTACACCCGTTGTATGCGAACGTTAGAGCCTATCACACCCGATCATCACGTGGTGCTTCGGAACAACGATCCTTAGCAACGGTGCATAGTTAGGGTGAACACTTTTCTTGAAATTTTATTGAGAGATCATCTTATTTACTACCGTCGTTCTAAGCAAATAAGATGTAAACATGATAAACATCACATGCAATCAATATAGTGACATGATATGGCCAATATCATCTTGCTCCTTTGATCTCCATCTTCGGGGCACCATGATCATCACTGTCACCGGCACGACACCATGATCTCCATCATCATGATATCCATCATTGTGTCTTCATGAAGTTGTCTCGCCAACTATTACTTCTACTACTATGGCTAACATTTAGCAATAAAGTAAAGTAATTACATGGCGTTTATGATTGACACGCAGGTCATACAATAAAATAAGACAACTCCTATGGCTCTTGCCGGTTGTCATACTCATCGACATGCAAGTCGTGAATCCTATTACAAGAACATGATCAATCTCATACATCACAATGCATCACATCACATCCTTTGGCCATATCACATCACAAGGCATATGCTACAAAAACAAGTTAGATGTCCTCTAATTTGTAGTTGCAAGTTTTTACGTGGATGCTATAGGTTACTAGCAAGAATGTTTCTTACCTACGCCAAAACGACAACGTGATATGCCAATTGCTATTTACCCTTCATAAGGACCCTTTTATTTGAATCCAATCCGACTAAGGTGGGAGAGACAGACACCCGCTAGCCACCTTATGCAACAAGTGCATGTCAGGCGGTGGAACCAGTCTCACGTAAGCGTACGTGTAAAGTCAGTCCGAGCCGCTTCATCCCACAATACTGCCGAATCAAGATAAGACTAGTAGTGGTAAGCAAATTAACAAAATCGACGCCCACAACAACTTGTGTTCTACTCGTGCATAGATTCTACGCATAGACCTAGCTCATGATGCCACTGTTGGGAGACGTAGTAGTAAATCAAAAAAATTCCTACGTATCACCAAGATCTATCTATGGAGAAACCAGCAACGAGTGGGGAGAGATTGCATCTTCATACCTTTGAAGATCGCTAAGCGGAAGCATTACAAGAACGCGGTAGGTGGAGTCGTACTCGCAGCGATTCCGATCGCGGTGGATTCCGATCTCAACGCCCAACAACGGAGCCTCCGCATTCAACACACGTGCATCCCGATGATGTCTCCTACGCCTTGATCCAGCAAGGAGGAAGGAGAGGTTGAGGGAGAGCTCCAGTAGCACGACGGCATGGTGACGGTGGAGTTACGTGAACTCCGGCAGGGCTTCGCCAAGCGTTACGGAGAACGAGGAAGAGGAAGGGTAGGGCTGCGCTGAGAGAGAGAGAGAAGTCGTGTCTCAAATCAGCCCAAACCCTTGGGTATATATAGGAGGAGGGAGAGGGAGGCCTGCCTTGGCCCCTCCTCCAAGGAGGATAGGTTCGGCCGAAGGTGGGGAAGAGTCCACCTCCCACAAGGGAGGTGGATCTCCTCCTTTTAAATCCTTTTGCCCTATATCTCTTTACCCCAGCCACATGGGCCTTTCTAGAAGGTCTTGGCCAGCCCAATAAGGGCTGGAACACCTCCTCTAAGGGCCCACGAAGTCCTTTGGTCGTCACACCCCTCCCAGGGGTCTTCCGGCACCCTCCCGGCACTCCCGGTACACTACCGATGAGCCCGAAAACTTTCCGGTGACCAAAACTGGACTTCCTATATATCAATCTTTACCTTTGGACCATTCTCAAGCTCCTCGTGACGTCTGGGATATCATACGGGACTCAGAATAACTTTCGGTAATCACATATACCATTTCCCTATAACCCTAGCGTCATCGAACCTTAAGTGTGTAGACCCTACGGGTTCGGGAGACATGTAGACATGACCGAGACACCTCTCCGGTCAATAACCAACAGCGGGATCTGGATACCCATGTTCGCTCCCACATGCTCCACGATGATCTCATCGGATGAACCACGATGTCGGGGATTCAATCAATCTCGTATACAATTCCCTTTGTCTATCGGTATGATACTTGCCCGAGATTCGATCGTTGTTATCTCTATACCTTGTTCAATTTCGTTATCGGCAAGTCTCTTTACTCGTTCCGTAATACATCATCCTGTGACTAACTCCTTAGTGACATTGAGCTCATTATGATGATGTCTTACCGAGTGGGCCCAGAGATACCTCTCCATCACATGGAGAGACAAATCCCAGTCTCGATTCGTGCCAACCCAACAGACACTTTCGAAGATACCCGTAGTGTACCTTTATAGCCACCCAGTTATGTTGTGACGTTTGGCACACCCAAAGCATCCATACATTATCTGGGAGTTGCACAATCTCATGGTCTAAGGAAACGATACTTGACATTGAAAAGCTTTAGCAAACGAACTACACGATCTTGTGCTATGCTTAGGATTGGGTCTTGTCCATCACATCATTCTCCTAATGATGTGATCCTGTTATCAACGACATCCAATGTCCATGGTCATGAAATCGTGACCATCTATTGATCAACAAGCTAGTCAACTAGAGGTTCACTAGGGACATGTTGTGGCCTATGTATTGACACATGTATTATGGTTTCCGATTAACACAATTATAGCATGAACAATAGACAATTATCATGAACAAGGAAATACAATAATAACCATTTTATTATTGCCTCTAGGGCATATTTCCAATAGAAATGGCACCAGAGGAGGGGAGAGGCTCCAGAGAGAGAGGGGAATAGCAAAGGAGGAGGAGGGGTTCTCCACGGCACTTCGAATGTGCACGGGGAGGCTTGGGGGTTGGCAAGCAGGAGGTGGACGTCGGCTACACGCACGTTGCCACGGTGTCGTCCTCCTAGAAGGAGCTAGGTGACAACTGGCAACGTGGGCTGGGTCGCCTGGCTGCTGGGTAACTGGCCCAGGTAAGCATCTTTCTTTTATTGTTTTTCTGTTTTATTTGATGACATTTGTTTTGGCTTAAAAAATAAAATATCTAGACATTTTAATAAATCTTGAAAACATATATGTGGACTAAATGGAATTATCCAATGCCACATAATAATTCTCAGAGCTATTGGACATATATTATATATATAGAAAATATATATCCAATGCAAATAGGGTTTGAATTAATTCAAATGCCCAATATAAAATGTTACTATGATATCAAAATATTGGGTGACATTTTTATCCAAGTCCAATATTTTATTAGATAAGCAGGGACATTTTCTTGGATCAATTTGAAGCAATTTTTATGTTGCTTATTTCACAAAAATTTGAATGGTGAGGCTTGATCATTCCTCATTTCTTTTTCAAAAGAAAATAAAAAATGCATGCATGAATGCACTAACAAACAAAGTGAAACTAGGGCTGTGAGAATATGCCCATGTGTTACAATGGGGGAGAAAAACACATGCCTCTTTCTCGATAAACATCGCTCAAGACCCCAAAGGCCGACATCCTTTATTTCAAAACATTGCGACACCAGTGTGGCTGCTTACGCTCTTCCGTGACTTTGTACACGGTGGCCGTGGTGCCTACTTGGTTACAACATGTAAGAACACGGCCAATCCAAATGCGAGGAAGTCAACCACTGCAAGACACTCCTGCCACTAAACCATGCCAATGCAAGGTAATGTTTAAAATTTTGAAAAGCAATATTTTATGTAAACCTCTACATATCTTCTGTCTCTAGTTTTCTATGCTCTCCCTTCCTCCCACCCTCTAACTCCTTGTCATTGTCAGAACAAACATGCACGGACGCCGAGCAAATCCAATCCGCTACACAGGCTGCAAGCAAGCGCACGCTAATGCTGGTTATGTATGACCTTGTAGCCGTAGAGAAGCGGGATGCTTCCGTTAGTCTCTAGGAGGGAAAAGATGCTCTGATGTCATCCATGCCAAGACTTCGGAGAGGCGCTCTCTACATCCCTCCATGGACATTTTGCTCGCTCCGCTCACAAGGGTGACACCAACGTGGCTACGAACAGACCTGTCCACAGATTGAGCTGGGCAATAGTCGCAACAGGTTCATGTCTGTGACGACGAGTGATGCGAGCAGGGGAAGGCCAGTGGTGCAGGGAGGATGTTAACATCTCATGGCTAGGTAGGAGAGAATGTGATGGCATGGGCTTCTTCATCGATCTCAGCATAATTATTACTCCATTATAGCCACACTGACCGGTCGTGCTTCATGCACTACACCACGATAGAGATTAGGTGACACACTTATGCGGGCAAAGATCTACTAATCTTCACAAATTAACTATCAGTGTAACTTTTAATTTTTGTCTTCATATCAAGTGTCGGTAGATGTACAACACTATTGACACACTAAGTGTCAGGAACCACGCAACGACAATGTGTGTGTCGGCAGTTGTTTAATGACGTGCTATGTGTCGGCATAGGTGTGGGCCTTGACACATTTTCTATTGGCATAATTATGTATTTAGCAACCTAAAATGTGTCAGCGTATGTAGGGTGTATGGATTCAAATAAAGTGTCAGCGTAGGTGGATATGTGTCAATCGTCCAAAGGTCAGAAAATTGGGGCATGATTTTGGCACGCTAGCAAAAAAAATTCCTGTTTCGTGCAAAATACCCTACCTCGTGCAAAATTTCCAAATAGAAGCCACCGCTACCCTCATGCTGGATCCAGTCTCCCAGCCGCCGCCACCGAGTAAGCCTCCCCCCCTCGCCCGCCAGATCCTCTCCCAAGCACCACCTAGCTCCTCTCCCTAGTGCCGCCCAACTCCTCTCCCAGCGCCGGCCAGCCCCCCGCGCCACCCCACCCCACCGTTGTGCGCTATGAGGCCCTCTTGCTGCTAGCCCTCCCACCGTCCCCGCGCACAGCCCCATGACCCCCGGCAATGGCCTGCAGCCCGTGCCCAGCTCCACACCTAGCCGCACCCATCCCCGCTCCCGAGACGGCGGCAACACAGCCCGGCCGGCCACCCCTCCCCACACGCCCCCTCCTCCTCCCTGACGGCTCCTTCATCCTCGGCAGGGCTCCATCTCTGTGTCGGACCTTTTGCTGCCGCGGATCCATCTACGTGCTTCTGCTACTGCTACTACCGGAGCTCCGTCTTCACGGGCTTCTGCTACTGCCAGAGCTTCATCTCCAGGCCGTACCTGCTCCTATCGTACTTGCTACTACCGGGCGCCATCTCCAGAGTTCATGCCCGTAGCTCCGCCTTCGTACCCCGAGTAAGCATCAACTCCTTATGAGATTACCTTCTCTGTACCTAAATCATATGCAATTGTTTTTTATAATTGACAACCAGACAAGAATGTGTATTGGTTGCTTGAATAATTATTGTTTTGTATTTCTATTGCTTGAATAATGATTATCAATTCACCAACGCAAAGCTAACACCAACGTAATGGCCAAATTCAAATAGTTGGCAAATTTGATATCAAGGGTGCATCATGGACAAAACGTGGTTGTCTAGGCCTAGGTACATCAAGTTTCATTTTTTGCAACATCATAAGCGGTATAATTATGTCATGAACTTTTCTGATGTATAGAAAATTACATGTAGGCACACAAATGAGTATCTACAGGGGGTAGACAAGTTTATAGAGTTTCCTTTTATGAATTCAACAAATGGAAGCAGAATCTTATGTCCTTGCAAGATACGTTTGAACTCTAAATGGAAAACAACAACTAAAGTACGTGAACATTTGGTATGTGATGGTTTCATGGAGGGGTATCATACATGGTTGTTTCATGGAGAATCTAGCCACTCTTGGCCAAATATTGAGGGGGTAGAAGTAGAGACTTCACCGGAAGATAATGAATTAGCTGATTTCTTGCGAGACATAGCTTATGGATTAGATGATGGGGGGCGTTGGAAGAGAACAATGAGGATAGTAACAACATTAGGACGCATGTTGATGCTGATACCAATGCTTATTTGAAGATGGATGAGGATGACAATAAAGAGCTATACCCTGGGTGTAAAAACTTCTAAAAATTGTGTTTTATTGTTAAATTGCTCCACATCAAACTTCTTGGGCAGTGGAGTGACAAAAGTTTTGATATGGTGCTTGATTTACTTATTGATGCATTCCCCAAAGGTTCAGCACTTCCCAAAAATTTCAATGAGGCTAAGAAAATAGTTAAATCAATTGGGCTTGGGTATGTTAATATTCATGCGTGTGAAAATGATTGTGTACTATTCAGAAATGAATTTGATAAGGAGAATCAATGTCCAAAATGTAAAACTTCAAGGTGGAAATCTGAAAAGAAGAGTCCTGATGGGAGAAGGGTACATAGAGTTCCTAAAAAGGTACTTCACTATTTTCCTATTAAAAGAAGGCTTCAGAGGTATTTTGTGTCTGCTAAAACTCCAACTGACATGAGGTGGCATGACGAACAACGTACCAAAGATGGTTTTCTTAGGTGCCCAGCTAATGCTATTTTCCGTAAGGATTTCGATTCCAAACATCCAATAATTGGTAATGACAGCCGCAATTTTAGGTTTGCTGCAACAACAGATGGTTTAATCCTTTTAGGTCAATGAGGAGTACCTATAGTATTTGGCCAGTCTTTTTGATTCCATACAACCTTCCTCCTTGGATGTGCATGAAGATGTCTAATTTCATCCTTTCTTTGCTCATTCCTGGCCCTAAGGCACCTGGTGGTGATATGGATGTCTATCTTGAGCCTTTAGTAGACGATCTAGTAGATATGTACTATCATGGTGTGAAGACATTTGATGCTTCTAAGTCTGAAATATTTGATCTTCATTCTGCCATCCTTTGTACCATACATGACTTTCCAGGTTTAGGCTATACTCATGGGTGTACTACCCAGGGTGAGGTAGCTTGTCCTGAGTGCCATTCATTTACTTGTTCTCTAGAATTAAAGAAGGGCAGCAAATATTGTTATATGGGACATCGCAGGTTCTTCTCATCCAACCATAAGTTTATGTCCGATAAAAAGTTATTTGATGGCAAGTCAGAGCATAGGACAGAACCTATAGCTCTTACGTGTGAGGAAATTGATGATTTGACTGCAAATCTGGAAACATCCTTTGGAAAAGATCCAGCTGCCAGGAAGACGAGAAAGAGAAAACGCAACGAAGGCAAATCGCCTCCCCTTTATAAAATAAGATCTGTGTGGTTTAAGTTGACCTGTTAGAAAGATCTGATGTTGCATCATAATTTTGATGTTATGCATATAGAAAAAAATGTATGTGATAACATAGTTAACACACTTCTGGGCCTTGAGGGAAAGTCAAAGGATAATGCAAATTCTCACTTAGACATCCTAGATTTTGGTATTATGGGGGACCTTCATCCTGTTGAAGTAGACGATGGTAAATTGTATATACCTCCAGCACAATATACTTTGACACCTAAGTAGATGAAACATTTTCTCCAAGTCCTAATGGGAGTCAAGTTTCCACAAGTCTTTGCAGCTGAGATACGATGTTGTATCCATGTTACCGAGAAGAAGATTTTTGGACTGAAGAGCCATGATAATCACATTCTATTGCAATACCTACTTCCTCTTGCGATTCGAAAAATACTGCCAACAAGAGTATGTGTTGCATTGACTCATGTTAGTAACTTCTTCAAGAAGCTTTGCTCACCTATTATCCGCATCAGTGATATGCAAATTTTAGAGGCTGAAATAGCTGAAACCTTAAGCGTACATGAAACTATATTCCTGCCAAGTTTTGTTGATGTCATGGTCCACTTGATGGTGCATTTGCTAGCCCAAGTTAGAATTGGTGGTCCAGTACACTTCCGGAGCATGTGGTCCATAGAAAGGTGATCTTCTAAACAAAATCTAATAGCATCTTTTTTTGCAAGTAGGCTTACAATTTGTAGTATGTAGGTATTTGGGGCACTGCAAAGGACATGTTCGCACTAGAATCCATCCAGAAGGATCAATCGCTGAGGGTTATTTGTTTGATGAGAGCCTTACATTTTGTTCTCGCTATCTAAAACAGTGTGAGACTAGGTTCACTCGACAAGGCAAGAATGTTGAGGTGCTGAATAATGAAATATCTAGTACCAATCCATACTTTTGCCACAACAGGAAAGGTTTGGGTAGCATTGTATCATTATCGACCAATCCTCGGATCCAAGCACATAGATATGTCTTGTTCAACCACAATGAAATAGAACCTTATGTGAAGTAAGCTACCAACCCCATCGTAATATTATCTCTTCCTTTATTATTTTCCTTATAATAGTTAATTTGATACACAATTTTAGGAAACATCGTGAGCACCTATCCTCAATTGGTCTTCCCAATAAAAAAAAGCAATCAATACTATGCAACATGAGGAGTTTCATGAGTGGTTTCAACAACATGTAAGTAGGACATGACTTGACCTATTGTGCTGAACATTAATCATGTTAACCCATTGTAACTAACAACAATTCTATACTCAGGTCTTGGCATTAGTTGAAAGAGGTGTGGAAGTATCAGAAGAAATGCAAATTTTAGCCGAAGAGCCTTTCTTGATTGCTAGAAAATTAAACAGCTATATCATTAATGGGTTTGATTTCATACGCACTCAAGTGGTGATGGTAGACCTATTCAAAACAGTGGAGTAGCTATATAGCTGCACAAAATTCAATAGGGGTAGAGATATATTATGGTATTATTAGGGAGATAGTTGAGCTAAACTACCGCCAA
The DNA here is from genome assembly GCA_022496015.1 of Hordeum marinum. Taxonomy (NCBI): domain Eukaryota; kingdom Viridiplantae; phylum Streptophyta; class Magnoliopsida; order Poales; family Poaceae; genus Hordeum; species Hordeum marinum. The sequence goes on along the minus strand of CM039678.1, from coordinate 423,981,143 downwards.
AATGGTGTTATTTCGATGTGATTGGGTTGACAATCGTGAAGAAGATAAATGGGTAAAAACCGACCAGTTTGGGGTTACAACTGTTAACTTCAACCATTTATTCAGTAGCAGTGATAAGTTATTAGATGAACCTTTCATCTTAGCATCACAAGCCACACAAGTTTTCTATGTTCCAGAGATTGATGATGAAGGCTAGTGTGCAGTTTTCCAAAACATAAAACCACATGGCATGTAATCTATGGCAGCTATGGATGATGAAAATATGGATGATGATGGTGAAAATGTAGATCGTTAAAATGCTAATAAGGGGTTGTTAATTGATCTACACATAGACGTTGATCCCAACATTGATTATACCAAATTTTCTTATGTAAGGACTGATATAGATGGAATAATTGTTGCTGCACCAAAGAGGAAGTAAGTGTGATAACAATTTTCTACATTTTATTTGGTAGTTGTGTAAAATTTTGTTGGTATTTTAGTTCAACTACTTGATTGTTGTATAGACTGCTAACTCATTTGTAAACACTTATAGGAGCAGGAGCAAAAATGGCAACCACATCAAGAAGCGCAGAAAGAATTCCTGAATATGAACTTGAAAATAATAGAAATATAGTTGAAGTTCTTAGAAAACAAAATGAGAACATGAAGAGAACTTTGAATCTTAAAGGTCTAACAAATGCATTGGAGTCACAATGCCAACCTGCTCCCAGAAAGAAGAAAAAGGTATTGTTGCTACACTCGAAAAGAACTAAAAAGATGTGTGTGTGTATTTCTGAATCTGTACACATTGTATTTCTAGTGCATTATTTTCCCACTTGCATTTGCTATGGTATCCTATTTTCAATACTTAACACTGATTTATGTGGTCAATTGTAGATACAAATGCAAAGTTCTGTTTTAGAAGCCCAAGCTCCAAACCGGCAACTGCGGTCTACATTAAGATTAACAACTGAAAATTTAACTGAACCTGGGGCTGTATTGAATGCACCTGAGGTTGTATTGAATGAACTTGAAGGTATGCTTCTTGACTTTCATGTGTGTATCTTGCAATTGAATGATAATGGACTAATAGTACTAAACATATTTTCTGCATTTATTCTGTATTAGGAAATGGAGGTTAGGAAAGTTACTGCCATGAAAAGCATATGGGGAAGGCAAAACAAACCTAAACTCAAGTTGGAAATCAATGAGTATGATCAGCCTTGTGATAAATCTGCTACACGATTTGCTAACTTTGTTGGAACACAAATAAGAACCAAGGGTTTTCCAGTTGAATTTGATGATTGGAGGAAGGTTGATCTGTCGAAAAAACTTGCTTTATGGAAGGAGGCAAAGGTAATGCGTTTTAGACTGTTCTTATGTGTTGGATGATATCTTAGTATTATTCTCTAATTGCTTTATTTGAATGCCTATTTTTCAGTTGTTTTGGGAATTAGACCAACGAGTTTTCCAATGGTATATGAAAACAGCACAAATTAAATGGAAAGACTTCAAATCAGACCTAAAGAGGGGATATTATGATGAATCATATGAGTATGATGAACTTATAGCATCATGTGATGCTAGAGTACATCCTGACCAATGGAAGTTGCTTGTTGCATTTTGGTTAACTCCAAAACCTAAGGTATGCTCCTTATTAGGTTGGTATTGACATCTGATTCTACTTGTTTGACATGATCTTGTGACAGGCTCGCTCAATAAGAGGCAAAAAATATCGAGAAAATCATAATCAAAATCACACATCTAGAAGTAAGAGTTTTGCTCGGGTTGACACTAAAATGGTATGCAACTAGGTAGACCTTGTTTGAACTTAGATGTTTGTACATTTTGTTCATTGTTTTAATCCTTTGATTACTTGACATAGACTGAGTTGCTCAAGCGTCTCCCTCATAGACATGAACTGTTTATTAAAACACATAAACATCGAATTAGTGGAATTCCTCAAAAAGGGTACGCATTATGAACTGTAAGTCGACATGCACTTGAATTTTTTGATGCCTTTCATATTTTTGTTTATGTAGTAAATACTAGGAGCACATAACACATTCCTGAAATTTACAAAAAGAACTTCAAGATGAATCAGGAAAGCACCCTGAATTAGTGGACAATGGTATTAAGGATGGTGATTTGTTTGCATTTGTTTGTGGAAAAGAAAAAAATGGATATGTTCGTGGTATAGGATTAAGTCCAACTCCATCTGAACTAGAATTGCCTAGAACCCAGCAGTATAAATCTACAAAGCTTTGAATGGCAATGGAAGCATGTCGTGGATCTGACCAAAAAGTGGAACATTTGCAAGAACAAATGGAATACATGAAGAATAAAATAGTAGAAATGGATGACATGAAGAAGCAATTGGCTGAGATGAGATAACTTCTTTTGTCTTCACATGGACAACGAGATGAAAGCATACCTACAACAGGACAACAGGTAGGACTATAGTTCTATTATATTGCACCTCTACGAAAGTGAACATGTAATAACATCTACAATGCAACATTTTGATGTAGGGCATAAGGACAAGAGAAACTAGTAATACTGAAGAAGGTAATGATATTCACGAGGAAGTGGCTGAGTCAAATGTTATTGGAAGAAAAGTTGTTAGTACAAAGAAAAGTGACAGGCAACAAGGGGTAAATCTTTCTTTCCTGTTTATTATTATGGCCCTCTTTTAGGCTATGATTCAAATCAATGAAAATTCATTTGACTTAATTCTAAATTATAATTCATTTAAAAAGATTTTCTCAATATGATGCTTTATTAGCTTAAGTTTTTCTGCTTGGGATTCCCTGTGCTTTTCTACACAACAATATGTATATGTACACTTGAACTTGCTTCTTTAAAATGAAATTATGTTCTGAATTACAATTTTCTCCATAGGGTGGAAGAGATGTGATACTATATAGCATCACTAGACCTTTAAATCTTGATGTTGCCGAAGGAACAATTCAAACAACTAATCCAAAGGCTGTGGTGGGGGTGAGCCTCTAGGTTCTCAATTTGTTGAAATTGTCGTCCATTCGGTGTTCAAAAGGGAAAATGTTTTGCCTCGTCCATATGGAGATGTGATTACCATGGCACATGCTAAGGGGAAATCAATTGCATGGTCATCTGCTATGGTAAGAATCCAGAGCACTTGCTTTATTTTATTTTCTGCTAATTGGTCACCTATTAGCCATGGGAGATGCTAAGTAATTATTAATGTTGTAGATCAAAGATGCACAGAAGGCAACAGATGTGCCACGAGGTGCAGGTAATATAACATACTCCATACATCGAGTTTGCTATGATCCATTCTTCTTATGTGATGTGATGAAGTTGTTGTGATTGGAATTAGTGGAATATTGTCTGCATGTGAGAAACCATCTATTTAATATCATGTTTTTCTCCTATCTAATTCACGTTATCAATTTACTTCTTGACTGTATAATATTATCGGAAGTAGACACATGGGCAACTTCCATATAAAGAATTTCTAAATCCTATCTGTAATTTATTCAAGAGAATAAAGCCATGCATAATCTGTTTGTACCAATTTTTGTATGAAGTTTGAACATTTTTTGGGTTGAATGCTCGCTTTCTTGAGAAATTTGTATGGATTTCAGGTACTTAGCCACCTAGCGCATGGATATGATGACTTTGCCACACAACATTCAGCTAACTTCAACCATGTCATGAATCTTATGCATGTTATTTGATGCTTCATGTATTTTGGCATAGAACTTTATGCTCATGGATATGACTTGTGTTCTGGACTAGTGTTTGAACTCTTCTAGACTAGCAAATATTGTTCTGGACTAGTGTTGTCTTTTGGATGGATGGTTGAACTATGTTGGTTGTTGTGAACCTGGGTCAATATATATGTATGTTGTCATCTTGATTATGTTTGCGGATGAAATTTGCGCATGGTGTATGTATATCCAATATTTTTATTTCAATGTTGTTTGTCGAAGACATTTGAGCAGTGCATATGTGCCAAATTATCGTTTTGGATGTACATTTTATACGTATGTTGTACACACCTATCTAGACAGAGTATGTGTTGGCAAATGTACCTAACTAACCTAACATTCTAAGTGTCGACCAAGGTATGTGTCTAGACCACCAGACTAAGTGTCGGCAAAGTTAGATGCCTAGACTAGCAGAGTAAGTGTCAGCAAAGGTAGATGCCTAGACAAACAGACTAAGTGTCGCCAAACACTACCTATAAGGACAATCTATATGTCGCCAAAGGTAGGGTGTATGCCCACAAACCAACTGTCGGGGTAGGTAGGGTGTATGCCAACAAACCAACTATCGGGATAGGTGGGGTATATGTATGCAGTAAATCTGTCGGCGTAGGTAGGGTGTATGCCAACTAAAAATGTGTCAGGACATAAAACAACTGTCGGCAATACCTTTGCAAACAGCAAGACCTCCCACTGTTTTATCTTCTGTCGGCATAGGTGTTAGCTACAATTTATGTGTCGGCAAAGGTACCCTATGTCAAACGATTGACGTGTCACAAAATCTTGACCATGGTGTAGTGATGCCATGCTTCCACGCTCTTTGTGCCAACAAATGACTAGTCCGTAGATACCCAAACAAATCGCCTCGTTAGATTTCCACGAGATCACTAATCTCCTCGTTTAGCGGTTGCGTCTACTGCTCCTCCGCCTCATGGCATATTTAAGGGATAGCTTAGGGAAGGTATGACTTTGGCGTGAGTCGAGAACGAGATCCATACAGGCGATGTACAAAAAAGATTGTAGTATCAGATAGTGTACGAACAAAACACACTCACGGGCATATTCTAGGATGGCTCGACCAACAAGTCCGCATCCTAACACTTGCACGTCTCCACGTGTGATCGTTGGTCATAAGCATGATATTCCCTTATTTATGGGGGTATCAGACATGCTGAAAAGTTACATCCCATGACACATTTTGATCTTGGATATGATTTGACATACGAAGCAATGGAGGATGGACGAAACGGAAGAAGGTGCATGTAGAAAAAAGGGTCCATGTAAAAAAACAAATCACGGACCTTGGGTTGATTCTTGAAAAGGTTCGGACATTTACTATTCCCTTTGTTCGGTAACGTAATGCATATAGATTTTTTGGAAAGTCAGACTTGACAAACTTTTACCAAGTTTATAGACAAAATTATTTATATCTATGATATGAAATACACATAATATGAAAAAAATCGTCTTATGATGTATCTAATAATATGTATTTGCTATTCTAGAGGTATATACTTTTTTCGTTTGCTTGAGGAAGGGACGGCCGTAGCTAAATTTCCATTGCTAATCTTACATGTTCCCACGAACAATAAAGAAAAGAAGAAAAGGCTATTCCTTAGACACAGAGGTGGGATTAAGGCGTCATGCGGAACTCCAACAACATAGACCAGATGACTTATTTATTGAAAATAGGTTTAGGAGCCTGATCCTGGAGCTGAGCAAGCATGGGCGCGATCCACATCGAGTGGAACTACTATAACTATATCTGTGGAAGGAATAACTTGATTAAAGTTCGTCAAGTTTGACTTCTGAAAAAATGCACAACAATGTGAAATGGAGGTAGTATAAAAAATGCGTTATCGACTAAGAATATTACCTCCCTTTATAAGTAGGTTATATATATATAAGAGAGAGAGCGCAAATGAAGGTTTTTTCACTTATGGCTTGCACAATGCGTAATTTACTTCAACCTTAAGGATAGTTTAGGATATGATGGGTGAAAGGACCAAAAACTCTGAAGAACACACCTTCCTTTGATATTAGTGATATGGACGCATCTAACGAGCAGCCGTTGGCTTGCTAGCGCTCCTGGACAACCAGCAAATTTTGAAAAGTGTTTGTCCCTTCGTCTTGATTAGGAAAGACTCCTCCTGTCCCAACTAGTTAACTAAAAAATAACCCACCAACATGCATATTGAACGGTCCACATGCCTCCGTTTGTGCCATCTTTTACTGCATGGACGTGGATGGATTTCTACCATTTAATTCATGATTTATAATTTTCAAAAATCCACAACTTTTAAAGCGCGCATCAAAATTAAGACCGGCTTTCACCATTGGAACCCTCACAACGTGCTTTTAGAAACTAGATCATGCATGGATATGTTTCAATGAATCTTTTTGGGTGCAATTTAGTCCCCCATTTTGTGCAACTGTCTAGCAGGCGGTGTTGAACTACCTAACGGTGAGTGTGCAACTTCACGCCTACATCGTGAACAAGCCGTTTTCACTGATGTCACTGTACCCCCAAACTACCCCCTTCAAATTAGATGTGCAAATTCGTCTGTTACCGAGGGAAACTGCCTAGTAATCGAAGTGCAACTCCCCCTTCTCATGGATTGGCTTTCACTATTTGTTGCCATCGGCCAACTACCTAGCACTAGATGTGCAACTTAGGATACTACCATGGCCAATTATCTAATAGTGATGTGTAACTTTCCATCGTACCCCCATGGATATGTAGTTTTTCCTACTAGCAACCGGTCCGAACAATCCCGGCTAGTGATATTTTTAACTTGTGTGTCATGTCTATATGCAACTTTTCACTATCCTCGTGAATGTGGAATTTTAATCACCCAACTATCCCTGCATGTGAGATGTGCAACTTTGTATATTTTCTTGGCCAACTTCCTAGCATACTATGTGCAACTTCACTCATTGCCCCGCCAACTTAAACTAGATATTTTGAAGGGAAAATAGTTTCACATCGACTCATAGGAAGTTGACTTGAACAACAAATTAAATTGCACATATCGCTGGTAGGAGAGGTGGGGCAAGGTGTGCGAGGAGGGTTTCACATCTACTACTAGATAGTTGGCAGGGATAGTAGACTAGTTGCACATCAAGTTGACATGGTTGCTAGGTTACAACTTAATAGGAGGTTGGATCATGCAGTTTCAAAAAATAGTTTTGAAAAATTGGCACCATGTAGTACCAAACTTGCACCATGCAGTGCTAAACTTACACCATATAGCACCAAAGTTAGCATCAAAAAATTCATTGAGACATAGCCATGCGGGATTTTGTTTCAAAGATCTCGTCAGAAAGATTCCAACGGTGAAAACATATCTAAATTTTGAAGAGCAGTTTGAAAGACATGTTTTTTTGAATTTTTATGAAATATAGTTAAATCAGCCACATGCGGAGATAGGATATAGAGAATGCAGAGCAAGTATTGGTTTTCCTTCCAAATTATATTCCATGGTCCATCATGTGAGAAGCAACAATGCAAAAGCATGCCATGTAATTCGGACCAGGTGGCACCTTGATACGTCTCCAACGTATCGATAATTTATGAAGTATGCATGCCATATTTTCCTATGTTTACAATACTTTTATATGGTTTTTATGCACATTATATGATTTATTTAGAGCTAACCCGGACTGACGTTGTTTTCGATAGAATTGCCATGGTGTTGTTTTTTGTGTAGAAAATAAAAGTTCTCGGAATCGCCCAAAACTTTTTTTTATGATTTTTTCTCTAGGAAATAAGAAATACTAAAGCAAAGAACCATCGGAGGGGAGCCACCTGTGGACGACAAGCCAACAGGGCATGCCCACCCCATGGGCACGCCATGATGGCTTTTGGGGCCCACATGGCTTGTTTAGCGTGATTCCAACTCCAAAAAATCATATATATATATATATATATATATATATATATATATAGAAACCCTCAGAAATAAACAAAGAACTTCCGCTCCGTCGCTGCAACTCTCTGTATTGACAAAAATCATTAGGAGCCTTTCCAGTACCCTGTCGAAGGGGGGAAATCATCTCCGGTAGCCATCTTCATCATCCCGGTGAAGGCCATGCTGAGGAGGGAGTAGTTCACCCTCGAGACTAAGGGTATGTACAAATATCTATGTGTTTAATCTCTCTCTTTTGTTCTTGAGATGGCACGATCTTGATGTATCGCAGGCTTTGTTAATATAGTTGGATCATATGGTGTTCTTCCCTTGCTATCTTGTTGTGATGAATTGAATCTTTTCTTTTGAGATCGCGTTATGTTGGATTGAATATTTTGGTTGGAGAACACTTGAAGTACATCCTGCATGGGATACCTGTAGTGAAAATGGGGTATTATATTGATTTACTTGATATATGTTATGCCATCAACTTGCGGATTTCGGTGACCTTGGGGATCTATGCATAGGGGTTGATTGCACCTTTTCATACCACGTTCTTCGATAGAAATCTTGGGGTGCTCCTGGAAGTTCTTTGTGCTGGAGTGAATATGATAGATCTGAAATTGTTTGATGCATTTCGCATAATTTACCCACTGATATTTGATGTGACATTGGAGTATCTAGGTGACATTAGGGTTGATTGATATCTATCATTGATGTTATTTTAGTATGAACTGTAGGGATGTTTGTGACACTTATAGGAATATCTTGAAAGATCGATCGGAACGAATAACTTTGAGGTGGATGTACTACCTACACCAATTTCATCTTATGTTCTCCGCTAGATAGGAACTTCAGAGTGATTCTTTGTTGCATGTTGAGGGATGATCATACGATTCAACTATGTTAGCATTGTTGGCAGATTGCACTAGTGAAAGTATGAACCCTGGGCCTTCTTTCCAAGCATTAATATATGGTTTTGCTCCATGTTTACCACTTGTTACCTTGCTGTTCCTATATTTTCATATTACAAAAACTTATTTCTATCATCCATATTGCACTTGTATCACCATCTCTTCACCGAACTAGTACACCTATACAATTTTCCATTGTATTGGGTGTGTTGGGGACATAAGAGATTTCTTATATTTGATTGCAGGGTTGTTTGATAGAGACCATCTTCATCCTAGACCCCCCACAGATTGATAAACCTTAGGTCATCCACTTGAGGGAAAATTGCTACTGCCCTAAGATTACCCACAAGTGTAGGGGATTGTTTGTAGCCTTTTTCGATAAGTAAGAGTGTGTAATCCCAATGAGGAGCTAAAGGTAGAACAAATATTCCCTCAAGTTCTATCGACCACCGATACAACTCGACGCACACTTAACATTTGCTCTACCTAGAACAAGTATGAAAATACTTTGCGGGAATAAAACTAGAAGTACTTTGCAAGATAATAAAGAACATGGAAATAAAAGTTAGGTGTTGTTTTAATAAAAGGAAAATAAAAGTAAATAACTTAGCAAAAAGCTTTTTGTGTAACGCAAGAGAAAGATTGTCCCTAGGCAATTGAATATGATACAATAGATACTTGTTATATGCAATGAGGGAGAGGCATACGCTAACACACTTTCCGTACTTGGATCATATGCACTTATTATTGGAACTCTAGCAAGCATCCACAACTAGTAAAGATCATTAAGGTAAAACCCAACCACAACATCAAGTATCAAGTCATCTTTATTCCCATACGCAACAACCCCCGTACTCGGGTTTATGCTTCTATCACTCAAACAACCCACTATAAGAGAATCATGAACATATTACAACACCCTACATCAGGGATGCCTCACATTTGCGCAACACGGAGGGCACCATAGGACAGCAAAATATCAACATACAACTCACATCCATAACATCATACCACAATTAACCCGTTGGACAAAAGAGATCTACTCAAACATCACAGGATAGCCACCTATCATTTGGGAAATAATATATAATGTTGAGCACCATGTTTAAGTAGATATTAAGGCGGTAAAGAAGGGGGTTACACTGCGGCATAGAGGGGAAGAGAGTTAGTGTTGACGGCGACAAAGTTGTTGGTGTAGATCGCCGTGACGATCCTTGCCCCGGCGTCGTTCCGGTGCCACCTAGAGAGAAGGGGAGAGAGCACCCGTCCTTCTTCTTCTTCCTTGGCCTCCCCCTAGATGGTACGAGAGTTTCCCCTCTGGTCCATGGCCTCCATGGTGTCGGAGGGGCAGGAGCCCCTCTGAGATTGGATCTCCCTCTCTGTTCTCTTCTGTTTATCGTTCTTGTTTTCTGGTCAAAAACCGTTTCCTATATTCCCGGAGATCTGTAGCTTTGATCGGGCTAAAATTTTGAGGGGGTTTTATCCAAAAATTAGCTTTCTTGCGATCGAAGGAGAGATCCAACCGACATACGAGGTAAGCACCACCCACCGGGGTGTGCCAGGGCCCTAGCCCGTGCCCTAGTGTCTTGTGCTCGTCGTGGGCCTCCGTTTAAGTTGATTCCCCTTCTCAAAATTCACAAATATTCCAAAAAAATCTCCATAAATTTTTATCATGTTTGGACTTCGTTTGATATGGAATTTCTACAAAACAAAAGACACACAAAAAATAAGAACTGGCACTAGGAACTGGATCAATAGGTTAGTCCAATAAATTTTATAAATTGTTGCAAAAAGTATGTAGAAGTTGTATAATATTGGCATGAAACAATCAAAAATTATAGATATGAAGGAGACATATCAGCATCCCCAAGCTTAATTCATGCTCATTCTCGAGTAGGTAAATGATAAAAAAGATATTTTTTGATGTGGAATGCTACCTAGCATAATCTTGATCATATATCTAATCATGGCATGAATATTAAGACATGAGTGATTCAAAGAAATAGTCAACTTTTGACATAAAGACATTAATACTCACACATCCCAACAAACAATCATGTCTTTCAAAATATCAAGGCTAAATAATTCTATCCCAAAAAATCATATAGCCTTGTGATGCTCGGTCTTCTTAACACAATGTATAAATCATGTACTACCCTGGTGTCAGCCAAGAAATTGGTTCATACTTTTTAACGCGCTTCAGCATTTTCAACTCTCACGCAATACATGAGCACGAGCCATGGATATAGTACTATGGGTGGAATAGAGTATGATGATAGGGGTAAATATAGAGAAGACAAAAAGGTAAGAAAGTCCCACATCGATGCAGCTAACCAACGGGCTATGGAGATGCCTAACAATTGATATCAATGTGGGGAGTAGGGATTGCCATGCAACGAATGCACTAAGAGCTATAAGTGTATGAAATCTCAATATGAAAACTAAGTGGGTGTGCATCTAACTCTATAATGAAAAATTCCCACTAGTATATGAAAGTGACCACATAGGAGACTCTCTATATGAAAAACATGGTCTACTTTGAAGCACAAGTGTGGAATTAGCATGCCCCTTCTCTCTTTGTCTATTTTTTCTTTTTTTATTTCTTTTTCTTTTCTTTTTCTATTTTTCATATATTTTTCTTTATCCGGAGCCTCATCCCGACTTGTGGGGGATCATAGTTTCCATCATCCTTTCCTCACTAGGACATGCTCTAATAATGAATAATGATGATCATCACACTTGTATTTACTTACAATTCAATATTACAACCAAAGTATGACTCTATATGAATGCAATGATCTAGCGTAGCAAAGATATCAAAAAACAGACAAGCCATGGAAACGTCATGCTAGCTATCTTATGATCATGTAAAGCAATATGATAATAAATGCTCAAGTCATCAAAACGGAAGCGGTGGAAGTTGCTGGGCAATATATCGCGGAATGGCTATGGAAATACCATAATTGGTAGGTATGGTGGCTGTTTTGAGGAAGATATAATAAGGCTTATGTGTGATAGAGCGTATCATATCACGGGGTTTGGATGCATCGACGAAGTTTGCACCGACTCTCGAGGTGAGAAAGGGAATGCATGGTACCTTAGAGGCTAGCAAATTGCGAAAAGTTAAGAGTGCGTATAATCCATGGACTCACATTAGTCATAATGAACTCATATACTTATTGCAAAAGTTTATTATCCCTTGAAGCAAAGTATTACTATGCATGCCCCAAGGGGGGAAGTTGGTAGGAGTTAACCATCACGCGCCCCGACCTTCACACAAAGATAGACGATCAAGAATAAATTGTGCTCCAACTTCCTAGCATAACGGGAGACTATACGTGCATGCTTGGGGAATCACAAACCTTAACACCAATATCTTACTAAACATAATTATCCACTAGTACCTCCCACATATTATCATCTCTATATCGCAAAACTATTGCAAGGAATCAAACATATCATATTCAGTGATCCCTAAGTTTTATGTAGGATATTATGACTAACCTTGTGAATGACCAATTCCCATTGATTCTCTACATAGATATAAGTGAAGCAAGAGAGTTTAATTATTTCTACAAAAGACCATGCTCTAATAAATATAAGCGAAGCAAAAGAGCATTCTACGAATAATAGTTTTTTATGTGAGAGAAACATGCAATCGAAACTTCAAATGATATAAGTGAAGCAAATGAACCATTCTATAAAGACATACTCAATATATATAAGTGAAGTGCAATGAGAATTCCATAAACCAACCATGGACTATCCCATACCAGCAGGGTGCATAAAATAAAAGTGAAAACTAAACACAAAAGACGCTCAACATTTGCACATATCACATGAATGAAACAAAAACGAAAACATACTGATACTTGTTGAAGAAAGATGAGATGCCTTCCGGGGCATCCCCGATATTAGACGCTTGAGTCTCCTTGGATATTTACTTGGGGTGCCTTGGGCATCCCCAACCTTGAACTCTTGCCTCTCCTCCTTCTCCTCATATCGAGACCTCCTCGATCTTCGAACACTTCATTCACACAAAACTTAACAGAAGACTGGTGAGATCCGTTAGTATAATAAAGCAAATTCGTACTTTAAGTACTGTTGCAAACCCATTAATATTTTATATTTTCATTATCACTGCCGTATTATAACTTTTCCATGGATTACATCACCGATAAAATGGATAGTTTCATCAAAACAAGAAAAACAATGCATCAAAAACAGAATCTGTCTTAAACAGGACAGTCTCTAGTAATCTGAACTTTGAACATACTTATGTAATTCCAAAAATTCTGAAAAATTATAAAAAATTTAAAAAATGATATATAAATATTGTGTAAGTTTCAGAAACTTTCGATGTTCCAGTAAAAATTGAAAATTCTCGCACTACAGACAAAGTTTCTGTTTTTACACCGCACATACCAACAAACAATCTAATCATCCTAAAGGCAAATCTTGGCACAAGGGGGTAATTATGTTTTTTGGAAAAGTTTCTGTGATTAAAGACTCACAAGGTTTCCATGGGCATGAACAAAAGTTCAAGTACGCCCCCACTTCAACGATGCTCATCATCTCTCTCACTTTCACCTTACCTTTTGTGAAGTTTTAGGTTCCCCTCTATGTTTTTTTAAACTTCATAAAAGCATACAACAGAATAAAGTTACTCTCCAAAACTTTTGGGTTGTCTCCCTAGCAGCGCTTTATTTAAATCCATTAAGCTAGGCATAAAGTGCTCAAGTAATAGATCCACCCGGATCCCAAGGTATATCAAAGCCAATTTTAATTAACAATGATTTGTAATTTATTAGTGAGCACAAATGGATATATATCATGCAATAACGAATTCATGCACATTAAGTAAAGGCCAATGCATAGTATAAACAGTTTCTTGCAATTTTATAGTATTGGAAACATAGAGAGGTGAAGATGTAGTTCCCCTCTCATAATAATTGCAAGTAGGAGCAGCAATCACATGCATATTATATTCATCAAAATCATCATGTGTAGTAGCAAAACGCAACCCATCAATATAATCCTTAATAAGTACAAACTTCTCCAATATAGTGTAGTTGGGAGAATTCAAAAAGATAATAGGACTATCATGTGTGGGTGCAATAGCAACAATTTCATGCTTAACATATGGAACTATAGCAAGTTCATATCCATAAGCATAATTCATATTGGCATCATGGCCACAAGCATAGCAAGCATCAAGTTCATCAAAAAGGGATATTTCAAACAAATCCAAAGGATCATGGCAATCATCATAGCATTCATCCTTCGGTATGTGTGAAGGGAGATTAAATAATGTATGAGTTGAAGAGTTACTCTCATTATAAGGTGGGCACTGGTAGCTAGTCCGCTCTTCCTACTTTTGTTCTTTGCTCTCCTCCTCATCTTTTTCATCTAATGAGCTCACAGTTTGAGCAATTTATTCTTCCATAGGTCCCTGCAAAATATTAGGCTCTTCCACGGCAGCGGGCATTCTCTTAATAAATTCAATAATATCAGCATTATATTCATAATTCTCATAGCAATTTAAGTATGGCAAAAATTTTAGATTTGTAATGAACATCATCATACTTTTCAAGCAAAGAAGCAATTTCATAAGCACCTTTAAAAGCGACAAATTCTTGTATTCGCACCACATCATAGTAATCATATATATCATTAGCATAAGAAGCTAAGGTTCCATTATCGTCAAATGAACATTCAAAGGGAAGGTGTGGAGCCTTTACCTTAGAGCAACAAGTAAAATCACATCTCAAGCATGCATCCCAAGCAAACCATTGCAGTATTCTAATTTGATCCCATAAGTGTTTCCCTTTTTGAGATAAGCAATAATCCCTAAAGTAATCACGTTGATCCAACGTGTCTCCCATTATAAAGTTCTATGAGGATTATCAGGATTATCAAAGGAGTAATTAACGCGTTTCACATAACTAGCATCGAGTGTTTTAGGAGGTTCTCCATCTCCATGAGTAGCAAGTACCACTAATTTTTTTGGTGTTTCATGTTCCATATCCATAACTAAATATATTAAACAAATAATAACAGAAAATAAAACAACTAATAACATAAAGTAAAAATTACTTAGTGATAAAGCAAACAAGCACACACGAGATGTTCACCACTATGCTATTACCCCTCGGCAACGGCGCCACAAAAAGGTCCTGATAACCCACAAGTGTAGGGGGTCGTTTGTAGCCTTTTTCGATAAGTAAGAGTGTCAAATCCCAATGAGGAGCTAAAGGTACAACAAATATTCCCTAAAGTGTATCGACCACCGATACAACTCTACGCACACTTAACGTTTGCTTTAGCTAGAACAAATATGAAACTACTTTGCGGAAATAAAACTAGAAGTACTTTGCAAGATAATAAAGAATGTGGAAATAAAATTTAGGTGCTGTTTTAATAGAAAAACAATAAATGTAAACAACTTAGTAGAAAGCTTTTAGTGTAATGCAAGATAAAGATTGTCCCTAGGAAATTGAATATGATACGATAGATACTTGTTATATGTAGTGAGGGAGAAGCATACACTAACACACTTTCCGTACTTCGATCATATGCACTTACGACTGGAACTCTAGAAAGCATCCGTAGCTACTAAAGATCATTAAGGTAAAACCCAACCACAACATTAAGTATCAAGTCCTCTTTGCTCCCATACGCAACAACCCCCTTACTCGGCTTTATGCTTCTGTCACTCAAGCAACCCACGATAATAGAATCATGAACATATTACAACACCTACAACGGGGACCCCTCACGTTTGCACGACACGGAGGGCACCATAGGACAACACGATATAAACATACAACTCACATCCATAAAATCATACCACAATTAACCCGTTGGAAAAAAGAGATCTACTCAAACATCATAGGATAGCCACATACCATTGGGAAATAATATATAGTGTTCAGAACCATGTTTAAGTAGAGATTACATTGGGAAAGAGGGGAGTTACACCACTGCATAGAGGTGGAGAGAGTTGGTGTTGACGGCGGCGAAGTTGTTGGTGTAGATCGCCGTCATGATCCTTGCCCCAGCGGTGTTCTGGCACTACCGGGAGAGGGGGGAGAGATCCCCCTCCCCCTTCTTCTTCCTTGGCCTCCCCCTAGATGGGAGCAGAGTTCCCCCTCTGGTCCATGGCCTCCATGGCGGTGGGGGGGAAGGAGCCCCTCTGAGATTGGATCTCCCTCTCTGTTCTCTTTTGTTTCTCGTTCCTGTTTTCTAGCCAAAAACCGTTTCTTATATTCCCGAAGATCCATAACTCTGATCAAGCTGAAATTTTGAGGGGGTTTTTATCCAAAAATTAGCTTTCTTGCGGCTGAAGGAGAGGTCCAACCGACATACGAGGTGAGCACCATCCACCAGGGTGCGCCTGGGCCCTGGCCCTCGCCCTAGTGTCTTGTGCTTGTTGTGGGCCTCCATTTGCGTTGATTCCACTCCAAAAAATTCACAAATATTCCCAAAAAATCTGCGGAAATTTTTATCGCGTTCGGACTTTGTTTGAAATAGAATTTCTGCGAAACAAAAACACACAAAAAAACAGGAACATGCACTGGGCACTCGATTAATAGATTAGTCCAATAAATCATATAAATTGCTGCCAAAAGATGTAGAGTTGTATAATATTGGCATAAAACAATCAAAAATTATAGATACGATAGATACGTAGCATCCTAACAAACTCTGTGCTTGGAGGCCCAACATAGTCTACAAGAATAAAGTTGCATAGTAGACATCAAGCTCTTTTCTCGCGCCGTTGCTAGGGAGGTGAGTATTTGAAGGTATATCTTTAGATCTTGAAATCAAATATTTTAGTTTCTTGTTTTTCACTAGTTTGGTTTTTATAAAATAAAACTACTCAGGGACGAGTAGGAATTAAGCTTGACGATGTTGATACGTCTCCAACATATCAATAATTCATGAAGTATTCATGCCATATTTGCTTATGTTTACATTAATTCTATATGGTTTTTATGCACTCTATATGATTTATTTAGAATTAACCCGAGCTGACGATGTTTTCTGTAGAATTACTGTGGTGTTGTTTTTGTGCAGAAAATAAACGTTCTCGAAATCGCTCCAAAAAATTTTATGATTTTTTCTGGACAAAATAAGAAATAACGGAGCGAAGAACCACCGGAGGGGAGCCAACCGTGGGCCACAAGCTAACAGGGAGCCCCCTGGGCATGCCTTGATGGCTTGTGGGGCCCACGTGGCTCCGTTTAGCGTGATTTCAATGCCAAAAAATCCTATACAATAGAAACCCTTGGAAATAAACAAAGAACTTCCGATTTGCCGCCAAAACTCTCTGTATCGATGAAAAACCCATCTAGAGCCTTTCCACTACCCCGCCGGAGGGGGGAATCATATCCGGTGGCCATCTTCATCATCCTGGCGAAGGCCATGATGAGGAGGGAGTAGTTCACACCCTCGAGGCTAAGGGTATGTACCAGTAGATACGTGTTTAATATCTCTCTTGTGTTCTTGAGATGACATGATCTTCATGTATCGCGAGCTTTGTTAATATAGTTGGATCATATGGTGTTCTTCCCTGGCAATCTTGTTGTGATGAATTGAATCTTTTCCTTTGAGATCTCGTTACGTTGGATTGTGTTGGGAACGTTGCATGGGAAACAAAAAAATTCCTACGCACACGCAAGATCTATCCATGGTGATGAGCATCTACGAGAGGGAGAGTGGATCTATGTACCCATGTAGATCGCTAAGCGGGAAGCATTAAGAAACACGGTTGGTGTAGTCGAACATCTTCGCGATCCAAATCGTCGAGCGTCCCGCGATCTCATCACGATCCGTCCCGCGATCCAATCACGATCTGTCCCGCGAATTCATCACGATTCGTGCCGCGATCTCGTAATGATCCGTCCTGCGAACTCATCACGATCTGTTCCGCAAACTCATCATGATCCGTCCCGCGAACTCATCACGATCCGTCCCGCGAACTCATCACGGTCCTTCCGATCTAGCGCGAACGGACGACACCTCCGCGTTCAGCACACGTACAGCTCGATGACGATCTCCGCCTTCTTGATCCAGTAAGAGGGAGTGGAGAGGTAGAAGAGTTCTCCGGCAGCATGATGGCGCTCCGGAGATGGTGGTGGAGCTATTCCGGCCGGGCTTCGCCTAAGCACTGCAGAAATCCGATCTAGAGGAGAAACTATGCGCTAGAGGAACGGCCAGCACGTGGCTGAAAATTCTGTGCCAAAACCCTAAAATCCTCTAGTATATATAGGAGGAGAGGATACGGAGGCTTGGCTGCCAAAGAGGCAGCCCTTGAGTCGGCCGAACCTAGTGGGATTGGAGGATTCCTCCTCCAATCCTAGCAGGACTAGGACTCCTCCTTATTTTTGCCTTTTTTGCATTTTCCCACCTTTTTCTCTTTGGGCTTTTCTTCCCAGCCGCATGGGCCTTGTGTGGGACTTCCACCAGCCCACAAGGGGCTGGTATTTACTCTCCCACAGCCCATGTAGCCTCTTGGGTCGAAATACCCCTCCCGATGGTCTCCCGGTACACTACCGGCACTCCCGGTGCACTACCGATAAGCAAGAAACTTTTCCAGCGACCAAAATAGGACTTCCTATATATCAATCTTTACATACGGACCATTTCGGAGCTCCTCGTGACGTCCGGGATCTCATCCGGGACTCCGAACAACCTTCGGTCACCACCATGCATAACTCTATACTACCGAAACGTCACCGAACCTTAAGTGTGCAGACCCTGCGGGTTCGAGAACTATGTAGACATGACCGAGACACCTCTACGGTTAATAACCAATAGCGGGACCTAGATGCCCATATTGGTTCCTACATATTCTACGAAGATCTTTATCGGTCGAACCTCTATGTCAAGGATTCAGTTAATCCCGTATGATGTTCCCTTTGTTCTTCGGTATGTTGCTTGCCCGAGATTTGATCGTCGGTATCTCCATACCTAGTTCAACCTCATTACCGGCAAGTCTCTTTACTCGTTCTGTAATACAAGATCCCGTGAATAACACTTAGTCACATTGCTTGCAAGGCTCATTGTGATGTTGTATTACCAAGTGGGCCCTGAGATACCTCTCCGTCACACGGAGTAACAAATCCCAGTCTTGATCCATGCCAACTCAACAGACACCCTCACAGATACCTGTAGAGCACCTTTATAGTCACCCAGTTACGTTGCGATGTTTGATACACACAAGGCACTCCTCCGATGTTCGTGAGTTGCATGATCTCATGGTCATAGGAACATATACTTGACATGCAGAAAACAGTAGCAATAAACTGATACGATCATATGCTACATTTGTAGTTTGGGTCTTGTCCATCACACCATTCTCCTAATGATGTGATCCAGTTTATCAAATGACATATCATGTCCATGGCGAGGAAACCTTAACCATCTTTGATCAACGAGCTAGTCTATTAGAGGCATACTAGGGACATGGTTTTGTCTATGTATCCACACATGCATCTAAGTCTCCGATCAATACAATTATAGCATGGATAGTAAACGATTATCATGAACAAGGAAATATGATAATAACTAATTTATTATTGCCTCTAGGGCATATTTCCAACAGTCTCCCACTTGCACTAGAGTCAATAATCTAGTTCACATCACCATGTGATTCGCATTGTTATGAATCTAACACCCAATGAGTTCTGGGGCTCGATCATGCTTTGCATGTGAGAGAGGTCTTATAGTCAACGGGTCTGCGACATTCAGATCCGTGTGTACTTTGCAAATCTCTATGTCAAACTGTAAACACTGCTACCACACTCCACTTGGTACTATTCCAAATGGATGCTCCACTATACGTATCCAGATTGCTACTACGAGTCATCCGGATTGGTGTTAAAGCTTGCATCGACGTAACTCTTTACGACAAACCCTTTATCACCTCCATAATCTAGAAACGTCACCTTAGTCTTTTAGTTACTAAGGATAATCTTGACCGTTGTCCAGTGATCCACTCCTGAATCACTCTTGTACCCCTTGACGGACTCATGGCAAGGCACACACAGGTGCGGTACACAGCATGGCATACTATATAGAGCCTATGGCTAAGGCACAGAGGACGACATTCGTCCTTTCTCTTTCTTCTACCGTGGTCAAGCTTTGAGTCTCACTCAACTTCACACCTTACAAAGCAGGCGAGAACACTTCTCTCTGACTAATCCATTTTCAACTCTTTCAAAATCTTGTCAAGGTATGTACTCATTGAAAGTCTTATCAAACATCTTGATCTATCTTTATAGATCTTGATGCTCAACAATTAGGTAGCTTTATTCAGGTCTTCCTTTGAAAATCACCTTTCAAACAATTGTTTATGCTTTCCAGAAATTCCACATTATTTCCGAATAGCAATATGTCATCCAGATATACTTATCAGAAACTCTATGGTGCTCCCACTCACTTTATTGCAAATACAAGTTTCTCATAAACTTTGTATAGACTCAAAAACTTTGATCACCTCATCAAAGTGTACATTCCAAATCCGAGATGCTTGCTTCAGTCTATAAAAGGATCACTAAAGCTTGCACACCTTTTAGCATCCTTAGGACTGACAAAACCTTCTGGTTGTATCACATACAACCTTTCCTCAAGTAAACCGTTAAGGAAACGATGTTTTGACATCCGTCCGCCAGATTTCATAATTGAAAATGCAGCAACTACATTTCAACAAACTTTAGCATCGCTATGAGTGAGAAAGTCTCATCGAGTTAACTCCTTGAACTTGTCGTAAACTTCGTTGCAACAAGTCGAGCTTTACAAATGGTGACATTTACCATCAGCGTCTGTCTTCATTTCAAAGATCCATTTGTACTTAACGACCTGTCGTCCAATGAGCAAGTCCACCAAAGTCCATACTTGGTTTTCATACAGGGATCCTTTCTTGGATTTCATGGCCTCTAACCATTTGTTGGTTTCCGGGCCCATCATCGCTTCTCCATAGTTCGTAGGTTCATTGTTGTCCAATAACTTGACCTCTAAGACAGGGTTGCCACACCACTCAGTAGCAGTACACGTCCTTGTCGACCTACGAGGTTCGATAGTAACTTGATCCGAAGCTTCATGATCATCATCATTAACTTCCTCTTCAACTAACGTAGGCTTCACAGAAACATCTTCTTGCACTGCGCTACTCTCTCGTTGAAACAAAGGTTCAATAACCTCATCAAGTTCTATCTTCCTCCCACTCAATTCTTTCGAGAGAAACTTTTTCTCGAGAAAGGACCCAGTTTTAGCAACAAACATTTTATGCTTGGATCTAAGATAGAAGGTTCACCCAACTATTCTTAGGGTATTCTATGAAGATGCATTTGTCCGCTTTGGGTTCGAGCTCATTAGGTGAAAACATTTTCCACACAAGCGTCGCAGCCCCAAACAATAAGAAATGAGAGCTTAGGTTTCTATCAAACCATAATTCACACAGTGACGTCTCAACGGATTTAGATGGTGCCCTATTTAAAGTGAATGTAGTTGTCTCTAATGCATAACCCCAAAATTTTAGTAACAAAATGATAAGAGACATCATAGCATGCACCATATCCAATAGAGCACGACTATAACGTTTGGACACACCATCACAGTATGGTGTTCCAGGTGGCGTGAGTTGTGAAACAATTTTCACATTGTCTAAAGATGTATGCCAAACTCGCAACTCAGATATTCATCTCGACGATCATATCATAGACATTTTTTTATCTTCTTGTCACGATGATCTTAAACTTCACTCTGAATTTTCTTGAACCTTTCAAATGATTCAGACTTGTGTTTCATTAAGCAAATATACACTATATCTACTCAAATCATCAATGAAGGTAAGAAAATAACGATATCCACCGCACGCTATAAGACTCATTGGATTGCATACATCAACATGTATCATTTCCAATAAGTCACTTGCCCTCTCCATCAAACCAGAAAACGGGGTCCTTAGTCATCTTGACCAAGAGGCATGGTTCGCATGTCTCAACCGATTCGAAATCGAATGAGTCCAAAGATCCATCAGCATGGAGTTTCTTCATGCGTTTTATACCAATATGACATTTAGCGGCAGTGCCACAAGTATGTGGTACTATTATTATTAACTTTGTATCTTTTGGCATCAATGTTATGAACATGTGTATTACTACGATCAAGATTCAACATACCATTCTCACTGGGTGCTTGACCATTGAAGGTATTATTCATGTAAACAGAATAACCATTATTCTCTAACTTAAATGAATAATCGTGTTGCAATAAACACGATCCAATCACGTTCATGCTCAATGCAAAACACCAAGTAACATTTATTTAGGTTTGTCACTAATCCTGAAGGTAGATAGAGCGTGCGATGTTGATCACATCAACCTTGGAAACATTTCCAACACACATCGTCACCTCACCCTTAGCTAGTTCTCCGTTTATTCTGTAGCTTTTATTTCGAGTTACTAACATTTAACAACCAAACCGGTATCCAATACCCAGGTGCTACTAGGAGTACTAGCAAGGTACACATCAATAACACATATATCAAATATACTTGTGTCGACGTTGCCAGCCTTCTTATCTACCAAGTATCTAGGGTTGTTCCGCTTCAGTGACCGCTCTCCTCATAATCGAAGCACTTAGTCTCGGGTTTGGGTTCAACTTTGGGTTGCTTCACCGGAGCAGCAACTGACTTGGTATCCATGAAGTTTCCCTCCTTGCCCTTGCCCTTCTCGAAACTAGTGGCTTTACTAACCATCAACACTTGATGCTCCTTCTTGATTTCTACCTTCGCGGTGTCAAACATAGCGAACAGCTCAGGGATCATTATTTCTATCCCTGGCGTTTATAGTTCATCACCAAGTTCTAGTAGCTTAGTGACAGTGACTTGGAGAACAATATCAATCACTATCTTATCTGGAAGATCAACTCCCACTCGATTCAAGCGATTGCAGCACCCAGACAATCTGAGCACATGCTCAACAATTGAGCTATTCTCTTTCATCTTGCAGGCAAAGAATCTTGTTGGAGATCTCATATCTCGCAACACGGGCACGAGCCTAAGATCCTAATTTTAGCTCTTAGAACATCTCATATGTTCCGTGACGTTCAAAACGTTTCGGAGCCTCAATTGTAAGTCGTAATGCAAGACGCACTAAACTATCAAGTAGTCATCAGAACGTGTCTGTTAGATGTTCACAACATATACAGACGACGCTAGAGGGGTTGGCGCACCGAGCGATGCATTAAGGACATAAGCCTTCTGTGCAGCAATGAGGACAATCCTCAGATCACGGACCCAGTCCACAATATTTCTACCATCATCTTTCAACTCTATTTCTCTAGGAACATATAAAAATTCAAGGGAGCTACAGCGTAAGCTAGTAATCTACAACATAATTTTGCAAAGTCACTACTGACTATGTTCATGATAATGAGTTAAATTAATCATATTACTGAAGAACTCCCACTCAAATTGACATCCCTCCAGTCATTCGAGTGAAACATGATCCAAATTCACCAACTCAAGTCCGATCATCACGTGAGTTGAGGTGGTTTCAATGGTGAACATCATCATGTTGATCATATCTACTATATGACTCATGTTCGACCTTTCGGTCTCTTGTGTTCTGAGGCCATGTATGTACATGCTAGACTCGTCAAGTTTAACCCGAGTGTTCTGCATGTGCCACACTGGCTTGCACCCATTGTATGTGAACGTAGAGTCTATCACACCCGATCATCATGTGGTGTATCAACATGAGGAACTTTCGCAACGGTGCACACTCGGGGAGAACACAATTTATCTTGAAATTAAGTGAGGGATCACCTTATAATGCTACCGTCGTCCTAAGCAAAACAAGGTGCATAAAAGGATTAACATCACATGCAAATCATAAGTGACATGATATGGCCATGAACTTGTGCTTTCGATCTCCATCTAGAAAGCACCGGCATGATCTCCATCGTCACCGGCATGACACCATGATCTTAATCATCTTGATCTCCATCAACGTGTCACCATCGGGGTTGTCGCGCCCAACATGCTTCTACTGCTATGTCTACCGTTTAGCGATAAAGTAGAGCATTACATAGCGCTTAATGATTGACATGCAGGTCATACAATAATTAAAGACAACCCTATGTCTCTTGCCGATTGCCGTACTCATAGACATGCAAGTCGTGATAATCTATACATCACATGATCATCTCATACATCACATATATCACATCATGTAATTGGCCATATCACATCACAACATACCCTGCAAAAACAAGTTAGACGTCCTCTAATTGTTGTTGCATGTTTTACGTGGCTGCTACGGGTATCTAGCAAGAACAATTCTCATCTATGCAAAAACCACAACGGTGATACACTAGTTGCTTTTCAACCTTCTCAAGGACCGCCTTTGTCGAATCTGATCCAACTAAAGTGAGACAAACTGGCACCCGCAAGCCATCTATGCAACAAGTTGCAGTCGAGGGAACCGGTCTCTCGTAAGCGTACGAGTAATGTTGGTCTGGGCCGATTCATCTCACAATACCGCTGAACCAAAATCCGACCAAGGGAGGAAGCAATCTAAGCATCAACGCCCACAAACCTTTTGTGTTCTACTCGAGATCTCATCTACACATAGACCTACCTCATGATGCCACTGTTGGGAACGTTGCATGGGAAACAAAAAATTTCCTACGCACACGCAAGATCTATCCATGGTGATGAGCATCTACGAGAGGGAGAGTGGATCTACATAACCTTGTAGATCGCTAAGTGGGCAGCGTTAAGAAACGCGGTTGGTGTAGTCGAACGTCTTTGCGATCCAAATCGCCGAGCGTCCCGCGATCTCATCACGATCCGTCTCGCGATCCAATCACGATCCGTCCCGCGAACTCATCACGATCCGTGCCGTGATCTCATCGCGATCCGTCCCGCGAACTCATCACAATCCGTCCCGTGAACTTATCACGATCCGTCCCACAAACTCATCACGATCCGTCCCGCGAACTCATCACGGTCCTTCCGATCTAGCGCCGAACGGACGACACCTCCGCGTTCAGCACACGTACAGCTCGATGACGATGTCCACCTTCTTGATCTGGCAAGAGGGAGCGGATAGGTAGAAGAGTTCTCTGGCAGCGTGATGGCGCTCCGGAGATGGTGGTGGAGCTATTCCGGCAAGGCTTCGCCTAAGCACTGCAGAAATCCGATCTAGAGGAGAAACTATGCACCAGAGGAACGGGCAGCACGTGGCTGAAAATTCTGTGCCAAAACCCTAAAATCCTCTAGTATATATAGGAGGAGAGGAGAAGGAGTCTTGGCTGCCAAAGAGGCAGCCCTTGGGTCGGCCGAACCTAGTGGGATTGGAGGATTCCTCCTCCAATCCTAGTAGGACTAGGACTCCTCCTTATTTTTGCCTTTTTTGCATTTTCCCACCTTTTTCTCTTTGGGCTTTTCTTCCCAGCCGCATGGGCCTTGTGTGGGACTTCCACCAGCCCACAAAGGGCTGGTATTTACTCCCCACAGCCCATGTAGCCTCTTGGGTCGAAATATCCCTCCCGATGGTCTCCCGGTACACTACCGGCACTCCCACTACACTACCGATAAGCCTGAAACTTTTCCGGCGACCAAAATAGGACTTCCTATATATCAATCTTTACCTCCGGACCATTCCAGAGCTCCTCGTGACGTCCGGGATCTCATCCGGGACTCCGAACAACCTTCGGTCACCATCATGCATAACTCTATACTACCGAAACGTCACTAAACTTTAAGTGTGCAGACCCTGCGGGTTCGAGAACTATGTAGACATGACCGATACACCTCTACGATCAATAACCAATAGCGAGACCTAGATGCCCATATTGGTTCCTACATATTCTACGAAGATCTTTATCGGTTGAACCTCTATGTCAAGGATTCAGTTAATCCCGGATGATGTTCCCTTTGTTCTTCGGTATGTTACTTGCCCGAGATTTGATTGTCGGTATCTCCATACCTAGTTCAACCTCATTACCGACAAGTCTCCTTACTCATTCCGTAATACAAGATCCCGTGACTAACACTTAGTCACATTGCTTGCAAGACTCATTGTGATGTTGTATTACCGAGTGGGCCCTGAGATACCTCTTCGTCACACGGAGTAACAAATCCCAGTCTTGATCCATGCCAAATCAAAAGACACCCTCGGAGATACCTGTAGAGCACCTTTATAGTCACCCAGTTACGTTGCGACGTTTGATACACACAAGGCACTTCTCCGATGTCCGTGAGTTGCATGATCTCATGGTCATAGGAACATATACTTGACATGCAGAAAACAGTAGCAATAAACTGACACGATCATATGCTACGTTTGTAGTTTGGGTCTTGTCCATCACACCATTCTCCTAATGATGTGATCCCATTTATAAAATGACATCTCATGTCCATGGCTAGGAAACCTTAACCATCTTTGATCAACGAGCTAGTCTATTAGAGGCATACTAGGGACATGGTTTTGTCTATGTATCCACACATGCATCTAAGTCTCCGATCAATACAATTATAGCATGGATAGTAAACGATTATCATGAACAAGGAAATATGATAATAACTAATTTATTATTGCCTCTAGGGCATATTTCCAACAGATTGAATATTTTTGTTTGAGAAAACTTGATGTACATCTTGCATGTGGATACCCGTAGTGACAATGGGGTATTCTATTGATTTACTTGATATATGTTATGGAATCAACTTGTGGATTTCGATGACCTTGAGGATCTATGCATACAGGTTGATTGCATGTTTTCATACCATGTTCTCTGATAAAAATCTTGGGATGCTCCTTGAAGTTCTGTGTGTTGGATTGAATATGATATATTTGAAATTGTTTGATACATGTCACATAATATACCCATAGATACTTGAGGTGACATTGTAGTATCTAGGTGATATTAGGGTCGACTGATATGTATCATTGGTGTTATTTTAGTACGAACTCTAGGGTTGTTTGTGACACTTATAGGAATATATCAAAATATTGATCGGAAAGAATGATTTTTAGGTCGTTCCAAAACCTACACCAATTTTATCTTATGTTCTCCGTTAGATAGGAACTTCGAAGTGATTCTTTGTTGCACGTTGGGGGATGATCATATGATTCAACTGTGTTAGCATTGTTGGGAGATTGCACTAGTGAAAGTATGAACCCTAGGCCTTGTTTCCAAGCATTAATATACCATTTTTCTTGTTGTTACCACCTGTTACCTTGCTGTTAATATATTTTCAGATTACACAAACCTATTTCTAACATCTATATTGTAATTGTATGACAATCTCTTTACCGAACTAGTGCACCTATACAATTTTCCATTGTATTGAGTGTGTTGGGGACACAAGAGATTTCTTGTATTTGATTACAGAGTTGACTAAGAGAGACCATCTTCATTCTACACCTACCACGGATTGATAAATCTTAGGTCACCCACTTTAAAGAAAATTGCTACTGTCCTACAAAACTCTGCGCATAGAGGCTCAACAAAGTCTATAAAAATAAAGTTGCATATAGACATCACACCTGGACCACATACGCGCGGAATCGAGTGACCACGAGCTGGCCGCTCCATTTGGCCAAATATAGCGTACACACTTTTTAGGTAGTGATATTAGGTATATATAAAAGATAAAACTGTTATTTTCCATGGATCTGCACGCAAGATTAAACAAATATAGCATGGATTAATACATAACTAAATATCGGTCAATAAGTAAAATTGTGACAATATTTATATTACCAGTGTGCAACAACGACGTTCGCAGCAGGTCCGTGATTCAAGATGTTTAATTTGCATTCTATGTATGAATGATTTGTGCTATTTTTATCTAAACCTTGATGAATATCAGTCAGTTTGCATGAATTTTGCCCGAGTTTTTAAATACGGGTTGAAATGTATGTGGTTACGGTTGGATGGCGTCCTCCTGCATCCGTGCTCGTGGACTGGTCCATCCCTATCCATGGACGAACGCGGGAGAAAATTTACGGCTCGTCGTTCAAGATGCCCTTATGGACAATTTAGGATATAATAGGTGAAAGGAACAAAAGCTCGAAGGAACGCATCATCCATTGATATTAGGTACATAAAAGATAAAACTAATTGTTTTGCATAGATCTCTACCCAAGATTAAACTAATATAATGATAAGAAAAATTGTGACAATATTTATACCTAAATGATAACGCCCACATGTGTGGCACGAGATAACATGATGCATACACCTCCATAACCATCCACCCTGCCACATCAAACATATAACATCAGCGAAATCTTTTCGTTTTCTCAGACTGATTTTTCTATGTTTTAAATAAAAAACCAATCAAAAATCGGTTTCATCATTAAATCTGTCTGGATGAGATCTTGAAAACCAGATCACTTATTGATATGTTTAGACGACCTTTTTTTGAGGCCAAAACTTGTCATGATGTTTACACTGAAATTGCCATAGTGTTTACGATAAAATTGTCACGACATGTTTCATCAAGTTTTTTCTTTTAGATTTAAAGCTACCATTGAATTTCGGCTACTTTTCATGACAATTTTAATTAATTGACCATGGCAAATTTTAGTAATTAACCATGACAAATTTAATTCATGGATCATGGCAATTTTTAGTAATTCATCATGGCTTGAGTTTATAGATCATGACAATTTTAGTATTTTGACCATGAATTCTAGTATTTTGTACATGAAAAATATTTTTTGTATGAACCATAGAAAATTTTAATGCATGAATTATGAAAATTTAAGTAATTCACCATAGCAATTTTAGTTTATGGTTCATGGC
The DNA here is from genome assembly GCA_022496015.1 of Hordeum marinum. Taxonomy (NCBI): domain Eukaryota; kingdom Viridiplantae; phylum Streptophyta; class Magnoliopsida; order Poales; family Poaceae; genus Hordeum; species Hordeum marinum. The sequence goes on along the minus strand of CM039678.1, from coordinate 423,952,760 downwards.
AAATTTCAATCATTGACCATGCATTTTTTAAAGTGATTGACGACAGATTTCTTTTTACTTATGAACCATGTCAAAATTATTTTATGGATCATGAAAAATTTTGGTAACTCATCAAGGCAAGTTTAGTTTCTTAATTCCTTTTTTATAACATGTCAATATTTAATTTAAATGGAGCAGAAAAAGTAGTTAAAATAGATTATGATAACTTCAGTATAATCATGATGGCAATTTATGTGCAATAGAAATGACAAATTTTAACCCTAAAAAATCGTCGAAACATATTGATATGAGATCTACTCTCTCTCTTCCTAAATATTTGTCCTTTTAGAGATTTCAATATGGACTATATACGGATGTATATAGACATAATTTAAAATGTAAATTCACTATGCTCCGTATATAGTCCGTAGTTGAATCTTTACAAAGACAAATATTTAGCAACGGAGGGAGTAGTTTCAAACATCTCGCCGCGACGGATTTAATGGTGAAACGATTTTTCAATCGGATTTTTATTTAAGAGATAAAACATTTTAAAATTTTAAAAGACGAAAGATTACCATTGACATCATCAGTTTCGTCACGAGTGCATGCATACGAACGACATGACCTGATCTATGATCATAAGACGGGTGGTTGAATGTTGCTCCCACCGTATATGTGATAGTTATCAGCTTCCTATTTATATTACCAGCGTGCAGCAGTGGCTTTCGCGGCAGATCCGTGATTCACGATCCTTTCAATACTTGTATATGGCGAACTGTTCCGAGATCCGTAATTGACGATGCTTTCAATACTACTGTAGTATATGGCGAACTGTTCCACGGAACTAGTGCAGTGGGTAGCCCCATGAGCGAATCCCCCCGCCTGCTGCACCTGCACGCAAACGATGAGCGAGGCGGGGAGAGCGGCGACAAAAACCAAGCGGAAGACAGCAACGACTTGCGACTGTTGGATCGTTGCACAGATCAGGGTAATGTCAACGTCATGGATCTGTCTTCCCACGGTGGTGTCCCTCCCCTTTGCGACGCGCGCACACGCATGTTCCATGCCTCCTCTAGTCTGCCTCCCGCCGGCGAGGACCTTCTCCCCCCTATATACCCTAGCTAGATCCTCCACCCCCGTTGCTACGTAGCGCGAGCCACCGACCCACTGCCGTAGATGGAGGAGGTGGGGAGCGCCGGCCATCTCGTGCCTCTCCTAGACGGCCACGGCGGTGGCGGCGGCGGCGGCTTGGACGCGTCCCTCCTGCGCCGCCTCTACGTCGGCCACTTCCTCGCCAGATGGGGGGCACGGTACGTGCGCGGCGCCCGCGCCTTCGTCACTTGTTCAACTCCACCGCCCCTATCTGATCGCGTCCTCGTTCCAGCATGTGGGAGTTCTCGGTGGGGCTGTACATGATCCGCATCTGGCCGGGCTCGCTGCTCTTCGCGGCCGTCTACGGCGTCGTCGAGGCCTCCTCCGTCGTCGTCTTCGGCCCCATGGTCGGCACCCTCGTCGAGAAGCTCACATATCTTCAGGTTTGTCACCGTATCAGACTGTGCAAGTTTTTCAGCGCTAGCTCTGAGTTTCCAGACCATGAGAATTTGCTCGTTGGACATTGGTATCTGGGTATTTCAATATCTCCTTTCAAGGACGTGGTAAGTACTCTATGAACTTGGGGAAAAGTTAATTATCGTGTCGTCATTAAATTTCCCTGGCAAAATCATCAACTAAAAACTACTGGTGATTATACAGAAAGATTCGATGTGTATCATTCTCTCCAGGGACAACCCCCAATAGGAAAAGTCCAAATTGTTATCATGGGTTAGTAGACATATGACATATGTATGCCCCACCTCAACGTCCAAATCCTATATTGTCGACTCCAGTATGTCTAATTATCTTAACAAGCAGCCTGCAACTATCCACATCATCTTTATTAAACAAACCCATGTCATTAGCCTTTCATCTCATGCATGTGGCATGGAGAATTTATTGTTGTTAACGCTACACATTGATCGTTGGAATTTGGACTAAAGAGTGAAAATATGAAGCGGAGAGTGCAAGGCATGCATAGAAGTATTGGCTGGCGTATTCTCCATTCCCAAATACAGAATTATTTTTTCATAGGAAACAAAGAATTGCTTCAAGACTTTTTGGAGATGGGTCTAACAAAATAAAAGAGAGAATACCATATGTTAATCTGGCTTGAGATATTTTTGCATTAGGAAACTGATTTTAATTTATTACCAAAATTTCTTGAACTAAGCTGCTAACTTAACATAATTTTTGTTGGGGTGCAGTAGCAAAATTTCATAGCTGCATACGACCTGGCTTTTCTGCAACAACATGCGAGGAATCATCTAGTTTTACTAAGAAGATTGAAGTCTGGTTATTTGGGCAAACCTTGGTGTCCTAAGAATGCTTATATATCTCGACTTTTTTGCCAATTATGACCAATATAATCTAGAATATGGAAGACAACAGTTCTTCCAGGCTATGTACCGACTGAAGACCCTGAAAAAGATAAATGGAGAACGGTTTTGCTAAAACACATCTAGATGTGAAATAAGTATTGCACATCTAAATCCTATATCATTGATTTTATGTAAAGATTCGTGTGGGTATTTTCTTTTCTTTTTCTTTTCCTTTTTATTGTTTGATTTAGTCATTTAGATGTGCAATAGCCATGTCACATCTAAATGTGTCCTATACACACCCAATGAAAAACTGAAGTAAGCCCTTTTCAAAAACAGTAATGAAACTGAACTGTGTTAATAAAAGCTGGTAACTCATACTGCGTAACAATGAACCGAAGTATTGTAAAAAGAATCTGAGCCAAATTGTGGCAATTGTGGCTAAGTGTGGCATAAAACCAAATGATCCGTAGTACCATCAAACTGTAAATGATCATATTCATCAGCCTTACCGTTGAATAACTCTGCATTTCCTTATTTTCTGACAAATTACTTCATATTTGTTCCACGAAACCAAAGTTTAGTCAGTGAAGAATAAGGTTGGCTGCACTGCAGGTTTTGGGCCTATGGCTACTGGTCCAAAGCTTATCCTTCATCACTGCTGGGCTCTCGGTAACAGCACTGCTTATCTACGATAAGCTGAAAGACACAAGCTTCCCTGTCTTCTTGGCTCTAGTCGTGGTGACTAACCTGTCAGGCGCGCTCGCGGCTCTCTCAACTCTTGCCGGCACCATACTAATTGAGCGAGAATGGTATACAAATCAAACTTGCAACTCAACAAAGAAGCTGAGATAACATCCTTACTCCTTAGCACTAACCAACTATGCGACGATGCATGGAGGGTGGTGGTGATTTGCAGCGGGCATCCGCCGGCGGTACTGACGAAGACCAACTCGATGATCCGGAGGATCGACCTGAGCTGCAAGCTGCTGGCGCCGGTCCTGTCCGGGTTCATCATCAGCTTTGTGTCCACACAGGCGTCCGCAGTGGCGCTTGCCCTGTGGAACGTCGCCTCGGTGTGGCTGCAGTACTGGCTCTTCGTCTCGGTGTACAACGGCGTGCCTGCTCTCAGCGAGGACGTCCAGCTGAGAAGGGAGTCAACCGCGGCGCTGGCGGTGGCTGCGGAGATCGTGGCGCCGGCCGACGAGGAGGTGCAGAGGTACGGCCAGGACGCGTCGGATTGGAGGGTGGGTATTACGGCGCGGCTCTCCATCCTGCCCTGCTGGGAGTCCTGGGCTGTGTACATAAGGCAGGAGGTGATGCTGCCAGGGGTTGCTCTTGCCATCCTCTACTTCACTGTATTAAGGTAGAATGTACGCTGACCCTCTTGTATGCATACAGCAGGAATGTGCATTTTCAAATGCAATTTTGTGTTGCCTTTGCAGCTTTGGTACACTGATGACTGCAACTCTGGACTGGAAAGGCATCCCGGCGTATGTGATCAGCCTGGCACGGGGGTTCAGCGCCGTCATCGGGATCGCGGCAACCTTGCTGTACCCGGTGGTGCACTCGTGGGTGTCCACGCTTCGCACAGGGCTCTGGTCCGTCTGGATGCAGGCACGTCGATCGATCGACCATTTTCTGTACCCATACAGACCTGATACACAATTGCTTGGATTGATGGGATGTTTGATGGGTTTCTGGTGGTGACATGGGCAGTGGTGCTGCCTGCTGCTATGCGTCGGCTCCATCTGGGTGAGCGACGGCGTGGCGTCGGCGTGGGTGCTCATGGCCGGCGTCGCGGCATCACGCCTTGGCCTCTGGATGTTCGACCTGGCGGTCATGCAGCTGATGCAGGACGGTGTCCCGGACTCGGAGAGGTGCGTCGTCGGAGGAGTCCAGAACTCGCTGCAGTCCATGTTCGACTTGCTCACCTACATCATGGGCATCATCGTCTCCGACCCCAAGGTGCGGCCACAGATCGATCAACTCCCTTTAATTAGTGCTAATTGTCAAACAAACGACAATATGATTTCGATGATTACCATTTACAATCTACAATGTGTGCAACCAAACAGGATTTCAGCGAGCTGATCGTCCTGTCCTTCCTGCTGGTGACCTGTGCTGCGCTCATATACACGCTACACGTTTACCGCGTACGGAAGCACCTGTTGCACCTGGACAAGATCTTCGCCAAGATGGGTTGGTGTGCAACCTTCCAATAGTGACCAGAGCATGTTGCCAATTTAGCTGATGGTTGATCATCTTCTTCGGCCTATCTTTCCTTCTGGGTATATATAGTTGCAGGACAAGGAACTCCTTACCTGGTTCGCCCTGATAAGGAACGGGTGAGCTGGCAAATAACTGGCCCGGTGCTAGCTCATGTAAATTAATCATTTTTTTTCTGGAATACGCACAAACATGCGTATCATATATTGATAGAGAAAAGATGGATGGAGAGCCCCAATACACGGGAGTGTTGCAACACAACTCTAGTCCACCATATTACAAAACCGACTACTCACGTCGCACCCACCGCAACAACCGCTTAAAAAAACTACTAGAGTCACATCTTAGGAGACCAGCCTTAGCCCAAGCACGTCCCTCGTCCAAGATCCTACACCCAACGTGGTGGAGGGAAGGGGATCCCCATCAAAAACAATCCCGTTTCTATGTTTCCATAGCTCCCAAAGCACCAAAATCAAGAGTGTCCGCAAGTCCTTTAGCGTGCCATCACTCGAGCTCCTACCTTGACACCAATCCTTTAACACATCCGAGGTGGTTGGAGCCCAGTCCGGCCTGCCGAGCGCAGTACAAACCTCATACCATATGGACCGTGCAAAAGCACACTCCAGTAGGATGTGGCTGATGGTCTCGTCGCATTGATTGCAAAAGGGGCGGGAGTCCTGATGCGGTAGGCCCCTTCTTGCCAGCCTATCCGATGTCCAACATCTATCCATGAGAGCTAGCCAAGTGAAGAATCGACAACAGAGTGGGGCCCTTAATCTCCAAGTGAAATCTGTCGAGGAGCTGACCACCCTACCCACAAACTTGGCCGCATAGGCAGAACGCACAGAGAAGTCTCCATTCGCCTCCTGAGCCCAACGAAGTATGTCCTGTGTTCCTATATGCAACTGGACCACTGCAACTCGGTGCCAAAGATCCACGTATTCGGCCAGCTCGTCCGCATCAAGATTTGGCCCGATGTCTCTCGGCCACGTCCCATGTTGAACAACCATGGCCACCATCATAGCAAGTCGCTTTCTTTGTGGCACCTTGCCGTACACACGAGGCGCCAGGTCCTGAATGTGTGCCCCGTCCAGCCAACGGTCCTCCCAAAAGAGTGTAGTCGTGCCATCACCAATTGTGTTCGAGGCCGCCGATCAGAAAAGCTGAATGGACTCCTCAGGTACTTGAATGTCAAACTCCTTCCAAGGTCTAGACTCGTCCGAGCTGCGTAGCCACGACCATCTAGCCTGCATAGCAATGTTAAGCCAGTGGAGATCCGGTAGACCAAGGCCACCTGCCCACATGGGGGCGCAGGCTTTATCCCACGCGACGAGGCACTGCCCACCATTAGCTTCAGCTTTGGCGCACCAAAGAAAACTCCTGATGATCTTGTTCAAAGCCACGATAGTCTTGATAGGCAGCTCCAATGCTAGCATTGCATGAATGGGGATTGCGCAAAGGACCGACTTGATAAGAAGTAGCTGTCCACTCTTCGGCATCGATGAGTCACGCCATGTAGGCAGCCTGTCCGTGAGCTGGTCCACCAGACCCTGTAGCTGAGCTGTCGTCTGCTTGCGAAGGGTGAGGGGGAGACCGAGGTATTTGCAAGGAAATAAGCTCATAGGGAACCCCAGCACCTGGTTCACTAGCAGCATATGATCATTGGTGCGCCTGATCGAAATGGACGCGCACTTGGCCTCGTTCACACGAAGGCCGGAAGCTTCACCAAACACCTCCAAGATGGTCGCCGTGGCCGTCAAGTCAGACAAATGCGGCTTCACAAATAGCATGACATCGTCTGCAAAGATGGAGACCCTCTGCTTCATACCAACTCGAGCTAACGGCGCCAAGATCTACCACGAAGAAGCAAGCTCAAACAGGCGGTGTAGGGGCTCCATGGTCAAAATGAATAGCATTGGCGACACCGGGTCCCCCTGCCTCAGCCCACAGCAAGTAAGGGTATCGCTCCCGGGCACTCCATTCACCATCACCCTCGTAGAAGAGGTGCTCAAAATCCTGGTGACCCAAGAGAGCCACCTATAGCTAAAGCCCATCTTCCGTGCTGTGTATTGGACCAACATGAAATTGTCGTGCAAGGACCGTCCCTTCATGAAGGCACTTTGGTGGCAGCCAACAAGGTTCGGTAACTCTGGAGCAAGCCTTAGGGCAAGAGTCTTCTCGAAAATCTTGATAGCACCGTGAACAAGGTTGACCGGCCAGAAATCCCGAATGTCCAGTGCTTTGTTGATGGTCGGTAGGCCGCGCATGTCTCCCTGGTAAAAAGCTTCGAAAGCTCGCATTAAGTCAGACTTGATGATGCTCCAGCAAGTGGCGTAAAACCTGCCAATGAACCCATCCGGACCGGGAGCTTTGTCCATGGGCATGGCCTTGATTGTCTTCTCAACTTCCTCAGCGGTGAAGGCATGTCTAAGTGAGAGAGATCCAGGGAGGGTATGTCAAGCGCATCCAGATTAAGAGCGAAGGCTCTAGGAGTCATCATGCCCAAGATGCCACCGTAGTAATCATCCACCATGGCAGCAATGTCATCATGGCCTGTGAAAATCTGCCCATCTCTGGAGACTCAAGTCATGATATTCTTCCTTCTCCTATGTCTGGCATGCCGATGAAATAATTCGGTATTGGCATCTCCATCTCTAAGGAACAGAAAGCGGGATCTCTGCCGAGCAATTGTACGTTGAAGGGAACACAAACCAAGGAGTTTATGTTTGAGGGTCCACCGTAGGTCAACCTCCCGGGGGGACAGCGCCCTAGAGTCTGAGGCCACATCCAAGCGGAAAATCACTTCCATTGCCACCGCAATTTGCAGGTGCACGTTACCGATCCACTTGGCACTCCATCTCTGTAGGGCTTTCGCTGTTGCGTCTAGTTTGCGATGCAGGGCCAAAAAAGGGTTCCCAACCGAGGGGATGGAGGTCCACGCTGCCTTCACAGTCTCTAGGAACCCGTCAACCTTGGGCCAGAAGGACTCGAACCGGAACCGACGTCCCACCTTCCAGTCCGCATTGAGATCGAGCAATAGTGGGCAGTGATCCGAGATGGACGAGCTCATTGCCCTGAGAAACCAGGAGGGATGCAGGTCGTCCCAATCATTAGATGACAGCACATGATCAATCTTCTCAAGTGTGGCATGTTGTCACTCATTGTACCACGTATATCTTTGGCCATTGAGGTACACCTCCTTCAACTCTAGTCTGTTCAAAGTAGAACAGAAACGGGACAACATCTGCCTATTAATTGCATTGTTGCTCTTGTCCTCTTGGTTGACCAATAGGTTGAAATCTCCCACCACCGTCCAAGGGACGACGTGTAGATCTCTGATATCACATAGCTCCTCCATGAATGCGAGCTTCTCCACGTCCGTTTGGGGGCCATAAAGTCCAGTGATCCACCATTGAGATCCATCTAGTGGCTGGACCAGAGGCATGAGCGAGTTCCCCGTGTAATGAGGGTTGGAGAGTGTCACCACCGTAGCATCCCAAGCCAAAATAATGCCACCACGAGTACCAATTGCCGGCAAGTAAAAGAAATCCTCGAATCTATTTCCCATGCAATGATGGACGATGTCTAGGGTTACAACTGCTAGCTTCGATTCCTAGAAGCAAACCACCGAAGGCCTAGCCGCGGCCACGACGTGTGAGATGGCCATTCTCCGAGCGGGCGTATTCAGGCCCCTCACATTCCACACAAGCACCTTGTTTGGTTTAGCATCCATAAAGCAATCCTACCAAAATTCTGCCAGGCAAAAGGCCTACGCCCCTGTCGTGCCTGCCACCGGTGGATCCTGGAGCGGCAGGATCAGTGGCTCCCAGCCGAACAGAGCCAGGATGGCCGTGATGTGGTCATCCGAGAGAGGCTGGTCGAACAAGGCCACGTACGTCGTGAGCGCCTCGTCAATAAGGTCTCGCCCTCATTGGCAAGGCACAACTTCCGAATGATGGCCTGCTGATGTTTAGTTGCCGTCGAGCCCTTGCAAATACCCTTTGATATTCTGAGGCTCCGCCTTGGTGTTACGTCTAGATTCTGCTTCTTCCTTGGGTTCCTACCCTTGGAAGCTGCCAGTTGTCGTGCCGCCGGTGTCGCCAGGACTGGAGATGGCATCGCAACGACTTGTGCCCAAAAGGAGTGCAGCCATGCTGGCGACGCGTTAGTGGGATCCTCATCCGGCAATTGCGGGCCGGAAGGTGCAGCAGGCGACGGGTTAGGCTCACGGAGTCGCGGGGCAGAGAGCGAGCCAGATGCGTGGGCGGACGATTGACTAACGTGGCACGTAGGAATGTCATGCATGCATGCAGACGGGCCCACCAACGGCCTAGGGCCCAAGCTGTCAACAGAACTCATCGAGAGGCCGAACCCTCCATCAGAGTATCCCTGTCCTCCACCAACAACTCCCAAGAGCCAATGCGGACTCTAGATGGGGAGCCCACCAAATCAGACCTCGATGGCCGCACCAACTCACCCGCGTCACCCGTGCCTCTTTCCACCTGGCGAGACGCCACCGGAGGGGTGCGCAGACCTTCCTCTCCACCCGTTGGAGCCAGCGCTAGCGCATGAACCGACAGGGGCGAGCAGCTTCTCAGTACATGGCGTGCAGCGGGTGGTTGGCCCATACCCCGGTCCAGAACCTGGTCATCGAGCTGATCTTGTCTCACACTTTCCAGCACAGGCTAAACCACCAATTGGTCAAAAGCAACTGAAGGACCTTCTTTATGATGCACGTGCGGGGCTGAGTCCACAGAGGATCAGGCTGACGGCGGCGAACTGCCACGGACAAAGGCGCACCACGTTGTCCCGCACCACGCTGGCGGTGACGTGTCCGCGAACGGCCATAGTCGTGGGCGCCCCGATGACCTAGAGGCCCCTCAGAATCCTCCTCAAACGATGATGACGGTGACGGCAGATCACCACGCGGCGGCCACGTGCCCTCCAACCATGGAGCGACGATCGGCGCCTCCTGGACGATCTTCATCGTGTACCAGAACGCATCCGGCACCCCATCCTCGTGCCGCACTGCGCGGCGGCCGTGCTCTTCCACCACCAGAATGCGACGCGGAGGAATACGCGTCGGATCATCCGTCCGGAGCCAAACCCGGAATGTCGACATGTCGTTCCGTCTTGTGGTTCGGTCGACCACCTTGACAACCATACCCAGGCCCCAGAGCAGGGTCTCCGCCGACTATCGCATCCAGGCGTTGGCCGGCACGCCCCTGAGGGCGAGAGGGACAAGGTATGGCATCGAGATGCCGGTGGCACGCGCCGACTTCGACCAAGGCCGTAGCGAGAGCATGAACTAGTCCACCATGACCGTGCCGCCATCCATCAACCTCCTGTGAGTGTCCACGTCGCGACAAAGGATCACAAAAGCCTCGGGAAAGAAAGGGCGAATGGACATGTCCATGGCCCCAATGTCGAACTCCGTGTGGATAGCCGCCGCCGCCGCCGGTGTGAGCGCAGCGGCCGGCCTCTGGCCAGAGATGGACACAACCACCGCATGGGCAAGCTCCACCTCAAGAGCCATGGTCTCCTCAGACGCTGGCAGGAAACAGCAGTCCACATGGTCTGGAGCGAGGGCCGACGACGACGATAAAGCAGAGCCAGGGGAGAGGGCCTGTCGCGCTCTGCAGGGAGCCCGTGCTGGCCACCCAAGACCAGGAGCGCACAACGCGCACAGCATCCGCCAGCGGGGGGGCCTGGAGGGGGCGGAGGAAGGACCAAGGCCAGCGGGAGGCGGACGGCGCCAGCAGGGGGGCGGCCAGGAGGCGGGGGCGGCAGGACGACAACCGCAGGCTGGGGAGGCGGGGGGAAGGACGAGCCGCCGTAGAGGTTCCCGCCGCAGTCAGCGCCCGGGGGCGGAGTGCCGGGGCCGGGCGCAGAGGCTGGGACACCAGCGATGTGCTGCGGGGGCGAGTATAGCCACGCGAGATGTGGTTCTCGCCGCCACAACGGACACACACCGTGGGGTTGCTGCACTCGGCGGAGATGTGGCCCTCCCGGCCACAGTTGTAGCAGCAGCCGAAGAGCTCGGCAGGAAGGCGTGACTAAGGGCACGGCTTGGCCGTCGGTAGTGGCCGCGAGTGGCCAGGAAGGGGCGCCTTGGCGGAGGCCGAGGCCGAGCATCCGCCGCTCGCTTGCGTCGAGTCTGCCAGCCCGCTGGCGCCACAGGGGGGTACGAGAGGGGCCAGCCCCACCACCGCCGCCCTGGACGATAGGGCCAAAGGCAGGGCCCACGACCGGCATGACAACGATGGACCGGAGCTGCGGACGGGGGGCGGGACCGACAAAGGGGGGCCACACGAGAGGGAACCCGAGAGGGAGACGCGGGAGGCCATGAGCGCCTTGGGGTGGACGCCGCCTCCGGAGTGGAGGGCGGCGGGGAGAGGTGGCCGTCGGGGCCGGGTGGCCTCCAGCGCGGCGCGACGCTAGGGGAAGGAGAGCGCTAGGGGTGTAGTCCTACTTCGACAAAAGCGACCTCGCTCATTATGTAAATTAATCTTTGTTTTTTAGTTGATCTCATAAAATACCACTCCCAGCAATACATGTTAGGAACTGCGAGAAATCCTCCTACAAAATTTCCACTTATGGATATTGACATTGCAACGGTTGCAAACACTCCTGCAAAAAAATATATGAAAACACTGTTATGAAAACCCTCATTATAGACGGCTCCTGGAAAACTATTCTAGAATGCTTTGTTTTCCATATGTCAATTAGGCTTGTTGATGGGAGGCGACTAAAATAGAGACAACCTTTGTGGTAAAAGAATATAAAAACTATCCTGGATTGCACTTATTTTCAACTGATTTGTAGTAAAAAATAGGCCTAATATAAATATAGATAGACTTTGTGCTTATTATGAGCCGGGGGCCATGGACGAGGTTGGCCCCATCCAAGCTCCGCCACTACTGTATTGTCTGATTAGACATGAATGACACACATACTAGTTACAAAACTTGCATCGGCAAGTTGCAAAAAATTTATAGCCAAGCAAGGACATGTATCTCAAATCTGACAAACCAAATCGATTAGTTCTATTCTTTCACTACAACAGTTATTTCTATTGTACTCATCATGTGTTGATGACTATCGATCTTCTGAGCGCCAAAGCCAACCTAGAGTGGGTGATGGCTCTTGGTGTTCTTAGAAGACTCATGAGATGACCTAGAGTAATTGATGGGTCTAATCTTCTTCAACAACTTTAGAACCATATGTGATAAATTAATGGCAGGCAGCTTTTGTGAAGAATCGTCTGGGTTAACACTTATCATAGGCTTTCATGGACAGACATCTAGGATAAGTCTATCCTAGATGACTCACAACAGAGCCATGTGGGATAGATAGTCTTTTTCCAAGAGCCATTTGTGATATTTTTCAAGTTAGAGTAGTGAAATAATGAAGACTTGACAGATTGAGCTGAAGTGTTTGCATCATGGTTCCAAGTTTTGCATAATTGGGTCAATTATTCAAGCACGGTCATATAAAAATAGAGGGAGATAATGACTATTTTTTATTTGTGTTGTTTTCATCTACTTCTTACTTGCTCATGTGAAAAGTGGTTGTTATTGATAGTGATGCAAAGTTTGTAGCATGGTATTGTTGTTGACACATGATCCTTCAAAAGGTCCAGACAAGACTCTGCGGTGTGTACGAGGCCATATGTGAAGGTCCTTAAGCACTAACAAGGTTGACACATTGATGTGTTTAAATATGTCGAGTCACCTTCTAGAGCGTGGTTTACTCCTATCTTAGGAGTGGTGATGTGTGAAAAGCTCAATGAGTTGCTTCGGTACAAGAGATGAGAACTTTGACATTACCTCGATAAGAGAAGTGCTTGCCTAAGGGCTTGTTCTGATCTCCTCTAGCTTCCCAAAACTTCACAAATTCAGCTTCTCGGAGCTGCTTCTTGCTCCACGCAGCGAATCTAGCGATTCCCAAACGTTCGACGTCGAGCGTAGCTTCTCCCAGCACTGCAACCGAGCTGGGAGCTTGCTGGGCCTGTTTGGGCCGGTTGGAGGCAGCCCAACTTGGGCTATCGATCGAGAGAAGGAGCCCCGTACCAATTCGATCGAGGGAGTGAGGAGCGATATGTTATATGCGAGCATAGCGGTTCGATACGAAGGCACTTGGTGGTGGCAGCTTCATGTAAATAAGCCAAACTTCTCCTTTTCTAATTGGTGGAGCTGGGTCGACCGAGCTTCACGTTTTTACACTGCGATTTGGCTCAGCTCCTCGAAGTTAGCTTCTTGGATCAAAAGCGTTCGGGCTGGCTTCTCTTTGAAATTTTGGGAAGTTAGGAGCTGGAGGAGATCAGAATAGGCCCTAATGGCTCGAGCCCAGAAGATAAGACTGTGTCAAAACTCCCATCCTCTAGCCAACAGAGCCTTTTAAAGTCCTTGGATCTTGATTCCCGACCCCGGGCCTTTCAATGGCTCACTCGAGGGGTGTGTCTTTTCGTTATCCAAGGTATGGTGAATATGTTAGGTAATATGTGATATGGTAGTCTATGTTGAACCAGGTGAGAGAGTGTGTTCACATACCATGGTAGACCATCCTCTCATCTCTGCACTATAATGAGATTCTAACTTCTTCGGAAGCTCTAGGAATCAGACTAGTCATTCTTTGTTTCCCATCAGACTGCACCCGCACTGTAGGATTTAGTTTTCATGGAGCATGTGATGGGAGTACAGAACGTGGGCTCACATGTTATTTGCATGTTTGGATGGGCAGTAATCGTACTTGTTTATGTCAATTAACCTATAAATCATGCCAACTTTAACTCTTAGTAGAAATCTCGTGGTCAATTTTGTGTGGTTACTTCATTACTGGTTTATGCTCCAAAACTAAGCAATGCTTCATATGCATGGTACTGACTCTCCTGCCATCTATTTCAACATGCGCCCTGAAGCATTGCATATGTACGAATGTACCACTTGTGTAATGGTGAGAGTTATGAACTTTAGATTGTGATACATGGAAATTTATTTTGTTTCCCTCACTAGGCAATTTCCTTCCACATAACGATCAAACAACCTTAAGGTTATTTTTTACTTTATTTTTGAACCTGAACTTTATGGCTATTGTGTTGGAAATATGCCCTAGAGGCAAAAATAAATTAGTTATTATCATATTTCCTTGTTCATGATAATCGTTTATTATTCATGCTAGAATTGTATTGATCAGGAACTCAGATACATGTATGGATACATAGACAACACCATGTCAATAGTATGCCTCTAATAGACTAGCTCGTTGATCAAAGATGGTCAAGGTTTCCTAGCCATATACATGATATGTCATTTGATAACGAGATCACATCATTAGGAGAATGATGTGATGGACAAGACCCAAACTATAAACATAGCATATGATCGTGTCAGTTTATTGCTATAGTTTTCTACATGTCAAGTATCTGTTCCTATGACCATGAGATCATGTAACTCACTGACACTGGATGAGTACCTTGTGTGTATCAAACATTTCAATGTAACTGGGTGACTATAAACATGCTCTACAGGTATCTCCGAGGGTGTCTGTTGGGTTGGCATGGATCAAGACTGGGATTTGTTACTCTGTGTGATGGAGAGGTATCTCAGGGCCCACTCGGTAATACAACATAACAATGAGCCTTGCAAGCAATGTGACTAAAGAGTTAACCACATGATCTTGTATTAGAGAACGAGTAAAGAGACTTGCCGGTAACGAGATTGAACTAGGTATATAGATATCGACGATCGAATCTCGGGCAAGTAACATACCGAAGAACAAAGGGAACTTCACACGGGATTAACTGAATCCTTGACATAGAGGTTCGACCGATAAAGATCTTTGTAGAATATGTAGGAACCAATATGGGCATCCAGGTCCCGCTATTGGTTATTGACCATATAGGTGTCCCGATCGTGTCTACATAGTTTTCGAACCCGTAGGGTCTACACACTTAAGGTTTAGTGACGTTTCGGTAGTATTGAGTTATGTATGTTGGTGACCGAAGGTTTTTTGGAGTCCGGGATGAGATCCCAGACATCACGGGGAGCTCCGTAATGGTCCGGAGGTAAAGATTGATATATAGGAAGTCCCGTTTTGGTCACCGGAAAAGGTTCGGGTGTCACCAATAGTGTACCGGGGGTGGCAGGAGGGTTCCGGGGGTCCATCGGGAGGGGACACCCACTCCGGGGGTGCACATGGGCCTTAGGGGTGGCGCACCAGCCCTTAGTGGCCTGGGAAAGCCCGCCCCTAAGGGCCCATGCGAAGAGGAGAGAGGAGGGCCAAGTGGGGAGTCCTCCTAGGACTCCACCTCCCTTGTGGGAGGAGGAATCCTAGTTGGGGGAGGACTCCTCCCCCTAGGTTCGGCCGAATCCTCCTTGTGGAGGGTTTGAGGCTGCCTCCTCCCCTCATGTTTATTGGTGTTTTGCGTTGAGCATGAACATGATTAGATCATGTTTATTGCAATACGGTTATTCATTTAAGTTAGAGAATAATGGTTATTCTGTTTACATGAATAATACCTTCAATGGTCATGCACCCAGTGAGAATGGTTTGTTGAAATCTTGATCGTAGTATTACACATGTTCATAACATTGATGTCAAAAGACACAAAGTTAATAATGATAGTACCACATACTTGTGGCACTGCCGCTAAATGTCATATTGGTATAAAGCGCATGTAGAAACTCCATGCTGATGGATATTTGGACTCATTCGATTTTGAATCGGTTGAGACATGCGAACCATGCCTCTTGGGCAAGATGACTAAAGGACCCCGTTGGATGGAGCGGGCAAGTGATTCATTGGAAATGATACATGTTGATGTATGCAATCTAGTGAGTCTTGTAGCATGCAGTGGATATCGTTATTTTCTTACCTTCACTGATGATTTGAGTAGATATAGTGTATATTTACTTAATGAAACACAAGTCTGAATCGTTTGAAAGGTTCAAGCAAATTCAGAGTGAAGTTTAAAGATCATCGTGACAAGAAGATAAAAATGACTGCGATATGATCGTGGAGGTGAATATCTGAGTCACGAGTTTGGCATACAACTTAAGACAATGTGAAAGTTGTTTCACAACTAAATGCCACCTGGAACACCATAGTGTGATGGTGTGTCCGAACATCATAGTTATGCTCTATTGGACATGGTGCGTAATATGATGTCTCTTGTCGTTTTACTACTATAATTTTGGGGTTATGCATTAGAGACAACTACATTCACTTTAAATAGGGCACCATCTAAATCCGTTGAGATGACACCATGTGAATTATGGTTTGATAGAAACCTAAGCTGTCATTTCTTAATATTTTGGGATGTGACACTTGTGTGGAAAATGTTTTCACCTAATGAGGTCGAACCCAAGGCGGACAAATTGCATCTTCATAGAATACCCTAAGATCAGTTGGGTGAACCTTCAATCTCAGATCCTAGTGCAAAATGTTTGTTGCTTAAACGGATCCTTTCTCGAGGAAATGTTTCTCTCGAAAGAATTGAGTGGGAGGAAGATAGAACTTGATGAGGTTGTTGAACCTTTGTTCAACCAGAGAGTAGCGCAGCGCAGAAAGATGTTTCTGTGAAGCCTACGTTAGTTGAAGAGGAAGTTAATGATGATGATCATGAAGCTTCAGGATCAAGTTACTATCAAACTTCGTAGGTCGACAAGGATGTGTACTGCTCCTAAGTGGTACGACAACTCTGTCTTGGAGATCATGTTGTTGGACAACGATGAACCTACGAGCTATGGAGAAGCGATGATGGGCCCGGATTCCGACAAATGGTTAGAGGCCATGAAATCCGAGATAGGATCCATGTATGAAAACCAAGTGTAGACTTTGGTAGACTTGCTCGTTGGACGGCAGGTCGTTGAGTACAAATGGATCTTTAAAATGAAGACAGACACTGATGGTGAATGTCACTATTTGTAAAGCTCGACTTGTTGCAAAGATGTTTGTGACAAGTTCAAGGAGTTGACTACGATGAGACTTTCTCACTCGTAGTGGTGCTAAAGTCTGTTGGAATTATGTTAGCAGTTGCTGTGTTTTCAATTATGAAATCTGGCAGATGGATGTCAAAACATCGTTTCCTTAACGGTTTACTTGAGGAAAGGTTGTATGTGATACAACCAGAAGGTTTTTGTCAGGCCTAAGGATGCTAAAAGGTGTGCAAGCTTCGGTGATCCTTCCATGGACTGAAGCAAGCATCTCGGAGTTGGAATATATGCTTTGATGAGGTGATCAAAGTTTTGATGTTTATACAAAGTTTACGAGAAACTTGTATTTGCAATAAAGTGAGTGGGAGCACTATAGAATTTCTGATAAGTATATGTGGATGACATATTGTTGATCAGAAATAATGTAGAGTTTCTGGAAAGCATAAAACGGTCATTTGGAAAGTGATTTTCAAAGGAAGACCTGGATAAAGCTACCTAATTGTTGAGCATCAAAATCTATAGAGATAGATCAAGATGCTTGATGAGACTTTCAATGAGTGTATACCTTGACAAGATTTTGAAAGAGTTCAAAATGGATCAGCCAGAGAAATAGTTCTCGTCTGATTTGCAAGGTGTGAAGTTGAGTGAGACTCAAAGGTCGACAACGGCAGAAGAAAGAGAAAGGACGAACGTCGTCCCCTATGCCTTAGCCATAGGCTCTATATTATGCCATGCTGTGTACCGCACCTATGTGTGCCTTGCCATGAGTCTGTCAAGGGGTACAAGAGTGGTCCAGGAGTGGATCACTGGACAGCGGTCGGAATTATCCTTAGTAACCAGAGGACTAAGGAAATGTTTCTTGATTGTGGAGGTGATAAAGAGTTCGTCGTAAAGAGTTACGTCGATGCAAGCTTTAACACCTATCCGGATGACTAGTAGTAGCAATCTGGATACGTATAGTGGAGTAGCCATTTGGAAATAGTACCAAGTGGAGTGTGGTAGCAGTATTTACGGTTTGACATAGAGATTTGCAAAGTACACACGGATCTGAATATCGCAGACCCGTTGACTATAAGACCTCTCTCACATGCAAAGCATGATCGAGCCCCAAAACTCATTGGGTGTTAGATTCATAACAATGCGAATCACATGGTGATGTGAACTAGATTATTGACTCTAGTGCAAGTGGGAGACTGTTGGAAATATGCCCTAGAGGCAATAATGAATTAGTTGTTATCATATTTCCTTGTTCATGATAATCGTTTATTATCCATGCTATAATTGTATTGATCGGAGACTTAAATGCATGTGTGGATACATAGACAAAACCATGTCCCTAGTATGCCTCTAATGGACTAGCTCGTTGATCAAAGGATGGTTAAGGTTTCCTAGCCATGGACATGAGATGTCATTTGATAACGGGATCACATCATTAGGAGAATGATGTGATGGATAAGACCCAAACTACAAACATAGCATATGATCGTGTCAGTTTATTGCTACTGTTTTCTGCATGTCAAGTATATGTTCCTATGACCATGAGATCATGCAACTCACGGATATCGGAGGAGTGCCTTGTGTGTATCAAATGTCGCAACGTAATTGGGTGACTATAAAGGTGCTCTACAGGTATCTCCGATGGTGTCTGTTGAGTTGGCATGGATCGAGACTGGGATTTGTTACTCCGTGTGACGGAGAGGTATCTCAGGGCCCACTCGGTAATACAACATCACAATGAGCCTTGCAAGCAATGTGACTAATTGTTAGTTGCGAGATCTTGTATTATGGAACGAGTAAAGAGACTTGCCGGTAACGAGGTTGAACTAGGTATGGAGATACCGACGATCGAATCTCGGGCAAGTAACATACCAAAGAACAAAGGGAACGTTATACGGGATTAACTGAATCCTTGACATAGAGGTTCGACCGATAAAGATCTTCGTAGAATATGTAGGAACCAATGTGGACGTCCAGGTCCCGCCATTGTTTATTGACTGTAGAGGTGTCTCGGTCATGTCTACATAGTTCTCGAACCCGCAGGGTCTGCACACTTAAGGTTCGGTGACGTTTCGGTAGTGTAGAGTTATGTATGGTGGTTACCGAAGGTTGTTCGGAGTCCCGGATGAGATCCTGGACGTCACGAGGAGCTCCAGAATGGTCCGGAGGTAAAGATTCATATATAGGAAGTCCCAGTTTGGTTTCCGGAAAAGTTTTGGGCTCATCGGTAGTGTATCGGGAGTATCGGTAGTGTACCGGGAGTGCCGGTAGTGTACCGGGGGACCTCCGGGAGGGGTATTTCGACCCCAAGAGGTCCATGGGCTGTGGGAGAATAATAACCAGCCCTTAGTGGGCTGGGAAAACAGCCACAAAGGCCCATGGCGCAGGAGAGAAAGTCCTAAAGCAAAAAGTGGAAAATCAGCCAATAGGAGGCAATCCTACTCGAACTAGGATTGGAGGTGAAGTAGGATTGCTCCCACCTCCTTTTTCGGCCGACCCAAAGGCCTTGGCTGCCTCTCCTCTCCTCTCCTCCTATATATACTAGTGGATTGGGTGGTTTTTGGACAGAATTTCTGGCCACGTGCTACCCGTTCCACCGGTGCATAGTTTCTCCTCTAGATCGGTTTTCTGCAGCGCTTAGGCGAAGCCCTGCCGGAATTGCTCCACCACCATCACCGGAGTGCCGTCACGCTGCCGGTGAACTCTATCTCCTATCCACATCCTCTTGTTGGATCAAGACGGTGGAGATCGTCATCAAGCTGCACGTGTGCTGAACGCGGAGGTGTCGTCCGTTCGGCGCTAGATCGGAAGGACTGTGATCGAGATCGCGAGACGGTTCGTGATGTGATCACGGAACGGATCGTGATGAGTTCGCGGGATAGATCGTGATCAAGATCGTGAGATGGATCGTGATGAGATCGCGGGACGGATCGTGATGAGTTCACGGGACGGATCGTGATTGGATCGTGGGACGGATCGTGATGAGATCGCGGGACGCTCGGCGATTTGGATCGCGAAGATGTTCGACTACACCAACCGCGTTTCTTAACACTTCCCGCTTAGCGATCTACAAGGGTATGTAGATCCACAATCCCTCTCGTAGATGCTCATCACCATGGATAGGTTTGCGTGTGCATAGGAAAATTTTTGTTTCCCATGCGACGTTCCCCAACAGTGGCATCATGAGCTAGGTTGATGGTTCGATGAGATCTCGAGTAGAACACAAAAGGTTTGTGGGCGTTGATGCTTAGATTGCTTCCTCCCTTGGTCGGATTTTGGTTCAGCGGGATTGTGAGATGAAGCGGCCCGGACCAACATTACTCGTACGCTTACGAGAGACCGGTTCCCTCGATGCAACTTGTTGCTTAGATGGCTTGCAGGTGACAGTTTCTCTCACTTTAGTTGGATCGGATCCGACAAAGGCGGTCCTTGAGAAGGTTGAAAAGCAATCTATGTATCACCTTTGTGGTTTATGCGTAGGTGAGAATCGTTCTTGCTAGATACCCGTAGCAGCCACGTAAAACTTGCAACAACAATTAGAGGACGTCTAACTTGTTTTTGCAGGGTATGTTGTGATATGATATGGCCAATTACATGATGTGATATATGTGATGTATGAGATGATCATGTGATGTATAGATTATCACGACTTGCATGTCGATGAGTATGGCAACCGGCAGGAGCCATAGGGTTGTCTTTAATTATTGTATGACCTGCGTGTCAATCATTAAGCGCTATGTAATGCTTTACTTTATCGCTACGGTAGCAATAGTAGTAGAAGCATGCAGGGCGGGACAACCCCGATGGCGACACGTTGATGGAGATCATGGTGTCATGCTGGTGACGATGGAGATCATGCCGCTGCTTTCTAGATGGAGATCAAAAGCACAAGTTCATGGCCATATCATGTCACTTATGCTTTG
This sequence comes from Hordeum marinum, assembly GCA_022496015.1. Taxonomy (NCBI): domain Eukaryota; kingdom Viridiplantae; phylum Streptophyta; class Magnoliopsida; order Poales; family Poaceae; genus Hordeum; species Hordeum marinum. Next base: position 423,932,279 of record CM039678.1, on the reverse strand, counting down.
CATGTGATGTTAATCCTTTTTTATGCACCTTGTTTTGCTTAGGACGACGGTAGCATTATAAGGTGATCCCTCACTTAATTTCAAGATAAATTGTGTTCTCCCCGAGTGTGCACCGTTGCGAAAGTTCGTCGTGTTGAGACACCACGTGATGATCGGGTGTGATAGACTCTACGTTCACATACAACGGGTGCAAGCCAGATTTGCACGCGCAGAACACTCGGGTTAAGCTTGACGAGCCTAGCATGTACAGACATGGCCTCGGAACACAAGAGACCGAAAGGTCGAGCATGAGTCATATAGTGGATATGATCAACATAATGATGTTCACCATTGAAGCCACCTTAACTCACGTGATGATCGGACTTGAGTTGGTGAATTTGGATCATGTATCACTCGAATGACCCGAGGGATGTCAATTTGAGTGGGAGTTCTTAAGTAATATGATTAATTGAACTCATTATCATGAACATAGTCAAAGTGTCTTTGCAAATTATGTTGTAGATTACTAGCTCGCACTGTAGCTCCCTTGTATTTTTATATGTTCCTAGAGAAATAGAGTTGAAAGATGTTGGTAGCAATATTGCGGACTGGGTCCGTGATCTGAGGATTGTCCTCATTGCTGCACAGAAGGCTTATGTCCTTAATGCACCGCTCGGTGCGCCACCCCCTCTAGCGTCGTCTATAGATGTTGTGAACATCTCACAGGCACGTTTCGATGACTACTTGATAGTTTAGTGCGTCATGCATTACGGCTTAGAATTGAGGCTCGGAAATGTTTTGAACATCACGGAACATATGAGATGTTCTAGGAGCAGAGATTGTGATCTCAGGCTCGTGCCTGTGTTGCGAGATATGAGATCTCCAACAAGATTCTTTGCCTGTAAGATGAAGGAGAATAGCTCAATCGTTGAGCATGTACTCAGATTGTCTGGGTACTACAATCGCTTGAATCAAGTGGGAGTTGATCTTCCAGATAAGATAGTGATTGATATAGTTCTCCAAGTCACTGTCACTAAAGCTACTAGAACTTAGTGATGAACTATAATACACCAGGGATAGAAGTATTGATCCCTGAGCTGTTCGAGATGTTTGACACCGTGAAGGTAGAAATCAAGAAGGAGCGTCAAGTGTTGATGGTTAATCAAACCACTAGTTTCGAAAAGGGCAAGAGCAAGGAGGGAAACTTCATGGATAGCAAGTCAGTTGCTGCTCCAGTGAAGCAACCCAAAGTTGAACTCAAACCCGAGACTAAGTGCTTCTATTATGAGGTGAGAGGTCGCTGAAGCGGAACAACCCTAGATAGTTGGTAGATAAGAAGGCTGGCAACATCGACAGAAGTATATTTGATATACGAGTTATTGATGTGTACCTTGCTAGTACTCTTAGTAGCACCTGGGTATTGGATACCGGTTCGGTTGCTAAATGTTAGTAACTCGAAATAAAAGCTACGGAATAAACGGAGAACTAGCTAAGGGTCAGGTGACGATATGTGTTGGAAGTGTTTCCAAGGTTGATGTGATCAACATCGCACGCTCTCTCTACCTTCAGGATTAGTGACGAACCTAAATAAATGTTATTTGGTGTTTTGCGTTGAGCATGAACATGATTAGATCATGTTTATTGCAATACGGTTATTCATTTAAGTTAGAGAATAATGGTTATTCTGTTTACATGAATAATACCTTCAATGGTCATGCACCCAGTGAGAATGGTTTGTTGAAATCTTGATCGTAGTATTACACATGTTCATAACATTGATGTCAAAAGACACAAAGTTAATAATGATAGTACCACATACTTGTGGCACTGCCGCTAAATGTCATATTGGTATAAAGCGCATGTAGAAACTCCATGCTGATGGATATTTGGACTCATTCGATTTTGAATCGGTTGAGACATGCGAACCATGCCTCTTGGGCAAGATGACTAAAGGACCCCGTTGGATGGAGCGGGCAAGTGATTCATTGGAAATGATACATGTTGATGTATGCAATCTAGTGAGTCTTGTAGCATGCAGTGGATATCGTTATTTTCTTACCTTCACTGATGATTTGAGTAGATATAGTGTATATTTACTTAATGAAACACAAGTCTGAATCGTTTGAAAGGTTCAAGCAAATTCAGAGTGAAGTTTAAAGATCATCGTGACAAGAAGATAAAAATGACTGCGATATGATCGTGGAGGTGAATATCTGAGTCACGAGTTTGGCATACAACTTAAGACAATGTGAAAGTTGTTTCACAACTAAATGCCACCTGGAACACCATAGTGTGATGGTGTGTCCGAACATCATAGTTATGCTCTATTGGACATGGTGCGTAATATGATGTCTCTTGTCGTTTTACTACTATAATTTTGGGGTTATGCATTAGAGACAACTACATTCACTTTAAATAGGGCACCATCTAAATCCGTTGAGATGACACCATGTGAATTATGGTTTGATAGAAACCTAAGCTGTCATTTCTTAATATTTTGGGATGTGACACTTGTGTGGAAAATGTTTTCACCTAATGAGGTCGAACCCAAGGCGGACAAATTGCATCTTCATAGAATACCCTAAGATCAGTTGGGTGAACCTTCAATCTCAGATCCTAGTGCAAAATGTTTGTTGCTTAAACGGATCCTTTCTCGAGGAAATGTTTCTCTCGAAAGAATTGAGTGGGAGGAAGATAGAACTTGATGAGGTTGTTGAACCTTTGTTCAACCAGAGAGTAGCGCAGCGCAGAAAGATGTTTCTGTGAAGCCTACGTTAGTTGAAGAGGAAGTTAATGATGATGATCATGAAGCTTCAGGATCAAGTTACTATCAAACTTCGTAGGTCGACAAGGATGTGTACTGCTCCTAAGTGGTACGACAACTCTGTCTTGGAGATCATGTTGTTGGACAACGATGAACCTACGAGCTATGGAGAAGCGATGATGGGCCCGGATTCCGACAAATGGTTAGAGGCCATGAAATCCGAGATAGGATCCATGTATGAAAACCAAGTGTAGACTTTGGTAGACTTGCTCGTTGGACGGCAGGTCGTTGAGTACAAATGGATCTTTAAAATGAAGACAGACACTGATGGTGAATGTCACTATTTGTAAAGCTCGACTTGTTGCAAAGATGTTTGTGACAAGTTCAAGGAGTTGACTACGATGAGACTTTCTCACTCGTAGTGGTGCTAAAGTCTGTTGGAATTATGTTAGCAGTTGCTGTGTTTTCAATTATGAAATCTGGCAGATGGATGTCAAAACATCGTTTCCTTAACGGTTTACTTGAGGAAAGGTTGTATGTGATACAACCAGAAGGTTTTTGTCAGGCCTAAGGATGCTAAAAATGCGTCCTTGGTCCACTTGGGAGCAATCGGTTGGCCAACTTTTGCGACTTCTGTGATCGTGAACCTTTCATCCTGGCGCAACCTTTTCTTTGGGGCTCGTCTCCTTACCTCGCCGGACGTTACAACTGTTGAGGATCCCTCCTCCGTTCGGTCACCAGAGCCGTGATCATGATCTCCTTCCTCCGCCATTCATTCACCGAAGTCATCATGGTCTCTTGCCTCCTCCATTGTTGGATCACCGGAGCCGTCACCCTCTCCTTCCTGACCATCGGGGTCGTTGAGATACGACAAGGGATCACCTCCGGCACGGATAATATCCCCCAACGAGTCTTCTTGTTCTATGTCTCTGTGATCCATAGTTTCTACAAATATTACGACATGGCAATATACAAACATAAGATATGCAAATCAATACAAGGCAATGCAACAATACGATCATATAATATCACTAATACATCATCGAATAGTATCACTAATACATCATTGAATATTATCACTAATACATCTCGAATATTATTATATAATATCACTAATACAGATCTAATTGACGTATCGCGGCGCAGGAGGTGGACACTCAAAGAGAAGGAACTATGACAGGATCATAGCTCAGGTGAGATCCCTGAAGAACCTGCCAGGTATTGGAGAACCTGGCATCCAATGCAGCCATGTAGCATCATCCGTGTCCGTCCTCCTCCCTGACAGAGCGACGTACCACCTCCGCAGGGAGCGGCTCCCTCAGCACCAATAGTGGTCCACGCGACTACCACCAAAGAACCTCCGGGTCGACGACGGGACCCTGATTTCTCACCAAGATGGGCGCCCCGGAAGGCAGCACCTGCCAGTGCCAACCCGGCGGAGCCCAGTCTCGGACATGTTGTCACCTCTCAAGCAGGTCATCACCGGTGCCGAGTCGACGACGAGGATGCGTGCCCGGCATCATCGACGGTGATAACAAATTCTACAACTATTTAAATTCCTACTATTTAATAAACTTTAATAAAGATGATTGCATTTGACAACTATGACAATAATAACATATTTAACAACAATGACACATTTTCTACTTAAGAGATCGTCGGGGACTCCTCCCCGGCGATCGTCGGGACTCCTCCCCGACGATCCTCGGGAATTCCTCCCCGGCGATCCTAGGAGACTCCTCGGGGTTCGCAGACTCGGGACTCGGGTTCGGCGACTCGAGACTCGGGACTCCTCAACAACTAAAACTAGAACTTCTTTACAACTAAAACAACTAATAAAAAACTAAAACAACTAATAAAACAAACTAAATAAAACTACAACAACTAATAAAAAACTAAAAAACTAATAAAAACCTAAAACAATTAATAAAAAAACAAAAACTAAACAAGCTCGGGGGCAGGGTAGCGGCGCCGACGGCGCCGGCGATGGCAGCACATGCGGCCGTGGTGGCGAGGGACGGGGCAGGCTAGTGGCGCAGGCGCACACGGCCGCGGTGGCCCTGGAGGAGGGGGCAGGAGCTCACCGGCTCCGACAAGCTCGAAGAGGAGGCGCGGGCGGCGGCGACGGGGCTCGAGGAGGTGGCGCGGGCGGCTACAACGTCAACGAGGACGAGGAGACATGCAGGGATGGGCTCGGGGCAGCGGCGAGGTCAAGCTCGGGGGCGGCGGTGATGAGAGCATGGGCTCAAGGGCGGCGGCGACGGCGGAGACGACGAGGACGGGCTCGGGGGCGGCGGCGAAGACGAGTAGCCTGGCAGTGTCAAGGCGAAATGGGAGAGGTTGGGGGAGAATTCGACAACTCCCGCCTTATATGCGAACAACTTTGGTCTCGGTTGGTGGCTCCAACCGGGACTAATGCCCCCCTTTAGTCCCGGTTGGATCCAGCAACCAGGACTAAAGGTCAATTTCTGCAGCCCAACGGGCGGGAAGCAGAGACTTTTGGTCCCGGTTGGTGGCTCAAACCGGGAATAAAGGGGGCATTGGTCCCGATTGGTGGCTCGAACCGGGAAGAAAGGGTGGCATTGGTCCCAGTTCGAGCCACCAACCGGGACCAAAGGCATGTGTCTGCCATAGCCGCGGTGCGGTTTGATGTTTAGTCCCACCTCGCCAAGCGAAGGGCGCCCGGGCCAGTTTATAAGCCCCATCGCGGCTGCAATGTTGAGCTCCTTTCTAAAGCAGGCCTATGGGCCTAGATATGAAAATAGATGTGAATTTAAAGAGAAAATTCAACCTAAATTCAAAATGCTAGTTAGGCGCCTAACTACACTTTGAATTTAGGTTGAATTTTCTCTATAAATTTGCATCTGTTTTTTACGTTATTTTTTTGCATATTAAAAGTTCTTAACAAAAAATAATTTATGAATATTATTTTTGCTATTAAAGTTTTTAACAAAAATAACTTTGATAATTTTAGTTGCATCAATTTTATATAATATCAAGTTAAATAACTTTTATCGGACGGAAACACGTCTATTACAAATTGATTTCAATTTTTTAAACATATTTGAACTCAACACTTTTTCTGCATTCAATATGCACCATTCAAAGCCACGTCATCACTTTTCAACCCTTTTCTGACTTCATTTGCTATTTTTCATGCATTTCATGATTTATTTTGAGCTAAAATGACCCTGAATTGAAAAGCACTGCAATTGAACTCTGAAATGGTTGAAAGTTGGCATGGTATCATCATTTCGCCCACATAGTATGTGCTAAAAAGTTGAGAGGGTTACAGCAAAAACTGGATGCACTTCGTGTACCAAATGGACAATCTCTTTCGAAGTATCAGGGTTCCGGACGAAAACTCATCTGTTACAAAAGGCATTTCATTTCTTGACATGTAAGTGCAGTGATATTATAGATCAAAGCCATCATCACAATAGTTGTGAAGAGAAAGTCTTCACTTTTTCTTCGCGTGTGTCCCTTGCTTATTGTGCCGTAACCATGGATAATCTTCATCGTTTAAGAGGGTGCTTGGGTCAGCCTTCACTTCGAAGGGAGGAATTTCACGAAACTTCTCATAATCTACAGACATGTCTGTCTTGCCCTCCACTCCCATGATGTGTCTTTTCCTTGAAAGAACTATCTGGTGCTTTGGCTCATCATATGATGTATTCGCTTCCTTATCTTTTCTTTTTATCAGTTTGGTATACATGTCCTTCACATAAAAAACATGCGCCACATCATTGGCTAGGACGAATGGTTCGTCTGTGTACCCAAGATTGTTTAGATCCACTGTTGTCATTCCTTACTGTGGGTCTACCTGTACCCCGCCACTTGACACTTTGACCCATTTGCACCGAAACAAAGGGACTTTAAATCATGTCCATAGTCAAGTTCCCATATGTCCACTATGTAACCATAATACGTGTCCTTTCCCCTATTGGTTGCCGCATCAAAGTGGACACCATTGTTTTGGTTGGTGCCCTTTTGATCTTGGGCGATCGTGTAAATGCATTCCCATTTATCTCGTACCCTTTGTAAGTCGATATAGTCGAAGATGGTCCCCTGGCCAGCGTGTACAACTCATGTGCAATAGTGGTGTTACCCATGAGATGTGTTTGCAACCATCTGCCGATAGTCCTGATGTGTTCAAATGTAATCCAGTCATCACACTACTTCGGGTGTTTGGAGCGCAGAATATTCTTGTGTTCATTGACATACGGGGTCGCCAAGGTAGAATTGTGTAGAACTGTGTAGTGTGCTTGAGACCAAGAATGCGCGTCCCTACATATTATTGAGTCTGGTCCTAGCATCCCTTTTCCAGTTAGTCTCCCCTCATACCGCGGTTGAGGGAGACCAATCGGTTTAAGGTCAGGAAAGAAGTCAACACAAAACCGAATGACCTCCTGTTGATGGCCCGTGGAGATGCTTCCTTCTAGCCTAGCACGGTTACGGACATATTTCTTTAAGACTCCCATGAACCTCTCAAAGGGGAACATATTGTGTAGAAATACAAGTCCCAGAATGCTAATCTCGTCGACTAGATGAAGTAGGACATGCGTCATGATATTGAAGAAGGATGGTGGGAACACCGGCTCGAAACTGACAAGAAATTGCACCAAACACTCTTTAACCTCGGTAGGATTTCTGGATCGATTACCTTCTGAGAGATTGCATTGAGGAATGCACATAGGTTCACAATGGCTAATTGAACGTTTTCTGGTAGAAGCCCCCTCAATGCAACCGGAAGTAGTTGTGTCATAATCACATGGCAGTCATGAGACTTTAGGTTCTGGAACTTTTTTCTGTCATATTTATTATTCCATTTATATTCGACGAGAAGCCAGACGGGGCCTTCATACTGAGCATGCATTCAAAGAAGATTCCCTTCTCCACTTTTGTAAGAGCGTAGCTGGTAGGACCTTCATACTGCTTTGGATGCATGCCATCTTTTTCGTGCACAAGTTGCTGGTCCTCCCGTGCCTCCGGTGTATCTTTGGTCTTCCCATACACTCCCAAGAAGCCTAGCAGTTTCACGCAAAGATTCTAGGTCTTTGCAATAGGGTAGGTCCCAAAATATAGATTTCTTCTTCCACATGGGTGCGCGTCCCTCAGCGTCACTAGGAACAAATAGTCCACCACGACCCTTTCCAAAGAATACTTGTAAATCATTGACCATATCAAGTATGTGATCACCAGTACAAAGGGCGGGCTTGTTCCGGTGATATGCCTCACCTTTGAAATGATTTCCTTTCTTTCGACATTAATGGTTGGTCGGAAGAAATCGACAATGCCCCAAGTACACATTCTTCATGCATTTGTCCAAATATATACTTTTGGTGTCATCTAAACAATGCATGCATGTGTGGTATCCCTTGTTTGTCTGTCCTGAAAGGTTACTGAGAGCATGCCAATCGTTGATGGTTACAAACATTAACACATGTAGGTCAAATTCGTCCTGTTCGTTCTCATCCCACACACGTACACCTTTTCCATTCCATAGCTGTAAAAGTTCATCAACTAATGGCCTTAGTTACACATCAATGTCATTGTCGGGTTGCTTAGGGCCTTGGATGAGCACTGGCATGATAATGAACTTCCGCTTCATGCACAACTAAGGAAGAAGGTTATACATACATAGAGTCACAGGCCATGTGCTATGATTGCTGCTCTGCTCCCCAAAAGGATTAACACCATCTTCACTTAAACCAAATCATACGTTCCTTGGGTCACCTGTAAAGTCCCTCCACTTTATCTCGATCTTTCTCCACTGCGACCCATCAGCGGGTACTCTCAACTTCCCTCTTTCTTATGGTCTTTTCTAGGCCATCACATCAACTTGGCATGCTTTTTGTTTCTGAACAGACGTTTCAACCGTGGTATTATAGGAGCATACCACATCACCTTGGCAGGAACCCTCTTCCCGGTGCGCTTGCCCTCAACATCACTAGGGTCATCTCGCCTGATCTTATACCGCAATGCACTGCATACCGGGCACGCGTTCAAATCCTCGTATGCACCGCGGTAGAGGATGCAGTCATTAGGGAATGCATGTATCTTCTACACCTCCAATCCTTGAGGGCATAGAACCTTCTTTGCTTCATACGTACTGTCGGGCAATTCATTATCCCTTGTAATCTTCTTCTTCATTATTTTCAGTAGCGAACCAAATCCCTTGTCAGATACACCATTGCCTGCCTTCCATTGCAGCAATTCTAGTGTGGTACCGAGGTTTCTGTTGTCATCTTTGCAATTTGGGTACAACCCTTTTTTGTGATCCTCTAACATGCGATCGAACTTCAACTTCTCCCTTTCACTTTCGCATTCTCTCTGTGCATCAACGATGACCCAGCGAAGATCATCATCAGGCACATCGTCTGGTTCCTCTTGATCTTCAGCTTCCCCCATTGAAGCATCACCGTATTCAGGGGGCGGATAGTTGTCATCGTCCTCTTCTTCTTCGTTGTATTCCATCATAATCCCTCTTTCTCCGTTCTTGGTTCAAACATTATAGTGTAGCATGAAACCCTTCTCAAGCAGGTGTAAGTGAAGGGTTTAGAGTTGGAGTAATCCTTCGTATACCCACAGACAGTACATGGACAATGCATAAAACCATTCTGCTTGTTTGCCTTAGCCACTTCAAGAAAATTATGCAGGCCCTTAATGTACTCGGAGCTGCGTCGGTCACCGTACATCCATTGTCGGTTCATGTGCGTGCATTATATAATTAAGTATATCAAAAACCATTACAGAATATCATGAATAGAGAAGTGACCAAATTAATAGAAGTTCATCATCACATTAAAACAAAAGTACAGTAGTGACCAAAATAAAAACATAAAGTTCATACATAATTCTCATTGAACAACATATAGCTCTCTAGGGCATCTAATTAAAACATACATTGAAACTATGTAAAACATTTAAATGCAACAACAAATGTGATCATAACCGCAACTAAGGTACCAATTGATCCAACATCATCATGATACGAAGCCTCGGTATGAATGGCATATTTTCTAATCTTTCCAGTCTTCAAGTGCATTGCATCCATCTTGATCTTGTGATCTTCGACGATATCGGCAACATGCAACTCCAATTCCATCTTCTGCTCCTCAATTATTTTCAAGTTTTTCTTCAAGTATTTTTTCTTTTTCAACTAAATTTAACCTCTCGACAAGAGGGTCAGTTTGAATTTCCGGTTCACATACCTCCTAGATAAAAACATCTATGTCACGTTGGTCAGCATAATTGTCATAAACACTAAATGAAACAAATAGTTATAAAAGATAATATACCACATCCGATCATAAACAGGACGAGGGCCGGCGGGGGCGGATACCAAAGCCATGGCATTATATAATAACAAACAATAATAAAAGTAAGAAAATTGTACAAGTATCTATCTAAATCATACAAGTAAGAATTTGTTTTTCCTTTTACAAAGAAGATAAGAACAAGAGGCTCACCACGACGGTGCCAGTGACGAGATCGGCACGAGCGATCGATGGAGGTGAGAACAGGGACGGGATAGGACAGACCGGCAAACCTAGACAAATCTTGATGAAAATGGATCTTGGAGGTCGAGCTTGGAGAGGAGAAAGCTTAAGTGTGGCTCGGGCATTTCATCGAACACCTCATGTGCATAGGAGGTGAGAGCTAGAGCAACACACACCTGCACACGTCGGCGGCCAAAAAACAGAGTGAGCGGGCAGGGGCGGGGTGGGGGTATATATAGGCTTATATATTTAGTCCCGGTTGGTGGCTAGAACCGGGACAGAATACTGACCTTTGGTCCCGGTTCCAGCTACCAACCGGGACTAAAGGTGTTGGGTAGGAGCGAGGCCCATTGGTCTTGGTTTGTGGCTGGAACCGGGACCAAAAGTGTCAGACGAACCGAGACCAATGGCCTCCGAGGCCCTGTCGGTGCCCTGGCCTCATGAACCAGGATTGATGGAACCTTTGGTCCTGGTTCGTAAGTGAACCGGGATTAATGACCTTATCCTGGCATCAACCAAATCCCTATTTTCTACTAGTGTCATGTTTTCTATAGAATATCATGACTTGCGTGTCGATGAGTACAGCAACCGGCAGGAGCCATAGGGTTGTATTTAATTATTGTATGACCTGCATGTCAATCATTAAACGCTATGTAATGCTTTACTTTATCGCTAAACGGTAGCAATACTAGTAGAAGCATAGTAAGCGCGACAACCCCAATGGCAACATAATGATGCAGATCATGGTGTTATGCATGTGATGATGGAGATCATGTCACTTATGATTTGCATGTGATTTTAATCCTTTTATGCGCCTTGTTTTTCTTAGGACGACGGTAGCATCATAAGGTGATCCCTCACTAAAATTTCAAGATGAAATTGTGTTCTCCCCGAGTGTGCACCGCTGCGAAAGTTTGTCGTTTCGAGACACCAGATGATGATCGGATGTGATAGACTCTACGTTCACATACAACGGGTGCAAGCTAGTGGTGCACGTGTAGAACACTCGGGTTAAACTTGACTAGTCTAGCATGTATAGACATGGCCTCGGAGCACAAGAGACCGAAAGATAGAACATGAGTCATATAGTAGATATGATCAACATGGAGATGTTCACCATTGAAACCACCTCATCTCACGTGATGATCGGCTTTGGGTTGGTGAATTTGGATCATGTAACACTCAAATAACCTGAGGGATGTCAATTTCAATGGGAGTTTTTAAGTAAAATGATTAACTAAACTCCTTATCATAAACATAATATAAAGTTGTCTTTGCAAAATTATGTTGTATAGCTTGTGCTGTAGCTCCCCTGTGTTTTTGATACGTTCCTAGAGAAAATAGAGTTGAAAGATGGTGGTAGCAATTATGCGGACTAGGTTCGTGATCAGAGGATTATTTAGTTGCTGCATAGAAGGCTTATGTTCTTAATGCACCGCTTGGTGTGCCACCCCCTCAAGCGGCGACTGTGGATGTTGTGAACATCTGACAGGTACGTTTTGATGACTACTTGATAGTTCAGTGTGTCTTGCATTACGGCTTAGAATTCAGGCTCCAAATACGTTTTGAACATCACAGAGCATATGTGATGTTCCAAGAGCCGAAATTAGATTTCAGTCTCGGGCCCGTGTTGAGAGGTATGAGACCTCCAACAAGATTCTTTGCCTGCAAGATAAAGGAGAATAGCTCAATCAGTGGGCATGTGGTCAGATTGTCTGGGTGCTACAATCACTTGAATCGATTGGGAGTTGATCTTCCATATAAGATAGTAATTGATATAGTTCTCCAAGTGACCGCCACAAAGCTACTAGAGCTTCGTGATGAACTATAAACATGCCAGGAATGGAAAATACGATCCCTGAGCTATTCGCGATGTTTGACACCGCGAAGGTAGAAATCAAGAAGGAGCATCAAGTCTTGATGGTTAGTACAACCACTAGTTTCGAGAAGGGCAACGTCAAGAAGGAAAACTTCATGAATGACAAGCCAGTTGCCACTCCATTGAAGAAACCCAAGGTTGAACCCAAACCGGAGACTACGTGATTCTATTATGAGGAGAATGGTCGCTGAAGCGGAACAACTCTAGAAACATGGTAGATAGGAAGGCTGGCAACGTCAATAGAAGTATATTTGATATACGTGTTATTGATGTGTACCTTACTAGTACTCCTACTAGCACTTGGGCATTAGATACCGGTTCAGTTGCTAAATGTTAGTAACTCAAAATATGGTATAAATGGAGACTAGCTAAGGGCGAGGTGACGATGTGTGTTGGTAGTGTTTCCAAGGTTGATGTGGCACCATCGCGCGTCCCCTCTATCTTCAGGATAAGTGTTAAACCTGAATAAATGTCTTTTGGTGTTTGCGTTGAGCATGAACATGATTAAATCGCGTTTATTACAATAGGGTTATTCATCTAAGTCAGAGAATAATGGTTATTCTGCTTACATGAATAATACCTTTAATGGACATACACTCAATGTGAATGGTTTATTGAATCTCGATGGTACTGATACACATGTTCATAATATAGATGCCAAAAAGATGCAAAGTTAATAATGATAGTACCACATGAAATGATCGATATGGTTGACTAGAGGGGGGTGAATAGGCAACTAACACTTTTTAACTTTTCCTTAATAATTTAGGCTTAGCATCAAATAAGTTGGCTAGATGTGCAACTAGATGAATAACCTATATGATGCTAAACACAACAAGTACACAAGCAAGCAAGGGATACAACACAATAATAGCTTGCAAGAAGTAAAGGTACAAGATAACCAAAAGTGGAGCCGGTGGAGACGAGGATGTGTTACCAGAGTTCCTTCCCATGTGAGGAAGTACATCTCCGTTGGAGCGGTGTGGAGGCACAATGCTCCCCAAGAAGCCACTAGGGCCACCGTATTATCCTCACGCCCTCACACAATGCGAGATGTCGTGATTCCATTATTGGTGCCCTTGAAGGTGGTGACTGAACCTTTACAAACAAGGTTGGGGCAATCTCCACAACTGAATTGGAGGCTCCCAACAACACCACGAAGCTTCACCACAATGGAATGTGGCTCCAAGGTGACCTCAACAGTCTAGGGTGCTCAAACACCCAAGAGTAACAAGATCCGCAAGGGATTAGTGGAGGGAATCAAATTTCTCTTGGTGGAAGTGTAGATCAAGGCCTTCTCAACCAAACCCTAGAAAATCAACAAGTTTGATTGGCTAGGGAGAGAGATCCGGCTAAAATGGAGATTTGAGCAACAATGGAGTTTTGGGGAGGAAGAGGTAATCTTCTTGAGGAAGAAGACCTCCCTTTTACAGTGGGGGAAAAGATTCAACCGTTATCCCCACCCTCAGCCCCGCGCGATGCGGTACTACCGAAGCAGACCACGGTACTACCGCAAGGGCTTGCGGTACTACCGTTGTGACCTGCGGTACTACCGCTCGCACGGGAGTATCAATCTCAGGCCGAAAGCACTAGGCATCTAGCGGTAGAACCACCGGAGCGGTACTACCACGAGCTCATGCGGTACTACCGCACAGTCGGTAAAGACCAGCACTTGGAGGTGCACGGAAGAAAAAAATTACTTCCGTGCCTACCTCCGTTGAGGATGAAACTACGAAAAAGTCCGGCACAATAGTACCGGAACTGCATCACGGTACTACCATACTAGGGCAGATGTAAAACATTATATCCGTGCCTAGTACCGCAGGCGTACGTATTAGGGCAGGGGTCAGCGGTACTACCGCTCCCCTGAGCGGTACTACCGCGGGCTCCTGCAGTACTACCGCTCCCTTGAGCGGTACTATCGCTGGCCACTGAACACAAGTACCCCGCAGGCTACACTTTGCCCAGAAGAGGAAAACAGCTAGTGCTCCATCGAATTAAGGAAAGGTGGTGCAAACAGGATAGATGTGTACATGTTGATTCCTCCCAAACATTTCCGAAGCGGACCCCCTCTTGATAGTATGGCTTTCCTACGACTCAAATCCACTAGAAGGAAACGTAGAGACCAACCGTCTTCAATAAGCTCCAAGGGGCACCGAATTGTCTTGCGCCTAGACATGAGATATCTAAAATGCTCAATGCACACGATTAGTCCACAAAGGCATTGTCATCAATCACCAAAACCACCTAAGGAGAAATATGCCCTTACAATCTCCCCCTTTTTTGTGGATTGATGACAATACGGGATTTGCACAAAAAGATATAAAATGAGCACATGCAAACCCAAGATCTATAAAATATAGATAGGCTCCCCCTAGATGTGTGCATTCTATAGATATGCTTTGGAATGCAAGGCACACACACTTGGATCAACACTCCCCTATATTTTATAAACAATGCAATCCTTGTAACAGAATGAATATCACCAAGTACGGAAACAAGGCATAGCATGTGAGCATGAAGATAAGGGTACATATGAGACAGACTCAGAAGCTACGAATCATACTGGACAATAATAAGATAGGAGTGATAGCATATGTCTCACACCATATGATAGAGGAAGTTTCCTGGTCTCACACACAAACGACATAAACCAAAGTTCAACGAAAGCAAAGAGATGACGAAAAACACCGCAAATACTCGAAAATCCTACACTCTCTCCCCATTTGGCATCGAGACGCCAAAAAGGCAAAGAGGACACCTAACACATAGGTGGTAGCTCCCACGCAGAAAGATCAGTCATCTGGCTCCTACTTTGATGCGTCTGGGATGGACTCCGCATCTGAATCAGCCCACTGGAACTGCTCCTTCGCCATCCAAATAGCCTCAGGAGTGATGTCCTTCTTAGACCCACTGGAGATGGCCTCGCCAAGCTTCCTTAGAATCCGCTTGTCACGCTGGCGACTCTCCTTCTGAGAAACATGAGCCTGATACTGTCCCTTGTCTTGCATGCATAACAAGGTCTTCATCTTGTGAGAGAGCTTCTTGGACCAAGATGGCTCAAAAGACGGTGGCATATACGACTTAAAACTGTCATCTTTCTCCTCTTCGATCTCATCCTCATCAACCTCCATACGAGCAGGAGCTGGCTTAGTGGTGGTGTTGGCCCACTTGTCCTTCATACGCAGACGAATGGGCTCATGAAGAAACAGGTGCTCCTGAAGGTCCTCATCCGGAAGGGTCTTCTCCCAAGTAGTACGAATCAGGAGGAACATGTAGGGCCCATAAATGGGGACCTTACGATGAAACACAACAGTGCGAAGCTCAGTCCACATAATGTGAGACACATCAAGGGTGTCAAGTTCTTCAGTTCTTCCTTTCTCACATAGTAGCAACATATCCACCAGATAGGAGTGCACCTTGTCCTTGTCTCCCATGCGAGGAAACAGAGTGTTGCGAAAGATTTGGTGCATGACATCAAGAAATGGGTTGAGCACAGAAACGTGCTCACCAGAGGGTAAATTCTTCAGAATATAGTATGGCACGAGATGCTCCTTACGTGCTGGGTGGGGTTTGACGTGAGGGCGCAGTCCAACTAGCACATCAAGCCCCGCATCAGGAACATGCAGCAGATCCATGAAGTCCTTCCAGGTGGCAGACAACCTCTCTCCATTGGTCATCCAAGTCATGGTCCACTACTCATCAGTGTGGAAGTGGATAAAGGCAAAGAACTGACCCACAATCTCGACATGAAAGTCAAGGTGGAACGAGATGATGTCCTCGATAGCAAATGGCTCCACCAAACTTAGAGCCTCACCAAAGTATGTCGGGTGCTTTCTCATATGAGCCATCTCAATCCATTGGACAGGAACATATAGATTCTTCTTGCCCTTGATCACATCAATGTGGATGAGAAACTACTGCTTGGTCCAAAACAACTCATTGGCCCTAGAACGTTCCCTTGGTTTGACATAGGGGTCGATCAATCGTCAAGACAGAAACTCAGCTTGAGGCATGTCCTCATAGTTGTCAAGTGTCTCCTTGAGCTTGGATGCGGTCCGCTTGAAATGGCATGGCTGGGCATTGGATCCCTCAGGAGCATCTGGATTGCGAAGATGCTTTGAGCTAGTGTCATGAGAGGGATTCGAGCGTCTTGGAACGGAGCTGGAACCAGAGCCACCACCTATGGCACACAATGCAAACACAAGACACAAACGAAAAAGGTAAGGCAAAGACGAAAGCAGACACGAAAACCATGTAGAGGTGAGAATGAACAGGACAAAATGAGGTAGCTTCTGATTGAGCGGTAGTACCGGTGGTTCATGCGGAAGTAAAACAATTCTACCACTCCGGACGCGGTAGTACCACTGTGAGCGGTAGTACCATGGCGGGAGAGGAAGTAAAATTTTACTGCCGCCCAACGAGCGGAAGTAAAAAAATTACTACCGCTCCGGACGCGGTAGTACCGTGGCGAGCGATAGTACCATGGCAGGAGAGGAAGTAAATTTTTACTGCCACCCAACGAGCGGAAGTAAAAAATTACTACTGCTTAGGACGTGGTAGTACCGCAGTGAGCGGTAGTACCATGGCAGGAGCGAAAGTAAAATTTTACTTCCGCCCGATGAGCGGTAGTACCGCACCAGGTGCGGTAGTACCGCACGGGGCGGATTTCACATGAACACAGATCAAAGACCAGATCGGTACTACCGTAGATCAAAAGTTATCCCGTTGTATCCTATCAATACGCACTTCTACTGCACTAACACACTCAAACCATCCCCTCATGCACAGATTGGATCAGAAACACTAGACCAACTCATATTTCTCCTAAACCTAGATTCCAAAATAGAGAAGCAAAACAAGAAGGGTTCAGGGAAATACCGAGGTCCATGACAAGAGGGCGAGGTGGGGAACGATCCCACCAGAGGGAATGAGAGGAGGGTGGCCGGTGACAGAGATCCGGCGAGGTGCTCCGGTGCCGGTTGTGAGGAGGAGAGAGAGAAACGTGAGGGGAAGAGATAATGGGTATGGGGGAGGTTAAAACCCCCATGCCGGCTCTTAACCCCCACGCCCACTCGATGACACGATAGTACCGCGGTCATCACGGTAGTACCGCTCAACGAGCGGAAATAATTTTTTACTTCCGTGTGATAAGCGGTAGTACCGCTTCAGGAGCAGAAGTAATTGTTTACTTCCGAGATTTGGGGCGGTAGTACCGTGCTAGGAGCGCACTTGTGCAGGCACAGGGGCAGTCCAACTCCAGCGGTAGTACCGTGCTGCCCACAAAGTGCAAGTTTTCAGAGAGAAAAGAGAAGAAGAGAAAGAAAGGTTTTTTGTTCGCACAAAAACAAGAGACACGATAAGACAAAGATGCAAGTCCCAACAAGAGCATGGTCCAATGGAGTAGAAAGATAAAATAGGACCAAACAGTGAGCCACTACTTTTCATGAAGAGAGGGCGATGGCCCTAGAGCCACCTATGTTTGAGTCAAATGGTATGGCACCACGAAGAATTATCCTTCGTCCTATGACCAAGACTCATCTTTTTAAGCATAGTAACCATCAAAAATGGCGAATGTGAAAGACTTTGATTATTTTATGCATAATAGGAGGAGGGATAGTTCATTGAGAGAACTAGACTCCCCCTAAATCCATGCCTACACCTAGACAAGACATAATGATGAGTGTGGTGAGGTGTGCACTAAGTCAATCCACATTGCTCGAATCAATGATATTTAGCTCATGCCTTAACTCGCGAAATCTTGCTTCATCCAATGGCTTCATAAATATATCATAAAGTTGTTCGTTAGTGCTCAGATGGATAAGATTGATGTCTCCTCGCTTGACGTGTTCCCGAAGGAAGTGATGACAAATATCAATATGCTTCGTCTTGCAATGTTGAACTGGGTTGTTGGAGATCATAATGGCACTTTCATTATCACAGTAAAGAGGCACTTTGTCACAATTGACACCATAATCCTTTAAAGTTTGCCTCATCCAGAGAATCTGTGCGCAGCAACTTGCAGCAGCTACATACTCGGCCTCGGTGGACGAGAGAGAAACACAATTTTGTTTCTTTGAACAACAACTTACCAAAGACCGACCAAGAAATTGGCAGCCTCCGGAATTAGACTTTCTATCCACACGGTCTCCTGCCCAATCCAAGTCAGTATATCCAACAAGATCAAACGAAACCCCCCTTGGGATACCATAAGCCAAAGTTTGGGGTATGAGCCAAATATCGAAAGATTCACTTGACAACCACATGGTGACACTCCTTAGGTGCGGATTGAAATTATGCACAAATACCCACACTTAACATGATATCCAGTCTAGATGCACAAAGGTAAACCAAGGATCCAATCATGGAGCGATATACCTTTTGATCCACCGCTTTACCATTGGGATCGTTGTCAAGATGGCATTTGAGTGGCATAGGAGTGTTGGCCTTGGGAGGATTGAGCTCATCTATTTTGAACCTCTTGGGCATGTCTTGAGTGTATTAGCTTGATTGATGAAGGTACCTTGACTTCGTTGCTTGACTTTGAAACCAAGGAAGAACTTCAACTCTCCCATCATAGACATCTCAAACTTGTTTGTCATCAAAGTGGCAAATTCTTCATTGAAAACTTTGTTGGGAGAACCTCATCAACATATAGTTGGCATATGAACAAGTTCCCGTTGACCCTCTTTGTAAAAAGAGTGGGATCGATTTTCCTAACTTCGAACCCATGGTCTTGCAAGATCTCAGTAAGGTGCTCATACCATGCGCGTGGGGCTTGTTTAAGGCCATAGATAGCCTTATCGAGAACATATACGTGATTGGGGAACTTGGGATCCTCAAACGCCGGGGGTTTCTTGACATATACCAACTCCTTAAGAGGACCATTAATAAAAGCACTCTTGACATCCATTTGATATAATTTAAAGTTATGATGAGAGGAATATGCAAGCAACATGCGAATAGATTCAAGGCGAGCAACAGGAGCAAAAAATTCATCATAGTCGATACCCTCGACTTGGGAATATCCTTGTGCCACCAATCTTGCCTTGTTGCGAATGACAATACCATTTGCATCTTGCTTGTTTTTCAAGATTCATTTAGTTCCAATAACATTGTGGTTCTCCTTAGGTCTTGGCACCAACCGCCACACTTGGTTGTGCTCGAAGTTGTTGAGTTCATCGTGCATGGCTTCAACCCACTCCATATCCTCGAGCGCATCTTGAACCTTAAGGGGCTCAATGCAAGAAACAAACGCGTGATGTTCACAAAAGTTTGTTAATTGTATACGAGTGGTTAGCCCTTTTTGCAAGTCGCCATAGACGTTCTCCAATAGATGTTGTCTAACTTTGAGCTTGTCAGCATTCTTGGCGGCTCAGCTCTCTAAGATCTCCTCCATGGAAGGATGAGGGACAACATTCTGAGAGTCGTCATCTGGATGATCTTGAGCGTCTTCGTGAGCTTGATCTTGATCTTGAAGGAGATCTTGATCTTGAGCTTGCTCAGAGATGGGATCTTGATCTTGGGCATCACTTGGTGAAACACCATTATCAGTAGATTGATCTTGCCCTTGATCTTGTCCATGTGGTGGAGGACCTTCATTTTGTTCTTCGGAAGCGTGTGGGTCTTGCGTCGGTGATGGTTCCACTTGAATGGAACATTGTCCTTCTCCTTCAGCCACAAGGGGTTCCTCAACGGGTAGGAAGTATCCCACACCCATTCTTCTTATGGCTTGGGGAGGAATTTCATCACCTACGTCACAAAGACCACTTTGCTCCACTTGGGAGCCATTATTTTCATCAAACTCTACGTTACTCGTCTACTCAATGAGTCCCGTGGACTTGTTGAGGACACGGTAAGCATGAGAGTTTGCAGCATAACCAACAAATGTGCCCTCATGAGCTCTAGATTCAAGTTTAGACAAACGAGCACCTTTCTTGAGAATGAAACACTTACAACCGAACACTCAGAAGTATTTGAGGTTGGGTTTGTTCCTGGTAAGAATCTCATAAGGAGTCTTGTTCAAGCCTTTGCAGAGATAGAGCCGATTTGATGCATGACACGCTGTGTTGATGGCTTCGGCCCAAAAGTTGTATGGAGATTTAAACTCCGCCATCATGGTTCTTGCCGCATCCATCAACATCCGGTTCTTCCTCTCTGCAATACCGTTTTGTTGAGGGGTGTAAGGTGTGGAATATTGGTGCTTTATCCCTTCATCACTGAGAAACTCATTTAGGGTGTAATTCTTGAACTCAGTGCTGTTGTCACTTCTAATCATTAGAATCTTTGCATCATGTTGACGTTGGACTTCATTTGCAAAGTCGATAACAGTCTGTTGGGTCTCACTCTTCCTCTTTAAGATATATACCCAAGTATATCTCGAGTAATCATCCACAATCACCAAGCAATATCTTCTTCCACCAAGATCGTCAAAATATGGAGGGCCGAAGAGATCCATGTGAAGGAGCTCTAAGGTCCTCCTCGAGTAGATTGTAGTAGATGGACGATGAGCCTTTTCATGTAGCTTTTCTTCGATACAAGCACTGCAAGCACGATCTTTGGCAAAACTCACGTTTGTTAGTCCAAGAATGTGATCCCCTTTGAGGAGGCTTTGCAAAAATCTCATATTGACATGGGCTAGTCGGCGATGCCAGAGCCATCCCACATCAACTTTAGCCCTTAAGCAAGTCACGGTCTTAGTGGGTCGCTCCGAGAAGTTCACCACATAGAGACTGTTCTCGACATGCCCAACAAAAGCTACTTTAAGAGTCTTGTTCCACAAAAGGGTCACAGAGTCAATACCAAAGAAGGTACTAAAACCCATGATTGTGAGTTGATGAACAAAAAGTAAATTGTATGTGAGGGTCTCAACAAGCATAATGTTCTCTATGGAGAGTTCCGGAGAGACTATCCCCTTGCCAAGACCCAATACCTTTGAAATTGCATCATCACCAAATGAGACTTGGGTGGCCACAAATGTGTTAGGATGAACGTCCACCACCACGTCCTTGCTTCCGGTCATATGATTTGTCGCTCCACTATCAAGCAGCCATGACGTTCCTCCAGAAGTAAACCCCTACAAGAGATCAATGTTTGGTTTTAGGTACCCATTATTTAATGGGTCCTTTCATGTTAGCAACAAGGGTCTTAGGAACCCAAATACACCATTCAATGTACTCATAAGAAGAACCAACATATTTGGCATAAACATGCCCATCACTAGCACGGCACAAAACATAAGAGGGGTTAATGTCGCCGGTCTTATTGGGGTGGGTGTTCTTGTCCTTCTTGGCATTCCCAACTATAGCTTTGTATTTCTTCTTCTCATGAGGACCTTATCCTGCTCTTACAAAGGTTTCCTTGAGCGGTGGAACTTCCTTGGTGTTCACCTTCTTCTTGTTGTTGTTTTTGGGTGCAAACCCCACACCTTCTTTTGCCACAACTTCCTTTTGATTACTCAAAATGTCATTGAGCGTCTTCTCACCTTGGATACACGTCACCAAGCCCTTTTCAAGCTGCTCTTTTAGCTTAGCATTTTCCTTCACAAGATGTGCATGCTCACAACACGAGTTAGTAGTAGATGCATTATCAATTAGAATAAAAGGATGACACGTGGCAATCTCCTTAGTGAGTTTCACTTGGAGTTGATCATGCGACTCCTTAAGAGAGGCATGAGAACAATTCAACGCCTTGTGAGCATTGTCAAGTGTGTCAAGCTCATCCTTGAGTCAATCATGGTCAACCCCAAGTGCAACCTTTTCAGACTTGAGCACACGGTTAAGAACAATAGCATGATCATAATCTTTACGTAATTTAGCAAGGTCATCATTATGTGACTCCTAAAGAGTCATATGAAGACCTCTCTCTTCCTCAAGAGCAATAGATAGATCCGCTATCTTGTCGGCATAATCACGACTATGGCCTCTCAACTCCTCAAGAAATTATTCTTGAGACTCAATAGTGTCATGGGCCTCACCAAGTTGTTCCAAGAGAGCATCAAAGTGCTTCTTGGACTCTCCCTTGAGTTTACACATGAATTTGTCAAACTCATTTTTGTCCTCTTTCGCCTCCTCATGTTCATCCACACATTCTAGAGACGGAGTGTAAGATATAGAAGTCTTAATGTTTGAGGTTTTGGCATTCGAGGTTACCTTGGTGATACCTTTAGCCATGAGGCACCTCGCGACGATGTTCTCATTGGGGGCGTCGAAGAGTGACACCTTTCTTGGGGTAGAGGAAGCAATTGCCACGGATGCCATTGCCATTCCTTCACCCTTGTGTCTTCTTCATCAACATCATCATCCGAGGCATACTCTTCTTGAGCCACCAATACTTTGTGAGGAGCCTTCTTGATGAAGTTGGTTTTGTTGGGGAAGGACTTGGCCTTATCTTTGCGAATGAGCTTTCCACCATTGTCTTCTCTCTTCTCATATGGGCAATCCACCACAAAGTGACTCACATTACCACAGTAGTAGCATGTTCTCACACATTGCTTGCCCATACACCATTTGAGTTGTTCTTGGGGAAGTTGGGCCTTGTGTTTCTCTTGTTGCCCCAAAATTGTCTGGACGCAAGAGCCATGTGGTCATGATAGGCATATTTGGTGTCCTCGGGGCAACTCTCTTCCTCTACTTCTTCTTCTTCTTCCTGTTGACTGACCTTGGCCTTCAAAGCAAGATTGGGAGAGGATTTCTTTGACCGCTGAACACGAATGAGAGCATTGTCAGCTTTCGTGTTCAGGATGTTCATTGCAATAAATTCATCCAACACATCACTAGAAGACAAGGTGTGAAAGTCCAGCCTTTGACGGATGACAGCGGACATGGCCTTTTTGTAGGGCATGATGGCCTTCAGAAACTTACACTTGATCCCAGTATCATCCACATCCTTGCTTCCATGATCCTTGAGGGAAACAGCGAGAGTGGTTACCCTTCTATAGAGCTCACGCGGTTCCTCATCCTCTATCATCACAAACTCATCTCACTGATCAAGGACAACTTCATAGTTTGACTGCTGAATGCTTGAACTGCCCTTGTACATTTAGATGATGTGTTCCCAACACTCTTTAGAAACAGTGAAGGGTCGCAGGTGAGGTAGGTCTTTAGTAGGAATAGCAGCTTGGAGTATGAGCAAGGCGGAAGAATTTAGCTGTTTATCCGCTTGTTCTCTTGGAGTAATATTGCGTGGATCATGCGGATAGTATCCTTCTCCAATGACTCTCATGAGATGAATTGAGCTGTGATCTAAATGAGACTTGATACTGAAAACCCAGTTAGCAAAATCATACTTAACAAGTTTAGGAGGAGGACCGAGATTAACTATATGAGGTGGGTGCATCGGTCCTCCATAGACCATGGGAGAGGGAACTGAGGCAAAGCTCCCGACACATTAAATCCTTGAGAATGATTATCCTTGTCAGCACTAGCCCCCTCCTTACCGGAGTTGACATCTGATGTCGAGTTAGTGGGTTTAACCACTTGCACCGCATCGCTATACATTTTAAGAGTATTAAGGAAATCTTTGAACATGGATTGAACCTCGGTCGCCATGGAGGATTTGAGTAAGGACAAGGCCTCATTCAAATCCTCGCGTGAGACCGTGTTCACTCCCATGGCCTCGAGAAGTTCTCCCACACGCTCCTCTTCGCCAACCATACTCTTCGCGTGGTGAAACCCTTAATAAAGAGACGTGGCTATGGTACCAATTGAAAGGATCGATATGGTTGACTAGAGGGGGGGTGAATAGGCAACTAACACTTTTTAAGTTTTCCTTAACAATTTAGGCTTAGCATCAAATAAGTTGGCTAGATGTGCAACTAGATGAATAACCTATATGATGCTAAACACAACAAGTACACAAGCAAGCAAGGGATACAACACAATAATAGCTTGCAAGAAGTAAAGGTATGAGATAACCAAAAGTGGATCCAGTGGAGACGAGGATGTGTTACTGGAGTTCCTTCCCTTGTGAGGAAGTACGTCTCCGTTGGAGCGGTGTGGAGGCACAATGCTCCCCAAGAAGCCACTAGGGCCACCGTATTCTCCTCACGCCCTCACACAATGCGAGATGTCGTGATTCCACTATTGGTGCCCTTGAAGGTGGCGACCGAACCTTTACAAACAAGGTTGGGGCAATCTCCACAACTGAATTGGAGGCTCCCAACGACACCACGAAGCTTCACCATAGTGGAATGTGGCTCCGAGGTGACCTCAACCGTCTAGGGTGCTCAAACACCCAAGAGTAACAAGATCCACAAGGGATTAGTGGGGGGAATCAAATTTCTCTTGGTGGAAGTGTAGATCGAGGCCTTCTCAACCAAACCCTAGAAAATCAACAAGTTTGATTGGCTAGGGAGAGAGATCGGGATAAAATGGTGCTTTGAACAACAATGGAGTATTGGGAAGGAAGAGGTAATCTTCTTGAGGAAGAAGACCTCCCTTTTATAGTGGGGGAAAAGATCCAACCGTTATCCCCACCCTCAGCCCCGCACGATGCGGTACTACCGCAGCAGACCACGATACTACCGCAAGGGCTTGCGGTACTACCGTTGTGACCTGTGGTACTACCACTCGCACGGGAGTACCAATCTCAGGCCGAAAGCACTAGGCAGCTAGCGGTAGAACCACCGGAGCGGTACTACCGCGAGCCCATGCGGTACTACCGCACGATCGGTAGAGATCGGTACTTGGAGCTGCACAAAAGTAAAAAATTACTTTCGTGCCTACCTCCGCTGAGCATGAAACTACGAAAAAGTCCGGCACTGCATTATGGTACTACCGTACTAGGGCGGATGTAAAAAATTACATCCATGCCTAGTACCGTAGGCGTGCGTATTAGGGCAGGGGTCAGCGGTACTACCGCTCCCCTGAGCAGTACTACCGCAGGCTCCTGCGGTACTACCGCTCCCTTGAGCGGTACTACCGCTGGCCACTGAACACAAGTACCCCGCAGGCTACACTTTCCACAGAAGAGGAAAACAGCTAGTGCTCCATCGAAGTAAGGAAAGGTGGTGCAAACAGGATAGATGTATACGTGTTGATTCCTCCCAAACCTTTCTGAAGCGGACCCCCTCTTGATAGTACGGTTTTCCTACGACTCAAATCCATCGAAAGGAAACGTAGAGAACAAGCATCTTCAATAAGCTCCGAGGGGCACCGAATCGTCTTGTGCCTAGACATGAGATATCTGAAACGCTCAATGCACACGATTAGTCCGCAAAGGCATTGTCATCAATCACCAAAACCACCTAAGGAGAAATATGCCCTTATACCACATACTTGTGGCACTGCCGCTAAATGTCATATTGGTGCAAAGCGCATGAAGAAACTCCATGCTGATGGATCTTTGGACTCATTCCATTTCGAATCGGTTGAGACATGCGGACCATGCCTCTTGGGCAAGATGACTAAGACCCCGTTCACCGGTATGATGGCGCGGGCAAGTGACTTACTAGAAATGATACATGTTGATGTATGCGGTCCAATGAGTGTTGTAGCGTGCGGTGGATATCGTTATTTTCTTACCTTCATTGATGATTTGAGTAGATATGGGTATATTTACTTAATGAAACACAAGTCTGAAACGTTTGAAAAGTTCAAGCAAATTCAGAATGAAGTTTGAGATGATCATGGCAAAAAGATAAAATGTCTATGATATTATCGTGGAGGTGAATATCTGAGTTACGAGTTGGTACATAACTTAGGACAATGTGGAAATTGTTTCACCACTCACGCCACCTGGAACACCATAGTGTGATGGTGTGTCCGAACGTGGTAGTCGTGCTCTATTGGATATGGTGCGTACTATGATGTCTCTTATCGTTTTTCCACTATCATTTTGGAGTTATGCATTAGAGACAACTATATTCACTTTAGATAGGGCACCATCTAAAATCTGTTGAGATGACACAGTATGAATTATGGTTTGGCAGAAACTTAAGCTGTCATTTCTTAGATTTTGGAAATGTGATACTTATGTGTGATAAGATCGAACCCAAAGCGGAATAATGCATGTTCATAGGATACCTTAAGGAAATTAGTTGGGTCTGCCTTCTATCTCAGATCCAAGGGCAAAGTGTTTGTTGCTATAAATGAGTCCTTTCTAGAGAAAGAGTTTCTCTTAAAAGAATTAAGTGGGAGGAAAGTAGAATTTCATGAGGTTGTTGAACCGTCAATTCAGTTGGATAGTAGCATGACGCAGAAAGATGTTTCTACAAGCCTACACCAACTGAAAAGGAAGTTAATGATGATGATCATAAAGCTTCGGATCAAGTTACTATCAAACCTCGTAGGTCGACAAGGACGCGTGCTGCTCCTGAGTGGTACATCAACCCTATCTTAGAGGTCAAGTTGTTGGACAACGATGAACCTATGAGCTATGGAGAAGCGATGGTGGGCCCGGATTCCAACAAATGGCTAGGAGCCATAAAATCTGAGAAAGGATCCATGTACAAAAACCAAGTATGGACTTTGGTAGACTTGCCCGTTGTACGGCAGGTCATTGAGTACAAATGGACCTTTAAGAAGAAGACAGATGCTTGTGGTAAATGTCACCATGTATAAAGCTCGACTTGTCGCAAAGTAGTTTCTGACAAGTTCAAGAAGTTGACTACGATGAGACTTTCTCATCCGTAGCGATGCTAAAATCTGTTGGAATTATGTTAGCAGTTGCTACATTTTTTAATTATGAAATCTGGCAGATGGATGTCAAAACATCGTTTCCTTAACGGTTTCCTTAAGAAAAGGTAGTATGTGATACAACCAGAAGGTTTTCTTAGTCCTAAGGATACTAAAAGATATGCAAGCTCCAGCGACCCTTCTATGTGTTGGAGTAAGCATCTCGGAGTTTGAATATACGCTTTGATGAGGTGATCAAAGTTTTGGGTTTATACAAAGTTTCTAAGAAACTTGTATTTACAAGAAAGTGAGTGGGAACACTATAGAATTTCTAATAAGTATATGCGGTTAACATATTGTTGATCAGAAATAATGTAGAATTTCTGGAAAAGCATAAAGGGTTATTTGAAAGGGGTTTTTCAAAGAAAGACCTGGAATGAAGCTACTTAAATATTGGACATCAAGATCTATAGAGATAGATCAAGACGCCTGATAAGATTTTTCAATGAGTACATACCTTGCCAAGATTTTGAAAGAGTTCAAAATGGATCAATCCAAGAAGGAGTTCTAACCTGATTTGTAAGGTGTGAAGTTGAGTGACACTCAAAAGCTCGACCACGGTAGAAGAAAGAGAAAAGACGAAGGTCGTCCCATATGCCTTAGCCATTTAGATACATTATAACTGCACACTTTTCCTGTCCTCTCGGACTATTAGCATTTGTATCTGTTGGATTGTCACTTTTAGGCTTCCTTGGCCGTCCGATTGATTCTCAATCGCACATAAATCGCACGTACACGCTTGTTCCCAGCCTAAGAGCATCTCTAGTGGCTTGTCTAAATTTGATAGTTTATATCTTCATATAGACAATGTTATAACAATGGTGTAAATTAGATAACCTCGGTTTTCCAACGAATTGTCTAAATTTGGCAGTCTATTTTTCCAACGGCCCACTTGCAGTCACAGCCGCAGCCGTCACCGTTCGTACATGCAGCCACAGCCACCGGTTTGGACATCCTCGCTCGGTAGTCCAAATATAAACAATGGGTAGCTAATTCGATGGTTGTCTAAAATTTAAACTATGAGATAGACCAGCCGCTGAAGATGTTTTTAACCTGCGATGGTCTATATTTAACTTAGACTATGGGATAGACTAACCACTAGAGATGCTCTAAACAAACTGGAAGCAGGCGACTCTGGTTTCCTTCGCTCGCGGCCTCGCTTGGCGGCGCCTCTCCATGGTTGGCCGACCTGGGTGCCGATGCCGACCGATGTGGGGCTTGGACTGCAATGGCGACCGGCTGGGTTTGCACCGACGCGAGGGACAATGCCTGCTCGGTCCGTTCGATTGCACGGACATGACCGACAGTGCCTCGACCGATCTGTTGCACGGACGTGAGCAGCGCGGCGAACAATCATGAAGTTGAATCGCCAAGGATGATTGATTGAAAGATTAATCTGCCATTAATGCCAATCGATGCTTCGGGCAGGTCAGTTACAGTGGCAATTCATGTTTTCCATTCAATTCATGCGAGCCCATATAATCCCAACCTTGTCGCTGCTCCTTCCCCACACTGCTCACTTTTGCAAACCATTCTCCAACACGGCGGCGATCAGTGATGCTTTGGTCTCCAGCCGTTCCAATTCTACTTGTTTGATGCATCTCCTCTTCACCCAATTCTTCCTCTATTTTTAGTGATATTGTTCTTTGTTCTAAAAAAACGCAGGTTCCACACGTTGACAGAGGCAGCCTCCTTTTGTTGGGTTAGAGATGCGCTGGTTCCAATTTCCAATTGTTATCTACATATATATACTGATTTGTTCTTTGTCTAATTTCCCATGCTCGAGCTCTCCCGCTGTGCTTGATATGAAATTACCTGGACGATGAGCATGCAAGAATTTCTAAGAAAGTCAGAGCAGCGTTGTCCTCATATGCACTGGAGAACAGGGTAAGTTAATCTTGAGATTTGTATATTTTGTTCTTTAATTTACTTCTAATTATCACCCTGACATGTTACAGCCACTGATGCCTCTGCCCACTTACAGGAACTGTGGATCTTCATGTTATTTGCGGCGTCAACCATAATGTGCCTGACCCTGTGTACTGCACCTATGCTGACAAACCCATTTTCATATTCAATCACATTCATGTTAATTTTCTGGTAAGTCCAAGAAATGTAAATCCAAAACTCTTATGTATATACTCATGAGATGCAAATCCCGTAGATCAACATGTGAAGAAACACTAACAACACAATCGAGTTGACATGAGCAGCGCAGGTTTTGGATTTTTGATAAGAATTTTTCTAAGGCAACTTCAGGACCAACATAACTGATGGTATAGTGAAATACATCTACTAATCAAAACTACCTATTACATGTCTCGGTTCATGCATGCTAACCACCAGCAAGCTGAAAGAAGATTCCCTGCTTCCTAATTTCCTGGTCGCTCGCTCAGCCTTGGTCGCTGTTGGCAATTGGTTATCTTGTCAGCATTTCACAATTAGGGTGATGCATTCCCGTACTTCTCTTATATTGGTTCTTATTCCCGTACTATTTTATTCAACTAGATAGATGTGTTTCTTGCCTCTGTTATGAATCTCTCTAATTCTTGGGTGTAAGAGGGTAGGCATATGTTTTTGATATTTTATATCTATTGCAATATTCATTGGACAAAATTGACACATGCTTAGAAATTTAGTTTAGTTAGATTTTTTCAAGTTTAGTTTTTAAAAAAAAAATAGAAATGTTCATATCCTCACATCTCATTTTTCTAGGCTGCAAAAATTGAAATTTACAGGGTAGTTGCGGTGCAGCCAACCAAAGGCATGGATGTTGCGAGCGGCCACAAAGAAACTTAATTATGTCATTTTTGTTGGCATAATTTGGTTGGTGTGGCCAGTGAACCATGGGAGACTTTGAGCACTCAGAAGCACCTAACCAAATTCGATATTCACAAATAAGAGAAGATTTCGTTGGAACACTATGTACGTATAGTGTTAAATGTTTATTTCATATCTGTGTTATGCTTATTATCAGTCTTGACGATACTGATTACCTATATTTACTAAGTGCACTGTTTTATTGTCATACCAAAACCTATTTGTACATATGATATTTCTCTCGATTACCGACTAATAGACTCTTGTGTTTGTTCAAAATTTAATATGTTTAATGCATTCATATTAATCGTACAAATAGACGAGTGCGGGCAACGTGCGCCAACAATGATCTAGTAGGCTCTATATAGTATGTTATGTTGTGTATCGCACATGTTTATCACTGGACCACAGTCAAAATTATCCTTAGTAACTAGAGGACTAAGGGAATGTTACTCGACTATGGAGATGATAAAAAGTTCGTCGTAAAGGGTTATATCGATGCAAGTTTTGACACCAATTCAGATGACTCTGAGTAGCAATCCGGATATGTATAGTGGAGCAGTCATTTGGCATAGCTCCAAATGAAGCATGATAGCAGCATCTACAGTATGACATAGAGATTTGCAAAATACGCACGGATCTGAATGTTGCGGACCGTAGACTAAAACCCCTCTCACATGTAAAACATGATCGAACTCTAAAACTCATTGGGTGTAAGATTCATAACAATGTAAGTCACATGGCGATGTGAGCTAGATTATTGATTTTAGTGCAAGTGGGAGACTGGAAATATGCCCTAGAAGCAATAATAAATTAGTTATTATCATATTTCCTTGTTCATGATAATCGTTTATTATCCATACTAGAATTGTATTGATTGAAAACTCAGATACATGTATGAATACATAGACAACACCATGTCCCTAGTATGCCTCTAATAGACTAGCTCGTTGATCAAAGATGGCCAATGTTTCCTAGCCATAGACATGAGAGGTCATTTGATAACGAGATCACATCATTAGGAGAATTATGTGATGGACAAGACTCAAACTATAAACATAGCATATGATCATGTCAGTTTATTGCTGCTGTTTTCCGCATGTCAAGTATATGTTCCTATGACCATGAGATCATGCAACTCACTGACACCGGAGGGATGCTTTGTGTGTATCAAACGTCGCAACGTAACTGGGTGACTATAAAGGTGCATTACAGGTATCTCCGAAGGTGTCTGTTGAGTTGGCATGGATCAAGACTGGGATTTGTTACTCCGTGTGACGGAGAGGTATCTCAGGGCCCACTCGGTAATACAACATCACAATGAGCCTTGCAAGAAATGTGACTAAAGAGTTTGCCAGATGATCTTGTATTACGAAACGAGTAAAGAGACTTGCCGGTAACGAGATTAAACTAGGTATAGAGATACCGACGATCGAATCTCGGGCAAGTAACATACCGAAGAACAAAGGGAACTGCGTATGGGATTAATTGAATCCTTGACATAGAGGTTTAACCGGTAAAGATCTTCGTAAAATATGTAAGAACCAATATAGGCATACAGGTCCCGCTATTGGTTATTGACCGTAGAGATGTCTTGATCATGCCTACATAGTTCTCGAACCCACAGGGTCTGCACATTTAAGGTTCGGTGACGTTTCGGTAGTATTGAGTTATGTATGTTGGTAACCAAAGGTTGTTCAGAGTACTGGATGAGATCCCGGACATGACGAGGAGCTCCACAATGGTCCGTAGGTAAAGATTGATATATAGGAAGTCCCGTTTTGATCATCGGAAAAAGTTTGGGCATCACCGGTAGTGTACGAGGGGTGCCGGGAGGGTTCTAGGGGTCCATCGGGAGGGGCCACCCACTCCGGGGGGCACATGGGCCTTAGGAGTGGCTCACCAGCCCTTAGTGGGTTGGTAAAGGCAGTCCCTAAGGGCCCATGCGAAGAGGAGGGAGGAGGGCCAAGTGGGGAGTCCTCACAGGAATCCACCTCCATTGTGGGAGGAGGACTCCTCCCCCTAGGATCAGCCGAATCCTCCTTGTGGAGGGTTTGAGGATTCCTCCTCCCCTCCCTTCCTTCTATATATACTAGAGGATTTGAGGGCAACCCAACCCTAATAGCCACGTGCTGCCCACTTCTTCCTCTAGATCGTTTCTCTTCTAGATTTGTTCGGCGGAGCTCGGCAAAGACCTGTCGGATTAGTTCACCACCACCGCCACCATGTTGTTGTGCTGCCAGAGAACTCGTCTACCTTTCCACCCTCGCTTGCTGGATCAAGGAGGTGGAGATCGTCATCGAGTTGTACGTGTGTTGAACGCGGAGGTGCCATCCATTCGGTGTATTGGGGAACGTCGCATGGGAAACAAAAAATTTCCTACGCACATGCAAACCTATCCATGGTGATGAGCATCTACGAGAGGGAGAGTGGATCTACGTACCCTTGTAGATCGCTAAGCGGGAAGCATTAAGAAACGCGGTTGGTGTAGTCGAACATCTCCGCGATCCAAATCGCCGAGCGTCCCGCGATCTCATCACGATCCATACCGCGATCCAATCACGATCCGTCTCGCGAACTCATCACAGTCCGTCCCGCGAACTCATCACGAATCGTCTCGTGGCCTTGATCACGATCCTTCCGATCTAGTACCGAACGGACGACACCTCCGCGTTCAGCACACGTGCAGCTTGATGACGATCTCCACCGTCTTGATCCACCAAGAGGAACTGGAGGGGAGGAAGAGTTCTCCGGCAGTGTGACGGTGCTCTAGTGATGGTGGTAGAGTTATTCCAGCAGGGCTTCGCCTAAGCACCGCAGAAAACCGATCTGGAGGAGAAGCTATGCACTAGAGGAACGGGTGGCACGTGGCTGAAAATCTTGTGCCAAAACCCTAAAATCCTCTAGTATATATAGGAGGAGAGGAGGAGGAGTCTTGGCTGCCAAAAAGGCAGCTCTTGGGTAGGCCAAACCAAGGAGGGAGGAATCCTCTTCCTTCTCCTCCAAGTAGGATTAGGACTCCTTCCTTATATAGCCCCCTTTTGCCTTTTTCCACCTTTTTCCTTTTGGTATTTTCTTCCCAGCCTCATGGATTTGTGTAGGACTTCCACAAGCCCACTAAGGGATGGTATTCACCCTCCTACAGCCCATGTAGGCTCTTGGGTCGAAATACCCCTCCCGGAGGTCTTCCGGTACACTACCGGCACTCCCGGTACACTACCGATGAGCCCGAAACTTTTCTGGCAACCAAACTGGGACTTCCTATATATGAATCTTTACCTCCGGGCCATTTCGGAGCTCCTCGTGACGTCCGGGATCTCATCCGGGACTCTGAACAATCTTCGGTCATCGCCATACATAACTCTACACTACCAAAACGTCACCGAACCTTAAGTGTGCAGACCCTGCGGGTTCGAGAACTATGTAGACATGACCGAGACATCTCTACGGCCAATAACCAATGGCGGGACCTGGAGGTCCACATTAGTTCCTACATATTCTACGAATATCTTCATCGGTCGAACCTCTATGTCAAGGATTCAGTTAATCCCGTATAACGTTCCCTTTGTTCTTCGGTATGTTACTTGCCCCAGATTCGATCGTCGGTATCTCCATACCTAGTTTAACCTCGTTACCGGCAAGTCTCTTTACTCGTTCCGTAATACAAAATCCCGCAACTAACACTTAGTCACATTGCTTGCAAGGCTCATTGTGATGTTGTATTACCGAGTGGGCCCTGAGATACCTCTCCGTAACACGGAGTAACAAATCCCAGTCTTGATCCATGCCAACTCAACAGACACCTTCGGAGATACTTGTAGTGCACCTTTATAGTCACCCAGTTACGTTGCGACGTTTGATACACACAAAGCATCCCTCCGGTGTCAGTGAGTTGCATGATCTCATGGTCATAGGAACATATACTTGACATGCGGAAAACAACAGCAATAAACTGACACGATCATATGCTACGTTTGTAATTTGGGTCTTGTCCATCACATCATTCTCCTAATGATGTGATCCCGTTATCAAATGACATCTCATGTCCATGGCTAGGAAACCTTAACCATCCTTTGATCAATGAGCTAGTCTATTAGAGGCATACTAGGGACATGGTTTTGTCTATGTATCCACACATGCATTTAAGTCTCCGATCAATACAATTATAGCATGGATAATAAACGATTATCATGAAAAAGGAAATATGATAATAACTAATTTATTATTGCCTCTAGGGCATATTTCCAACAGTCTCCCACTTGCACTAGAGTCAATAATCTAGTTCACATCACCATGTGATTCGCATTGTTATGAATCTAACACCCAATGAGTTCTGGGGTTCGATCATGCTTTGCATGTGAGAGAGGTCTTATAGTCAATGGGTCTGTAACATTTAGATCCGTGTGTACTTTGCAAATCTATGTCAAACCGTAAACACTGCTACCACACTCCACTTGGTACTTTACCAAATGGCTGCTCCACTATACGTATCCAGATTGCTACTACGAGCCATCCGGATTGGTGTTTAAAGCTTGCATCGACGTAACTCTTTACGACGAACTCTTTATCACCTCCATAATCGAGAAACATCTCCTTAGTCCTCTGGTTACTAAGAATAATTTCGACCGCTATCCAGTGATCCACTCCTGGACCACTCTAGTACCCCTTGACAGACTCATGGCAAGGCACACACAGGTGCGGTACACAGCATGGCATACTACACAGAGCCTATGGCTAAGGCATAGCGGACGACGTTCGTCTTTTCTCTTTCTTCTGCCGTTGTCGAGCTTTGAGTCTTACTCAACTTCACACCTTTATAAATCAGGCAAGAACTCTTTCTCTGACTGATCCATTTTGAACTCTTTCAAAAATCTTGTCAAGGTATGTATTTATTGAAAGTCTCATCAAGCATCTTGATCTATCTCTATAGATTTTGATGCTCAACAATTAGGCAGCTTTATTCAGGTCTTCCTTTGAAAATCACTTTTCAAACAACCATTTATGCTTTCCGGAAATCCTATATTATTTCCGATGAACAATATGTCATTCACATATACTTATCAGAAATTCTATAGTGCTCCCACTCACTTTATTGTAAATACAAGTTTCTCGTAAACTTTGTATAAACATCAAAACTTTGATCACCTCATCAAAGCGTATATTCCAACTCCGAGATACTTGCTTCAGTCCATAGAAGGATCACTGAAGCTTGTACACCTTTTAGCATCCTTAGGACTGACAAAACCTTCTGGTTGTATCACATAGAACCTTTCCTCAAGTTAACCGTTAAGGAAACGATGTTTTGACATCCATCTGCCAGATTTCATAATTGAAAATGCAGCAACTGCTAACATAATTCCAACAGACTTTAGCATTGCTACGAGTGAGAAAGTCTCTTCGCAGTCAACTCCTTGAACTTGTCACAAACTTCTTTGCAACAAGTCGAGCTTTACTAATAGTGACATTTACCACCAGTGTCTGTCTTCATTTTAAAGATCCATTTGTACTCAACGACCTGCCGTCCAACGAGCAAGTCTACCAAAGTCTATACTTGGTTTTCATACATGGATCCTATCTCAGATTTCATGGCCTCCAACCATTTGTCGGAATCCGGGCCCATCGTCGCTTCTCCATAGCTCGTAGGTTCATCGTTGTCCAACAACATGACCTCCAAGACAGGGTTGTCGTACCACTTAGGAGCAGTACACATCCTTGTCGACCTACGAAGTTCGATAGTAACTTGATCCTGAAGCTTCATGATCATCATCATTAACTTCCTCTTTCAACTAACGTAGGCTTTACAGAAACATCTTTCTGTGCTGCGCTACTCTCTGGTTGAACAAAGGTTTAACAACCTCATCAAGTTCTATCTTCCTCCCACTCAATTCTTTCGAGAGAAACTTTTCCTCGAGAAAGGACCCATTTTTAGCAACAAACACTTTGCACTTGGATCTGAGATAGATGGTTCACCCAACTGTTCTTAGGGTATTCTATGAAGATGCATTTGTCCGCCTTGGGTTCGACCTCATTAGGTGAAAACATTTTCCACACAAGTGTCGTAGCCCCAAACATTAAGAAATGACAGCTTAGGTTTCTATCAAACCATAGTTCACACGGTGTCATCTCAACGGATTTAGATGGTGCCCTATTTAAAGTGAATGTAGTTGTCTCTAATGCATAACTCCAAAATTATAGTAGTAAAACGATAAGAGACATCATAGCACGCACTATATACAATAGAGCATGACTATGACGTTCGGACACACCATCACACTATGGTGTTCCAGGTGGTTAGTTGTGAAACAACTTTCAAATTGTCTTAAGTTGTATGCCAAACTCGTAACTCAGATATTCACCTCCACGATCATATCGCAGTCATTTTTATCTTCTTGTCACGATGATCTTAAACTTCACTCTGAATGTGCTTGAACCTTTCAAACGATTCATACTTGAGTTTCATTAAGTAAATATACACTATATCTACTTAAATCATCAGTGAAGGTAAGAAAATAACGATATCCACTGCACGCTACAAGACTCACTGGATTGCATACATCAACATGTATCATTTCCAATGAATCACTTGCCCGCTCCATCCAACGGGGTTTTTAAGTCATCTTGCCCAAGAGGCATGGTTCGCATGTCTCAACCGATTCGAAATCGAATGAGTCCAAAGATCCATCAACATGGAGTTTCTTCATGCGCTTTATACCAATATGACATTTAGCGGCAGTGCCACAAGTATGTGGTACTATCATTATTAACTTTGTATCTTTTGACATCAATGTTATGAACATGTGTATTACTACGATCAAGATTTCAACAAACCATTCTCACTGGGTGAATGACCATTGAAGGTATTATTCATGTAAACAGAATAACCATTATTCTCTGACTTAAATGAATAACCGTATTGCAATAAACATGATCTAATTATGTTCATGCTCAACGCAAAACACCAAATAACATTTATTTAGGTTCGTCACTAATCCTGAAGGTAGAGAGAGCGTGCGATGTTGATCACATCAACCTTGGAAACATTTCCAACACATATCGCCACCTTACCCTTAGCTAGTTCTCCGTTTATTCCATAGCTTTTATTTCGAGTTACTAACATTTAGCAATCGAACCGGTATCCAATACCCAGGTGCTACTAGGAATACTAGCAAGGTACACATAAAAAACTCGTATATCAAATATACTTCTGTCGATGTTGCCAGCCTTCTTATCTACCAAGTATCTAGGGTTGTTCCGCTTCAGCGACCGATCACCTCATAATAGAAGCACTTAGTCTCGGGTTTGAGTTCAACTTTGGGTTGCTTCACTGGAGCAGCAACTGACTTGCTATCCATGAAGTTTCCCTCCTTGCTCTTGCCCTTCTCTAATCTAGTGGTTTGATTAACCATCAACACATGACGCTCCTTCTTGATTTCTACCTTCGCGGTGTCAAACATCGCGAACAGCTCAGGGATCAATATTTCTATCCCTGGCATTTTATAGTTCATCACTAAGTTCTAGTAGCTTTAGTGACAGTGACTTGGAGAACTATATCAATAACTATCTTATCTGGAAGATCAAATCCCACTTGATTCAAGTGATTGTAGCACCCAGACAATCTGAGCAAATGCTCAACGATTGAGCTATTCTCTTTCATCTTGCAGGCAAAGAATCTTGTTGGAGATCTCATATCTCGCAACACGGGCATGAGCCTGAGATCACAATCTCAGCTCTTAGAACATCTTATATGTTCCGTGACGTTCAAAACGTTTCGGAGCCTCAATTCTAAGCCTTAATGCATGATGCACTAAACTATCAAGTAGTCATCGGAACGTGCCTGTCAGATGTTCACAACATCTATAAACGACGCTAGAGGGGGTGGCGCATCGAGCGGTGCATTAAGGACATAAGCCTTCTGTGCAGCAATGAGGACAATCCTCAGATCACGAACCCAGTCCGCAATATTGCTACCATCATCTTTCAACTCTATTTCTCTAGGAACATATAAAAATTAAGGGAGCTACAGCGCGAGCTAGTAATCTACAACATAATTTGCAAAGACACTATTGACTATGTTCATGATAATGAGTTCAATTAATCATATTACTTAAGAACTCCCACTCAAATTGACATCCCTCCGATCATTCCAGTGATACACGATCCAAATTCACCAACTCAAGTCCGATCATCACGTGAGTTGAGGTGGCTGCAATGGTGAACATCATTATGTTGATCATATCTACTATATGACTCATGTTCGACCTTTCGGTCTCTTGTGTTTCGAGGCCATGTCTATACATGCTAGGCTCGTCAAGTTTAACCCGAGTGTTCTGCACGTGCAAATCTGGCTTGCACCCGTTGTATGTGAACGTAGAGTCTATCACACCCGATCATCACGTGGTGTCTCAACACGACGAACTTTCGCAACGGTGCACACTCGGGGAGAACACAATTTATCTTGAAATTAAGTGAGGGATCACCTTATAATGCTATCGTCGTCCTAAGCAAAACAAGGTGCATAAAAAGATTAACATCTCATGCAATTCATACGTGACATGATATGGCCATGAACTTGTGTTTAAGATCTCCATCTTCAAAACACTGGCATGATCTCCATCGTCACCGACATGACACCATGATCTCCATCATCTTGATCTCCATCAACGTGCTGCCATTGGGGTTGTGGCGCCAGCCCTGCTTCTACTTCTATTGCTACCGCTTAGCGATAAAGTAAAGCATTACATAGCGCTTAATGATTGGCACGCAGGTCATACAATAATTAAAGACAACCCTATGGCTCCTGCCGGTTGCCGTACTCATCGACATGCAAGTCGTGAAATCCTATACATCACATTATCATCTCATACATCACATATATCTCATCATGTAATTGTCCATATCACATCACATCATACCCTGCAAAAACAAGTTAGACGTCCTCTAATTGTTGTTGCATGTTTTACGTGTCTGCTACGGGTATCTAGCAAGAATGATTCTCACCTACGCATAAACCAAAACGGTGATACATAAGTTGCTTTTCAACCTTCTCAAGGACCGCCTTTGTCGAATCCGATCCAACTAAAGTAGGAGAAACTGACACCCGCTAGCCATCTTTTGCAACAAGTGCAGTTGAGGGAACCGGTCTCTCGTAAGCGTACGAGTAAGGTTGGTCCGGGCCGCTTCATCCCACAATACCGCTGAACCAAAACACGACCAAGGGAGGAAGCAATCTAAGCATCAACGCCCACAAACCTATTGTGTTCTACTCGAGATCTCATCGAACCATCAACCTAGCTCATGATGCCACTGTTGGGGAACGTCGCATGGGAAACAAAAAAATTCCTACACACATGCAAACCTATCCATGGTGATGAGCATCTACGAGAGGGAGAGTGGATCTACGTACCCTTGTAGATCGCTAAGCGGGAAGCGTTAAGAAACGCGGTTGGTGTAGTCGAACATCTTCGCGATCCAAATCGCTGAGCGTCCCGCGATCTCATCACGATCCGTACTGCGATCCAATCATGATCCGTCTCGCGAACTCATCACGGTCCGTGCCATGAACTCATCACGAATCGTCTCGTGGCCTTGATCACGATCCTTCCGATCTAGTACCGAACGGACGACACCTCCGCGTTCAGCACACATGCAGCTTGATGACGATCTCCACCATCTTGATCCAGCAAGAGGAAGTGGAGGGGAGGAAGAGTTCTCCGGCAGCGTGACGGCGCTCCGGTGATGGTGGTAGAGTTATTCCAGCAGGGCTTCGCCTAAGCACCGCAGAAAACCGATCTAGAGGAGAAGCTATGCACTAGAGGAACGGGTGGCACGTGGCTGAAAATCTTGTGCCAAAACCCTAAAATCCTCTAGTATATATAGGAGGAGAGGAGGAGGAGGCTTGGCTTCCAAAAAGGCATCCCTTGGGTCGGCCAAACCAAGGAGGGAGGAATCCTCTTCCTTCTCCAAGTAGGATTAGGACTCGTTCCTTATATAGCCCCCTTTTGCCTTTTTCCACCTTTTTCCTTTTGGTATTTTCTTCCCAGCCTCATGGGCTTTGTGTAGGACTTCCACCAGCCCACTAAGGGCTGGTATTCACCCTCCTACATCCCATGTAGGCTCTTGGGTCGAAATACCCCTCCCGGAGGTCTCCCGGTACACTACCGGCACTCCCGATACACTACCGATGGGCCCGAAACTTTTCCGGCGACCAAACTGGGACTTCCTATATATGAATCTTTACCTCCGGACCATTCCGGATCTCCTCGTGACGTCCGGGATCTCATCCGGGACTCTGAACAATCTTCGGTCACCACCATACATAACTCTACACTACCGAAACGTCACCGAACCTTAAGTGTGCAGACCCTGCGGGTTCGAGAACTATGTAGACATGACCGAGACACCTCTACGGCCAATAACCAATGGCGGGACCTGGATGTCCACATTGGTTCCTACATATTCTACGAAGATCTTCATCGGTCGAACCTCTATGTCAAGGATTCAGTTAATCCCGTATAACGTTCTCTTTGTTCTTCGATATGTTACTTGCCCGAGATTCGATCGTTGGTATCTCCATACCTAGTTCAACCTCGTTACTGGCAAGTCTCTTTACTCGTTCCGTAATACAAAATCCCGCAACTAACACTTAGTCACATTGCTTGCAAGGCTCATTGTGATGTTGTATTACCGAGTGGGCCCTGAGATACCTCTCCGTAACACGGAGTAACAAATCCCAGTCTTGATCCATGCCAACTCAACAGACACCTTCGGAGATACCTGTAGTGCACCTTTATAGTCACCCAGTTACGTTGCGACGTTTGATACACACAAAGCATCCCTCCGGTGTCAATGAGTTGCATGATCTCATGGTCATAGGAACATATACTTGACATGCGGAAAACAGCAGCAATAAACTGACATGATCATATGCTACGTTTGTAATTTGAGTCTTGTCCATCACATCATTCTCCTAATGATGTGATCCCGTTATCAAATGACATCTCATGTCCATGGCTTGGAAACCTTAACCATCCTTTGATCAACGAGCTAGTCTATTAGAGGCATACTAGGGACATGGTTTTGTCTATGTATCCACACATGCATTTAAGTCTCCGATCAATACAATTATAGCATGGATAATAAACGATTATCATGAACAAGGAAATATGATAATAACTAATTTATTATTGCCTCTAGGGCATATTTCCAACACGGTGGTAGATCGAAAGGACCGTGATTGGATCACGGGACGGATCATGATGGGATCGTGGGACGGATCGTGATCGGATCGTGGGATGGCTAGCGATTTGGATCATGAAGACGTTTGGCTATATCAACCGCGTTTCTTAACACTTCCCGCTAAGCGATCTACAAGGGTATGTAGATCCACTCTCCCTCTCGTAGATGCTCATCACCATGGATAGATCTTGCGTGTGCGTAGGAAAAAAATTGTTTTCCATGCAACATTCCCCAACATATTGGACATGATTGGTACACAGTAGAAAGTTTATTCAGTTGTGTATGAAGCATATTGGTTTTGTGAACCTTGCATGTTTTTGTTGTGGTGTAATAAAAGCATAATTCTTATGAGTAGGAAGTGGAATAGATCAATGCTACATTACAAAATTAAAAAATAGTTGAAACCAATTACATGTGGGAAGCATCAATTACATATGTTTCATTCATAACGAATATATGCTTCCGAATAACAAAAAATTATTTCATACAGTACAACAAATACATGTATTTCTAATGTAAAAATCAGATTCAAGTATGTTTCCATCTAACATTGGTGCCTGCGGGTATAGTGGTGGAGCATTAGTACGGTTGGCTAGGGCATGAGGTGGTGGGAGCTAGGAACTCCGACCGACAGGACATGTGTGGACACTGAACCATAGGCACATCAACTCTCCCTAGTGGCCCAACTGATCACGTCATCAAGGAAGCACACCGGTGAGACCAAATATGCATCGCGCTGGTGAGATCAAACCAGTGGTGGCTAGCAGTAGTACATCATCATGAGCACGACAACAAGGCAATAGAGGCGGTCGTCGGTGTGGCATTAGGCCAAGGGAGATTCTCTGATATGGGATTTGGCGCCCCGACTAAGATCAATAGATGGAGGTGTCCTTCGCTGCTCCACAAATGGATAGATCAACGTTGTAGAGGAGAAGAGGGGTTGATGTAGCTATGACTGTAATCTCCGACTATCAAATTTAAGGACCTTCTAAAGGACAAGAAGTATGTTGAGTTAATGATGAGAATTGCCAATGAACAAAGTCAGTACTGCCTTCATGCTCTAATGTGGTGTAAATAGCCTGGCATTAATCTAATGGCCTAAATAGAGTTCTTTTTTGCAAGGCAACAGGAATGATGGGTGGCTACAGCGAGTTACACTGGAGTTCATGAAGGGAAGTTTCAGCAAAAAAGATGCGAAGAAGCTCACTTTGAGTATCACTCAAAAATCTAAGTGGTACACAAAATATCTTTCTCTTCTCTCTCTCAACTATGTGTTGTAGGTCCCAGATGTAGCTAGTATTGCTGTAAGTTGCATCCCTATTTTTAGTTTGCAGTGTATTTTATACAGAATGACATGCATTTAGAGTTTCACATTAAGACAACTTGCAAGACAACCTCATGTTCTCCGTAAAAGACATAATGTACCAGATACCACACAGTTGGATAGGAACATTTATCATACTAACTATATTCAGCGTGGCGCATCATGACGTTATGAGAGCAACATTATATGAGGGCCATTCCAACCAAATATTATGCCCAATGTGATCAAAATAAATATAATTATTTACACTAATGTTTTTCACTTATTTGTAAATAGTTTTTTTGTGAAATCACAATCATGTGTAATATATTGTAGTAAATTTACACTTTATTTTTCTAATAAAGTACATTGTTAACAGATTACACCTTAAAAATAACTAAACCAAATTCACTTAATGTGAGAATATAATAAATTAAAAAATATTGGATTAATTTGTGACTATTGCATGGATGCAGCGTATATGTTTTTTGTGTGTATTCTTAAAGCGACATACTCTTTTGTTTTCAGTGTGTGGTCATATTATAGATCTGTATAGTGTATGGTATGTGAAATATCTTTATATTGGTATTTGAAATAGACGCACGCAAATAGAAAAAATCTGGATTACACAAGATGTATATGAGGTGCTTGTCACTTTATCATTTTTGGTCAAATGTGTCTTACATATAATAGTGGGTTTGGTAATCTATTGGTTATGTGTGTCTACTCTAGAGCACTTGTAAATCATTCGCATGAGGAAGACTAGTAGCATAACTTAACTTGCTTTATGTTGTGGACGATAATTGCGTTTTATTTATTTTGTCTAGATATTCAATTTTTATTACATATTCAGTACGCCCTTGAATGTGAGAAATATTTACGAGTGTTAATATGATTAATCCATTACTACCAAGAAAAGCACGAGTTTGGTGAATCCAAACAATCGAACTCATCCAACCATCTATATCCAACGTCTCACGTTGCATCAATAATGTATCCATCACATGATCATTATTTTGGAAACAAGTTATGCATTAATCATAATTTGGAAACATCATTAATTGCATTAAACATAATTAAACTTGGAATCAACATTAATTGTAACTAATCTTGAAAGCAATATTATTACTCCCTCCGTCCGGGTTTATTAGACCCCTTTTTATTTTGGATCAAAATTTGACCATGGATTTTAACTAATAAAATGTAAATTATATATCACAAAAATTATACCGTCAAAAATATCTTTCAAATACAAAAATAACAATATAATTTTTAAAACATACTCCAAATATCTTTCAAGTACGCTTCATTTGTTTTATCAAATAAAATGTTAAAGTTGGACCCAAACTACAACAAAGCGTAATAAAAAGACAGTATCAAACTGGATGTATTTTGTGTGTTCACTATTCTTTACCTAATATTAAAAGAAGTATTGTTTCTTCACTTTTTTCATCATCTTAAATTTTCGTCGGTTGTTGTGGCTAGTCATCTCGGCACACTGGTTTATATTTTTGATACGTTTTACTAACTGTAACTCGTGCCTGGGCCTTAGGCCCATTGGCCTGTAGGCCTTCACGTGGGCAGCAACTAATTCTTTCCAGAAATAAGTCCGCAGTCTTATCACCGGCCTTGGCAAATATTGGCGACATCAGGATTTGAACTAAGAAACTCCCATTTGCTGC
Source organism: Hordeum marinum (assembly GCA_022496015.1). Taxonomy (NCBI): domain Eukaryota; kingdom Viridiplantae; phylum Streptophyta; class Magnoliopsida; order Poales; family Poaceae; genus Hordeum; species Hordeum marinum. The sequence goes on along the minus strand of CM039678.1, from coordinate 423,888,440 downwards.
CTATGGTTGTACCAGCGGAGCTAGCTCACTTTTGGCTGATGAAAGTGGATTGATTAGTCTATTAAATACTACACATCGCTTTCCTACACATAATTTCAATAATTTATATACATTTTTGAGTTTTTGATATCAGTGAGCTACATCGGGAATCAATAAAAAGAGGTTGAGAGAGATAAGGAAGCAAAGGTAAGGAAGAAGTCTTTCTTTGTTGGATCAGATGAACTCCAAAGAGATATTGAATAAAAATGTACTTAAAACGTGACTAAACATAAAATCTTTCTAAGGGAAATAAACAAAGAGACAGGCAATAGTGTACCAGTCACGTCCATCAACCATGTTGTGCATGTTCTCATAAGGAGACAGCCTCGCTCATCCATGTACATGTATTTTTCCTGTTGTTTGCATTGATTTGGACCCTGAAATTGTTGAATTTTGTTTTCAAATTATGTTATAAAAAATAAAAGATCAAAATGGGAACACAACTGGCTACTGCAAATTTGCGTCCAATGACTAGCTCGCATGTTTGCAGCAGATAACGGCCAGCTAGCATATTTTACGTCGCTGAGCATAGCGCCTACCAAATATTCCTTCTGTGTTACTTATACTTGAAAATATTTTGATATAAAAACCATGGTATGTTAACCCACATGCAAAATTATTGTGTCTTTTTCAATACTAGGGTTTTTCTAATACTTTGCTGCGAAACACAACCTTAATCTTTTATTAACATGTGATCTCCTATTAATTTTGTATAGTCTCACCCATATTTATTTGGAATCATGTAAGGCAGCCGAGAGGGAAGAATCCGAGCTGGAAGGACTACTCCAAAATGATTTTTGAGGGAACAAGTCGGCCATCCGTAGACCATGGACAAATGCAACTCTTTCTTGGCACCAAACCGGTTGATAGTCAACGAGGCCATCAATGATGACAACTCCATCATCGCTAAACATCCGCACACCATGCACATGTTGCGGCTTTTTGTGGCATCACTGTCATTCTTATGCGCTACCTAATCTATTATTCATAAAAACAAGGCTCCATATATGGTCAACCAAGAAACGTGAGTGTGGAGGGAATCGATGACGGCGAGCAATTCGTTGGGTGAACTGCGACAAGTTTGACCATCATGCATCTCATCCTATGGCCCACGATATGTCCAACAGGAAGCAAGAGATCAATTGTTTAATCCTTAACAGTCCCTATTTTACTTTCTTCCGTTGCAATCGCTCGGCCACATTTGCTAGTACTTATATAAAGAATTAGTATGTGGGTAGTGGCCTTCGCCTCAGGCTTGTCACCTTGTTTGTCCAACATATGAGTCGGCTTTGAGGTTGAGGCAGTCGACGAGGTGTTGACAAATAGAACCAATAATGTACGCAGTAGTGGTTAGGTGAAACCATCAACTGGATTGGCACGCCTTGGACCGCCCCTTGCCCCTTGATAATTAAAAGTGGGAGCAGCACCACTTGAAATGTGCAGATGTAGAGGTGACACCTAGTGTTGACGCACTCGTGCAACAACTCCTCTTTGCCACATACATGACTGTCTAAGAACGAGTTTATAACGGAGATGTCACTAATGCAGGAAGGTCTTAAGACAATATATGCATTGACCACCTTCGATCAAACAGTATGCGATGTAACATCTCAAAAACAGCAAGTGTGATGTTGTAATATCACATATATTTTGAAAACATAATTGTGTGTGATGTCATGCAAACAATTTTTGCAAAAGAAAATGTGTGTGATGTTATATATTACTGCACATGATTTAAAAATATAAACGTGTGTGATATTTTGCACACTGTTTTTACAAATGATATGTGTGTGACGCAGTCTATCATTACACACGGTTATCATAATGCAACCGTGTGTGATGCCGTGCACATAGCTTTTTGCAAAATAAAATTGTGTGTGACGTAGCATATCATTACGCATGGTGTTTAAAACGTAAACGTGTGTGATGTGTAGCAGTCCGAGACCGACACTCCAGATTCCTTCCATGTATTTCGTTATCGTCAAGTGTTTTATTTGTTTGTCGCATTCATCGTCGCATAATTCGCATTCCATCAGTACTCTGTTGTCATTATTTTTCAAAATATGCATTCGTCGTAGTTGCCGATTCTCTCCGTTACCATCATTCATCGTCTCGAGACCAATCACAGTTGCACGCGTCCACAACATTATTAAAATATTGTTTTATAAGTGGGAATAAAATGTTCTCGGAATGGGTCGGAATGGGTTGAAAGTTGGCGTGAAGTCTTAATTTATTGTAAGTAGGCCGCTTGCCAAATTTCGTCGCATTCAGAGCTCATTTGATACCTCAACCATTAAACCTATAGCGGCACTATAGCCGGTAAAACGTCACATGTTTTCCGTATTTTTAAAACTCTTGTCAGGCCACCACACTTCCATGTCTTCCCCACCTAGCCCACCTACACAGCACGCTAAATCCACCAAGCCTACCCCCCCCCCCCCCCCGATCCGATCGTCTGATCCCGATCGGAAGGTCGAAAAACACCCCAAAACCTCAAAACCTAGCCTACCTGCTAAAGAAGGAAGGCATCCCCTTCCTTATTTGGAAAATCCTCCCCTCCTAGGGATCCTTGTGCCGCTAGCCACTCAAACCCGCGGTCGCCACCTTCCTTGCCTCACGCTGGCCCTCCTAGCCCAGATTGGGACCCACCCGGCCCCATCTGGGCCCGGACGAACCCGACGCCGCATCCAGCTACCTAGGGCGCGTGAGCTACTGTCCCCCAGCCACTTGCCTCACTGCCGTCGAAGAGCGGCCACCAGCCTCGCCTTGCCGCGCCCCGGCCTCCTCTCTGTCGTCGGTCGCGACTGCGCATCACCTCGTCGCGCCTTCGCCTGACGCCGCGCCTGAGCCCCGCCACCGCGCCGCACGCCCCCTCCGACCGCCGCCTGTGTCGGTCCTCGACAGCCACAGCCGCATCTTGCCATCGTCCTACCTCGCCTCCGACCGGAACGGTCCCCGTCGTCGACCCGCGCCGGATGTCGTCGCTGTTAAGCCACCGTACACTGCCGCCCCGGTCCGCCACCCGAATCGGCCTCCTCTACCCAAGCCGCTAGGACGGCCCTATCCACCCTTGACCCTGGATGGACGAGTGCATCCAACCAAATGCCCGCACTGCCTGGTCCAAGTTTGAAAGCACATTTGCTCCTTTGGTGGTTTTGGTAATTAATAACAACATATATATCATTGAACTAATGTTTCCACTAAGCATATTTCAGGAAAAGTTCCATGATAGGGATGGCAAAAGGATTTTGGAATACCCCAAGATGCAAGGAAATAGATTGGCAAAGCTTCAAGCAAGATGACTATATATTTTACTTTGTGAGAAAATCACTTTGAGTCCATAGGAAAGCCAATACTATTAAAGTGGGTAAGGTATTATTGGTGAACAAAATGCTTAAACATGCACACGTGATAGTCACCAAAAACACCCACAAGCTCTTCCACAAAAGTCTGTCCAAAGCCAAACACTCAAAATCGGTGCAGCCAACAACTCCCACTCAGTGCCACCGATTCCCAGACTCAGACAGACCCAAGCCAAACCCTAGCATTTCGGTAAAACGGATTCTGCTTCGGTGCCACCGAGTTTGAGTTACCAACTTCCTGTTGCCCTAATCCACAAAAATCGGTCCCACCGAGTTTGTTGGATCGGCGTCCACTAGTAGAAAACAGACCTTTCATCCCAAGCATTAGTCCCGGTCGGGTTACGAGCCGGTACTAAAGATGGTATTAGTCCCGGTTCGTGCCGGCTCCAACGGCTAGGATCAGGGCGACCTTTAGTACCGACTCGTAAGGGATCTTTAGTACCGGTTCGTGTCATGAGCCGGTAGTAAAGGGGGCGTGGAAGGCTTTTGGTCAGACTTGGGCCCCGCATGGCTCTTTAGTACCGGTTGGTGTCACCAACCAGTACTAAAGACTTCCTATATATATGCTTCGTCCGCAGCCGATCGAAGGGGCTCTCATTTCTCTGTTTTCTCCCTTGTTCTTCTTCTTGCTCGAAGCTCATCCTCCATTTTGCCAAGGATTTGTCAAGATTTGAAGGCACCCCATCTATCCAAGTGTTCACAAAGGTTAGCAACTTTGCCCCTTCATCTCTCATTCCTAGATTTGCTTGTGGTATGCTCAAAGATATGTGATTTGTGGGTTTTAGCTAGGTTTTGGAGGAGTGATCATTATGTGTTAGGTTGCATATGTGTAGGTGTGGTTTATTTGGTGCCTTCCCATTCCCGTCCTAACCATCGTCGATCGTCCGCACCGTCTCGTCGCGGCACCGGCCACCTTGGTGAGCCTCTTGTTCTTCTTAAAACCTTTTTTTAAAATTACTTGTATGATTTGGATAGCTACGTGTACGATTTACTTACTTGTATTATTGTTAGTTATTCTATAGTGTCAGGGTTATGGTATCCGCCCACGTCATCCCTCGTCCAGTCTATGATTCAGATGTGGTATGTCGTTATCTTTTATAACTATTTCACACATCATATAATGTCTATGGCAATTAATTATGCCACCAAATTGACATAGATGTTTTTATCTATAGGAAGTAGTTGAACCAGAAATTCCGACCGACTATGCAATTCTGCTCGAGAAATTAACACAAGCTAAAAAAGAAATTGATTATTTGAAAGAAAAATTGAAAAGAACTGAAGATGAGAAGATGGGATTGGAGTTGCATGTTACCGATATCGTCGATGATCACAAGAACAAGATGGCTAGAATGCGCTTGAAGCTTAAAAAGATTAGAAAATATGCCATTGATAAAAAGGCTTGGTATCATTATGTCGTTGGCTCAATTGTTACCTTAGTTGCGATTATGATCGCATTTGTTGTTGCATTTACATGTTTTAGATAGTTGTATGTTGTTTTATGAGATGTATGTATGAACTATAAGTATCTATTATTTGCAGTGATAACATTTGGTCACTGCTAGCTCTACTTTGGTTGTAATGTGATGATGAAGTTGTATTAATTTGGTCACTTCGATGTTGTGTAGTGAACATGAGCCGGCAATGGATGTACGATGACCGACTAAGTCCAGGGTTCCTTAATGGCTTGCATGATTTTATTCGTGTGGCTGAGGCAAACAAGCAGAATGGTTTCATGTGTTGTCCATGTCGTGACTGTAAGAATGAAGGACCAAGCATGGAGAAAGAGGGGTTATAATGGAAGACAATGAAGAAGAAGAGGATGATGACAACTCTCATTTTGCCGATACAACAATGGGGGAAGCTGAAGAAGAGGCATCAATGGGGGAAGCTGAAGAAGAGGCATCAGATGAACCCACTGATGATTTGGGTCGTTGCTGATGCAAAGAGAAATCGTGAAAGTGACAAGGAGAGGTTGAAGTTGAAACGCATGTTAGAGGATCACAAGAAATTATTGTATCCAAATTGTGAAGATGACCAGAAAAAGCTAGGCACCACACTGGAATTGCTGCAATGGAAGGCGAAGAATGGTGTAACTTACAAGGGATTTCAAGAATTGCTGATAATGATAAACAAGATGCTTCCAAAGGATAACGAATTGCCTGAAAGTATGTACGAAGCAAAGAAGGTTGTCTGCCCTCTAGGATTAGAGTTGTAGAAGATACATCCATGCCCTAATGACTGCATCCTCTACCGCGATGAGGAGTACGAGAATTTGGATGCATGCCCGGTATGCGGTGCACTGCGCTATAAGATCCCCCGCGATGACCCTGGTGATGTGGAGGGCGAATGCCATAGGAAGAGGGTTCCTGCCAAGGTGATGTGGTATGCTCCTATAATACCACAGTTGAAACGTTTGTTCCAAAATAAAGAGCATGCCAAGTTGTTGCGATGGCACAAAGAAGAACTTAAGAAAGACGGGATGTTGAGAGCACCCGCTGATGGGTCACAGTGGAGAAAAATCGAGAGGGAGTTCGAGGACTTTGTAGCTGACGCAACGAACTTATGGTTTGGTCACAGATGGCATGAATCCTTTTGGGGAGCAGAGCTCCAGTCACAGCACCTAGCCCGTGACTCTATGTATCTACAACCTTCCTCCTTGGTTGTGCATGAAGCGGAAGTTCATTATGATGCCAGTGCTCATTCAAGGCCCTAAGCAACCCGGCCTTGCATGATTTTATTCGTGTGGCTGAGGCAAACAAGCAGAATGGTTTCATGTGTTGTCCATGTCGTGACTGTAAGAATGAAGGACCAAGCATGGAGAAAGAGGGGTTATAATGGAAGACAATGAAGAAGAAGAGGATGATGACAACTCTCATTTTGCCGATACAACAATGGGGGAAGCTGAAGAAGAGGCATCAATGGGGGAAGCTGAAGAAGAGGCATCAGATGAACCCACTGATGATTTGGGTCGTTGCTGATGCAAAGAGAAATCGTGAAAGTGACAAGGAGAGGTTGAAGTTGAAACGCATGTTAGAGGATCACAAGAAATTATTGTATCCAAATTGTGAAGATGACCAGAAAAAGCTAGGCACCACACTGGGATTGCTGCAATGGAAGGCGAAGAATGGTGTAACTTACAAGGGATTTCAAGAATTGCTGATAATGATAAACAAGATGCTTCCAAAGGATAACGAATTGCCTGAAAGTATGTACGAAGCAAAGAAGGTTGTCTGCCCTCTAGGATTAGAGCTGTAGAAGATACATCCATGCCCTAATGACTGCATCCTCTACCGCGATGAGGAGTACGAGAATTTGGATGCATGCCCGGTATGCGGTGCACTGCGCTATAAGATCCCCGCGATGACCCTGGTGATGTGGAGGGCGAATGCCATAGGAAGAGGGTTCCTGCCAAGGTGATGTGGTATGCTCCTATAATACCACAGTTGAAACGTTTGTTCCAAAATAAAGAGCATGCCAAGTTGTTGCGATGGCACAAAGAAGAACTTAAGAAAGACGGGATGTTGAGAGCACCCGCTGATGGGTCACAGTGGAGAAAAATCGAGAGGGAGTTCGAGGACTTTGTAGCTGACGCAACGAACTTATGGTTTGGTCACAGATGGCATGAATCCTTTTGGGGAGCAGAGCTCCAGTCACAGCACCTAGCCCGTGACTCTATGTATCTACAACCTTCCTCCTTGGTTGTGCATGAAGCGGAAGTTCATTATGATGCCAGTGCTCATTCAAGGCCCTAAGCAACCCGGCAACGACATTGATGTATACCTAAGGCCACTAGTTGATGAACTTCTACAGTTGTGGAAAAAACAAGGTGTACGTGTGTGGGATGCATACACACAAAAGGAAATTGACCTACGAGGGTTGATGTTTGTAACCATCAATGATTGGCCTGCTCTTAGTAACCTTTCAAGACATATAAACAAGGGATACAATGCATGCACGCACTATTTAGATGATACTAAAAGTATAAATTTGGATAAATGTAAGAAGCTGTGTACCTGGGACATCGTCGATTTCTACCGATCAAGCATATCTTAAGAAAGGCAGGCAACCATTTCAAAGGTGAGCTAGATAACCAGAAGAAGCCTGGCTTCTGTACTGGTGAATATATATTTGATATGGTCAAGGATTTACAGGTAATCTTTGGAAAGGGTCCTGGCGGACAATCTGTTCCGAATGACGCCAACGGACACGCACCCATGTGGAAGAAGAAATCTATATTTTGGGAACTTGAATATTGGAAAGCCCTAGAGGTCCGCAATGCAATCGACGTGATGCACGTGACGAAGAATCTTTGTGTGAACCTGCTAGGCTTCTTGGGCATGTATGGAAAGACAAAAGATTCACCGAAGGCACGGGAGGACAAGCAAAGAATTAACGAAAAGACAGCATGCCTGCAAAGCAATATCAAGGTCCTGCCAGCTACGCTCTTACGAAAGAAGAGAAGGAAATCTTTTTTGAATGCCTGCTCAGTATCAAGGTCCTGTCTGGCTTCTCGTCGAATATAAAGGGAATAATAAATATAGCAAAGAAAAAATTTCAAAATCTAAAGTCTCATGACTGCCACGTGATTATGATGCAATTACTTCCAGTTGCACTTAGGGGGCTTCTACCAGAAAATGTTCGATTAGCCATTGTGAAGCTATGCGCATTCCTCAATGCAATTTCTGAGAAGGTAATTGATCCAGAAATCCTACGAAGGTTATAGAATGACCTGGTCCAATGTCTTGTCAGTTTTGAGTTGGTGTTCGCTCCATCCTTTTTCAATATTATGATGCACGTTCTAGTTCACCTAGTCGAAGAGATTAACATTCTGGGTCATGTATTTCTACACAATACGTTCCCCTTCGAGAGGTTCATGGGAGTCTTAAAGAAATATCTTCATAACTGTGCTAGGCCAGAAGGAAGCATCGCCAAGGGATATGGAACAGAGGAGGTTATTGAGTTTTGTGTTAACTTTGTTCCTGACATTAAGCCGATTTGTCTTCCCGAATCGCGGCATGAGGGGAGACTGGGTGGAAAAGGCACACTAGGAAAGAAAGAAGCAATAAATATGGACAGGCATTCTTTCACTCAAGCACACTACACGGTTCTACAAAATTCCACCTTGGTGACTCCATATATCGAGGAACACAAGGATATTGTACGGTCCAAGAACCCGAAGCAGTCTGACCCCTGGATTGAACGTAAACACATGGAGACTTTTGACGGTTGGTTGCAAACAAAGCTCATCAATGACAACGATGTTCCAGATGAACTGTACTGGTTGGCCAAGACACCAAGTTTGACTGTAACGACTTTCAAAGGGTACGAGATAAATGGGGATACATTTTACACGATCGCCCAAGATAAAAATAGCACCAACCAAAACAGTGGTGTCCTCTATGATGCAACCAACTTTCAAGACACATATTATGGTTACATAGAGGAGATATGGGAACTTGACTATGGACCTGATCTTAAGGTCCCTTTGTTTCGGTGCAAATGGGTCAAATATACTAGAGGCGGGGTATAGGTATACCCGCAGTACGGAATGACAACAGTGGATCTCAACAATCTTGGGTACACAGACGACTCATTCGTCCTAGCCAATGATGTGGCTCAGGTTTTCTATGTGAAGGACATGTCTAGCAAATCGAGGAGAAAAAAAGATAAGGAAGCGAATACATCATACGATGAGCCAAAGCGCCACATAGTTCTTTCAGGGAAAAGAAACATTGTGGGAGTGGAGGACAAGACAGACATGTCAGAAAATTATGAAAAGTTTCATGAAATCCCTCCCTTCAGAGTGAAGACTGACCCAAGCATCATGTTAAATGATGAAGATTCTCCATGGTTACGGCGCAATCATAACAAGGGACAAACACGCAGAAAAATTCTTACACCACGAGATCCCACTCTGGGATGTGACTGGCTTCACCGTCATCACTTTCTATGTGAAGGACATGCATGCATTTTCTAGCATGGTATCTTTATAACAGTTTGTACACGAAGTGCATCCAGTTTTTGCCGTAACCCTCTCAACTCTTTAGAAGTTGCTATGTGGGTGAAATTATGATGTCATGCCAAGTTACAACCTTTTCAGAGTTCATTTGTACTTCTTTTCAAATTCAGGGCCATTTAGCTCAAAATAAATCATTAAATGCATGAAAAATAACAAATGAAGTCAGAAAGGGTTGAAAATTGATGATGTGCCTTTGAATGGTGCATATTGAACACACAAAAAGTATGAATTTAAAATAAGTTATTAAAAATGAAATCCCTTTGTAATAGATGAGTTTTCGTCGGAAACCCTCATACTTCGAAAGAGATTGTCCAATTTGTACACGAAGTGCATCTAGTTTTTGCCGTAACCCTCTCAACTCTTTAGAAGTTGCTATGTGGGTGAAATTATGATGTCATGCCAAGTTACAACCTTTTCAGAGTTCATTTGTATTGCTTTTCAAACTCGAGATATGACATTTCAAATGCCATTTAATCAAATTGCCTTATACAACAGTTTAAGTTGTTCAAACATGCATGGAAATGCCATAAACAGATTCTTTACATTTTTCTGATATTTTTTCATATATTATTTATTTCCATTGGAATCATAGATTTTTTTTCTATGATTTTCTAAAGTTTAGGTTTTTTTCTGAAAATAATAATGAATTAATAATGAATTAAAAAACCTTTAGTACCGGTGCGAGCCACGCACCGGTACTAAAGGTCCACCGCCCCGCACATTTTTTGGGGTGGACCTTTAGTACCGGTGCGTGGCTCGCACCGGTACTAAAGGCCTTTAGTACCGGTGCGAGCCACACACCGGTACTAAAGGTCCTCCACGTATAAATAGTGGAGGCCTCGTCCCGGGCCGAGCCACGCACCGGGAGAAGCTTATTTGCACCACCGCCAGGCTGCCGGAATCTGTTATCCTCGTTGCCGGACCTCCTCACCCTCCTCCCCGAGTCAGCTCCTCGTCGCCACCCCCGATGCCGTCCCCGAGCCCTGCCCGATGCTGTCGCCTCCGAGCCGTCCCCAAGCCCTGCCCAATGCCGTCGCCTCCGAGCCATCCTCGATCCCTGCCCGACATCATCGCCGGACTTCCTCTCCCTCCTTCCTAAGCCCACTCCTCGTCGCCGCCCCCAACACCATCGCCGAGCCCTCCCCCAACGCGTCGTCCCGCTGGCCCGCCCCGACGAGCCCCGACGATCTATCCCACCGGTGAGCCCCGACGAGCCCTGCCAAAATGTACTATGATGCAAAAGCTGATTTTTAGGAATTTTAGGAATTCTAGGAATTTAACTATGGATTAGATGCTGGAATTTTAGGAATTTTAAGAATTTAGGAATTTTAGGAATGTTAGGAATGTTAGATGGATAGATAGATATGTTGTGGCAAAGTTGTTAGATGGATATTTAGATTTTTAGATAGATATGTTGTGGCAAAGTTGTTAGATAGATATGTTAGATGGATAGATAGAGATGTTAGATGGATAGATAGAGATGTTAGATGGATGTTTAGATTTTTTTTGCATTGGAGTTCATTTTTTGCATTAGAGCTTCAGATAGATAGAGATGTTAGATGGATGTTTAGATAGATGTATATATAGAGAGAAAATGTTGTAATGATGATTTTTTTTGTTCATAGAATTTGTATGTTCATAGATTTTTTTTGTCCATGTATGTATGTATGTATAGAGGGATGGATTGATGTATATAGAAAATGTTCATATGCAGACTTCGGGAAAACATTCCCAGATGTTATTCCCCCATCCGTTTCATTTGTTAGATGCTAAGTGTTAATTTTGCTAAGTGTTATTTAATTTGTTTTCATAATTAAGTGTTTCTTCTCGACGTTGACGATGCCGATCCCGCATCCTTGTCGTCGAGTCGGCGCAGGAGGTCACTTGCTTGAGCCGAGGGGCCTTGTTTGGGACTGGGCTCCGCCGGGCTGGTACTGGGAGGTGCTGCCTTCCGGGTGGCGCAGCTTGGTGAGGAGCCAGCCCATCGTCGGCCCGGAGGTTCTGTGGTGGCGGCCGCATGGGCCACGGACGATTCGGAGGCTTGAGTCCCCCGCGGAGGTGGTACAGTACCATGTCAGCAAGGAGAACAAGCACGTCTGTCGCTACATGGCAGCTTTGGAGGCCAGGTCCGACAATACCTTGCAAATTCTTCAGGGATCTCACTGGAGCTATGTTCCTGTGATGGTTCCTTCTCTTTGGGTGTCCACCGCCCGCCCCGATATCCGTCGGGCGCTAGGGTTCTAGCTAGATCGATATATTAGCTACTATATATGTATTATTATGATGTATTAGCTAGATCAATGGATTAGCCGATGTATTAACTATTATCCAAGATTATGAGATGAGATCTTTTCTAAGAACTACTATATATGTATTCGATGATACATTATTAATTAACTATCAGTTCTTTTGCTTCTTGAATGCATGCTAGTTTGAATACTAATTTGTTTTATCTATATTATTCTGGATTAGTTATTAATATATGGACAATACCGGTAGAGCTCATGAAGAGGACATCTTTAACATGATACGCTCCTCCGAAAACCCAGCGGACCTTCTGGGTGAATCACATGATGATGACAGCTCACAATATTTGAACGATTACGGTGATGGATGTGAGGCTGAGGAAGAACAACGTATGTTCCAAAATCTGGAAGAACTAACAATGTCCGGCAAGGTATATACACATATTAGCCTCTGGTGATCATTACATGTGTATTAATTGATTTGTATATATATATATATATATATATTAACAAATCTTTCTTCCGTTAATTATCAGCCCATCGGATCAAGCCAATCTAGTAGAAAGGTACAAGGCGGTGCCAAAATATTGGACAGCAACGTAAAGCTCAATCTTGATGCTTTCAAACATGATGGCGCACCGACTCACCGTGAAGCCAATGCCAAGACATTTGTGCGTCAATGCGGAGTGGTTGTTAGGTACGGAGTCCCGATCACAATGCAAGAATGGATTCAGCCAAACAAACCAAAACCAGGAGTGAATTATGTCGATAAAAGAATTAAAGATGCCCTTTGGCGAGATCTCATGGAGAATTTCATCCTACCAGATTCTCTCTCGGAGCGCTAAAGGGACAAAGTCAAGGAGTTTGCTCTCCATAAGATGGCCGACGCGTTCCAGACTTGGAAGAAAAGATTATGGACCGAGTACAACGCTAGAGGCAAGAAGGCGTCCGAATTCAGAGGAATATATGAGAAGGTAAGGAATCACTGGGATGCTTTTATCGAGTACAAGACATCGAAAGCTGCTATGGAGAAGTCGGTAAAGAATAAGATAAATGCGGAGAAAAAAGTATCACCATTAACTAGGGACAGGTGGATACAAGTCAGCCATTACTAAGTGGGATGCATTAGAGAATAAGATGCATGCTGAAGGGGTCACTCCAGTAACCTTCCACTGGCTCCGGAGGTGCAGGAATTGGTTCTTTGCGCATGGGGGAAAGTTGGACCTAGCAACAGGGAAGATTATTGCACTGGCCAGTCTGAAGCATGCATCGGATGAGTTGATTGAAGCAATAAAAGCTGCCCAAGAAGGACGGTTTCACCCCGATAGAGAGAACGACGAGCTTACATGCGCCCTCGGGAATCCCGAACACGGAGGACAAACACGAGGCGTGGGCGTTGTTCCGTGGTATGAGGGGTTTGCGGGATGGAAGGACAGTTATAAAAGCCGTTCCAGAAAAAACAAGGTGGAAGTAAACCGACTCTCAAAGTTGGAACAAAAGTACGAGCAGCAGCAGCTGCAGATACAAGTACTGACCCAGCAAAGGGCAACTCCGCGGCAGGAGGCATCAGAACCCGTCCCATCTACACTACCGAAAAGCAGCGTGGGTTCCACGGGGGCACCGCTGGGTCACACCCTGTGGATGATATCATCGAGAAGACATCTTGTGAGCTAATCCATAAAATGAAGAACATACCCGTGAGGGTCGCGACGGGCTATGCTTTACCAAATACACCTGATGTTCTCTGGCATTTCAATCCGGTTCCAGCTGGGCATGCTCATGTCGCGGTGGACGCAATAGAGCCAGGATATGATGAACTACAGCTTCACATCCGTGGAGGTGAGGGGGAGTCCACACTGGCAGAAGCCGGCCGTGGTCTCATTCTATGGAGTAAGGACTGCATCGTCTTTCCACACTCGGCGCTAAGGCCACCGGCTCCTCCGAGTATCGATGTCCAGCGCGAGGGATCCTAGCTAGAGGCATCGCAGCGCTAGCAGTCCTCCCCACCTCACCAGCAGTCCTCCCCCTTGAGAGGCGTCCCACTTCGATATGGCTCCTAGCGCGAGTCCACCCAACCTCGGGACAGAGCACGACGCGAGTCCATATCATCGATATTGAGTTCCGCCGCGTGAGCCGACTCCACCCCGGCAGCGGTCCTGCCAGCAGGGCACCCAAAAGAGGAAGGCCATCAACAGTCCTCTTCGGAAGAAAGAAAAGAAGAAACCCGAGCCTCCGGCCAACAGGAAGCTGCCTTACAACATGACACCAGAGGAAACCAAAATTGAAAGTGATCGCCAAGTGAAAGCCTTTTTGCGAAGAAGACCCTACCACCAAAGGAGGTAATACCCAAGGAAGTCCAAGAGCACTTTATGGAACACTTTATTGATTGACCCACGGCATATGTGGAGCGTATGCCGACAGACTATGAGCGATAGATTCAGAAGGCCAGTGAGCAGAGAAGTCGGCCCAACCCAAGGAAGAAGTCGGGAAGTACGACATCAACGACAGGTGGTACTACTAGCGGGAAAACAGTTCCCCATCTTGAAGAACAATCCAAGCAATCAATCTCTCCGCTCAAGGTGAGTACCAATCCAAGCAAGCTATCGATCCAAGCAGTCGACGTGCAAGGCAACCCAATCGACCTCAAAGAAGTAGAGGCTGCAGGTCTCACTCTTGGTCAAATCCTTGGCACCGAGGAAATCCGTGGGTACGGTGCAGATGAGTACGCAATGCAATATGACGTCGGAAAATCACTTGTCACACCCGAGCAGTACAAGGAACTACCAACTGCGATGCGACGGTTGCATGATTGGTACCTGCGTGAAGCAAAGCGAGGGGAGACGACGGTCATGGTCAAAGTAAGGAAAGAGCATTACGTCAATGGATGTGACATATGGCTTGAATTCTCAGAACTTTTCCAGTTATACCACATGGACTCTATCGACAAAACTCTCATCAGTTGCTATTGTCTGTAAGTGATTTATATCTTTAATAATTTAAGTCTCTAGCTAAGATATTGTTCATTGGCTTATCCTCACTATATATGTTCTTTCTACGCTATTATGCAGATTGAAGATGTGGGAATTAAAACAAGAGGGAATCGATGAAATTGGGTTCATTGACCCAAATACCGTTCATGGTCGTGTGGTAAAACATTATGCCAAGGACACAGAAGATATCTTGGAAAATTTTCTAGATGCATTAGTGAATACCAAATCTACTATAATATTTCCTTACAACATGGGGTGAGTGTTTACTCTCTTGTATACTACAAATTCTATTTTTGCTTACTAGCTCATTGTAAAGTGTAGTTGATGAGTTATATGCATGCCTGCTTAATTATAGAAACTTCTACGCAAAGACCAGTATATCCTCCTAAATATTATCCTTGCGGATGGACTTATTCAAGTGTACGACTCACTAGATACACTAGAACAATCATACGTGGACTTGTATTTTATGATAGAACGGTAATTTCAATCTTTATCGACCTCGCTTTCTTTCCTTATTTCCTGGTATCAAAAGTAATTATAATAACTCTTTCATTCTTTTTCTTTGCCGCATAGTGTTTAGAAAAAGATGATAGAAAAAACCATCACAGTCATCAATGGAAACCGAAGCTGAAGTGGAAAAAGATGCAGGTAATTAAGTAGTACTACTAGGTCTGCGGATCTCTTTAATTCTAGTTTCAATACCATTATCATGCTTGATTATTAATTATCTTATTGAATTCTATTCTTTTGCAAAGTGCGCGAAGCAGCCACAGGGGACAAATTTATGTGGATACTTCCTCTACGAGAACATTCGCATCCAGACTGAAGGTCGTATACATCGCAGAGGAGCACGTGAAAGACAACTCCAGGTTTGGCAGATGATGTTGAAGCTCTCACCCGAGAAACGCTTTGTAGCACTTCAAGAGGAATTTGTGGCATTTCTTCTTCGACATGTCATTGATGTAAACGGAGAGCACTATTACTTATCGCCGCCTTAGTAATGCTAGCAAATCAGTAGTAGAAAACTAAGATTTCATCCGGAGCACTAGCTAGCTAGTCCTGGCCGGGTTTTGGGCCTTAATTTATAAGTCCAGAATATATATGGATGTGTAATTCCATTTGTATATATACTGTGTATGAGATATTGTATATTATATTACATATATATATATGCATCAACTTGTGTAATGTTTACAGTATGTAGCACCGTAAAATAAATTTGAAATGAATGGAAAACACAAAAACAGAGAGGAAAACTAAAACCTAATTAAAAGCTAAAACAAAAAAAAGAACACTTAGTACCGGTTGGTATCACCAACCGGTACTAAAGGTCCTCTACCACCAGCCCACGCAGGCAGCCACGTGGTGGGCCTTTAGTACCGGTCCGTGGGCCAACCGGTACTAAAGGTCTGGACCTTTAATCCCGACACTTTAGTATCGTTGGCGAACTGCTACTAAAGGCCCATTCCAACCAGGACTACAGACAAACATTCTACTAGTGGTCACCGAGTTGTGCAATCTGACAGTTGATCACCTAATCGGTGCAACCAAGATTTACGTACCAGTCTCACCGAGATTCAAAAGTTTCTACCTTTGGAGCAACTCGGTACCACCGATATTCACACATCGGTGTCACTGAGTTGGTCACTTAAGGTGTAACGGTTGGATTTTTGGAGATTCCTACATATACCCCTCCACCACCACTCACTCATAAGAGAAGCACTCAGAACAGATCCCCACTCATACTAACTGATTTTCTGAGAGAGAGAGAGAGACACCTACTCATGTGTTGATATCATGTCATTCCATTCCAACCATATGAATCTTGATCTCTATCCTCCCCAAGTTGATTTCCACCCAATCAATCTCTTCCACCAAAGCCAAATATGTGAGAGAGTGATTGTGTGTTGAGGAGTCTATCATCTTGAAGCACAAGAGCAAGGAGTTCATCGACATTATCGAGCCTATTACCTTTTCGAGGGTGGTGCCTCCTAGATTGGTTAGGTGTCGCTGGGGAGCCTCCTACATCATGTTGTGGAGTGAACCAAGAAGTTTGTAAGGGCAAGGAGATCGCCACTTCGTGAAGATCTACCCAAGTTAGGCTAGTCCTCTGTGGACGTAGGCCATCTTGGTATAGTCAAGGTTGCTTCTTCGTGGAACCCTCCATGGATAGAGCCCTCCATGGACTCTCGTGACCGTTACCCTCCGTGGGTTGAAGAATCCATAAACGTGGACGTACAATAGCACCACCTATCAGAACCACGGGAAAAATCATCGTGTCTCCAAATTGTGTTTGATCTTCCTACCCTTCCTTTACTACTCATGCTTGTCTTTACTTTCCGCTGCTATACTCGTAGACATGCATGTGTACGGTGTGCTTGACTTGCTATGAATGCTAAAATGTGCCAACACTTAAAATTGGGAAAAAGTAGATTTTTATTTGGTCAAGTAGTCTATCACCCCCTCCCCTCTAGACCTACTTTTGATCCTACAAGTGGTATCAGAGCTTTGGTCTCCATTGCATTGGTCTCACAACCTAGGAGAGTATGGCGTCTAGTGAGGGAAATTATCACCGTAGAGGTCCGTACTTTGATGGCACTTATTTTGCTAGTTGGAAGCATAAAATGAAAATGCATATCCTCGGCCATAACCTTGCCATTTGGGCAATTGTTCATGTTGGATTGCAAGGT
Source organism: Hordeum marinum (assembly GCA_022496015.1). Classification (NCBI taxonomy): domain Eukaryota; kingdom Viridiplantae; phylum Streptophyta; class Magnoliopsida; order Poales; family Poaceae; genus Hordeum; species Hordeum marinum. The sequence goes on along the minus strand of CM039678.1, from coordinate 423,871,088 downwards.
GAATTCTTTGCGGATGGAAGGGAACCGGATCGTGAAGTGACTGCGAATGAATTGAAGATGTTGCAATACAATGCTCAAGCATGTGAAATTCTCTTCAACTTCCTATGCCCCAAAGAATTCAACAAAATCAGCCATCTTGAGAACGCAAAAAGGATTTGGGATACTTTGGCTGATATGCATCAAGGTATCGAATGTGTGAGAGAATCCAAGTTGGATGTTCTTCAAAGTCAGCTTGACAAGTTCAAGATGAAGGATGGTAAAGGAGTCGCTGAGATGTACCCTAGGCTAGCTTTCATAACCAATTAGATTGTCGGCTTAGGAAGCGAAGAAATGACCGACAAATTCATCATCAAAAATATACTTCGAGCTTTGGATGATCGATATGACATCGTATGCACATTGATCCAAATGATGCCCAACTACAAAGATCTCAAGCCCACGGAAGTGATTGGAAGGATTGTTGTTCATGAGATGACACTCAAGGACAAGGAAGAGCTTCACAACAAATCTAGCGGTGCTTACAAAACCACAAGTGATGCTCCCGCAACTTCAAGCGACAACCTTGTCACAAATGAAGAGATAAGCCTCATGGTCAAGAAATTCAACAAGTTCTACAAGAATAGAGGCAAAGGTCGAAGCTCCAACTCAAGATATGAAGAGAAGCGTTTGTCAAGTCGTGACCATACCCGCTACAATTGTGTGAAGCCCGGACACTACTCGAATGAGTGCACGACTCCTTACAAAAGGAAAGAAGAGTCAACAAGAAGACGAAGCTCAAGAGACGAGTCACCTCGAAGAGAGAGAAGGAGTAGAGATGATCGTTATGAACGAAGACCCTCAAGGAGAAGTAGGGAATTGGAGAAGAAGGAAAAGTACACCAAGATCTACTCAATAAGAAGACATCAAGCTCATGTTGGTGAATGGGTTTGTGGCTCCGATTCCGACAACCACTCCGCGAGAAGCTATCACTCCAACTCTGACTATAGTCAAGATGAAGGTGTTGCCGGACTTGCACTAGTGACAACCGACTGTTGGAAATATGCCCTAGAGGCAATAATAAGTTAGTTATTATCATATTTCCTTGTTCATGATAATTGTATATTATCCATGCTATAATTGATTGATCAGAGACTTAGATACATGTGTGGATACATAGACAACACCATGTCCCTAGTATGCCTCTAAATAGACTAGCTCGTTGATCAAAGATGGCTATGGTTTCCTAGTCATGGACATGAGATGTCATTTGGTAACGGGATCACATCATTAGGAGAATGATGTGATGGACAAGACCCAAACTACAAACGTAGCATATGATCGTGTCAGTTTATTGCTACTGTTTTCTGCATGTCAAGTATCTGTTCCTATGACCATGATATCATGCAACTCACTAACACTGGAGGAGTGCCTTGTGTGTATCAAATGTCGCAACGTACATGGGTGACTATAAAGGTGCTCTACAGGTATCTCTGAGGGTGTCTGTTGAGTTGGCATGGATCAAGACTGGGATTTGTTACTCCGTGTGACGGAGAGGTATCTCCGGACCCACTCGGTAATACACCATCACAATAAGCCTTGCAAGCAATGTGACTAAGTGTTAGTCACATGATCTTGTATTACGGAACGAGTAAGGAGACTTGAAGGTAACGAGGTTGAACTAGGTATGGAGATACCGACGATCGAATCTCGTGCAAGTAACATACCGAAGAACAAAAGGAACATCATACGGGATTAACTGAATCCTTGACACAGAGGTTCGACCGATAAAGATCTTCATAGAATATGTAGGAACCAATATGGGCATCCAGGTCCCGCTATTGGTTATTTACCGTAGAGGTGTCTCAGTCATGTCTACATAGTTCTCGAACCCGCAGGGTCTGCACACTTAAGGTTCGGTGACGTTTCGGTAGTATAGAGTTATGTATGGTGGTGACCGAAGGTTGTTCAGAGTCCCGGATGAGATCCCGTACGTCACAAGGATCTCCGGAATGGTCCGTAGGTAAAGATTGATATATAGGAAGTCCTGTTTTGGTCGTCGGAAAGGTTTCGGGCTCATCGATAGTGTACCGGGAGTGTCGGTAGTGTACCGGGGGACCATCGGGAGGGGTATTTCGACCCAAGAGGCTACATGGTATGTGGGAGAGTAAATACCATCCCTTAGTGGGATGTTGTAAGTCCCACACAAGGCCCATGCAGTTGGGAAGAAAAGCCCAAAGAGAAAAAGGTGGAAAAAGGCAAAAAAAGGCAAAAATAAGGAGGAGTCCTAGTCCTACTAGGATTGGAGGAGGAATCCTTAGTTTGGCCGACCCAAGGGCTGGCTCCTTGGGAGCCAAGCCTCCTCCTCTCTTCCTCCTATATATACTAGAGGTTTTTGTTGGAAATATTCCCTAGAGGAAATAATAAATTGGTTATTATCATATTTCCTTGTTCATGATAATCGTTTATTATCCATGCTATAATTGTATTGATCGGAGACTTAGATACATGTGTGGATACATAGACAAAACCATGTCCCTAGTATGCCTCTCATAGACTATCTCGTTGATCAAAGATGGTTAAGGTTTCCTAGCCATGGACATGAGATGTCATTTGATAAATGGGATCACATCATTAGGAGAATGGTTTGATGGACAAGACCCAAACTACGAACGTAGTAGATGATCGTGTCAGATTATTGCTACTGTTTTCTGCATGTCAAGTATATGTTCCTATGACCATGAGATCATGCAACTCACGAACATCGAAGGGGTGCCCTGTGTGCATCAAACGTCACAACGTAACTGGGTGACTATAAAGGTGCTCTACAGGTATCTTCGAGGGTGTCTGTTGAGTTGGCATGGATCAAGACTGGGATTTGTTACTCCGTGTGACGGAGAGGTATCTCAGGGCCCACCCGGTAATACAACATCACAATAAGCCTTGAAAGCAATGTAACTAAGTGTTAGTCACGGGATCTTGTATTACGGAACGAGTAAAGAGACTTGCCGATAATGATGTTGAACTAGGTATGGAGATACCGACGATCGAATCTCGGGCAAGTAACATACCGAAAAACAAAGGGAACGTTATACAGGATTGACTGAATCCTTGACATAGAGGTTCGACCGATAAAGATATTCGTAGAATATGTTGGAACCAATATGGTCATCCAGGGCCTGCTATTGGTTATTGACCGTAGAGGTGTCTCGGTTATGTCTACATAGTTCTCGAACCCGCAGGGTGTGAACACTTAAGGTTTGGTGACGTTTCGGTAGTATAGAGTTATGCATGGTGGTGACCGAAGTTGTTCGGAGTCCCGGATGAGATCCCGGATGTCATGAGGAGCTCCGGAATGGTCCGGAGGTAAATATTCATATATAGTAAGTCCCATTTTGGTCGCCGGAAATGTTCCGAGCTTATCGGTAGTGTATCGGGAGTGCCGGTAGTGTACCGGGAGACCTCCTGGAGGGGTATTTCGACCCAAGAGGCTTCATGGGCTGTGGGAAAGTAATAACCAGCCCTTAGTGGGCTGTTGGAACAACCACAATAGGCCCATGAGGCTGGAAGAAAGAAACCCAAAGGAAAAAGGTGGGAAAAAGGCAAAAAGGAGGAATCCTAGTCCTACTAGGAGTGGAGGAGGAGAGTCCTCCTCCACCTCCCACTTCGGCCGAAGCCTCCAAGGCTTGGAGGCAAGGTTGCCTCTCCTCCTCCCTCCCTCCTATATATACTAGTGGATTTCTAGGGTTTTGCACTAGTTTTTTCAGCCACGTGCAACCCTAATCTCTAGTGCATAGTTTCTCCTCTAGATTGGATTTCTGCAGTGCTTAGGCGAAGCCCTTCCGGAATTGCTCCACCACCATCGCCGGGGCATCGTCAGGCTGCCGGAGAACTCTTCTTCCTCTCCACTCCCTCTTGCTGGATCAAGACAGTGGAGATCGTCATCAAGTTGTACGTGTGCTGAACGCGGAGGTGTCGTACGTTCGGCGCTAGATCGGAAGGACCGTGATCAAGATCGCGAGACGGTTCGTGATGAGATCGCGGGAGGGATCGTGATGAGTTTGCGGGACGGATCGTGATCAAGATCGCGAAACGGATCGTGATGAGTTTGCGGGACGGATCGTGATGAGTTCATGGGACGTATCGTGATGAGATCGCGGGACGCTCGGCGATTTGGATCGCGAAGACATTCGACTACACCAACCGCGTTTCTTAACGCTTCCCGCTTAGCGATCTACAAGGGTATGTAGATCCACTCTCCCTCTCGTAGATGCTCATCACCATTGATAGATCTGCGTGTGCGTAGGAATTTTTTTGTTTCCCATGCGACATTCCCCAACAGTGGCATCATGAGCTAGGTTTATGTGTAGATGAGATCTCGAGTAGAACACAAAAGGTTTGTGGGCGTTGATGCTTAGATTGCTTCCTCCCTTGGTCGGATTTTGGTTCAGCGGTATTGTGAGATGAAGTGGCCCGGACCAACATTACACGTACGCTTACGAGAGACCAGTTCCCTCGACCGCAACTTGTTGCATAGATGGCTTGCGGGTGCCAGTTTCTCTCACTTTAGTTGGATCGGACTCGACAAAGGCGGTCCTTGAGAAGGTTGAAAAGAAACTAGTGTATCACCGTTCTGGTTTTTGCATAGATGAGAATTATTCTTGCTAGATACCCATAGCAGCCACGTAAAACGTGCAACAACAATTAGAGGACGTCTAACTTGTTTTTGCAGGGATGTTGTGATGTGATATGGCCAATTACATGATGTGATATACGTGATGTATGAGATGATCATGTGATGTATAGATTATCATGACTTGCATGTCGATGAGTACGGCAACCGGCAGGAGCCATAGGGTTGTCTTTAATTATTGTATGATCTGCGTGTCAATCATTAAGCGCTATGTAATGCTTTACTTTATCGCTAAATGGTAGCAATAGTAGTAGAAGCATTGTGGGCGCGACAACCCCGATGGCGACACGTTGATGGAGATCAAGATGATGGAGATCATGGTGTCATGCTGGTGACGATGGAGATCATGCCGGTGCTTTCATGATGGAGATCAAAAGCACAAGTTCATGCCCATATCATGTCACTTATGATTTGCATGTGATGTTAATCCTCTTTATGCACCTTGTTTTGCTTAGGACGACGATAGCATTATAAGGCGATCCCTCACTTAATTTCAAGATAAATCGTGTTCTCCCCGAGTGTGCACTATTGCGAAAGTTCTTCGTGTCGAGACACCACATGATGATCGGGTGTGATAGACTCTACGTTCACATACAAGAGGTGCAAGCCAGTGTTGCACATGCAGAACACTTGGGTTAAACTTGACGAGCCTAGCATGTACAGACATGGCCTCGGAACACAAGAGACCAAAAGGTCGAACATGAGTCATATAGTAGATATGATCAACATGATGATGTTCACCATTGTAACCACCTCAACTCACGTGATGATCGGACTTGAGTTGGTGAATTTGGATCATGTATCACTCGAATGACCGGAGGGATATCAATTTGAGTGGGAGCTCTTAATTAATATGATTAATTGAACTCATTATCATGAACATAGTCAGTAGTGCCTTTGCAAATTATGTTGTAGATTACTAGCTCGCGCTGTAGCTCCCTTAAATTTTTATATGTTCCTAGAGAAATAGAGTTGAAAGATGATGGTAGCAATATTGCGGAATGGCTCCGTGATCTAAGGATTGTCCTCTTTGCTGCACAGAAGGCTTATGTCCTTAATGCACCACTCGGTGCACCAACCCCTCTAGCGTCATCTGTAGATGTTGTGAACATCTGACAGGTACGTGCTGATGACTACTTGATAGTTTAGTGCATCATGCATTACTGCTTAGAATTGAGGCTTTCAAACGTTTTGAACGTCACGGAACATATGAGATGTTCTAAGAGCTGAAATTAGGATCTTAGGCTCGTGCCCGTGTTGCGAGATATGGGAACTCCAACAAGATTCTTTGCCTGCAAGATGAACGATAATAGCTCAATCGTTGAGCATGTGCTCAGATTGTTTGGGTGCTGCAATCGCTTGAATCGAGTGGGAGTTGATCTTCCAGATAAGATAGTGATTGATATAGTTCTCCAAGTCACTGTCACTAAGCTACTAGAACTTGGTGATGAACTATAAAATGCCAGGGATAGAAATAATGATCCCTGACCTGTCCGCGATGTTTGACACCGCGAAGGTAGAAATCAAGAAGGAGCGTCAAGTGTTGATGGTTAGTCAAACCACTAGTTTCGAGAAGGGCAGGAGCAAGGAGGGAAAACTTCATGGATAGCAAGTCAGTTGCTGCTCCAGTGAAGCAACCCAAAGTTGAACCCAAACCCGAGACTAAGTGCTTCGATTATGAGGAGAGCGGTCGCTGAAGCGGAACAACCCTAGATACTTGGTAGATAAGATCGCTGGCAACGTCAACAGAAGTATATTTGATATATGTGTTATTTATGTGTACCTTGCTAGTACTCCAAGTAGCACCTGGGTATTGGATACCTGTTCGGTTGCTAAATGTTAGTAACTCGAAATAAAAGCTACGGAATAAACGGAGCACTAGCTAAGGGTGAGGTGACGATGTGTGTTGGAAATGTTTCCAAGGTTGATGTGATCAACATCGCACGCTCTCTCTACCTTTGGGATTAGTGACGAACCTAAATAAATGTTATTTGGTGTTTTGCGTTGAGCATGAACGTGATTAGATCATGTTTATTGCAACACGGTTATTCATTTGAGTTAAAGAATAATGGTTATTCTGTTTACATGAATAATACCTTTAATGGTCATGCACCCAGTGAGAATGGTTTGTTGAATCTTGATCGTAGTAATACACATGTTCATAACATTGATGCCAAAAGATACAAAGTTAATAATGATAGTACCACATACTTGTGGCACTGGCGCTAAATGTCATATTGGTATAAAGCGCATGAAGAAACTCCATGCTGATGGATCTTTGGACTCATTCGATTTCGAATCGGTTGAGACATGCAAACCATGCCTCTTGGTCAAGATGACTAAGGACCCCATTTTCTGTTTTGATGAAGCAGGCAAGTGATTTATTGGAAATGATACATGTTGATGTCTGCAATCCAATGAGTCTTTTAGCGTGCGGTGGATATCATTATTATCTTATCTTCACTGATGATTTGAGTAGATATAGTGTATATTTACTTAATGAAACACAAGTTTTAATCGTTTGAAAGGTTCGAGCAAATTCAGAGTGAAGTTTAAGATCATCGTGACAAGAAGATAAAAATGTTTGCGATATGATCGTGGAGGTGAATATTTGAGTTACGAGTTTGGCATACAACTTTAGACAATGTGAAAGTTGTTTCACAACTCACGCCACCTGGAACACCATAGTGTGATGGTGTGTCCGAACGTCATAGTCGTGCTCTATTGGATATGGTGCGTGCTATGATGTCTATTATCGTTTTGTTACTATAATTTTGGGGTTATGCATTAGAGACAACTACATTCACTTTAAATAGGGCACCATCTAAATCCGTTGAGATGACACCATGTGAATTATGGTTTGATAGAAACCTAAGCTGTCATTTCTTAATGTGTGGGGCTGCGACTCTTGTGTGGAAAATGTTTTCACCTAATGAGCTCGAACCCAAAGCGGACAAATGCATCTTCATAGAATACCCTAAGAACAGTTGGGTGAACCTTCTATCTCAGATCCAAGCATAAAATGTTTGTTGCTAAAACTGGTTCCTTTCTCGAGAAAAGGTTTCTCTTGAAAGAATTGAGTGGGAGGAGGATAGAACTTGATGAGGTTATTGAACCTCTGTTTCAACCAGAGAGTAGCGCAGCGCAGGAAGATGTTTCTGTGAAGCCTACGTTAGTTGAAGAGGAAGTAAATGATGATGATCATGAAGCTTCGGATCAAGTTACTATTGACCTACGAGGAAAATAGAACTTGATGAGGTTATTGAACCTTTACTTCAACCAGAAAGTAGCGCAGCACAGAAAGATGTTTCTGTGAAGCCCATGTCAGTTGAAGAGGAAGTTAGTGATGATGATCATGAAGCTTCGGATCAAGTTACTATCGAACTTCGTAGGTCGACAAGGACGTGTACTGCTCCTGAGTGGTACGACAACCCTGTCTTGGAGGTCATGTTGTTGGACAACGATGAACCTACGAACTATGGAGAAGCGATGATGGGCCCGAAAACCAACAAATGGTTAGAGGCCATGAAATCTGAGAAAGGATCCATGTATGAAAACCAAGTATAGACTTTGGTAGACTTGCTCGTTGGATGGCAGGTCGTTGAGTACAAATGGATGTTTAAAATGAAGACAGACGCTCATGGTGAATGTCACCATTAGTAAAGCTCAACTTGTTGCAAAGAAGTTTGCGACAAGTTCAAGGAGTTGACTACGATGAGACTTCTCACTCGTAGCGATGCTAAAGTCTACTAGAATTATGTTAGCAGTTGCTGCACTTTCAATTATGAAATCTAGTAGATGGATGTCAAAACATCGTTTCCTTAACGGTTTACTTGAGGAAAGGTTGTATGTGATATAACTAGAAGGTTTTGTCAGTCCTAAGGATGCTAAAAGGTGTGCAAGCTTCAGTGATTCTTCTATGAACTGAAGCAAGCATCTCGGAGTTGGAATATACACTTTGATGAGGTGATCAAAGTTTTTGAGTCTATACAAAGTTTACAAGAAACTTGTATTTGCAATAAAGTGAGTGGGAGCACTATAGAGTTTCTGATAAGTATATGTGGATGACATATTGCTATTCGGAAATGATGTAGAATTTCTGGAAAGCATAAACGGTTGTTTGAAAAGAGTTTTTCAAAGGAAGACCTAAATAAAGCTACCTAATTTTTGAGCATCAAGATCTATAGAGATAGATCAAGATGCTTGATGAGACTTTCAATGAGTGCATACCTTGACAAGATTTTGAAAGAGTTCAAAATGGATTAAAGTCAGAGAGAAGTGTTCTCACCTGCTTTGTAAGGTGTGAAGTTGAGTGAGACTCAAAGCTCGACCACGGCAGAAGAAAGAGAAAGGACAAGTGTCGTCCCCTATGCCTTAGCCATAGGCTCTGTATAGTATGTCATGCTGTGTACCGCACCTGTGTGTGCCTTGCCATGAGTCCGTCAAGGGGTACAAGAGTGATCCAGGAGTGGATCACTGGACAGCGGTCAAAGATTATCCTTAGTAACTAAAAAATAAGGAGATGTTTCTCGATTATGGAAGTGATAAAGAGTTCGTCGTAAAGAGTTACGTTGATGCAAGCTTTAACACCAATCCAGATGACCCGTAGTAGCAATCTGGATACATATAGTGGAGCAGCCATTTGGAATAGAACCAAGTGGAGTGTGGTAGTAGTGTTTACAGTTTGACATAGAAATTTGTAAAGTACACACGGATCTGAATGTCGCAAACCCGTTGACTATAAGACCTTCTCTCACATGCAAAGCATGATCAAGCCCCAGAACTCATTGGGTGTTAGATTCATAACAATGCGAATCACATGGTGATGTGAACTAGATTATTGACTCTAGTGCAAGTGGGAGACTGTTGGAAATATGCCCTAGAGGCAATAATAAATTGGTTATTATCATATTTTCTTGTTCATGATAATCGTTTATTATCCATGCTATAATTTTATTGATCGGAGACTTAGATACATGTGTGGATACATAGACAAAACCATGTCCCTAGTATGCCTCTCATAGACTAGCTCGTTGATCAAAGATGGTTAAGGTTTCCTAGTCATGGACATGAGATGTCATTTGATAAATGGGATCACATCATTAGGAGAATGGTTTGATGGACAAGACCCAAACTACGAACGTAGCATATGATCGTGTCAGTTTATTGCTACTGTTTTCTGCATGTCAAGTATATGTTCCTATGACCATGAGATCATGCAACTCACGGACATCGGAGGAGTGCCTTGTGTGTATCAAATGTCGCAATGTAACTGGGTGACTATAAAGGTGCTCTACAGGTATCTCCGAGGGTGTCTGTTGAGTTGGCATGGATCAAGACTGGGATTTGTTACTCCGTGTGACGGAGAGGTATCTCAGGGCCCACTCGGTAATACAACATCACAATAAGCCTTGCAAGAAATGTGACTAAGTGTTAGTCACAGGATCTTGTATTACGGAACGAGTAAAGAGACTTGCCGGTAATGAGGTTGAACTAGGTATGGAGATACCGACGATCGAATCTCGGGCAAGTAACATACTGAAGAACAAAGGGAACGTTATACGGGATTGACTAAATCCTTGACATAGAGGTTCGACCGATAAAGATCTTCTTAGAATATGTAGGAACCAATATGGTCATCCAAGGCCCGCTATTGGTTATTGACCATAGAGGTGTCTCGGTTATGTCTACATAGTTCTCGAACCCGCAGGGTCTGCACACTTAAGGTTTGGTGACGTTTCGGTAGTATAGAGTTATGCATGGTGGTGACCTAAGGTTGTTCGGATTCCCAGATGAGATCCCGGACGTCGCGAGGAGCTCCGGAATGGTTCGAAGGTGAAGATTCATATATAGGAAGTCCCATTTTGGTCGCCGGAAAAGTTCCGGGCTTATCGGTAGTGTATCGGGAGTGCCGGTAGTGTACCGAGAGACCTCCAGGAGGGGTATTTCGACCAAAGAGGCTTCATGGGCTATGGGAAAGTAATAACCAGCCCTTAGCGGGCTGGTGGAACAACCACAATAGGCCCATGAGGCTGGCAGAAAGAAACCCAAAGGAAAAAGGTGGAAAAAGGCAAAAAGGAGGAATCCTAGTCCTACTAGGAGTGGAGGAGGAGAGTCCTCCTCCACCTCCCACTTCGGCCGAAGCCTCCAAGGCTTGGAGGCAAGGTTGCCTCTCCTCCTCCCTCCCTCCTATATATACTAGTGGATTTCTAGGGTTTTGCACTAGTTTTTTCAGCCACGTGCAACCCTAATCTCTAGTGCATAGTTTCTCCTCTAGATTGGATTTCTGCAGTGCTTAGGCGAAGCCCTGCCAGAATTGCTCCACCACCATCGCCGGAGCGCCGTCAGGCTGCCGGAGAACTCTTCTTCCTCTCCACTCCCTCTTGCTGGATCAAGACGATGGAGATCGTCATCAAGCTGTACGTGTGGTGAACGCGGAGGTGCCGTACGTTCGGAGCTAGATCGGAAGGACCGTGATCAAGATCGCGAGACGGTTCGTGATGAGTTCACGGGACAGATCGTGATGAGTTCACGGGACAGATCGTGATCAAGATCGCGAAACGGATCGTGATGAGTTCGCGGGACGGATCATGATGAGTTCGCTGGACGGACGTGAGGAGTTCACGGAACGGATCGTGATGAGATCGCGGGACGCTCGGCAATTTGGATCGCGAAGACGTTCGACTACACCAACCGCGTTTCTTAATGCTTCCCTCTTAGCGATCTACAAGGGTATGTAGATGCACTCTCCCTCTCGTAGATGCTCATCACCATGGATAGATCTGCGTGTGTGTAGGAAATTTATTGTTTCCCATGCGACGTTCCCCAACAGTTTTAGGGTTTTTGGCACTAAATTTTCAGCCACATGCTACCCGTTCCTCCAATGCATAGTTTCTCCTCTAGATCGGATTTCTGCAGTGCTTAGGCCAAGCCCTGCCGGAATAGCTCCACCACCATCGCCGGAGCACCGTCATCCTGCCGGAGAACTCTTCTACCTCTCCGCTCCCTCTTGCTGGATCAAGAAGGCAGAGATCGTCATCAAGCTGTACATGTGCTGAACGCGGAGGTGTCGTCCGTTCGACGCTAGATCGGAAGGGCCGTGATCAAGATCGCGAGACGGATTGTGATGAGATCTCGGGACGGATCGTGATGAGTTCGCAGAACGGATCGTGATGAGATCGCGGGACGGATCGTGATGAGTTCGCGGGACGGATCGTGATTGGATCGCGGGACAGATCGTGATGAGATCGCGGGATGCTCGGCGATTTGGATCACGAAGACGTTCGACTACACCAACCACGTTTCTTAACGCTTCCCGCTTAGCAATCTACAAGGGTATGTAGATCCACTCTCCCTCTCATAGATGCTCATCATCATGGATAGATCTTGCGTGTGCGTAGGATTTTTTTTGTTTCCCATGCAACGTTCCCCAATAGTGGTATCAGAGCTAGGTCTATGTGTAGATGAGATCTCGAGTAGAACACAAAGAGTTTGTGGGTGTTGATGCTTAGATTGCTTCCTCCCTTGGTCGTGTTTTGGTTCAGCGGTATTGTGAGATGAAGCGGCCCGGACCAACATTACTTGTATGCTTACGAGAGACCGGTTCCCTCAACCGCAACTTGTTGCATAGATGGCTTGCAGGTGCCAGTTTCTCTCACTTTAGTTGGATCGGATTTGACAAAGGCGGTCCTTGAGAAGGTTGAAAAGCAACTAGTGTATCACCATTGTGGTTTTTGCATAGATGAGAATTGTTCTTGCTAGATACCCTTAGCAGCCACGTAAAACATGCAACAACAATTAGAGGACGTCTAACTTGTTTTTGCAGGGTATGTTGTGATGTGATATGGCCAATTACATGATGTGATATATGTGATGTATGAGATGATCATGTGTTGTATAGAATATCATGACTTGCATGTCGATGAGTACGGCAACTGGCAGGAGCCATAGGGTTGTCTTTAATTATTGTATGATCTGCGTGTCAATCATTAAGCGCTATGTAATGCTTTACTTTATCGTTAAACTGCAGCAATAGTAGTACAAGCATGATGGGCGTGACAACCCCGATGGCGACACGTTGATGGAGATCAAGATGATGGAGATCATGGTGTCGTGCCAGTGACGGTGGAGATCATGCCGGTGCTTTCAAGATGGAGATCAAAAGCACAAGTTCATGGCCATATCATGTCACTTATGATTTGCATGTGATGTTAATCCTTTTATGCACCTTGTTTTGCTTAGGACGACAGTAGCATTATAAGGTGATCCCACACTTAAATTTCAAGATTAATTGTGTTCTCCCTGAGTGTGCACTGTTGCGAAAGTTCATCATGTTGAGGCACCACGTGATGATTGGGTGTGATAGACTCTACGTTCACATACAACGGGTGCAAGCCAGTGTTGCGCATGCAGAACACTCGGGTTAAACTTGACGAGGCTAGCATGTACAGACATGGCCTCGGAACACAAGAGACCGAAAGGTCAAACATGAGTCATATAGCAGATATGATCAACATGATGATGTTCACCATTGAAACCACCTCAACTCACGTGATGATCGTACTTGAGTTGGTGAATTTGGATCATGTATCACTCGAATGACCGGAGGGATGTCAATTTGAGTGGGAGTTCTTAAGTAATATGATTAATTGAACTCATTATCATGAACATAGTCAGTAGTGTCTTTGCAAACTGTGTTGTAGATTACTAGCTCACACTATAGCTCCCTTGAATTTTTATATGTTCCTAGAGAAATAAAGTTGAAATATGATGGTAGAAATATTGCGGACTGGCTTCGTGATCTGAGGATTGTCCTCGTTGCTGCATAGAAGGCTTATGTCCTTAATGCACCGCTCGGTGCGCCAACCCCTCTAGCGTCGTCTGTAGATGTTGTGAACATCTGACAACCGCGTTTTAATGACTACTTGATAGTTTAGTGCGTCATGCATTACGACTTAGAATTGAAGCTCTAAAACATTTTGAACATCACAGAACATATGAGATGTTCTCAGATCTGAAATTAGGATCTCAGGATCGTGCCCGTGTTGCGAGATATGAGATCTCCAACAAGATTATTTGCTTGCAATATGAAAGATAATAGCTGAATCGTTGAGCATGTGCTCAGATTGTATGGGTGCTACAATCGCTTGAATCGAGTGGGAGTTGATCTTCCAGATAAGATAGTGATTGATATAGTTCTCCAAGTCACTGTCACTAAAGCTACGAGAACTTGGTGATGAACTATAAAATGCCAGGGATAGAAGTAATGATCCCTGAGCTATTCGCGATGTTTGACACCGCGAAGGTAGAAATCAAGAAGGAGCATCAAGTGTTGATGTTTAGTCAAACCACTAGTTTCAAGAAGGGCAAGAGCAAGGAGGGAAACTTGATGGATAGCAAGTTAGTTGCTGCTCCAGTGAAGCAACCCAAAGTTGAACCCAAACCCGAGACTAAGTGCTTCGATTATGAGGAGAGCGGTCGCTGAAGCGGAACAACCCTAGATACTTGGTAGATAAGAAGGCTGGCCACGTCGACGGAAGTGTATTTGATATACGTGTTAATGATGTGTACCTTGCGAGTACTCCTAGTAGCACCTGGGTATTAGATACCGGTTCGGTTGCTAAATGTTAGTAACTCGAAATAAAAGCTACGGAATAAATGGAGAACTAGCTAAGGGTGAGGTGACGATGTGTGTTGGAAATGTTTCCAAGGTTGATGTGATCAACATCGCACGCTCTCTCTACCTTCGGGATTAGTGACAAACCTAAATAAATGTTATTTGGTGTATTGCGTTGAGCATGAACGTGATTAGATCGTGTTTATTGCAACACGATTATTCATTTAAGTTAGAGAGTAATGGTTATTCTGTTTACGTGAATAATACCTTCAATGGTCATGCACCTAGTGAGAATTGTTTGTTGAATCTTGATCGTAGTAATACACATGTTCGTAGTATTGATGCCAAAAGATACAAAGTTAATAATGATAGTACCACATACTTGTGGCACTGCCACTAAATGTCATATTGGTATAAAGCGCATGAAGAAACTCCATGCTGATGAATCTTTGGACTCATTAAATTTCGAATCGGTTGAGACATGCGAACCATGCGTCTTGGGCAAGATGACTAAGGACCCCATTTCCAGATGGCTGGAGTGGGCAAGTGATTTATTGGAAATGATACATGTTGATGTATGCAATCCAATGAGTCTTGTAGCATGCGGTGGATATCGTTATTTTCTTACCTTCACTGATGATTTGAGTAGATATAGTGTATATTTACTTAACGAAACACAAGTCTGAATCATTTGAAAGGCTCAAGAAAATTCAGAGTGAAGTTTAAGATCATCGTGACAAGAAGATAAAAATGTCTGCGATATGATCGTGGAGGTAAATATCTAAGTTACGAGTTTGGCATACAACTTTAGACAATGTGAAAGTTGTTTCACAACTCACGCCACCTGGAACACCATAGTGTGATGGTGTGTTCGAACGTCATAGTTGTGCTCTATTGAAAATGGTGCTTGCTATGATGTCTCTTATCATTTTGCTACTATAATTTTGGGGTTATGCATTAGAGACAACTATATTCACTTTAGATAGGGCACCATCTAAATCCGTTGAGATGACACCGTGTGAATTATGGTCTGATAGAAACCCAAGCTGTCATTTCTTAATGTGTGGGGCCGCAACACTTATGTGAAAAAGGTTTTCACCTAATGAGCTCGAACCCAAAGCGGACAAATGCATCTTCATAGAATACCCTAAAGACAGTTAGGTAAACCTTCTATCTCAGATCCAAGCATAAAGTGTTTGTTGCTAAAACTGGGTCCTTTCTCAAGAAAGAGTTTCTCTCAAAAGAATTGAGTGGGAGAAAGATAGAACTTGATGAGGTTGTTGAACCTTTGTTCAACCAGAGAGTAGCGCAGCACAGGAATTTGTTTCTATGAAGCCTACGTTAGTTGAAGAGGAAGTTAATGATGATGATCATGAAGCTTCGCATCAAGTTACTATCGGACCTCGTAGGTCGACAATGATGTGTACTGCTCCTGAGCGGTACGACAACCCTGTCTTGGAGGTCATGTTGTTGGACAACGATGAACCTACGAGCTCTGGAGAAGCGATGATGGGCCCGGATGTCGACAAATGCTTAGAGACCATGAAATCCGAGAAAGGATCCATGTATGAAAACCAAGTATAGACTTGGGTAGACTTGCTTGTTGGACGGTAGGTCGTTGAGTACAAATGGATGTTTAAAATGAAGAAAGACGCTCAAGGTAAATGTCACCATTTGTAAAGCTCAACTTGTTGCAAAGAAGTTTACGACAAGTTCAAGGAGTTGACTACGATGAGACTTTCTCACTCGTAGTGATGCTAAAGTCTGTTGGAATTATGTTAGTAGTTGCTGCATTTTTCAATTATGAAATCTGGCAGATGGATATCAAAACATCGTTTCCTTAACGGTTTACTTGAGGAAAGGTTGTATGTGATACAACCAAAAGGTTTTGTCAGTCCTAAGGATGCTAAAAGGTGTGCATGCTTCAATGATTCTTCTATGAACTGAAGCAAGCATCTCAGAGTTGGAATATACACTTTGATGAGGTGATCAAAGTTTTTGAGTCTATACAAAGTTTATGAGAAACTTGTATTTACAATAAAGTGGGAGCACTATAGAATTTCTGATAAGTATATGTGGTTGACATATTGTTGATCGAAAATGATGTAGAATTTCTGGAAAGCATATACAGTTGTTTGGAGAGAGTTTTTCAAAGAAGACCTAGATAAAGCTACCTAATTGTTGAGCATCAAGATCTATAGAGATATATCACGATGCTTGATGAGACTTTCAATGAGTACATACTTTAACAAGATTTCGAAAGAGTTCAAAATAGATCAGACAGAGAAAGAGTTCTCGCCTGATTTGTAAGGTGTGAAGTTGAGTGAGACTCAAAGCTCGACAACGGCAGACGAAAGAGAAAGGACAAATGCCGTCCCCTATGCCTTAGCCATAGGGTCTATATTATGCCATGCTGTGTACCGCACCTGTGTGTGCCTTGCCATGAGTCTGCCAACGGGTACAAGAATGGTCTGGTAGTGGATCACTAGATAGCGGTCAAAATTATCCTTAGTAACCAAAGGACTAAGGTGATGTTTCTCTATTATGGAGGTGATAAAGAGTTTGTCGTAAAGAGTTACGTCGATACAAGCTTTAACACCAATCCGGATGACTCGTAGTAGCAATCTGGATACGTATAGTGGAGCAGCCATTTGGAATAGTACCAAGTGGAGTGTGGTAGCAGTGTTTTCGGTTTGACATAGAAATTTGCAAAGTACACACGGATCTGAATATCGTAGACCCGTTGACTATAAGACCTCTCTCACATGCAAAGCATTATCGAGCCCCAGAACTCATTGGGTGTTAGATTCATAACAATGCGAATCACATGGTGATGTGAACTAGATTATTGACTCTAGTGCAAGTGGGAGACTGTTGGAAATATGCCCTAGAGGCAATAATAAATTAGTTATTATCATATTTACTTCTTCATGATAATCTTTTATTATCCATGCTATAATTGTATTGATCGGATACTTATATACATGTGTGGATACATAGACAACACCATGTCCCTAGTATGCCTCTAAATAGACTAGCTCGTTGATCAAAGATGGCTATGGTTTCTTAGTCATGGACATGAGATTTCATTTCGTAATGGGATCACATCATTAGGAGAATGATGTGATGGTCAAGACCCAAACTACAAACGTAGCATATGATCGTGTCAGTTTATTGCTACTGTTTTCTGCATGTCAAGTATCTATTCCTATGACCATGGGATCATGCAACTCATTGACACCGGAGGAGTGCCTTGTGTCTATTAAACGTCGCAACGTAACTGGGAGACTATAAAGGTGCTCTACAGGTATCTCCGTGGGTGTCTGTTAAGTTGGCATGAATCAAGACTGGGATTTGTTACTCCGTGTGACGGAGAGGTATCTCAGGGCCCACTCGGTAATACAACATCACAATAAGCCTTGCAAGCAATGTGACTAAGTGTTAGTCACGTGATCTTGTCTTACGGAACGAGTAAATAGACTTGCCGGTAACGAGGTTGAACTAGGTATGGAGATACCGACGATCGAATCTCGAGCAAGTAACATACCGAAGAACAAAGGGAACATCACACGGGATTAACTGAATCCTTGACATAGAGGTTCGACCGATAAAGATCTTCGTAGAATATGTAGGAACCAATATGGGCATCCAGGTCCCGCTATTGGTTATTGACCGTAGAGGTGTCTCGGTCATGTCTACAAGTTTTCGAACCCACAGGGTCTGCACACTTAAGGTTCTGTGACGTTTCGGTAGTATAGAGTTATGTATGGTGGTGACCGAAGGTTGTTTGGAGTCCCATATGAGATCCTAGACTTCACGAGGAGCTCTGGAATGGTCCGTAGGTAAAGATTGATAGATAGGAAGTCTTGTTTTGGTCGCCGGAAAGGTTTTAGGCTCATCGGTAGAGTACCGGGAGTGCCGATAGTGTATCGAGGGACCATCGGGAGGGGTATTTCGACCCAAGAGGCAAGATGGGCTGTGGGAGAGTAAATACCAGCCCTTGGTGGGCTGGCGGAAGTCCCACACAAGGCCCATGTGGCTGGGAGAAAAGCCCAATGAGAAAATGGTGGAAAAAGGCAAAACTAAGGAGGAGTCCTAGTCCTACTATGATTGGAGGAGGAATCCTCCAATCCTCCTTGGTTCGGGCGACCCAAGGGCTGGCTCCTTGGGAGCCAAGTATCCTCCTCTCTTCCTCCTATATATACTAAAGGTTTTTGGGTTTTTGGCACTAGATTTTCAGCCACGTGCTACCCATTCCTCCAGTGCATAGTTTCTCCTCTAGATCGGATTTCTGCAGTGCTTAGGCGAAGCCTTGTCGGAATAGCTCCAGCACCATCGCCGGAGCGCCATCATGCTGCCGGAGAACTCTTCTACCTCTCTGCTCCCTCTTTCTGGATCTAGAAGGCGGAGATCGTCATCAAGCTGTACGTGTGCTGAACGCAGATTTGCCGTCCGTTCGGCGCTAGATCGGAAGGACCGTGATCAAGATCATGAGACGGATCATGATGAGATCGTGGGGCGGATCGTGATGAGTTCGTGGGATGGATCGTGATGAGATCGTGGGACGGATCATGATTGGATCGCGGGACGGATCGTGATGAGATCGTGGGATGCTCGGCGATTTGGATCGCGAAGACGTTCGACTACACCAACCGCATTTCTTAACGCTTCCCGCTTAGCGATCTCCAAGGGTATGTAGATACACTCTCCCTCTCATTGATGCTCATCACCATGGATAGATCTTACGTGTGCGTAGGAAAATTTTTGTTTCCCATGCAACGTTCCCCAACACCGACTCCTACGACATATTTTATTCACCAAATGAAGCGAGTAGGTATTGCTTCATGGCTAAAGGCCCCAAGGTATAACACCCCGAGGATCTTGATTTCAATAGTGATGAGGATGACTTGTTAATTGAAGATGACTTGCTATTTGACAAATCTAGTAATGTTAGTCAAGATGAACTTGCTAGTAATCATTTTAGTCTAGATAAGTCATGTGATGATGATAAGTTGGAAATATAAAGTCTAACTCAAGAACTAAACACTCTTAAGTTAGCTCATGAGTTTACTCTACAAGATCATACAAAGCTTGAAAGGACGCATGAGAAGCTCCGCTTTGAGAAGCTCAATTTAGAGCAAAAACATGAGTTCCTTAAAGCTATCAATGACGATCTTCGAAAGAAGACTTCCTCTTATCTAGCCAAACGACTTCTCTTGTCTACATTCATACCACAAGTTAAGGTTAAGCAAACCAGTAACAAAGTCAAGAAAGGTTCTTCAACTAGTAGCAATAAAAATGATAAATCCAATGATATTTCTTCTAGTAGTTCTATTGATCCCACTAACACTTCACTTAGCCAAGTTACACTTGAGCAAGAAAATGAACTTTTGAAAGGGATTGTAGAGAAAGGTATCTACAAGAGTCTTGCAGGGTGCAAACAATTTGAGGAGATTGTACGCAAGCATGGAGGATACCGGAAGAAACATGGCATTGGCTACTTCAACGCTAATGGACTTTAATGGGAAGAAGGTCAATACCACAAGCCCAAGTTTTTTCCTCAAAAGGAGAAGAATGAAAATACTCTCCCCAAGGGAACAAAATCTCAAGATGACCTTCCACCACAAGACACCAAGCTTGAGGGCAAGAACAAGCTTCAAGATGACATTGACTCATATGAAGATGAATCCCGAGCTTTGGTGAAGTGAGTTCCCAAGGATACTAGAAGCTCAACTTCTACAAGTGCTACTTAAACACCAAGGATCCCCACCAACTTGATGTGGATCCCCAAGAAGAAGAACTAGAGTAGTTCCTCATGGGTGACTTCGCCGATGAAATTCACTCATATTCATTATTGGCAAGAACTAGTTGCAATCAACATCAACATCATGCAATAGTTCAAGGAGTCACACATTCCCTCAAAGGTAAGCAAGGGACAAGGTAATCAACAAATCAATGGACATCATCATGTATTCTTTGCACTCCATGTCCATAGATATCCTTGTATTTGTCTCTTGTGTGTTGGGACTAACCCATGTAGGTGAGAAGAGTAAGGAAACAACAAGGATGCTCCCAACTCATGGTGATCTTCATCAACTTTGAGAATCCACCACTACTTCACCTACATGAAGTCTTCATTGAAAAAACCCAAGGTTAGTTTATCCCTCCTATGCGGGGATGTCACATCAAGGGGTAGATTTACTCTAGGACTTGAGTCAAAGCATCTCATAGTATGTGAAAACATTAAATGCTTTATGTAAAAGTGGTAACCCCACTTGTGCTTAAACGATGAGTATGACCTATGATAGGGTATTCTTACATGTCTCCTAAGTCAATATACTCATATATAGATGACTCCGTTATCGCTAAAGTGCTTGACAGATGCTAGTATGTTTGTGCATGTTTGCCATGATTTCATTTGACATCTTATTGTGTGAGCATGTTGGTATGCATTTATTCATCCATTCGAGGACATCCAATTGTTGCTATTTGGCATTCTGATTTTTCTTTTGCCAATTGGATGTACAATAATGCCTAGGACCACTCTCTAGCTATCTATGCTTTCTCACCTCATATTTTATTCATGTTGCATCACAAAATTTCAACAAGTACTTTTCGATCTCTTTGTGTGAGAAGCACTCGGGGTTCCATATCGATAAAGGACTGACCATTAAAACCTCCCAAGTGCATCTCGATGGAACCAACTCAAAAATGTAGGTCTTGCCGAATGCCTAGGGTTGATCTGGTTTCCAATCGGTACCACCGATTCCATATTCTCGGTTACACCGAGTTTCCCTGCCAACTAACAGTTGAGGAACTCGGTGACACCGAAAATTTAGAATCGGTGTCACCGACAGCCATGGGTATATATTGAGGCGTACCCGACCTTTGAAAATTTTCTTCAAACGTCGCCCCCTCCAAAACCCTATGCTACCGAATTGTGACCCCTGGTCGACGCCTTTGCTTCCCCGTGCGTCTTCGCCGTTGGGAATCACCACCGCTGGCGGAATCAACACCCCCGTCATCGTCGTAGAGGATCCATCGCCAAGTTAGGATATGGATCTGGACTTTCTTGCACTCCCTGTACGAATCTTGCGCATTGAAGTTTATTCCATCAACAATCCACCATTTGCAAACTTCTCCATCCGCTGGAAATTTCATTAGATTAGAAAACCAAAAAATTAGGTTTAGGTTCCCGCAAAATCGCATCTCAGTGATACCGAGTCAGAAAAATTGATTCCACCGATTTTATTTTTGTGCTATTGAGGACAGTACTCGGTGAAATCGAGTGGCAGTTGTCAGTCCGACCGAAACTTTTGCCAAGTTTCTATTAAGGGTATTGTGAGTCTCGGCAGCACCGAAAGTTTTGACTTGGTGACACTGAAATTCTTTTTTGCTGAGAACTACATCTAAGACTTTTCTATTCAATCTTTCAAAAAATTCTGCATTTTGTGATGACTCATCCCCTCTACTCTTCTTCTATTCGTAGGGTCAGAGATGTCAGGTTCAGACGACAGTCAGAATGATCACAAAGAACTCGGTGTTGATGCAGATCCAGGCACTAGTCCTGAGCCTAGCTCCTTCTCAGATCCAGGCACCCCCAGTTCTCATGGGTTGCCCAAGGCTGGTACTAGGGCCAGGAAGAAGCTGCATACGGATGAGGAGGACTCTGATTTTGTGCTAGAGGAAGTTCTTGCCAAGAAGCAAGACAAAGCTGCCAGGAAGTTTGCCAATGAAGCCACCTCTTCCAAGAGAGTAGTCAGCAAGGCATATGCCAGTTCTGAGGCTATGAGAGCACATGAGATTGCCAGGGATACCATGACCATTGAGCCCCCAAAGAGGTCATTGCCTAAGAAGGCAGGAGAAGAGAGCCAGAAAGAGGATTGTCTATGTGACTGGCAGGGCTACCTCCATGTATGAGGACCCATATGAGACAGTTGGTGCTGCTGCAGAGGAGGAGGAGGAGGAAGAGCAAGCTGCCAAGGCCCCTCCAAAGAAGAAGCAGAAGAAGCTTTTGGCAGATGTTGTGCGAAAGCAAGGTCCATCCAAGAGCACCAAGTCTTCCCCCAAGAAGGTTGCTGCTGACAAGTCTAATAGGTTATCCAGACAGATTCTAGCTTCTGAGAAGAACAAGGGAACTACCTCCAGAGATATGGATGAGAATGGCATGTCTGCATTGATGAAGCTCAGACCTCACCTTCCAAAGCACAATGCCAGCCATCTGCTTGATGTAGACATGAAGAAGAAGAAGGATGCGGGTTTGAGAGAGTGGAGAGCCATTGATCCTTACTCTCATAGGAGGATAACATCTGTGGACTATAGATTCTACACCAAGGAGCAATAGGATTTCTATGAGACTGTGCTGCTTGACAAGAGTCCAGTTGTGAGTGACATGAGGTATGTTGACTGGAAGTACATCAAGGCAAATCAAGACTATTTCCCAAATGTACAAGACAACTTCCATTGTGTTGGCCTTGAGGAGTTCGTTGGCAAAGAATTCACTGCATGGAACGATGAGATGATCATGCAATTCTACTCCACCACTCACTTCTATGGAGATGGTAGGATTGTGTGGATGACTGAAGGAGCAAGATATGAGTCAAATGTTGATGAGTGGGCTGTCATCTTAGGAGTCCCAAAGGTATAATATGGAGATGTCTGTGTGTACTCAAAGTCCAAGGCCAGCCACAATGCCATGAAGGACATGTATAATGTTATTCCTGCTACACATCTTCACTCTCATAAGTTAGGATCTATCTACTACCTCTAGGCAAGTCTTCGTACCATTAACACTATTTTGAGGCATACTTTGATGCCCAAGTCAGGAGACGAGAAGATGACCCGAGGCTACTCCGTCAACTTGTTGCTTCAAATTGACTAGCATCAGAGATTTAGAGTGATGGATCTGATTGTGGAGACTGTGAAGAGGGTTGCTGTTGATCAGAAGCGCTCATGGTGCTATGCACCCTACATTCAGATGCTCATCAACTCCAAGCTGGAGAAGCACATATTTTCTCTGGACAGACCCATTTGCCCCTACAGTCAGATTTTGAGGACAACATTGTGGTGATGGACCCAGACCATCCCACATCAGCTGCAGCTCAGGCATAGGAAGAGGCAGAGGCAGCTAGAGCCACTAGTGCTCAAGTCCCTAGATCCAGGAACGAGTAGATGGATCTCTTGATTTCTACAGTTCAGGGCATGCATAAGGACATCAAGGACATACTAGAGAACCAGAACAGTCTTGTGAGGATCTTTGGGAATCGGGTCAAGACCCTCAATGACAAGGTGGACGGGCTGACCAAGACCGTGAACGAGCTCAATAAGGAAGTAGATTTTGTGCCTATCCCACACTCCATAAATGAGGATACTTTAGATGATGAGGATGTCTCTCCTCTTAGGACAGCTACTCGGTTCACTACCCATGCCAGATCAGCCACAGTGCTAGCTACTGAGTTGAGGCCTTCTTCATCAGCACCGGCTACTGTCACTTCGGCTCCTTCAGCTCCATCAACTCCTCCACTTTCTACTCCAACTCCGTCCATGACATCAGCAGAGGTCTTCGCCGACGCGGTTCTCTCGACTCCGACATCGACCATCGGATGAGATCAGCCCCAAAAGAACATTTAGCCATATCTCTTTGAACTTTTTGGGAACTTGTTCCAAAGGGGGAGAAGTTGTATATAGATCTTTAAGTTTTGAGTGAGAGAGCATTGATTTTTATTGTTGTTTCAAAAACATTTGGTCTTTTTGTTGCTTGTGTTAAAGTTTTGTTCGTTTTTGATCATACAATTTAATGTGTGTTGCTACTATTTCGTATCCTTTTGATGGTTATGAGATGATCATTCACTCTGCTTACTTGTGTTGTGCTATGATATTCACTCATATTATTCTCACACAATACCAAGATGTATGTGACATGAAAGAAGTGCCCCATGTACGTAATCGATTGTGCATTTGCATTCAAATGCAAATTTAAAATAATGCACAAATTTAGGGGAGCTCTTGCTTATCACATACTTCACAAAGCGACGATTATATTCATTGATTATATCATATGTCGAAGCTTTGATCTATATGTTGTCATCAATTACCAAAAAGGGGGAGATTGAAAGCACATTTGCTGCCTTGGTGGTTTTGGTAATTAATAACAACATGTATGTCATTGAACTAATGTTTCCACTAAGCATATTTTAGGAAAAGTTCAATGATAGGGATGGCAAAAGGATTGTGGAATATCCCAAGATGCAAGGAAATAGATTGACAAAGCTTCAAGCAAGAGGACTCTACATTTTACATTGTGAGAAATCACTTTCAGTCCATAGGAAAGCCAATACTATTAAAAGGGGGTAAGGTATTGTTCGTGAACAAAATGCTCAAACATGCACAAGTGATAGTCACCAAAAAAAACCACAAGCCCTTCCACAAAATTCTGTCCAAAGCCAAACACTCAAAATCGGTGCAACCAACAACTCCCACTTGGTGCCACCGATTCCCAGACTCAGACAGACCTAAGCTAAACCCTAGCATTTCGGTGCAACCGATTCTGCTTCGGTGCCACCAAGTTTGGGTCCCACCGAGTTTGTTGGATCGGCGTCATCGAGTTGTGCAATCTGACGGTTGGTCACCTCATCGGTGCAACCAAGATTTATGTATCGGTCTCACCAAGATTCAAAAGTTGCTACCTTTGGAGCAACTCAGTACCACCGAGATTCACACATCGGTGTCACCGAGTTGGTCACTTAAGGTGTACCGGTTGGATTTTTTGATATGCCTATATATACCCCTCCACCACCACTCACTCATAAGAGAAGCACTCAGAACAGATCCGCACTCATACCAACTGATTTTCTGAGAGAGAGCCACCTACTTGTGTGCTGAGATCATGCCATTCCATTCCAACCATATGAATCTTGATATCTAGCCTCCCCAAGTTGCTTTCCACCCAATCAATCTCTTCCACCAAAGCCAAATCTGTGAGAGAGTGATTGTGTGTTGAGGAGTCTGTCATCTTGAAGCACAAGAGCAAGGAGTTCATCGACATTATCGAGCCTATTACCTTTTGGAGGGTGGTTCCTCCTAGATTGGTTTGGTGTCGCTTGTGAGCCTCCTACTTTGTGTTGTGGAGTGAACCAAGAAGTTTGTAAGGGCAAGGAGATCTCCTACTTTGTGAAGATCTACCCGAGTTAGGCTAGTCCTCCGTGGGCGTAGGCCATCATGGTATAGTCGAGGTTGCTTCTTCATGGACCCCTCTGTGGGTAGAGCCCTCCATGGACTCTCGCGACCGTTACCCTCCATCGGTTGAAGACTCCATAAACGTGGACGTACGATAGCACCACCTATCGGAACCACGGGAAAAATCATCGTGTCTCCAAATTGTGTTTAATCTTCTTACCCATACTTTACTACTCATGCTTGTCTTTACTTTCCGCTGCTATACTCGTAGACATGCATGTGTAGGGTGTGATTGACTTGCTATGAATGCTAAAATCGCCAACACTTAAAATTGGGAAAAAGTAGTTTTTTATTTGGTCAAGTAGTTTATCACCCCCCCTCTAGACCTATTTTCGATCCTACAAAGTTCCACCCCATCCCAGTTCGCCCAACGGATAATTTCCACCAAATCCCTAAGTTTTTCTGCGGAATGAGCATCATTGCATTTTGTATGACTTGTATCTCGTTAACCGTGCATCATATAGAAATGTTCTACACATCAAAAATGATCTACAACATGTTCTCTCCATGATGGTACCATTTGCATTTATATTGGGAGTTCTACTTGATGTAATCTTCGTTGAAAAGGTGCATTGTGAAATAACTTTTGTAATTGTTAAAACTTGCCAACTTATGAGGATGATTGCATCTAATCCATAGCTCATATGCATATGATTTCTTCATGTGTTTTGTTCTATGTGATGTGCTCTACCATGCCATGCCATTGGTTGCCATGAAAAGCATCTCTACCATGTCGATTTGTTGGACTTAAGTTGCCTTCAATAAAAGTTATTTTGCTGTTAATACAAAGTACCGTTTTGCAAAAATCATACTAAATGATCCATGCATCCTTTGAATATGTGCCAATGGAGTAAAATTAAGATTGCAATGTCTACCAGTTGTACATACCATTCTCATAAATATTAAAAATGTTATAGCAAGTATTTTTTGCATCTAAAAATAACATCATGAACTAACTGTTTTGCATCTCAGATTTTCACCAAGTCTGAAATTGATGTGTTAAAACTTGTCAACTTGTCTTGATGAATGCCATTGATCTAGAGGTAATCTTCAAGATATTTCGAAAACATGATTTGCTATTGATCGTCTATAATATCACCCCATGCCAAATTTTTCCACTGAAACCTCCGGTAGCATATTTAAAAGTTTCCCTGAACATGTCAACCCAATGTTTCTGCTTGCATAAAACTGTGATTTTCTTTGAGTCCTTCATTTGGACATAAACTTTGCATCTTGTGAAAATCATATCAATTCATACATGATGCCCATGAAAGTGATCTTTATATGAATTGTGAAGCATTTTATGTGTGCTACATCATCATGTCATTTATTTTGAAGTTAGCATCATGTTTAATTGCTCCAAAATAGGCATCTTACTAATTTTGGTTAATTCTAAATAAAACTTGTGTTGTTATAAACTTTTGAACTGTGGCTCCGTTTTGATGATGCCCTACATGAAACTTGTTTAGAATTTCATGTAGTTTCATAATATCCATTTGCATCCATGTTAAAATGTTTGAGGTTGTGTTTTGCATTCATGCCATGTTAATCTTGTGTTGGTCATATTTTCTAGGTTGTAGTTCTGTTTTAAATGATCTATATATGTAAATTGCTTAGAATGACATGTAGAATCACTTGGCGCATTTTGCTTCCATGTTTAATAAATATAAAATATGTTTAGGACAGATATGTAACAATTTTGAGATTTGCATATGGGGTCATTTCGAAAATGCTATATGTTGATTGTGACCTCATTTAAAGGCCTAGATAGATAGTTTAATTATGTTTCACCTCATAAAATTATAAAAACATTTAAACATTTTGTGTACCTAAATGAGAGTGAACTAAATAATATGAATGTAGAGTTCTGTCGATATGCAACTTGTTGCATATTGGACTTCACTGAATGTGTTGTATTTGAATGTTGCACTTTGCCATGCCATGCATAATTGAATGGACATGCATCGTACTTGAGTGTGCATCATGCCATGAATATGTTGTGGTGTTTACCATGCCATTTGTTTGTTTTCGGATTGCTTCTCGTTGCTAGACTTCCGAAACCGATTCGGAGTGTGAGGATTCGTCCGACTACGCCCGTTCATATACTTCATGGATTCATCCTTCTTCCAAGCGGGATTCCAAGCAAGATGATCATTACCATCGATACCACTACTAACATTGCTATGCTAATAATCTCGATTATGTCACTATACCTCGCTACCTACCACTTGTTTTCCAAGCCTCCCAAAATGGCATGATAAGCCTCTAACCCTCCACATCCAAGCAAACCACTGTTTGGCTATGTTACCACTTTGTCAGCCCAGCTTATAGCGTTTCTAGTTGCAGGTGCAGGTGGTTCCATGTTATAACATGGGTATCTTTGGATATCGCATTATTCTTGTTATTTAATTTTATGTATCTATACACTTTGTAAAGGGTGGAAGGCTTGACCTTTTGCTTGGTGTTTTGTTCCACTCTCGCCGCCTTAGTTTCCGAGTATCGGTGTTATGTTCCATATTGAGCACTCCTATGTAGGACTGAAAGTATATATAGAGGGGGGTGATTAGACTACTTGACCAAATAAATTTTTTGCCTTTTCCCAAATTTTAGTGTTTGTAGTTTTAGCATTCATGGCAAGTCAAGTACACCCTACACATGCATGTCTAAGAGTATGGCAGCGGAAAATAACAACAAGCATGAGTAGAAGGTATAGGGTAGGAAGATCAAATGCAATTGTAGACACGATGATTTTTCCCGTGGTTCCGATAGGTGGTGCTATCGTACATCCACGTTTATGGATTCTTCAACCCATGGAGGGTAACGGACGCAAGAGTCCACGGAGGGCTCCACCCATAAGGGTCCACGAAGTAGCAACCTTGACTAGTCCATAACGGCTTCCGTCCATGAAGGACTAGCCTCACTATGGGTAGATCTTCACGAAGTAGGCAATCTCCTTGCCCATACAAACTTCTTGGTTCAACTCCACAACACGAAGTAGGAGGCTCCCAAGCGACACCTAACAAATCTAGGAGGCATCACCCTCGAAAAGGTAATAGGCTCAGTAATGACGATGAACTCCTTGCTCTTGTGCTTCAACATGATAGACTCCTCAACACACAATCACTCTCTCATAGATTTGGCCTGGTGGAAGATATGGGATTGGTGGAAAGCAACTTGGAGAGGCTAGAAATCGAGATCCATATTGCCGTGGTTTTGTCATGGCAAATGTCCGAAGACTTAGGTTCGAGGCCATCGCTAAGGCGGTGGACTCAAAGGGCTTGGTTGGGATGAAAGACACGGGTTTACCCAGGTTCTGCCCCTCAAGAAGAGGTAAAAGTCTATGTCCTGCTTTATGTGTATTTATTGGAGTATTGATTACAACGGAGTGTATTCGCTTGACCTAGCTCTCGATTGATTGGTTTTCTATCTAAGTCGTCCTCGGGTGTTGCCTTTATATAGGAGGTCAAGACCCTGGGTTACACAAGTCCTAAACCGATTCTTACAACGTGTGTGGCTCCGTCTCTAAGCCGTCTTGCCTATCTTGGCAAGCTGTCTCTGGGCGGCTCACCCTCCCGGGTCTTGTTCCTTCTTCCTGTCTCTGGGCCTCCGTCTCAGCCCATCTGGTGAGTCGCCGTGCAGCCTAGCCTTCCTCTTACAGCCCATATGATAACGAGCCATCAGGTATGACCCGTCCCCTCCTGGGCAGGTCTTATCATGGGGTTATATCCCCAACACATATGGTTGGAGTGGAAGATCTTGACCTCAACACAAGGGTAGGTGGTTCTCTATCAGAAAACTAGATGGGGCAAGTATGGAATAGTTCTGAGTGCTTCTCTGTCGAGTAGGTGGTGGTGAAGGGGTATATATAGGCATCCCCAAAAATCCAACCGTTACACACAAAATGACCAACTCGATGACACCAATGTGTTAATCTTGGTGGTACCGAAGTGACCAAAAGGTGGCCAGTTTTGAATCTGGGTGAGACCAATATAGACACTCGGTTGCACCGATAAGGTGACCAACGGTCAGATTGCCATTCTCGATGACGCCGATCCAACAATCTCGGTGGTACCAATATTGTGAATTTGAGTAACAGAAAGTTGGCAACCTAAACTCGGTGGCATCGGTATGGAATCGGTTGCACCGAAGTGGCTAGGGTTTGGTTGAGTCTGTCTGAGGTTGAGAATCGATGGCACTGGGATGGAAATGTTGGTTGCACCGATTTTGAATATTTGGCTTTGGACAGACTTTGGTGGGAGAGTTTGTGGGTGTTTTGGGTGACTATCACTTGTGCACATATGAGCATTTTGTTCACCAACAAAACCTTACCCCCTTTTAATAGTATTGGCTTTCCTATGGACTCAAAGTGATTTCTCACAAATATAAAATGTAGAGTCCTCTTGCTTGAAGCTTTGCCAACCTATTTCCTTGTGGGGTATTCCACAATCTCCACAATCCTTTTGCCAATCCTATCATTGAACATTTCCTGAAATATACTTGGTGGAAACATTAGTTCAATGACTTATATGTTGTTGTAAATTACCAAAACCACCAAGGGAGAATATGTGCTTTCAATCTCCCCCTTTTTGGTAATTGATGACAACATATATATCCAAGCTTCGACATATGATATAATCAATGAATATAATCGTTTCTTTGAGAAGTATATGATAAGCAAGAGCTCCCCCTAAATTTGTGCATCATTTTGAATTTGTGTTTGAATGCAAATGCACAATTGATTAGGTACATGTGGCACTTCTTCCATGTCACATAGAACTTGGTGGTGTGCGAGAATAGTTAGAATGAACATCATAGCACAAAACAATCAAGCAATGGTGAAAGATCATCTCATTAAGTATTAAGATGATAGGAAGTAGTAGCATCACACATAAAGTGTATGATCAAACACAAAGAACGTGTATCACAAGCAACCAAAAGACAATTGTTTTTGAAAAAACAATAAACACCAAAAAACTCTCTCACTCGAAGCCTAAGGATCTATATACACTTGTCCCCCTTTGGCAACAAGTTACCAAAAAAGTTCAAAGCCATATATCTAAGCGTTCTTGGGCTAATCTCCTCCGGTTGTTGATGAAGGAGTCGAGAGAACAGTGTCGGTGAAGATCTCTGCAGATGTCGTGGATGGAGTTGGAGTGGCAGCTGGAGGAACTGAAGCTGATGGAGCAGGAGCTGATGAAGAGGGCCTCAAATATGGAGCTGGCACAGTGGCTGATCTGGCCTGAGTAGGAAATTGTGTGCCTATCCTGAGAGGTGATCCATCCTCATATCATCATCATCTTAAGAAGAAGTCTGAGGAAGATGCACTGAGTCAACTTCCTTCTTGAGCTCATTGATTGTCTTAGTCAGCCCATCCACCTTATCGTTAAGGGTCTTGATCGTATTTTCAAATATCCTCACAAGACTGTTCTGGTTGTCCAGAATCCCCTTAATGTCCTTCTGCATACCCTGAAATGATGATATCAACAGATTCATTTGCTCATTTCTGGATCTAGGGACTTGAGCACTAGTGGCTCTAACTGCATCTGCCTCTGCCTGAGCTACAGTAGATGTGGGATGTTCAGCATTCATCACCACAACATTGTCCTCAAGATCTGGTTGTAGGGGCAAATGGGGATGCTCTAGAGCAAATATGTGCTTCTCTAACTTGGAGTTGATGAGCATCTGGATATAGGATGCATAGAAGCAAGAGCGCTTCTGATTAGCAGCAACCCTCTTGACTGTCTCAACAATCAAGTCCATGACTCTGATTCTGGTGTGTCTGTCAAGGTGGATCAACATGTTGATGGAGTAGCCTCGGATCATCTTGTCATCTCCTGACTTGGGAATCAAAGTATGCATCGGAATGGTGTTCATGGTGTGGAGGCCATCCTGGAGAAAGTAAATAGATCCTAGCATGTGAGACTTCACGTTAGCAACAGGGATCTCCTTGTACATGTTAGCCATAGCATTGTGGCTCTCCTTGGATTCTGAGTAGACATCCAAATCTCAATCTTGAGCTTCTGGGACTCCTAAGATGGCAGCCCATTCATCAACAGTGGACTCATATCTTGCACCTTCAGTCATCCATACAATCCTACCATCTCCATAGAAATGTGCAGTGGAGTAGAATTGCATGCTCATATCATCATTCCAAGCAGTAAACTCTCTACCAACAAACTCATCCAATCCAATGCAATGAAAATTATCTTGGACACTTGGAAAGTAGTCATCATTCTCCTTGATGAATTTCCAGTCTACATACCTCATATCACTCACAGTTGGACTCTTGTCAAAGAGTACAGTCTCGTAGAAATCTTGTTGCTCTTTGGTATAGAATCTGTAGTCCATAACTATCATCTTCCTTTGGGCATATGGATCAGAAGATCTCCATGCCCTCAAGCTAGAGTCCTTCCTTTTATTCATATCTTCAGCAAGTGGATAGCTGGCATTATGTACTAGAAGGTGTGGCCTAAGGTTCATTAAGGCAGTCAAGTCATCATCCTCTTCTTCTCTTAAGGTAGACCCCTTGTTCTTCTCAGAAGCAGGAATCTTTCTGGATGACCTCTTGGATTTCTCAGCATCAGAAACATTCTTGGACTTGGTGCTCTTGGTGGTTGCAGCCTTAGGCATAGCATATGCCATAAGCTTTGACTTCTTCTTGGGAGGGGCCTTAGCAGTTGGCTCTACCTCCTCTTCAGCAGCAGCTGCTTCCTCTGGATCTTTAAACATAGATGTAAGCCTGCCAATAACATGGATTATCCTCTTTCTGGCCTTCTTATTCTCCCCTGCCTTCTTAGGCATAGACTTCTTTGGGGGCTCAACGGTCATTGTAGCTCTGGCAGTCTCAGGTGCTCTCATAGATTCAGGAGGTGCATATGTTTTGCTAACCACCATCCTGGAAGAGGTGGCCTCATTGGCTGACTTGTTGGCAGCCTTCTCTTGCTTCTTGGAAAGAACCTCATCTGGCACAAAGTTTGAATCTTCTTCATATAAATTCAATCTCTTCCTGGTCCTTGTAGAAGCTTTAGGCAACCCATGAGAACTAGGGGTTCCTGGATCTGAAAATGAACTAGGCTCAGGACTAGTGCCCGAATCCATCTCAACACTCTGTTCTCTGTAGTTGTTCTCACTGTCATCTGAAGCAAGCATCTCTGACCCTGTGAATAGAGTGTAGAGGAGCAGAAGAAGTTGAGTCATTGCAAAATGAGGCTGAGTTTTGAAAGTTTGAACAAAAGATTTTCAAGATTTTACATTCTGTCATATGAAAATCGGTACAGCCGAAGCAAAACTTCCGGTGCTACCGAGACTGACTATCCCATTAACAGAAACTTGGCACTCTTTTCGGTGAGACCAAAAAGAAGTACTCGGTTTCATCGAGACAGTTCTTAGCAACACAAACAGGCAAATCGGTGATACCGATTTGTTCACTTCGGTTCTACCGAGTTCCATTGGGCGGAAGGCAAACCCTAGAAAATTGATGGTTCTCTAATCTACGGAGTTTTCTCATGGATAGAAAGCTGTGAAAATTGTGGCTTATAGATAAAAACAACTTTATTACGCAAGAATCAGACGGGGAGCGCAAGAAAGATCGAATTTGTACCCTAGCTTGGTGACGAATCCGCTGTGGCGGCGACAACGGCGAAGATGCCCGTCGACGACGAGATTTCCAATGGCGGAGACGCGCGAGGAGGCAAGGCGATGACCAGGGGGTCCTTCTGTGGCATCTTAGGATTTGGGGCGCGGCGATTGAAGATTGAAATTCGAACCGTCGGGACCATAACTTATATACCCTTCACTGTCGGTGATACCGATTCTAAATTTTCAGTGTCACCAAGTTTCTCAACTGTCAGCTGACAGGAAACTCAGTGTAATCGAGAATATGGAATCGGTAGTACCGAGATGGAAAACAAGATCAACCCTAGGCATTCGGTGAGACCGAGATTTTGGGGTTGGTTCCACCGAGATGCGCTTGGGAGGTTTTAATGCTCAGTCCTTGTCGATACGGAACTCCGAGTGCTCCACACACAGAGGGATCGAAAAGCACTTGCTCAAATTTTGTGATGCACCATGAGTATAGTATGAGGTAAGAAAGCATAGATATCTAAAGAGTGGTCCTAGGCATTCTTGTCCATCCAATTGACAAAAGAGAAAATCAAGAGCCAAATAGAAACAATTGGATGTCCTCGGATGAGAAAATAAATGCAGACCAACATGCTCACACAATAAGATGTCAAATGAAATCATGACAAACATGCACATACACACTAGCATCTAACAAGCACTTGGGAGATGACGAAGTCATCTATATATGAGTATTTGACTTAGAATCCAAGTAAGAATACTTGATCATAGGTCATACTCATCGTTTAAGCACAAGTGGGGTTCCACTTTTACATAAAGCATTTAATGTTGTCACATACTAAGAGATGCTTTAACTCAAGTCTTAGAGTAAAGCTCCCCCTTGATGTGACATCCCCCCATAAGAGGGATAAACTAACCTTGGGTTTTGTCGATGAAGACTTCATGTTGGTGAGGTAGTTGTGGATGCTCAAGGTTGATGAAGATCACCAAGAGTTGGGAGCATCATTGTTGTTTCCATACTTTTCTCACCTACATGGGTTAGTCCCAACATACAAGAGACAAATACAAGGATATCTATGTACATGGAGTCAAAGCATATGTTATGATGTCCATTGATTTGTTGATTACCTTGTCCCTTGCTGACCTTTGAGGGAATGTGTGACTCCTTGAACTATTGCATAGAGTTGATGTTGTTTGCAAATAGTTCTTGCCAATAATGAATATGAGTGAATTTCATTGGCGGAGTCACCCCTCAAGAACTCTCTAGTTATTATTCTTGGGGACCCACATCAAGTTGATGGGGATCGTTGGTGTTGTAGTAGCCTTTGTAGAAGTTGAGATTGAAGTAGCCTTGGGAACACACTCCACCAAAGCTAGGGAGTCATCTTCATATGAGTCAATGTCCTCTTGAAGCTTGTTATTTCCCTTAAGCTTGTGGTCTTGTGGTGGAAGGTCATCTTGAGTGTTTGTACCTTTGGAAAGAGTATTTTCATACTTCTCCTTTTGAGGAACAAACTTGGGTTCGGGGTACTGACCTTCTTCCCATTCAACTCCATTTGCGTCGAAGTAGCCAACACCACGATTCTTCTGGTATCCTCTGTGCTTGCGTACAATTTCCTCAAATTGCTTACACCCGGCAAGACTCTTGTAGATACCTTTTTCTATAATTCCTTTCAATAAAGCATTTTGTTGCTGAAGTGTTACTTGGATAAGAGGATCATCATTAGTGGAATCAGTAGAACTACCAGAAGAAACATCATTGGGTTTGGCATTTTTATTGTTGCTACTAGATGAAGAACCTTTCTTGCCTTTGTTACTAGATTGCTTACTTTTAACTTGAGGCATGAATGTAGACAAGAGTAGTCGTTTGTCTAGATAAGATGAAGTCTTCTTTCGGAGATCGTCATTGATAACTAAGAAACTCATGGTCTTGCTCCAAGTTAGGCTTCTTGAAGTGTACCTTCTCATGAGTTCTCACAAGCTCTCTATGATCTTCGAGAGTAGATTCATGAGCTAACTTAAGAGTGTTTAGTTCTTTAGTTAGTTCTTATATTCTCATCTTATCATCGTCAATTGACTTATCTTGACTAGCATGAGAATTATCAAGTTCATTTTGATCAACATCACTAGTTTTATCACAAAGAAAGTCATCATCACAAAGAAAATCATCTTCATAACTATTGAAATCAAGATACTCGGGGTGTGATACCTTGGGGCCTTTAGACATGAAGCAACTTCCACTCCCTTCATTTGGTGAATCAAATATATCATAGGAGTTGGTAGTCACTAGAGCAATCCCGACAACACCATCATCTTGACTATAGTCGGAGTCAGAATGATAGCTTCTCTCGGAGTTGTTGTTGGAGTCGGAGCCGGAAAGCCATTCACCAACATGAGCTTGATGTTTCTTCTTGTGTAGCTATTGGTGTACTTCTCCTTCTTCTCCAAATCCCTACTACTCCTTGAGGGTCTTCGTTCATAACGATCATCTCTACTCCTTCTATCTCTTTGAGGTGATTCATTCCTTGAGCTTCGTCTTCTTGGTGACTCTTCTCTTCGTTTGTAGGGATCCGTTGACTCATTGGAGTAGTGTCTGGGCTTCCCACAATTGTAGCAGTTGCGGTCACGACTTGACGAACGCTTCTCATCATATCTTGAGTTGGAGCTTCTTTCTTTGCCTCTATTCTTGTAGAACTTGTTGAATTTCTTGACCATGAGGCTTATCTCTTCATTGATGACAAGGTTGTTGCTTGAAGTTGCGGGAGCATCACTTGTGGCTTTCTAAGCACCGCTAGACTTGTGATGAAGCTCTTCCTTGTCTTTGAGTGTCATCTCATGAGAAACAATCCTTCCAATGACTTCCGTAGGCTTGAGATCTTTGTAGTTGGGCATCATTTGGATCAATGTGCACACAGTGTCGTATCTCTCATCCAAAGCTCTAAGTATCTTCTTGATGATGAATTTGTTGGTCATTTCTTCGCTTCCTAAGCCGGCAACCTCATTTGTGATGAGAGCTATCCTAGAGTACATTTCCGCGTCTCCTTCACCATCCTTCATCTTGAACTTGTCAAGGTGACCTTGAAGAACATAAAACTTGGATTCTCTCACGGACTCAATTCCTTCGTGCATATCAACCAAAGTATCCCAAATCTCTTTTGCATTTTCAAGACAACTGATTTTGTTGAATTCTTCGAGGCATAGACAGTTGAAGAGAATGTCACATGCTTGAGCATTGAGTTGCAACATCTTCAACTCATCTGCGTCCGCTTCATGATCTGGTTCCCTTCCATCCACAAAGAACCCACCTTGCAAGCCAACACGAACAACAGCCCAAACAGCAGGGTTATGACCAAGAATATGCATTTTCATTTTGTGCTTCCAACTAGCAAAATTAGTGCCATCAAAGTACGGACCTCTATGGTGATAACTTCCCTCACTAGACGCCATACTCTCCTAGGTTGTGAGACCAATGCAATGAAGACCAAAGCTCTGATACCACTTGTAGGATCGAAAGTATATCTAGAGGGGGGTGATTGGACTACTTGACCAAATAATTTTTTTGCCTTTTCCCAAATTTTAGTGTTTGCAGTTTTAGCATTCATGGCAAGTCAAGTACACCCTACACATGCATGTCTAAGAGTATAGCAGCGGAAAATAACAACAAGCATGAATAGAAGGGATATGGTAGGAAGATCAAATGCAATTTGTAGACACGATGATTTTTCCCATGGTTCCGATAGGTGGTGCTATCGTACATCCACGTTTATGGATTCTTCAACCCACAGAGGGTAACGGTCGCAAGAGTCCACGGAGGGCTCCATCCATAAGGGTCCACGAAGTCGCAACCTTGACTATTCCATAACGGCTTCCGTCCATGAAGGACTAGCCTCACTATGGTAGATCTTCACAAAGTAGGCGATCTCCTTGCCTGTACAAACTTCTTGGTTCAACTCCACAACACGAAGTAGGAGGCTCCCAAGCGACACCTAACCAATCTAGGAGGCACCACCCTCCAAAAGGTAATATGCTTGGTAATGACGATGAACTCCTTGCTCTTGTGCTTCAAGATGATAGACTCCTCAACACACAATCACTCTCTCATAGATTTGGCTTGGTGGAAGAGATGGGATTGGTGGAAAGCAACTTGGGGAGGCTAGAAATCAAGATCCATATCGTTGGAGTGGAAGATCTTGACCTCAACAACGGGGTAGGTGGTTCTCTCTAAGAGAACTAGATGGGGCAAGTATGGAATAGTTCGGAGTGCTTCTCTGTCGAGTAGGTGGTGGTTAAGGGGTACATATAGGCATCCCCGAAAATCCAACTGTTACACAGAAAATGACCAACTCGGCGACACTGATGTGTTAATCTTGGTGGCACCGAAGTGACCAAAAGGTGGAAACTTCTGAATCTCGGTGAGACCAATATAGGAAACTCGGTTGCACCGATAAGGTGACCAACAGTAAGATTGCCATTCTCGGTGACCCCGATCCAACAATCTTGGTGGTACCGATATTGTGTATTTGCGTAACAGAAAGTTGGCAACCTAAACTCGGTGGCACCGGTATGGAATCGGTTGCACCAAAGTAGCTAGGGTTTGGCTGAGTCCGTGTGAGGTTGAGAATCGGTGGCACCGGGATGGAAATGTTGGTTGCACCGATTTTGAATATTTTGCTTTGGATAGACTTTGGTGGGAGAGGTTGTGGGTGTTTTTCGTGACTATCACTTGTGCATGTATAAGCATTTTGTTCACCAACAAAACCTTACCCCCTTTTAATAGTATTGGCTTTCCTATGGACTCAAAGTGATTTCTCACAAATATAAAATGTATAGTCCTCTTGCTTGAAGCTTTGCTCACCTATTTCCTTATATCTTAGGGTATTCCACAATCTCCACAATCCTTTTGCCAATCCTATCATTGAACATTTCCTGAAATATACTTGGTGGAAACATTAGTTCAATGACTTATATGTTGTAATAAATTACCAAACCCACCAAGGGAGAAAATGTGCTTTCATCCTAACATGCTTGGTGTTGTTATGGGGACCCCCTTGATTTTTGTTTTGGGATAAAACTCTTCCGGCAAGGCCCAACATTGGTACTACATTTTCCTAATAACTAATAAATTGCATAGGTACTAGTTACCTCGTGGATCTTTAATCAACAAACTAGGGCAGTGCTTCTCATGAGTGTTGGTCCAAAAATAGAGCCATTTGTAGGGCCACCCCGGGGAACCTTGGGTGTTTAATTTGGCCACACTACGTAGTGCTCATATGGTAGTGCCCTGAGAACGAGATACATGTGGCTCCTATGGGAACCTGGCCTGTCGGGTGTGTTGGAAATATGCCCTAGAGGCAATAAATAAAGTGTTTATTATTGTATTTCCTTGTTCATGATGATCGTTTATTATCCATGCTATAATTGTATTAATTGGAAACATGGATACATGTGTGGGTACATAGACAAACAAAATGTCCCTAGTATGCCTCTAGTGAACTAGCTCGTTCATCGAAAGATGGTTAAGATTTCCTAGCCATGGACATGAGATGTCATTTGATAACGGGATCACATCATTAGGAGAATGATATGATGGACAAGACCCAAACTACAAACATAGCTTATGATCGTGTCAGTTTATTGCTACTGTTTTCTACATGTCAAGTATATGTTCCTATGACCATGAGATCATGCAACTCACAGATATCGGAGGAGTACCTTGTGTGTATCAAACATCGCAACGTAACTGGGTGACTATAAAGGTGCTCTACAGTTGTCTCCGAGGGTGTCTGTTGAGTTGCATGGATCAAGACTGGGATTTGTTACTCCGTGTGACGGAGAGGTATCTCAAGGCCCACTCGGTAATACAACATCACAATAAGCCTTGCAACCAATGTGACTAAGTGTTAGTTACGGGATCTTGTATTACGGAATGAGTAAAGAGACTTGCTAGTAACGAGGTTGAACTAGGTATGGAGATACCGACGATCGAATCTCGGGCAAGTAACATACCGAAGAACAAAGGGAACATCATACGGGATTAACTAAATCCTTGACATAGAGGTTCGACCGATAAAGATCTTCGTAAAATATGTAGGAACCAATGTGGACATCTAGGTCCCGCCATTGGTTATTGACCGTAGAGGTGTCTCGGTCATGTCTACATAGTTCTCGAACCCGCAAGGTCTGCACACTTAAGGTTTGGTGATGTTTCGGTAGTATAGAGTTATGTATGGTGGTGACTGATGTTTGTTCAAAGTCCTGGATGAGATACCGGACGTCAAGAGGAGCTCCGGAATGGTCTGGAGGTACAGATTCATATATAGGCAGTCCTGTTTTGGTCGCCGGAAAAGTTTCGGGCTCATCGATAGTGTACCGGGAGTGCCGGTAGTGTACCGGGAGGCCACCGGGAGGGGTATTTCGACCCAAGAGGCTACATGGGATGTAGGAGGGTGTAAACCAGCCCTTAGTGGGCTGGTGGAACATCCACAAGAGGCCCATGCGGCTGGAGGAAAAAAGGCCTAAGAGAAAAAGTGAAAAAGGCAAAATAGGGTGAATCCTAGTCCTACTAGGATTGGAGGTGGACTCCACCTCTCCCTCTCTCCTTCGGCTGAAGCAAGGAGGCCTTGGCCCTTGTGCCAAGGCCTCTCCTCCTCTCCTCTTATATATACTGGAGGTTTTAGGGTTTTTGCACTAGATTTTCAGCCATGTGTTACTCGTTCCTCTAGTGCATAGTTTCTAGTCTAGATCGGTTTTCTGCAGTGCTTAGGCGAAGCCCTGCTGGAATTGCTCCACCACCATCGCCGAAGCGCCGTCAGGCTGCCGGAGAACTCTTGTTCCTCTCCACTCCTTCTTGCTGGATCAAGATGGTGGAGATCGTCATCAAGGTCTACGTGTGCTGAACGCGGAGGTGTCGTCCGTTCGGTGCCAGATCGGAAGGACCGTGATCAAGTTCGTGGGATGGATCATGCTCGGATCGCGGGACGGATCGTGATTAGATCACGGGACGGATCGTGATTGGATCGCGGGACGCACGACGATTTGGATCGCGAAGACGTTCGACAACACCAACCGCGTTTCTCAACGCTTCCCGCTTAGCGATCTACAAGGGTATGTAGATCCACTCTCCCTCTCGTAGATGCTCATCACCATGGATAGATCTGCATGTGCGTAGGAAATTTTTTGTTTCCCATGCAACGTTCCCCAATAGTGGCATCATGAGCTAGGTCTATGTGTAGATGAGATCTCAAGTAGAACACA
Organism: Hordeum marinum; assembly: GCA_022496015.1. Lineage (NCBI taxonomy): Eukaryota > Viridiplantae > Streptophyta > Magnoliopsida > Poales > Poaceae > Hordeum > Hordeum marinum. The sequence continues at coordinate 423,830,733 of CM039678.1, read as the reverse complement.
AAAGGTTTGAGGGCGTTGATGCTTAGATTGCTTCCTCCCTTGGTCGGATTTTGGTTCAGCGGTATTGTGATATGAAGCGGCCCGGACCAACATTACTCGTACGCTTACGAGAGACCGGTTCCCTCGATGCAACTTGTTGCCTAGATGGCTTGCGGGTGGCAGTGTCTCTCACTTTAGTTGGATCGGATTCGACAAAGGCGGTCCTTGAGAAGGTTGAAAAGCAAATTATGTATCACCATTGTGGTTTATGCGTAGGTGAGAATCATTCTTGCTAGTAACCCGTAGCAGCGACGTAAAACATGCAACAACAATTAGAGGACGTCTAACTTGTTTTTGCAGGGTATGTTGTGATGTGATATGGCCAATTACATGATGTGATATATGTGATGTATGAGATGATCATGTGATGTATAGAACTTCACGACTTGCATGTCGATGAGTACGACAACCGGCAGGAGCCATAGGGTTGTCTTTAATTATTGTATAACCTACGTGTCAATCATTAAGCGCTATGTAATGCTTTACTTTATCACTAAACGGTAGCAATAGTAGTAGAAGCATGTTGGGCGCGGCAACCCCGATGGTGACACGTTGATGGAGATCAAGATGATGGAGATCATGGTGTCTTGCCGATGATGATGGAGATCATGCTGGTGCTTTCAAGATGGAGATCTAAAGCACAAGTTCATGGCCATATCATGCCACTTATGAGTCATGTAGTAGATATGATCAACATAATGATGTTCACCATTGAAGCCACCTCAAATCAACATGATGATCGGACTTGAGTTGGTGGATTTGGATCATGTGACACTCAGATGACCTGAGGGATGTCAATTTGAGTGGGAGCTTTAGTAATTTGATTAAGTAAACTCATTATCTTGAACAATAGTCTAAGTAAACTTTGCATATTTATGTTGTAGATCAATGGCTCGCGCAGTAGCACCCTTGAATTTTAATGCGTTCCTAGAGAAAGATAAATTGAAAGATGATGGAAGTAACTTTGTTGACTGGGCCCATAATCTGAGGATTATCCTCATGGCTTCCCAGAAATCATATGTCCTTGATGCACCGCTTGGTGACCAACCAGAAGACATGACCTCCAAAGACGTTAAGAACGCTTGGGAGGCACGTACTGTAGATTACTCAATAGTTGAGTGTGCAATATTGTATGGCTTAGAACCGGGACTTCAAAGATGTTTTGAACATCATGGAGCATATGAGATGTTCCAGGAGTTGAAGTTTATCTTTTAGAAGAATGCCCGGATTGAGAGGTATGAAACCTCCGATAAGTTCTATGCTTGCAAGATGGAGGAGAACGGGTCTATCAGTGAACATATACTCAGAATGTCTGGGTATTCAATTCGTCTAGCGGAGTTGGGAATTGCCCTTCCGCCAGAGGCGATCACCAACAGAGTTCTTCAATCACTGCCACCTAGTTACAAGAGCTTTGTGATGAACTATAACATGCACGGGATGAACAAGTCAGTCGCCGAGCTGTTTGCGATGCTAAAAGTTGCTGAGTCTGAAATCCACAAAGAACATCAAGTGTTGATGGTCAATAAAACCACTAGTTTCAAGAAAAATGGCAAAGTCAAGGGCAAGGGCAAGAAGGGTAAAACCAAGAAGGATGGCAAAGCAATTGCTACTCCTGTAAAGAAGCCCAAGCATGGACCCAAGCCAGAAACTGAGTGCTTTCATTGCAAGGGAACTGGTCACTGGAAGCGGAACTTCCCCAAGTACCTGGCTGACAAGAAGGCGGCCAACGACAAACAAGTTATATATGATATACATGTTATTGATGTGTACCTTACTAGCTCTCGTAGTAGTGCCTGGGTATTTGATACCGGTTCGGATGCTCACATTTGCAACTCAAAGCAGGAACTACGGAATAAATGAAGGCTGGCAAAGGACGAAGTGACCATGCGCGTGGGAAATGGTTCCAAGGTTGATGTGATCGCCGTCGGCATGCTCTCTCTTCGATTACCATCGGGATTAGTGATGAACCTGAATAATTGTTATTTAGTGCCTGCGTTAAGCATGAACATTATATCTAGATCTTGTTTATTGCGAGACGGTTACTCATTTAAATCAGAGAATAAAGGTTGTTCTATTTATATGAGTAATATCTTTTATGGTCATGCACCCAATGTTAGGGGTTTATTCATATTGAATCTTGATAGTGATGACACACATGTTCATAATATTGATGCCAAAAGATGTAGAGTTGATAATGATAGTACCACTTTCTTGTGGCACTACCGTTTAGGTCATATTGGTGTAAAATGCATGAGGAAGCTCCATGCTGATGGACTTTTGGAGTCACTTGATTTTGAATCACTTGACACATGTGAACCATGCCTCATGGGCAAGAGACTAAAACACCGTTCTCTGGAACAATGAAACGGGCGAGTGACTTATTGGAAATCATACATACTGATGTGTGCGGTCCAATGAATGTTACAGCGCGTGGTGGATATCGTTATTTTCTCACCTTCACTGATGACTTAAGTAGATACGGCTATATTTACTTAATGAAACACAAGTCTGAAACGTTTGAAAAGTTCAAGCAATTTTAGAGTGAAGTTGAGAATCATCATAACAAGAAGATTAAGTTCCTGTGATCTGATCGAGGAGGTGAATATCTGAGTTATGAGTTTGCCAGTCACTTAAGACAGTGTGGAATTGTTTCACAGTTGACACCGCTCGGAAGACCACAGCATAATGGTGTGTCCGAACATCGTAATCGAACCTTATTAGATATGGTGCATTCTATGATGTCTCTTGCTGATTTGCCACTATCGTTTTGGGGTTATGCATTAGAGACAGCTGCATTCACCTTAAATAGGGCACCATCAAAATCCATTGAGACGACGCCATATGAACTGTGCTTTGGCAAGAAGCCAAGTTGTCATTTCTTAAAGTTTGGGGATGTGATGCTTATGTCAAAAAGCTTCAGCCTAAAAAGCTGGAACCCAAAGCGGAGAAATGCGTCTTCATAGGATACCCGAAAGAGACAGTCGGGTATACCTTCTATCTCAGATCCGAAGGCAAAGTGCTTGTCGCTAAGAACGGAATATTTCTTGAGAAAGAGTTTCTCTTGAAAGAATTGAGTGGGAGGAAAATAGAGCTTGATGAGGTTATTGAACCTTTTCTTCAACCAGAAAGTAGCGCAGTGCAGAAAGATGTTTCTGTGGAACCTACGACGGTAGAAGAGGAAGTTAATGATGATGATCATGAAGCTTCAGATCAAGCTGCTATTGAACCTCGTAGGTCGACAAGGCCGCGTATTACCCCTAAGTGGTATGGCAACCCTATTTTGGAGGTTATGTTGTTGGACAACAATGAACCTACGAGCAATGGAGGAGCAGTGATGGGCGCGGATTCCGAGAAATGGTTAGAGGCCATGAAATCCGAGATGGGATCCATGTATGAAAACAAAGTATGGACTTTGGAAGTATTACCTGAAGGGCGAAAGGCCATTCAGAACAAATGGATCTTTAAGAAGAAGACAGACGCGGACGGTAATGTCACTGTCTATAAAGCTCGACTTGTGGCAAAGGGTTTTTCACAAGTTCAAGGAGTTGACTATGATGAGACTTTCTCACCCATAGCAATGCTTAAGTCTGTCAGAATCATGTTAGCAATAGCTGCTTATTTCGACTATGAAATTTGGCAGATGGATGTCAAAACAGCGTTCCTCAACGGTTTCCTTGAGGAAGAGTTGTATATGATGCAACCCAAAGGTTTTGTCGATCTAGAGAATGCTGACAAAGTTTGCAAACTCTAGCGATCCATTTATGGACTAGTGCAAGCATCTCAGAGTTGGAATAAGTGCTTTGATGAGGTGATCAAAGCGTTTGAGTTTATACAAGTTTACGGAGAAGCTTGTATTTACAAGAAAGTGAGTGGGAGCTCTATAGCGTTTCTAGTATTATATGTGGATGCCATATTGCTAATTGGAAACAATATAGAAATGCTGGAAAGCGTGAAGGAATATTTGAACAAGAGTTTTTCAATGAAGGACCTAGGAGAAGTTGCTTTCATATTAGGCATTAAGAACTATAGAGATAGATCGAGACGCTTAATAGCACTTTCACAGAGCACATACCTTGATAAAGTTTTGAAGAAGTTCAAAATGGAACAGTCCAAGAAGGGGTTCTTGCCTGTGTTACAAGGTGTAAAGTTGAGTAAGACTCAATGCCCAGTAACTGTAGAAGATAGAGAAAAGATGAGTGTCATCCCCTATGCTTCAGCCATAGGCTCTATCATGTATGCAATGCTATGCACAGGACCCGATGTCAGCCTTGCCATAAGTATGGCCGGAAGGTTTCAAAGTGATCCTGGAATGGAGCACTGGCAAGCGGTCAAGAATATCCTTAAGTACCTGAAAAGGACTAAGGAAATGTTTCTCGTTTATGGAGGTGAAGAAGAGCTCATCGTAAAGGGTTACGTCGATGCAAGCTTTGACACTGATCCGGACGACTCTAAGTCGCAAACCGGATACATATTTATTCTTAACGGGGGAGCGGTAAGCTGGTGCAGTTCCAAGCAAAGCGTGGTAGCTAATTCTACGTGCGAAGCGAAATACATCGCAGCCTCGGAGGCGGCAAAGGAAGGTGTCTGGATGAAGGAGTTCATGACAGATCTTGGAGTAGTGCCCAGTGCACTGAATCCAATGAACTTGTTCTGTGACAACATCGGTGCCATTGCTCTGGCCAAGGAACCGAGGTTTCACAAGAGGACCAGACACACAAAGCGACGCTTCAACTCCATCCGCGATTACATCATGGAGAAAGACATAAATATTTGCAAAGTGCACACATATCTGAATGTTGCAAACCCATTGACTAAACCTCTTCCAAGGGCTAAACATGATCAACACCAGAACTGCATGGGTGTTCGATTCATTACAATGTAAATCACATAGTGGTGTGAACTAGATTATTGACTCTAGTGCAAGTGGGGGACTGTTGGAAATATGCCCTAGAGGCAATAAATAAAGTGTTTATTATTGTATTTCCTTGTTCATGATAATCGTTTATTATCCATGCTATAATTGTATTATTTGGAAACATGGATACATGTGTGGGTACATAGACAAACACAATGTCCCTAGTATGCCTCTAGTGAACTAGCTCATTGATCGAAAGATGGTTAAGGTTTCCTAGCCATGGACATGAGGTGTCATTTGATAACGGGATCACATCATTAGGAGAATGTTGTGATGGACAAGACCCAAACTACAAACGTAGCTTATGATCGTGTCAGATTATTGCTACTGTTTTCTACATGTCAAGTATATGTTCCTATGACCATGAGATCATGCAACTCACAGATATCGGAGGAGTACCTTGTGTGTATCAAATGTCAGAACGTAACTGGGTGACTATAAAGGTGCTCTACAGGTGTCTCCGAGGGTGTCTGTTGAGTTGGCATGGATCAAGACTGGGATTTGTTACTCCATGTGACGGTGAGGTATCTCAGGGCCCACTCGGTAATACAACATCACAATAAGCCTTGCAAGCAATGTGACTAAGTGTTAGTTACGGGATCTTGTATTATGGAACGAGTAAAGAGACTTGCCAGTAACGAGGTTGAACTAGGTATGGAGATACCGACGATCGAATCTCGGGCAAGTAACATACCGAAGAACAAAGGGAACATCATACGGGATTAACTAAATCCTTGACATAGAGGTTCGACCGATAAAGATCTTCGTAGAATATGTAGGAACCAATGTGGACATCCAGGTCCCGCCATTGGTTATTGACCGTAGAGGTGTCTCGGTCATGTCTACATAGTTCTCGAACCCGCAGGGTCTGCACACTTAAGGTTTGGTGACGTTTCGGTAGTATAGAGTTATGTATGGTGGTGACTGAAGTTTGTTCGGAGTCCTGGATGAGATCCCGGACATCACGAGGAGCTCCGAAATGGTCCGGAGGTAAAGATTCATATATAGGGAGTCCTGTTTTGGTCGGCGGAAAAGTTTCGGGCTCATTGGTAGTGTACCCGGAGTGTCGGTAGTGTACCGGGAGGCCACCGGGAGGGGTATTTCGACCCAAGAGGATACATGGGCTGTAGGAGGGTGTAAACCATCCCTTAGTGGGCTGGTGGAACATCCACAAGAGTCCCATGCGGCTAGAGGAAAAAAGGCCTAAGAGAAAACGTAAAAAAGGCAAAATATGGTGAATCCTAGTCCTACTAGGATTGGAGGTGGACTCCACCTCTCCCTCTCTCCTTCGGCCGAAGCAAGGAGGCCTTGTCCCTTGTGCCAAGGCCTCTCCTCCTCTCCTCTTATATATACTGGAGGTTTTAGGGTTTTTGCACTAGATTTTCAGCCACGTGCTACCCGTTCCTCCAGTGCATAGTTTCTCCTCTAGATCGGTTTTCTGCAGTGCTTAGGCGAAGCCCTGCCGGAATTGCTCCACCACCATCACCGGAGCGTCATCAGGCTGCCGGAGAACTCTTCTTCCTCTCTACTCCTTCTTGCTGGATCAAGATGGTGGAGATCGCCATCAAGCTGTACGTGTGCTGAACGCGGAGGTGCCGTCCGTTCGGTGCTAGATCGGAAGGACCGTGATCAAGTTCATGGGATGGATCGTGATCAAGTTCGTGGGACGGATCGTGATCGGATCGTGGGACGAATCGTGATTGGATCGCGGGATGGATCATGATTGGATCGCGGGACGCACGGCGATTTGGATCGCGAAGACGTTCGACTACACCAACCGCGTTTCTCAACGCTTTCCGCTTAGCGATCTACAAGGGTATGTATATCCACTCTCCCTCTCGTAGATGCTCATCACCATGGATAGATCTGCGTGTGCATAGGAAATTTTTTGTTTCCCATGCAACGTTCCCCTACAAGGTGGTCTTGCTGGATTTGTTTTACCTTTGACGAACGTCTTGTGCACCGGGATTCTAAGGAAACATCGGGATATCCTACGGTTGAGGTTTTCCACCGCGGCTTGTGGCTAGTTTGTGATGGATGAGTTGGAGCACCCCTATAGGGTTAAATCTTTCTAAAAACCATGCCCGTGGTTATGTGGCAACTTGGAAATGTATAATACCCAGTAATAGAAAACTTGAAGTAAATCCTTTTAAAATACACCAACCGTGTGCGTAACCATGACCGTCTCATTTCGAGGGAGTTCGGGAAAAGAACACAGTGGGGTTATGCTTGACTCGTAAGTAGGGGTTGAAGATCATTTGTTGATCATTACTAGCTCACGTCTATTTATGCGTAGATCACTCTTCTTATTCTTGTACTCGTAAGTTAGCAAGATATAAAATACTTAGTGCTGATGAAACCTCACCACTCAACCATACCTCACCGATTAAGCTTTCCTAGTCTTGATACCCTTGTTAATGAGATTGTTGTGTCCCCGCGGCTCACAGATTCCTTCAACTAATGCGATGCTTTGACATGAGAGTGATGATTGTTCTATTTGGAGTTCTTCTTCCTCATCGATCATAGGATGTGTTCCAAGTCGACAACCTTGGATTAGCAAGGGTGGGCTTCGTCTTCTTTTTTGTTTGATTTGATCCGTAGTCGGTTCCTTCTCTTCTGTATGATGATTGTGATGTATTGATGTATTAAGATCTTTTACTGTAGCATGTGGCGAGTGTAAGCAAACTCCATATACTCATCTCTTCTTTACATGTATTGTGACGATTTTCATTCTTGCGAAGCGACCCAAAATGCTCTTCTATCCTTATTGTGGCCCTCGATCCGTCGCGAGAATAGTACCGCATTTACGGAGTGACAAGTTTGTATCAGAGCACTACCGACCTAGGAGCCCCCTTGATTGATTGAACTTGGTCATTGTCGAGTCTAGAAACAATAACTATGTTTTGAGTCTTGTTATATATCGCAATGTAGGAGTTCTTTTTACTCCTCTTCCCTTCGTCACTCTGGTGAGGATTCGTGACGTAGAAATTTTAATTCTATCCCTCTTCTCACTCAAAAATTTTTAGGATCACACGGATATTTTGGAACCTCTATGATGTCGGTGTGCATAGGAATTTTGTTTTTGGTGCTTCCTATCCGTGGGTGGTGTCCGGGGGAGTAGAGCTCCAAGGGGTTCTTTTCACACACGCTATCGTTTAGTTTCCTTAGTATCCCATGACGAAGATGTTCGAAATCGTTTTAGTACTATTTGTGGCAAGAGGAGTTTGGTGTCACCTAGTACTGGGGAGAGAGTCCAGATGTACTGCCATGTTTAGTATCGTTGTGATTACGGGGGTCTGAGGTAGATGGGTTTCGAGACCTCTGGTTATGTGTTGACGGATGTGATACATTAGAGAGTAGTATCATGCTAGGAGTTGAGTGATGGATTTTACTCCGTGTATCACTGGACCTGATTGCATAACAAAAAGATTTTGGGAGTTCTTAGGTGGGAATTCAAGTAGTTGCCTAGGTTTATCTTCCAGCAGATGCATGATGTGAGGTTGGGGTTCGACGTCAAGTGGTTCGCTTGTTGACGATCTTTCTTACAATGGTTCTTGTTGTGTCTTAAAGAATCCTTGTAGCTTGCTATGATTCGGGACACTTCGTATGTTGTGTGAACTACCTTGTACATGATGGCTACTGTAAGATCGAGCCTGTGCGAGCCTTACCATGAAAATATCAAGTGAAATATCTTTTATGTTGTAGCTTGCTATGATCCGAGACACTTCGTATGTTGTGTGCACTACCTTGTACATGATGGCTACTGTCAGATCGAGCCTATGCAAGCCTTACCACGAAAATATCGAGTGAAATATCTTTTATGTATTTGTTTCTAGCTTAATTCACAAGCATCTTCCTTTGTTTCGTTGGTGTATGGTAATTTGAGTTGCTTTGATGTCAAATGTTGATTTCACATCTTTCCTAAGCGGTGTTCTCATATTTTCTATGGGGGTGCTAATTCTTTTAATCAATCAGAATTATCATGTCCAGTCTTTTCCCTACACGTGTGCTTCTCAGCAAGATAATTCAATCCTTTGCAATATTCGCAAGATCTAACCTCTTATTTCATTATGGCGTCTGTTTCATCCATCTTAAGTGGTCTTTGTTTTCCCGACCCTCCCACCCTTTTTCTTTAACGATTAAATTCTCATCCAAGTGCCTTTCTATTCATGTGATGCTTCTGCTTTCTTTTCTTCCATATTGTTACTGGTGATTCATTGTGAAGATTCCCATGTGCTAAGTTCATCATTCCTTGTTCTCATTTTCTTCTCCGGTGAATTCAATGCAAGTTTTCAGTGCTCATCATAAGCTTTGTCAATTGTCCAATATTTCCCCATGTTAGAAATTCTTAGCCAAGACTCTCTTGTTTATTCACCTCTCTTTATTCTTTTTCGGAGTTTGTTCATAAATCCTTCTTCAAGTGTGATGTAAGAATGAATTCCATTACTCATATTCCTTCTCCAAGATCGCTTCCAATGATTTTCATCGTTTTCTCAACTTTTCCTTATTCATTGGTCCCGAGTATGTCAATAATTCATGATGGTGTTCGTCGTCATCATTCTCGGCTTTCAAGACCGAAGAAGAGGGTTTCTCTTAAATCTTGCCCGTTATGTTCAAGATCTGTGGTTCAAGCTTGATGCTATCATCTTAAATTATTTCCAATCCAAGAAATTCTTTCATTTTAGTTTATTTGGAGATCCATCATTTCGGAAGATTTCTTCATTCTCAGCTTGCAGCTCTCATTCTCTAATTCTTCCAAATTGATGACTCTTTATTCGTTCAACATTTCTTTCTTCCTTTGCATCTAAATTCTTCAAATCATGGTCTCTTCATTCTCATGTATCCCCATTCATTCGAAGTATCCTCATTCGCTTCAATTTTTTCTGGTGTTCCATTCAAGACTTCTTCAAGTCCATGTTATCTCTCTTCAACCTTTTCAAGAAGAATAATTAGTATGCAAATCCGTTTCTTGTCATCAATTTAACTCAATGAAGGATAAGTGTGTCTTAATTCTTATTTGTGTTTCATCGAGGACATTGATTCCTTCTTTTGGAGTTGTTCATGATATCAAAGTCTCGATGCTAAGTTGTTCATCTTTTCTTTTCCGGAGTTCCAAGCTTTCTTAACTATGTCATCTTGAAGCTCCATCTAAATCATAGCAAGACTTCAATCTTGGTTGTTTCAACCTTCAATTCTTTCTAGCATCCTTTTCATTTCCAGAGTTCTTCCAAGAGGTTCTTCATGGTGGTTCTTTAAGTGTTCGTTTTGTTCTAGAAGTGTTCTTCAAGATTCTTGTTGGGGGGTCTCAAGTATCATTTTTATTGCATTTTTCGAAGTGCAAATTATTTTTGCCTTATATCTTGGGGTGGTGTTATGTCATTCTAGAAAATTTTCTCTTCGTGGTTCATGATTCAATTTGCCAAGAATGAGATATTTAATCACATCATTTCTTGATCCGAGTAATCATGATATAGATTTCACCTAAAAAAATTCCTAAGGATTGTTGCTATTGTGGTGCTTATCAATGATCCAAGTGTTCATTTATCCGCTTGGTGAAATAAGTTTACATCTCTTGTGGCTCAAGCAATGAATTGGTTTCCGTTAGTGGCGGGTTGTCACCTCATTATTTTGAGGTGTTTTCCATAATACCACAATGAGATTATTCTTTTCATTATTGATTTCCCAATACCTTTGTTCAATTCTTCTTTGTAAGGATGCTTTTCAAATTCAATGATGGTAGAAATTGTCGTTTTTCTTCTTCGTTCTTTTCAAATCCGTTCCTGAAAACCCGCTGGCCTCTTCAGTAACCAAGAAATTCTCTATGTCCTGCACATTTGGTTCTCTCTAATACTCTGTTGTCTGCTCTAAACACCTCGACCACAACACGGGCAAACTCAACAGTAGTCTTCAGGCATGTGCTCTCCCCCATCCTGACCATCTCACCAATGGCATCTGTCGTAGTACCAAGTGAAAGCATCCTCAGAGCAGTCGTGCACTTCTGCTTGGCAGAGAAAGAGAGTTGACCACGACAATCCCTTGTGAGCTTGAAGTAGTCATCGTGTACGTCCACTTCCTCCACAATGCACAAAAACAATGGTTTTCGCATGCGAAAACGACGAGAATGGATCATCCGGGAAAGTTGGGTCCAGACCAAAGTAATCCTCTATAGTAGCTTTCCTCTGGATATCCTATCCCGATTGATGACTCTTCTCCATTTGATTGAGACCTTGAAATTGAGAATATGCTCCACTTGTCGGTCCATTCCCTCTTGGATGCTCATGAGCATGATCATTTCCACTTCTTCGTTCGAATCCGATGAATCGAAGAACTCATCTTCAATCAGTTGATCAAGATCCAGCGGTCCATACTCCTCGCTGGACGAAGCATCGGAATCCATTGTTTCCCCTAAAAATTTGACCAAAAATCCGGTCAGACATTCTGTCGAACACATCCATCGCAAGGCAGAGCCACAGAGTTGCCAGACGCATTGCGGTGGCTTCCGGGTCGACCATGACATCCTCCGCGGCAAGGTTGGGAGAGATGACTACTCTGACGGAGTGGCCAAAGAAGAGGCTACGAACGGCGATGGAGCGCATGCGGCGACCAAGCTGGAAAACGGACGCGCGAGGAGGAACAAGAGAGGGAAACAACAAATTGATCCGACAGTTCTGCGGGGTGGATTTGGTGCAATTTGCGGTGAGGTCGGGATGTCGGGTGCAACGTGACGGACGTGCATGGGCACATCGAGGCTCTCCTATATCCGTTCATATTTGAGCTGAATATGAGGGGTGCCGATTAGACTGGGCGTTTGAGGCCCATTTGAGAAAGCTGGCAAGGTTGATTTTTTGTGACCGGGAAGCCTATCCAACCGTTTGAAAAAATGAATATAAGAGCGTCTCCAGCCGTTGCCCCCCAGGAGGCATAAAAATCGCCGCCTTGGGGCGAGCCAGCGGTGGAATCGGCGCTGGGGGCTGTTGGGCATCCAGCCGTCGCCCCCAGGCGCTGATATCGGCCCATTCGCGGCCGCTTTTCGTCCCAGATAAATAGAAAAATGGCCCGATATCGGCGAGAAACGGCCCATAGTCGGCGTGGTTCTGCATTGAATTCTCAACATAAATAATTTTTTTATCACATAGTTCATCACAAAAAATCAAATAATTCAACAAAATAGTGCAACAAAAACAAATAATTCAATAAAAATTATATATAGTTCAACAAATAAAAACTCATATGTCATCACACGTCGAGCTAGGCGTTGCCCTTGATCCTCCATAGGTGCTCCACCAGATCCTGATGCAGTTCATGATGCACCTGTGGGTCTCAGATCTCCTGACGCATATTGAGGTAGGCAGTCCAGGTTGTCGGTAGCTGGTGATCAACTTTGGCTAGAGGACCCTGCCTGTAGTATGGTTCAGTGTCAAACACTGGCTCTTCCTACTCGCTCTCGATGATCATGTTGTGCAAGATGACACAGCAAGTCATGATCTCCCACATTTGATCTTTCGATCAGTTCTGAGCAGGGTACCGGACAACAGCAAATCAAGATTGGAGCACACCAAATGCTCGCTTGACATACTTCCCGCAAGCCTCCTGCACCTTGGCAAAGTGGGACTTCTTGCCTCCTGGCACAGCGTTTGAGATAGTCTTCACAAATGTAGACCATCTCGGATAGATGCCATCAGCTAGGTAGTACCCCTTGTTGTAGTGCCGCCCATTGACCTCGAAGTTCAACGAAGGAGAATGACCTTCAACAAGTTTGGCAAAGACAGGGGAGTACTACAGCACATTGATGTCATTGTGAGTTCCTGGCATACCAAAGAAAGAGTGCCAAATCCAGAGGTCCTGTGTGGCTACCGCCTCAAGTACCACACTGCAATCGCCTTTGGCGCCTTTGTACATCCCCTGCCAAGCAAATGGGCAGTTCTTCCATTTCCAATGCATGCAGTCGATGCTTCCAAGCATCCCAGGAAATCCTCTTGCTGCATTATGTACTAGGATCTGAGCAGTGTCTTCCGCATTGGGTGTTCGCAAGTATTGCGGTCCAAACACTGCCACCACTGCCTGACAGAACTTTTAGAAACACTCAATGGTGGTGGACTCGGCCATGCGCCCATAGTCGTCGAGTGAATCACCGGGAGCTTCGTATGCAAGCATCCTCATCGCTGTCGTGCACTTCTGGATTGAGGTGAATCCAAGTTTACAGGTGCAATCCTTCTTGCACTTGAAGTAGCCGTCGAACTCCCGGATGGAATTCACAATCCCGAGGAAAAGCTTTCGGCCCATCCGATAACGGCGCTGAAATGTTTTGTCGCCATGCAGTGGAGCGTCGGCGAAGTAGTCGGAGTAGAGCATGCAGTAGCCTTTGAGACGATGTCGGTTCTTTGCTTTCATCCGCCGCGGCACCGAGCCACCTCGCCGTGGCTTTTCATTGCTCGCCAGTAGGCCGACGAGGGCGGTGAGGACCATGAGATGTTCCTCTTCCTGGGTGTCGGCCTCGGCTTCCTCCTCCAGCAGCATGGCGAGCGCCTCGTTGTCCGAGTCCATTGCCGAGGCACGCAAATCGCCGAACACCTTGCGGGCGCGTTGGGCGCGTACCTGCCGCTACACTTCCCCTCCGAGGCCGGGAAACGCTGGAAAGATCACCCATCTGGTGGTGGAGGGGCTGCCTCGGAAAAACCTCTGCTCTTTTTCCGGTGGGGATGGGCTATCTAGCGGTGGCGGGGTAGTGGGCGGCGCTGGGATCAGCCGGTTAGCGGTCGAGCACGCGGGGATGGGAGGCGAATCCGGAAGAAAGACTTGACTTTTTGCCTGACGGTGTGGGACAGACGTGCTTTTCCCTTGCGCCGGAGCCCCCGAGCGCCTCCCAGTGCGCCGGGTGCGGCCTGCGATCGCCAGGCCCAAAACGGGCTGAACTGAAGGATTTCGGCGTCCTGGGGGCACGACTGGAATGTTTTTACGGTGCCGGCGCCGGTGCCAAAAAAGTCGCCTAAGGGCCTGTCAGGGACGCGGCTAGAGATGCTGTAAGGGGTCCGGCTGTGATGCTTTCGGATGCTTTACATTTTCGAAAGAAAATTGTACAAGGCATGAAGGAATTATCACAATAATCTAAACGTGAGTGACAACTGGGCCTCGAAAACTTGTGGGGCCGCTGTATCCCTGCATCCCCAAGACCCCCGAACAAATGAGCGAGCGTCCTGCCCTCTCCTTGGCGGCCGGCTCGGCCGCGCCGCCGCAACTCAGTCCCGCCGATATGTGCACCCCCAAGCCTGCCAATCCACCCAGATTAGCCCCCCTGGCCAGATCTACACCTCTCCAGGGTCATCTTCACCTGGGAGGTTGTCTTGGAGCTCTGAAGAGGAGGATGGGGAGTTTGTCCCAGATTCGCCATCGCCGCTCAAGATCTGCGGCCCTGCTGCCCTGGATCGTGCTGGAGGGGAGCCGGCGTTGTGCGCCCAGCCCTGCTGGGATGCCAAGGTCGCGGGTGCGCCGGCGTGTGTGGAATCGCTGCAGGGCAGTAATGCCTCTGTTCCCGCTGCTCCTGCTCCATCACCACAGCTGGAGCTGGATTCAATGCCGACAAGATCAGCGCCGCGCCTCCGTTCCATCGTGATCTCCAGTGCCCCGCTGCCGCATGTCTTGAGCCCCCCGCCGCCGCACGTCTCCTACGTGGCCGCCTTGATGTCTCAGAACCATACCGCTCCTGTGGGTGCTGCCATGGGCGCTCAAGCTGCGGGATGGCATCAGGTGAGGCCTCCGTACTGGTGGAGGAATGGCGTTTGGCAGGGGGCCAGCTACCGCATTATTGGGGACGAGTTCCTTAAGAAGACTAGAGGCAAATGCTTCAATTGTCTCAACCCCAAGCACTTCATCCGCGACTGCACTGCTCAAACCAGGTGTCTTGCTTGTCGTCGGAGTGGGCACCGTGCGTGCCGCTGCTCTGGCCGGGCCCTTATTCCTGCTGTCGCTGCGCCACCCTCCACCCAAGTTGCTGCTGCTCCCCTCGGGCTCGCTCCAATGGAGGCGTTTGATCACTCCATTCGGCTGGAGGAGGACCACTGCACCATCACCGCCACGGAGCAGTCCATGGCTGCGGAGCGGGCGTTCGCGACTCATGCGGTGGTCGTCTCCCTCGGGATGAACCGCCCTCGCACGGCGGCGACGGACGTTGCAGACGCGTTCAGGCAGGCGTTCGGCATCAGGCAGTCCGCTATGCAGGTGGCGCCGCACAGCCCCGAGGACTTCCTGGTCTACTTCAACGACCCTCACCATGCTGCGGAGACCGCGGGTCGCGATTTCAAGTCCGACGGCCGCTCCTTCTCCGTCCTCGCCTGGTCTGCGGAGCGCCACGCTGACTGGACTTTCATGTCGTTCCGGGTGCGTCTCTGCTTGGAGAATGTCCCGATGCAGCTCTGGAACACCGAGACTGCAGCCGCCATCATCCCTCGTCACTGTGTGCTGCACTTCGTGAAGGACCGCACCTTGTACTGCTCAGATACGTCCACCTTCTGTTTGTGGGCTTGGGCGCCGTCCCTCGAATCGATGGCGCGGACGGTCTGGCTTACGGTGGTCCTGCCCCAGGCGGTGGCTGCTGAGATGCCGGTGCCGGCACCGCGGATCGCCGTCAGCGACTCCCCTCCGCTCAAGGCCCAGGAAGGCTCCGTGTACAAGATCTTGGAGCACCTCGACACGGCCGAGGATCTTCGTGGCCTCGGTGACCCGGCCGCCGCCGGTTCCAGTCGGGAGGGTGAGCTGCGGTCCAGGACTGTGGTCTGGCGCATGGGTGTGCCAGATGGTACGCCCCTGGCCCCTCCCACTCATGCGCGACACCAAGGTGACGCCCGCAAGGTCATCTGCGGGCGCCGCGGCGAGAAGTTCTGCCGTTCTGCTAGCCGCGAGTCTGGGCGCCGCCGCACTCAAGGCGGCCGGGCCTCGTGCCGCCAGGCTGAGGTGCCGGCACAGTGTGATCATGATGCGGACGACGAGGGAGGCCATCAGGAGGATGGCCTAGCGTCACGTCCTTGTCGCGTCGACCGCCGGCGCGGGCATGGCAAGGCCCGTGCGAGGGAGCGCACCCCTTACCGTCGTGGGGAGGAACGTGGCACGCGCCGCCACGGCGGTCATCGTGCTCGGTCTGTTCGGCGCTCCTGCGCGCACTCGTCTCCACGGCTGGCCTACCGCGCCATCCCTGCACCGTCCAGCAACTCTGCTCGCCGCTGCTCCTCTCCATCTACTCCAGTGCGTCGGCACCCGAGCTACAGCCCGAGCCCGCCGGCAGCCCGATCATCGCCCTCCGACCGCAGGGTCTGTGATGGGAATGCGGTTGGGCTGCTTGTCCCGGACGCGGCGACGCCCTTCTTGGTGACGGCCACCCCTTCCTCTATGGTCCGTGCATGCATTGGGGATGTAGTTCCTGCTATTGTAGATTGGTGTGCGCTAGATGTAATGCCTGTAGCTGAAATGGGTGATGTGTTGCATGAGTTAGATGTTGGGATGCCTGTTGTTGTGGCTGGCGAGGCTAGCTTCTCTGCAGTCAATGATGAGCTAGGTACCGGATAGGTTGCTGGCGCTTCCGTGGTGGATGTGCTAGTGCTCGATGAAGAAGCTGGGCTCGGCTCCTTTCTGAACGGAGTCACGCGTTGTGTCCCCTCGGCAATCTTGGCTACGCCTGTCAGCAAGGTGTAGCCCCCTGTTGCTAGCAAGTACCTATTATCCCAGTCGGAGCCAAGACGCAACGCAAGGCTGGCACGGAAGCCGGTCATGGCTTCTCGGGAGAGAGCAGCTCAGGAGCTGCTTGCTCGCAGGTTGGGCATTTTGGAGCCTTCTGAGTGTTTTGACGAGGCGGCTTTCAAGCGTTACGAGGCGCTTTTTGCTGGGCCTCTCTCACCGATGGCAATGAAGGCCATCCAGGGGCTTGTGAAGGCGATGAACAAGATGCGCAAGGCGGGGAAGTTGCCTGCTAGACTGGGTGCCAAGGAGGTGTCTGTTGTTGCCTGAATCTGCCTGTTCCCCTATAGTGTAGGTTGACATTAGTCTGATGTTCATACAGGCATGTTGTGCGGGCATGTTTTGCCCTCGTTGTGCGGTGCAGCGATGTCGGGAGGCACTAATGGTTGCCTCGGATGTTTGTAGCATGCTGCTTGTTGGTTGTACGTTTGCTAGAAGCTTGCCTAAGTTAAAATGGTTGCTATCTGATGTCCAGTGTTGGCTCTGTTGTCTCTGTTTCCATCATGTCACAACCTAATGTATCCATCCTCTGTTGGAACGTGAGAGGTCTGAATGCTCCAACTCGTCGCGCTTCTGTTCGGAAGGTGGTCGATGATTCCCGTTGCACCATTGTGTGTCTCCAGGAGACAAAATTAGCGGTTGTTCATGCAAATTTGGTTCGGCAACTCCTTGGCCCCCAGTTTGCTAAAAATTTCTTTCACCTTCCCGCGGATGGCACCAGTGGTGGGATCCTGCTTGCTTGCTCTGGGGATTTTTTCGAGCTCTCCGATCGCTCGAACACGGCGAACACAATCTCTGCAAGTGTGCGTATGAAGGAGGAGGGGATTATGTGGCATCTTACTGGTGTTTATGGACCTCAGGGAGACACCGCAAAGGTGGAGTTCATCGAGGAGCTCCGGGGCCTCGCAGCTTTGCCTCGTGATAGCTGGCTCATCTTGGGAGATTTCTACCTCATATACCATGCTGCGGATAAAAGCAATGCAAATCTTAATCGTAGGCTCATGGGCAAGTTCAAGGCTGCCCTCGATGCTCTGGAGCTAAAGGAAATTCATTTGTCGGGCCGTCGTTTCACCTGGTCCTCTGAGCAAAGAAACCCAACAATGACAAAGATTGACTGTTTTTTCTGTAATGTGCCATGGGATGTGCTTTTCCCTGCTTCCGCATTGTCGGCCCTTCCGGTGGTTGTCTCCGATCATTTCCCCTGCTTCTTCGTGGGTGCATTTACCACTACCAATCAAGGGCATTCCGTTTTGAAGCTTTCTGGACATCCATGCCGGGTTTCTCTGAGGTTGTCGAAAAGGCTTGGTGGTGGCGGGTAACCTCTACCGATTGCCTCCGGCGGCTGCACATCAAGTTGTCTCGTACCGCGAAGGCTTTGCGGAAATGGCATAGGACGTCCTTTGGGAACATTGACATGCAAATGGCCATCGCTTCGGAAGTAATTGGCAGATTGGATGTGTGTCAGGAGTACCGCATTCTTTCTGATGAGGAGTTCGAGCTCCGGAGTGCTCTTCGTTGCAAGTATGAGGGTGGCGGTAGTCCGGAAGGCGCAGCTGCGCCAAAGATCGCGAGTCATGAGGATCCGAGCCGGCGACGCAAACACCCGTTTTTTCCATCTCAAGGCGAACGACAGGAGACGAAAAAAATATATCAGCTCTTTGGTTTCTAACAGCGGTATTGCAGTCACCAAAGAGGACAAAGAGCGCCTGGTGCTTGAGCATTTCCGTGCAAATCTGGGGACGGCCAAGCCTCGCTCACACAGCCTAGATTGGGGCGCCCTTGGGTACACTCCCGTCGATCTGTCCGCCATTGAGGACCCCTTTGATGAGGAGGAGATTAAGGAGGCCATCTTTGACATGCCTGCTGTTAAGGCCCCTGGGCCAGATGGGTTCATTGGAAAAAAATTCCGGGTCTGTTGGGATATTATAAAAGGTGACATTGTGGCGGCTATTCACCAGGTTACTAATTTGAGGGGGTCATGCCTTGACCTTCTCAACTCAGCTAATATTGTTCTGCTGCCTAAGCGAGATGGTGCTGACCGCGTCGAGCATTTTAGGCTGATTAGCCTTATTCATAGTTTTGCTCGCATCTTCTCAAAGCTCCTTGCTCGGCGTGTGGTGCCGTTCCTAAATGAGATCATCTCTGTCAGTCAAAGCGCCTTCATTAAACGGCGTTGTATCCATGATAACTTCTTGCACGTCAGAAACTTGCTCACGGATTTGCACCGGAAGAAGCGCCCTGGGTTATTCATTAAGCTTGACATCTCTAAGGCATTTGACTCAGTTAGCTGTCCCTATATGCTGGAGGTCCTCTCAGCCCTCGGTTTTGGCCAACGTGTTCGTGACTGGTTGAGTTTTTCTCTGGCTTCCACGTCCTCGCGTGTGCTCGTCAATGGGCGGCCGGGAACCGCTTTTGGCCACGCTCAGGGGCTCCGTCAAGGGGATTCTTTGTCCCCCATGCTATTCATCATGGCCATTGACCCTCTCCAGAGGCTATTCGCGAGGGCCATGGAGGCTGGTCTTCTTCGGCCTATTCGTGCTCGTAATGGATCCTTGCGTCTATCCCTGTACGCTGATGCTGCTGCAATTTTTGCAAACCCGGACAAGGAGGATTTGCGAGTGTGCTGGGATCCTCAAATGCTTTGGCGATGCAAGTGGACTCCACTGTAACATGGAAAAGCAGAAATTTTCCCTATCCGTTGTGATGATGTGGATTTATCAGATGTCCTGCACCACCTCCCAGCCAAGGTTAGTACTTTTCCATGCAAATATTTGGGGCTGCCTCTGCATTATCGGAAACTTAGAAGGGTTGATTTCCAACCTCTCATTGATAAGGAGGGCTCGAGGCTTAAAGGTTGGAGGGGTAGGCTTTTCAATCGCGCGGGTAGAGTTGAGCTCGCCAAGTCGGTCCTCACCTCCATCGGTGTGTTCCACATGACTATATTCCCTCTCCCAAAGTGGGTGAAAAACAAGCTCCGTCGTTTGCAAAGATCGTTCGTTTGGACGGGAGATGTGGATGGCACTGCTGCTGGGGGCCATTCCCTTGTTAATTGGGATGTCGTGTGCCGGCCAAAGGATTTGGGTGGCCTTGGCATCCTTGATTCTGAGCGCTTTGGGAGGGCCCTTCGTCTCCGTTGGCCATGGTTACAGTGGACTGCCCCGGACCGGCCTTGGAATGGTTCTGAGCTTCCTTGTGATGCCATTGACACGGACCTTTTTCATACAACAGCGAAGATTGAGGTGGGCGATGGGATGAAGACAAGTTTCTGGTTTGATCATTGGTTGCATGGTTGCGCCCCTCGAGAGATCGCTCCCTCCCTGTTTGCTATTGCTCGGCGCCAACGTCTCACTGTTTTTGAAGCTCTTCATGTTAATCGTTGGATACGGACCTTTGGAATTTTCTCTCTGACCGTCCAAATTCGTGAGTTTGTCGGTCTATGGATTTCTCTTCAAGATGTGCATCTTGAGCCAGCTTCTCCTGATGTCATCACACGGATGGCTTCCGCGAATGGTATCTACTCCGCGGCTTCAGCTTATAGGTTGCAATTTGAAGGTGCGTCGATTCCTTTTGAGGCACACAAGATTTGGGAGGCCAAAGTGCAAGCTGTTTGTTTGGCTCCTCCTTCATCGGAAAGCTCTAACCGCGGATCGGCTTGCTGTCCGTGGGTGGCCTCATGAGGAGGTTTGCAGTCTGTGCAACACGGAGTCTGAAACAAACGAGCATCTCTCTCGAGGATGCATTTTTGTCCGGAGCGTTTGGGGTATCATTGCTGGCTGGTCCTTGATCATGCCTAGCTCGGCCCCGGGTTTTTTCACGCTCGAGGACTGGTGGAACAGAAATATTGAGGCTCTGGACTCGTCGAGGCGGAAGCATTTCGGCAAGGTGCTCATTTACGTGTTATGGCATGTATGGAAGGAGAAGAATCGGAGGCTTTTCCAGAACGCCTTTTTACAGGTGTTAGATGTTGCTTACCTCGACAGGGAGGACCTTGTCCAGTTGGATTTAGCTATGGCATATGGCATGTAATTTCTAGGGCCTTTTTGGTCATGTAAATATCTTCTGTACATTTCTTATTTTTCCTATCTATATGAAATCTGGCAGAGCGCCTGCCTTTTATCGTAAAAAAAACAAAACTTGTGGGGCCTTTTCCGTCGAACGGAGAAGTTGCGGCCTTGCGGGTCCCTCGAAATTCAGTCACGGTGCCCCACGGCGACACGCCAATATACCAGCCAAAGATTCCCATGGGGCACCTTGCGGTCGTCCAACCTCTCCGGTAATCGCCAAATCGAGCAAAGCCATCCATCGCCGCCGGCGAATCCCGAACCCGGGCGGAACCCGAGACCTAGCCCCATTGCCGCCCACAATGCGTCACATCCTCCTCGTTCTCGCGGCCGCAGCGGCGGTCGTCGTCGCCGGCGCCGAGCCCCTCCTCCGCGAGGTCACGGACGTCCCCGCCGCCTTGTCCTCGGGCGTCTCCGACGCGGAAGCGCTCTTCTGCGACAGCTGGAGGCTGTCGGTGGAGACGGCCAACGCGGGCCCCTGGCGCACCGTGCCGGCGCGCTGCGGGGCGTCCGTGCGCGCGTACATGGAGGGCGAGCGCTACGCGTCCGACTCCGCCGTCGCGGCCGCCGAATCCCTTGCCTTCGCCGCGCAGGCATTCGCGTCGGGCGAGGGGGGAGCCATGCCGGCGTGGGTGTTCGACGTCGACGAGACGCTGCTCTCCAACGCACCCTACTACGCCGTCAGCGGATGGGGGTAATTGACCCCGACCCAGCTCTGTTTTTTCCGGTTAGATTGATTGATTGTGCGTGCTCAGATTAATCAATCACTGTTATTGGCTCCTGCATTTGAGCTTGGCAATTCATTGGATTCCATGAGAATTTATGTGAACTCATAACTACCTTAAGAAATACTCCGGTTTTAGATCTTTCATCCCAAGTATTGTTTGATATGCTTGTGTTTTTAAGTTTAGGAGTAAATTTGTCTGAATCCTGACAAAACAGCACCTGACTGGTAGCCTGTTCTCTTGAGCGTTTGCAGATTTGGCGCTTACGAACGGACAGCATAATCACAGTTCTTCTGTTTGCAATCTTGTTTACCTGAAGGGCATGAACATCATTGCCCTAGCTGCACCTTCATTGCCAGAAACAAAACTGTAGTAGGGTTACCTGCATTCTATTTAAATAAAAATAGGGCTGAAATAACTACCGGAAACCATATTTTAGCAACAAAATTATCAACATCTAAGCCTATTAAATTAAGTGTTGGATTTCACAGCAACCCGGCTCGACTTTCAAGCTCTTCCAGCAGCGCATGCTGCAGACAGCAAGATTATATCCCCTCCTTTCCTTTTGGAAGCAACGATCTCCACATTTATTCTCCTTTTCTTCTTCAGAGCCACCCAAACATCAGCGGCGCCTTATCTTTCTGCTCAAAATTCTGAATATCCACCACAAACAATTTGAAGTCATGGTGAAGCAATCTCCAGTTTCATAGCAACCGGGTCAGTGTGGGCTGTAGAATCTGCTGTAAGCTCCAAGGAGTATGATTGAAACATGTATCATTTCTTAATTTCCAAATTTTCCAAAAGGGCAGATGATGTGATAATGTTAAGTATATTCTATACTTTGTAGTTTCTATTGATAAAGATTGCTACATCTTTTTTTCACAGCTCCACTGATTTTGCAGATTGCAGGAATTCAATGAGACCTCATTTGATGCATGGGTAGACGTAGCGAAAGCACCTGCATTACCATCTAGCTTGAAACTATATAATGAACTGCAAGGACTTGGTTTCCATATTATCCTCTTGACTGGACGAAGTGAATTGCAGCGAAATGCTACAGAAGAAAATCTCTTGTTTTCTGGCTACCATTCATGGGAAAAACTCATACTGAGGTATTTGCTATAACTCATGTATCAAATGACTATCTTTTCGCATAAGCCATCTTGCTTGGATCCAAGACGTTTCTCGAAGACCCTAGTTTCCAAATAGTATCCTTGGAGATGGTCATTCAGTATGTTATGAACTTCAGGAGGCTTCCTGGGAACAACTTACTATTAAGTCAATGTGAGATATGTTATATGTAGCGATATAAGAAGTACTAGTTAGATTTTGATCCAAACGATCCAAGCCATTCCTATTATTTATAAGATGTAATCACCAGATCCAAGGATTAAGAATTAGCTGGAACCTTACCTCCTAGTCTCTCGTCCAATAATTGTATATTTTGTTGCTGGTTCAAAATAATAAATCCCCTAACCAGTCAAGTATCTACATGTTAATTCAAGATCCATAGCTCATGATTTAGTGTAGGCTTGTTGCTTATTCTTTCTTCCTACGATTAGTTTACATGATATAAAATAATTTCAATAATGAGTACACTTACACTGTAAATATGGTTTGACCCATGCATTAATATATCGTAATACGTATAACATATATTACGGTAAATGTGCACTGCACGCGGATGATTGCTACTACTTTGCTAGTCCGTAGAAAGCTCCTAGGGAATTCTGTCGCAATTTAACTTCTAGCAATTTGTTGAATGATGTTCGATGTAAGGGGTGTTGCCAAATTTCTACTCCCCCCCCCCCGGTCCCATATTAACCCCCCCGGTCCCATATTAACTGTTGCTTGACAGTTAATATGGGACAGAGGGGGTATGAAACATAGAACTCCGCTGTACTTCAATTTTCTATATTGCCATTGTAGTAATTTTATATTGAGAATCGTTAGTGGATTGTTTTGAAGTTAAGCTGTCAACCATCTTTCTCAGACTTTGAGTTGTGTATAACGTGGCTATAAAAAAGAGAGGTCGTACAGTGTAAACCATCTAGTTTTATCAAAGTTTTTCCTCATTTTAACTTGTGCTTGTACTCTCACTAGACACAAAGGAAAGCACAATCATTAAAAAAAATCCATTTTCCAGCCAATTATATGTACCATAGCCAGTTTGAAGGACTGGAGTATCACCAAAGGAACCATGAGTTGGTCGCGAGTCTTATGGGTTTCACCTCTAGCCTACCCCAACTTGTTTGGGACGAATGGTTTTGTTGTTGTTGTTGTTGTTGTTGTTGTTGTTGTTGTTGTTGTATAGCCAGTTTGTATTAATCGGAAGTATACTCATGCTGCAGGCAAATCTCTGATATTGGCAAGACCGCCGTGCAGTACAAATCCGAGAGGCGAGCTGCGATGGAAGCGGAAGGATTCAAGATACTTGGAAACTCTGGGGATCAGTGGAGTGATTTGATAGGATTGCCAATGGCAACAAGATCCTTTAAGCTTCCGAACCCAATGTACTTCATCAGTTGATTTTTGGCGAAGCTGGAGAGAGTAGCCATTCTTCTCATGTACTACAACATTACAACCATTTTTATGGCCCCACTCCCGAAGTTGTTTGATTTGGTGGTCTTAATTTGTAAAGAATTCTAGAATCACAAGTGTGGAGTCATCTTCAATCACATCAGTAGCTGGGTTGGGTACCAGTGATGTTTATGATAATGTATGTATACTTATTGCTCAAAAGTGCATGTTTCCTGTGTATATGAGAGCATTGGTGATCCAAAAAATTAAAATTGCACCACAAGTTGTGCTGTGTTCAAACATATGAGATTTCAGTTCAATAAAGATGATATTGTGCTGGACTACATTTAGGGACAATTCTTTTGGGCGGCTTAAAAATAAGAGGCGGCTTATTTTTTAAGCTGCCAAAAGAACTCACCCTTAGCTAACTGAAAGTGCCAAACGCCTGTTCATGTAAAAATTGCTAACCAACCAAATGTCTGATATTACACTGCTGGATTATATTAACCTCTCTTTATTATACCTGTAGTGTTATTCAATCTTTGCAGGCTGTTCTTAGCATCATCAGACTGAGCATAGAGTAATAAAAGGTTGGCCACAGATGAAAACGGAAGCAAAACTTGCTTCCAAGAGCTTCAATTGCAGAGAGCTCTACTATCAAACGAAGACATGGAATCCGGGAGTATTCTTTCTATCTCCGGTGCCTGCATCTCTGGCAGATCTCATCTCACCTCATGTTACAAAACCTTGCATTGCCTGTGGCTTCTGTGCGAAAGGCCCTTGCTCCTTGCTCTTGACAGCACCCGGCCCGACGAACCCCTCGGCACCGTCTTCTTCGCTATCCTCTTGCTGCAAGGCCCTGGAGCGTGAAGCGAAATCGGCGAATGGCTCGCCTTCCTGCGGATGTGGGCGGTGGTCTTCTTTGCGAGATCTTGCAAGCATTTGACGTCGGACAGAGATGTGAAGGACTGGGACCTCCCTTTGTAGTACTTGGACAGCCCTGTCCTGAAAAGTGAATTGTTCATTCATTTGTGTTAGTTTTAATTTCGTTGGGAACAAATGTAGTGGGGTTTGGACGTCGATCCACGTACGCACCTGACTGGAAGGTGCGCCAACAGCGGCGACAGCTCGTAGAGAGGCCCGCCTCCGTCCCCGTCCAGCCGCATGGCGTCCGACGGCGATGACGGCGTAGGATCACCCGCCACCGGGGAGGACTCTGCGTCGTCGTCTGTGAGGCTCGACATGATCGACGAGCACAGCGATCCGCTGGACGCGCCGGAATCAAAGCTGTCCGCCATCGACTCGGACGCCGAGTCGTCCCCGCTGCCGCCGGCGCCGCGTCGTCCGCCTACACGGAGCTCGCCCATGGAGCCCTGGCCTAATGACACATGAACCAATCAGGCAACGAAATGCTCAGTGTGCTATCGCCACAGGTGGAAGACGCGCCCGTCTTGGTCCTGTTAATATATGCAAGAAGATCGCGGGGAGCCAGGAGGCGATGGGCTGGATGGATAACGGCGGTGGAAATGGAAAGGAGAACGGACAGAGAGAGAATTGTGGGATATGCATGGCACTAAAGGTTTCCGTGGGCGGAACGCCAGCAGAATCCTCAACCCCCGTGGCCGAGCCGACTGGATAGGTGAGGGAGGCGGAAAAGGAAGGCGATCGTCGTCATCCAAAATAAGTCTCGGCACGTATCGCTGCTCGACAGACGGACGGACGGATCGATGGACGCTCGTGGCCAGCACTCCTGTAGGCCGTCGGATCAATGGAGCGCTCATACACGACGCACGGGTACGAATTGAAGTGGTTAAATGGGAGTGGTTTATTGCTAATTACGGTAGGGATAAACATTGCATTTAAGGGCCTGGCATGGGTGCGTGTGGGGACAATTAAGGCTTGTGCATGCGTGTGCGTCTCGATTGTGGATGTGATCCGCAGTGCACGTTCGGAAAGTCTTGTCTCTCCACGATTAGCTGACAAGAAATGGGAAGTCTTATCTCGTCACGATCAACTGCAAAATTAATGGAAAGTCTTATCACGAAAAGCTGATGTTTTCGTGAGTTTTTCTCTCTTTCCATTCGCTGGAATGACTTCGGTCGTGTACGAACTATACAAGGAACGTGTGATATTCGTTAGAGCATCTCCGGCCGTTCAACTCTACATGGGCTCGAAATAACGTCTTTTGAGGACCAGCCGGCGTTATAATCGGTTTGGAGGGCTCGGATTCCAGCCGCCGTTCCAAGATTATTCTAAGCCGATGATTTCAGCCTGGTATCAACACAGATTCGACCCAAATTCGACGATTGCATAAATTCAACAAATTCGATGCTTTTTCAGCATAAATTCAATAAAAACTAAAATTTTATGTCAAAGTTCATCACAAAAATTAATATAGGTCAAATAGTTCAACGAAATGAATCAAGCTCATAATTTCAACATAAATTAAAACAAATCGAACTAGATGTTGTCCTTGAGCCTCCATAGGTGCTCCACCAGATCGTCTTGCAGTTGTTGATGCACATGTGGGTCTCGGATTTCCTGGCGCATATTAAGAAAGGCAGCCCATGTTGCTGGTGATCAACGATTGCAAGAGGTCTCTGTCTGAAATATGGTTGACACTGGCTCTTCCTGCTCCTCTCAATGATCATGTTGTGCAAGATGAAACAACAATTCATGACCTCCCACATCTGCGATTTTGACCAGGTCAGAGCGGGGTACCGGACAATAGCAAATCGAGATTGGAGCACACCAAACGATCGCTCGACATCTTTCCTGCAAGCCTCCTGACACTTAGTAAAGTGTGCCTTTTTTGACGTCACAGGTTTTGAGATAGTCTTCACAAATGTGGACCATCTCGGATAGATACCATCTGCTAGATAGTATTCCTTTTTGTAGTGGCACCCATTGACCTCAAAGTTCACCAGAGGAGCATGACCTGCAACAAGCTTGGCGAAGACATTCGAGCACTGCAATACGTTGATATCATTGTGAGTTCCTGGCATACCCAAGAAGGAGTGCCAAATCCATAGGTTATGTGTGGTCACTACCTCAAGTACCACACTGCAACCTCCTTTGGCGCCTTTGTACATCCCCTGCGAAGTAAATGGGCAGTTTTCCATGACCAATGCATATAGTCGATGCTTCCATGCATCCCAGGAAATCCTCTTGCTGCATTCTGTGCTAGGATCCGAGCAGTGTCTTCAACATTGGATGATCGCAAATATTATGGTACAAACACTGTCACCACTGCCTTGCAGAACTTGTACAGACACTCAATGGTGGTGGACCGGCCATTCGTCCATAGTCTTCCTGTATATCACTAGGAGCTTCATATGCAAGCATCCTCATAGTTGTGGTGCACTTCTGGAGTGAGGAGAATCCAACTATGCCGATGCAATCCTTCTTGCAAATGAAATAGTTCTCGAACTCCCGGATGGAATTAACAATCCTGAGAAAGAGCTTCCGGCTCATCCGGTAACGGTGCCGAAATACTTTCTCACCGTGCAGAGGAGAGTCTGCGAAGTAGTCGTCATAGAGCATGCAATAGCCCTCCATCTGATGCCTCTGCTTGCTCTTGCGTCGGCCCGGCACCGAGCCACCTCACCGAGGCTTGGCATTGTTCACGAACAAGCCGATCAACGCGGCGAGGATCATGAGGTGTTCCTCGTCGGCGGTGTGGGCTTCGGCTTCCTCCTCCAACAGAGCCGCGAACGCCTCCTCGTCGTCCGAGTCCATGGCCGAACAGGCAAAAATGCCAAACACCTTGTGGGTGTGGTGGGCGGGCAGCCGCCAGTGCCCTGCCGGCGTGGTGGCCATCGGAGAACGGGGAAAGGCAGGGGGATGGAGGCTGAATGCAAAATCCGACGAGGAAACAGAGAGGCGCGAGGAAACACCCTTTTCTAGCGGCAGCGTAGCTGCCGTGGGCAGGCGGGCGGCGCCGGAATCGGCGTGGTGGAGAAGCACGAGGGGCGAGTCTCGCAAGGAAAAGGGCGAATCTCGCCTGACAGTGGTGTCCCACGCAGCGCTTTTGCTTCTGCTGGAGCCCCCAAGTGCCCCCAGCGCACTGTGTTCAGCCTGGGATCGCCGGCCCAAAAAAGGGCCCAACCGGCGAAAAACGGCGTCCTGGGGGCGCGGCTGGGGGGATTTTTTGGCGTCGGCAGTTAAAAAGTGCCCTGGGGAGGGGGGCTGTTGGGGGCGCGGCTGGAGATGCTCTTACGGGAGGCTTCCCTCGATGAACAACAACAACAACAACAACAACAATAACAACAACAACAACAACAAAGCCTTTAGTCCCAAACAAGTTGGGCTAGGCTAGAGGTGAAACCCATAAGATCTCGCGACCAACTCATGGTTCTGGCACATGGATAGCAAGCTTCCACGCACCCCTGTTCATGGCTAGTTCTTTGGTGATGTTCCAGGCTTCCCCCAATGAACGTTTTAGAGAATTTTTAATGCGTGCATGTCGACACTTTGTACAGGACATGCAAGTAAGCGATGAGTGGGCCGACCCATTTTTACCGGTATTCTCTATAAGGCTTTTGAACCGTTCTTTTTCATGTTTCTTTTTGTTTTTTTGACAGGTTAAAATAGCAGGAGAGCCTCCTACTGTTGCTATATTAAATGGTGGTTGTTACAAGAGATTACAAATCCATGCAACAACAGCAAGGATCAGGTGAGAGTACTTAGGCAGTTACAAGTGGATAGTTGGAAGAAAACTATCTATAAAGGTAGATTTATCAGGTTTGAGTCTAAATTTTAGGATTTCCAAATCTGTTTTCAACATCTTAACAGAGTCCTATTGTGTTGCCATCACACCATCAAACACCTTTCGGTTGCATTGTTTCTAGATGTTCCATGTGGCCAATATGCAGATTTCCTTGAACAGTAGTTTGGCCCATCTAATCTCCATGACATCCAATCTTGCCTGCACTTCCAGGGTCGTGTCCCATGTGATTCCAAGTATTGCCCAACATTTGGTTGCGAATGCACATTGGAAGAAGAGGTGTTCATTAGTTTCCAACACATTTTCATTGCATAGCACATAGGTGTGATCATCTCCTATCGCAAAATGCTTCCTTGCTAATAAATCTCTTGTGTTGAGCCTATCCATCCTTTGCAGCCAACTTAAAACCTTATGTCTGAGGATGCATTTTGACTTCCATATACTCATTAGGTATTGTGGTGCCTGCACATGTCTGAAAAGATATCAGTAGAAACTCTTGGGTTTAAATTGTACCTCTCCCCAACAGTAGATCCACTCATCAGCTGTTAAAGGGTTTAACGTAATCGTGTTTATGGTGAGCATCAGGTCATCCAGTTCTAGTCGTGCTTCACGTGATAGAGGTAACTGGAAGTTGGAAGCTGGATCCATGTCCATATTGAATTGAGCAAGAGATACATCCTCATTTGTTGCATAAGAGAATAAGTGTTCATGGGATTCTGCTAACACCTGCTCATTATGCCACTGGTCTTTCCAGAGTAGGATGGTGTCACCCGAATTCAGAATGCAAGTTGTAATCCCTCGGAAGATGTGTGAAAGGGACAGGATATCTTTCCACCAAAAAGATCCACAAACTAGGAACGCATGTGGTGGTGTTGTGTCATAATATGCATTCCAAATCAACATGACCCAGGGGGTATCCACCTTATGATAGAATTTATGGAGAAATTTTAGCAGTAGAGCCTTGTTCTGTATCCGTAGGTCTATGATACCCAGGCCTCCTTTGTCTTTTGGTCTGCAAACTAGGTCCCAAGCTGCTAGGGAGTGTGTTTTAGCATCTCTGTCTACAATTTTCCTCTATAGGCAATGTCTCCAAGCTCTATCAAAAATATCAATGATTTTGAGAGGCAGTTTTAGCACACACATCGCAAATGAGCGAAGTGATGACAGGGCTGAATTAATGAGCTGCACTCTTTCCCCATATGAAAGCCAAATTGAAGTGCTTGTTAATCTACGCTCTATACGATCAACGAGCGGCATCAAATCCCTCAATGAAGGTCTTGTTATGCCCATTGGTACTGCCAGATATGTAAAGGGCATGGATCCCACCTGGCAATCAAGTATTGAGGCCAGTTCCATACTTGTATCTTGGTTGACATTGATGGGCATTAGCTGTGATTTGGAGAAATTGATCTTAAGCCCCGTGACATTAGCGTACGCCTCCAACAATTCCTTAATGATTCTGATCTCTGTACTTTTTGCAGGGAGGATAAGCAATGTATCATCAGTATACTGTATTACCGGATAATGCTCTGAAGCAGGTTGATCAATTGGTACTAATACGTGTCCTTCGACCCACGCTTGATTGACCATTGATTGCAACAAATCAGCTGCTAAGACAAATAAAAGGGGGGAGAAAGGGTCACCTTGTCTAACTCCACGCTTGCATTAAAACTCTCTCCCTGGTACTCCATTTAGTAGAACAGAAGATGATCCTGAATCCAATATCATTTTGACCCAGGAGCACCATTTTGCATCGAATCCTTTGCATCTCAACATGTTAAGGATAAAAGAGTGGTCCATTGTATCAAAGGCCTTTGCAAAATTTAACTTTAAGACCACAATTTCCTGAGCAGACTGCTTGCATTGGTGAAGGAATACATAGGCCCATGCAAGACAATCCTGAATAGTTCGAGATCTGATGAATCCATATTGGTTATGATGCACAATATTCAAGATACATTGTTGCAATCTTTCTGCTAATAGTTTTGTTAAGACTTTAAGAACACAGTTTAGCAGTGATATTGGTCTGAAATCATTAGCAGTTTCAGGGGAGCTAGTTTTGGGTATGAGAGTAATTAGGGAGGTATTCAGGCATTTAAGATCAATATTCCCTTCCCAAAAATCCTTGCAAAGTTGGTAGAAGTCCTCCTTAATGATCTCCCAACACACTTTTAGAAAAAGTCCATTAAATCCATCAGGGCCAGGTGCTCTATCCAAAGGTATGTTTTTGATAACCCTGTCTATTTCCTCATGAGTGAAGGGAGCAGACAATACTTCCAGACCCTCCACTCTTTGCACCAGATCCTGGAGTTCAAACTTAGCATATGTGTCTGTGTCCACTCCCATTCTATTTTTAAAACATTGATAAAAGGCAGTCGCTTTTTCCTCGTGAGTTTCAATAGTCGTACCATCTGGTAGTATCAGAGATTGGATGGTATTACGTCTGTACCTCTCAGTCACCCTTGCCTGAAAATATTTAGTGTTATCTTCACCTTCGACCGCCCACCTATAGGTGCATCGTTTCTTCCAATATGCACTTTGGTATTTTAACAATTTCATCAAATGATTTTTCAGAATAATCCTGAAGTTGGATTCAGGCAAGGATAGCTGACGAAGGTCATCCAAACTGTCCAAATGAAGTAGTTGCGTATTGCAATTTTGAATTAGGAGTTCAGTTTAGAGAGTTTCTTACTCCACTTCTTTAATGCATACCTTAATCGTTTCAGTTTAGCAGAGATGCGAGTGGCAAAGGAAACTGTTTTAATAGGCCTGTCCCAAGAATTCTTCACGGTCTCCTTGAATCCCGGACAATGTGGCCAAAAGTTCTCAAATCTAAATAAGCTGCACCGTGGAATGGATGTCTGGATATTCATTACACACGGGGTATGATCAGAAACTGGCTTTGCAAGGGGCTTCACCATTGTATTAGGATATTGTGAAGTCCACTCAAGAGTTGTAAAGAACCAATACAATTGCTCTAGGAGTGGGTTGTCCTGCATATTACTCCAAGTATATTTCCTGCCTTTTATTGGGATCTCAATCAGGGCCAGAGCACTAATAAATTCGTTAAACTTAATAATATCATCAATATTACCACCTGGGAGATTACGATTCTGTAGAGAACGGATGAACTTAAAGTCTCCCATGAAGACCCATAGATCATCAATTTCAATATTCAGACTCTCAAACCATTGGGTGAACTGTTGTCTTTCTGGGCCTGTACATGGGCCATATATATTTGTGAGCAGCCACTATTGATTGGAGTGAACTGAGGTGAATTTTACAATTAGAGCAAAACAGAATTGATGTAACACCACTCCCGAGAAATGGCTACTGCACCAAAAAAAAGTAAAACGATTCCTTTTTTATTTTGATAAATATCTTTATTTAGGTAATAACTAGGTAACGAAGTTATTTGATTAACTTTTTGAATTTAACCAACTAAACCCATTCTTCATTTTTGATTATTTCAATGAGATAAATTTTTGAAAAATTAAGAATTCCAGTATTTTTCTTATTCTTTTTATTTATTCTTTCAAAAAGAGATAAGAATTGGTTTGGTGAATCGGAAACAATTTTTCTATAATGATAAGCCCACCTGAGGCTCCCAAAGAATGAACAAATTCATATTTATCAAATCTACGAGGGCAGCATTTTCTTATGAAAGAGATGTTTCTTTTCCTCTCATTTTTATCATTCTCCCTTTCCCTTTTTGGATTTTCTGTTTTTCTTCACATTTTTGGTTGCTTTTAAAAATGGATTTTTTAATTTTTAAAATATGATCAAAAAGTACAAAATTTGTTCACATTATTCAAAATTGGTCCGCATTTCCAACAAACAAGATTAGATCTGGTTTAAAAAAAATCAATTTGTTCATGATTTTTAAAAGTTATTCACAGTCTCAATTTTATGTTCATTCTTCAAAAACTTGTTCGATTTCGCAAAAAATGTTCAAAAATTCAAAAACAATGTGTTTTAAAATAATGTTCTTTTCCTCAAAAATATTCAGAATTCTAAAAATGTATTTTGCAAAGAAATTTGTATTTAAAAGGATATTCAAAAATAAAAATGTTACAATTTTCAAAAAAGTGTTTTGCCAAAAATAGATTTTTTAATATTTTTATAAAACACACAAATAACTTATGCTACAATATCCAACTTGCGAAAGTAGCTGAGCCACTACTGCACGCATAGGTAGGCCTAGTCGCCCTGTTCGTCTCACACCTATTGGACATTGCCTCGGAAAAAAAACTATTGAACATAGTAAGCGTCATATAACGGGCCCCATGTTTATCGTGCGACAAGCGTGATAAGCTACCATGATGGTTGATGTATGTAGGACCTCATTTTTGAATAGCTAAACAACACCAAATTGTCATGATATACATAATTCAAACGACAAAGAAATATGTGATGCTCTAAAATAGCATACTTCCTCCATCCCATATTTGTTTATGCTCAAACGCATGTATGTAGGCTATATGGGACGTAGGGAGTAACAATTACCAAGCTCTAAACCGTTATAAAGTAACAAAAGTTGTCATGCTCTATAATGTTTGGTCAGTTTCAAGATTCAAGTACGAAATGTTTGCATTCTTAAAAACACAAACAAAAATTGCTATGTTATATAGCATAGAAATGACACATGTTAAAGTAAAAGAAGTCGCATGGTAGAGCTGCAAAAAAATGTTATTTATGTAGTTTGTGATAACCGCGTGCAAATTGGGGGGGGGGGGTCTCCAAACATGTGAACTAAGAAAAAAACATTCATGGTCTACATAATACAAATGCCATGGTATGAAAAAAATAAATTGTGATGTTACTGACAATAAAATTACCATGCTATAATTAATAAAATTGCCATGGTCAAACTAAAAAAATCATGGTCTAAATAAAATCCCGGTCCACCCGTCATGGACACGCACCGCTATATTGCTATCACACCCTCAATCCACCTGTCATGGACACACGCCGACTATAGCGGCCATGCGCCATCGGCCCACCCATCATTGACCTTCTAGCCGTGTCGCCGGGGCAAATTGGACGACTCGTATAGGCCCGAGTAGCCAATGCGGCAAGCCACCGTGGGACGGACGACCAAAAGGCTCCATATGCCTTATAGCAGCCCAGGAAGGTGGGTACTCCAGCATCCCTTATAGGAGTAATGATCTTTGTTATCTTGCAAAGCTACATATTTATACCCGCAACATAGTTTTATTTTTTGTTTCCAGGTAAAGCAAACACTCGGTGTACGTAGAGTTGTATCAATGGCAGATAGGATCTGAGAGAATATTGATCTTACCTTTTAGCTCCTTATGGGTTTGATACTCCATACTTACCGTCTCCATCATTAGGAAGTGCTACAACTATTCCATGTACTTGGTGATTATCAGACCTAACCAGTTGGGTAGCTCTCGTCGTTCCCACCGCTCCATCTCGTGTTTCAGGCGTGTCAGAGTTGAATCTGGCGGATCTCAGGTAGGGGTACCAAGATGGTGATATTGGCTTAATGGTAACAGGACAAAGTGGGACATGATGTTTTACCTAGGTTCGGGCCCTCTCGAAGAGGTAAAACCCTATGAAATTCTTCTGTTGTATTCATTGTGGATGGTTACAAAGTATGGGATGATCTACATCGATATCGTATGTGAATGACTCTAACCCTACAACATAAACCCCTCAACTTATAGAGGCACCAGGGGTACCTAGGTTTACATGTAGGTTGATTACATCAAGGGATAAACATGTCGATAATTCAAACGTGTCTTAAACATGCACCAAGTCTTCAGAGTATTCCATATTGAGTACACCATGGGGCATGGCAAATGTGGCCCACTCTTCGGTTGTCTGGGGTTCCTCGGGTCAACCATGATTGGGGGACTGACATGCACTAGTGTAGGCAGTTGCTATACAAATGGTTTTAACCCCTTTTCATGACATACTTTTAAACCGTCACCTTGCATGTGTGTGCGATAGGGGGGCCTATCCCACACGACACAGATAAATCATCGGTGATGCCTCCTCTGGTCACACACGTTGGGCAAAATGAGCTCATGTGCGATTGGTTGGCCCATCGCAAATAGGCATATTTGTAAAAGTCATGTAAGATGCACTTGGCATCCCACACAGTGAATCCCAAAGGTACGTTTCTGTTCGTATGGTACATCACAGTTTTCTGTAGAACATCGTCTGTGATACGTGCGCCCATCACACATGATTGTTATAATTCTGTCGATTGCATTACTTAATACATCACCCACAGTTCCTAGACGAAATGTTTGTGATATGTGGCCTGATGGACACAGTTTGTGGACGGAAGTCGTGTGTAGTTTGCACTGATCCAACACGCCAACTTTCTAGAAACCGTGTGTGTTTGTTGAGACCATCGCCCACGGTGTTGTCTGAGAAACCGTTTGCAATAGAAAAATGCATTAAGCACCCCAATTCCCCTATTATTTATAACCCATTTAGTAATCAAATTGACATATCATATCAAGCACACAATATATTTCATATTCGTATTATGACAACCAGGATTTCATAATTGAAATCACATCAAAGCACAACATCATATAGCTTCAGCACCGAGTTACACAATATGGGCATATTCCTAGCTACCCAATAACAAAAACAGGACCGAAGTTTCACATGTAACTAAAACCTTTGGAAAGTGGCAAGATTTTAGGATCCGAAGTATGTCTAGAGGGGGGTGATTAGACTACTTGACAAACTCATTTGTGAGAACACCTTTTTTATGATATTTGCATTATTCAAAGTTTGTTATTTTTACTAAAAAGTAGGTCATGCTTGGTAACACAATGTGAAGGTTTTTGATTTCTATTTAGTTTTATAAATTTCCTAGGCCGTCAAATAGGAGACATGATTTAACATCTTATTTTAAATCGGTTATGACCAATTTAAATGGTCTTAACATCATCAAAGGGGGTACTGCGTTCTGATTGGTCCAAAATCATCTCACGCGGATCATGGATTAAGCATCGTCGAATGCACCATTATCCAACGGCAGCTCACACCCCCCTCCCGAATCACCCCGTGTCCCTCTCGTCCTCGTCCACCCATGAAACCCTAGCTCCCTTATCCCCATCGCCACTCCCGCTCCCGCTCCCTTTTCCACATCGCCGCCGCCACCTCTGATCGCTACCCTCGCCCGCTCGCCGCCGCCAAAGCCGCCACAGAATCCACTCCCCTCTCAACCCCATGCCCGTCCAACTCCATCTCCAACCCACTCCTCCGCCTCCTCCACCCACTGTTTGACGCCGCGCCCTCCATGGCCCAACGCATCGACCTCCACCCCCCAGCCCTAGCCGCATCTCCAAGCCCGGCCCCAACCCCATGGAGGTCGAGATCAAGCTCCGTCTCCCCGACGCGGCCGCACCACCTCCGCCTATGATGTGAACTGTGAGTAGCGAGCGGGGAGCGGGGAGGGAGCGCCAGCGGCGAGGTGAGGGAGGGAGGGATGGAGGGGGAGGGGGCGGGCGGGAGGAAGGCGAACCAGCTGTGGGCGTACTTGTGCATGTGGAACCCGCTGGAGCGGGCGCACGGGTCAGCACGGTGGGCGTAGGGCGACACGGTGGTGCTGGTGGCGGTGTACGTGCCCCGGTCGAGGACGCGCAAGGGGGAGAACCCCGAGAAGGCCTCCCACGAGGTCGTGTGGAAGCCTAAGACCGGCCAGATCGGCCAGTGTTCTGCCACCTGCTGCTCGCCGTCTCTCGAATTTTCACCACCGACGACGCTGAAATGGTGGTGCTGGTTGTTTGTTTGGTTGGTAGGGAGGCAGGAGAAGGAGTACGAGATAACGCTCAAGAGTACGCTGCAGAGCATCTTCCTGCTCACCGTCCACAACAACAACACCACCTCCATCATTCTTCAGGTGAAAGCATCCTTCCTCTGCTTCCACTTGCTCTGCTTTTTTTGCTTTGGCTACACATGCACCAGGATTGCCGACTATTTATAGCTTATCAGTGATGTGTAGCCTTAAATGCACATTGTGTCTGTGTTGTATCGCGACGATAGCCCATTTAGCCTACCTGATGATCGTGTTTCTCCGAATGGAAATCTTGTGGGAGTGAAATGGGACCACCAGTTGGGCTGCAAATCTCATGTCTCTGCTCGCGAAACGCACGCGATGCAATGACTAGCACGGTCACCACCATGGAGTTCCGCTATGGAATGCAGTCCTGTATACATGAGTGGAAAATGCTGCTGTGGGAAATGGCTGCACTAGGCTGAGCTAGGTTCAGTAAACCATTGTTGCAACTTGCAACTGTTTCTCAGTGCTTCAAGCTTG
This sequence comes from Hordeum marinum, assembly GCA_022496015.1. Classification (NCBI taxonomy): domain Eukaryota; kingdom Viridiplantae; phylum Streptophyta; class Magnoliopsida; order Poales; family Poaceae; genus Hordeum; species Hordeum marinum. The sequence continues at coordinate 423,793,715 of CM039678.1, read as the reverse complement.
CCATTCTCAAAGAGCTTTATGGGAACTTGCCCTGTTAGTCAGTATGTCGTTCTGTATACCTGTAAGGAACTTGATGGGAACTTTCTCAGTGTTCCTGTATACCTGTAAGGAACGTGCTGCTGTTGGAAGTGGCTGCACTAGGCGGGGTTAGGTTCTACAACCATTGTTGCAAGTTGCAACTAGCTATTTTAAAAGAACTTAATTAATGTCGTGAATTAACTGCATTAATGGGCATTTTATAATTAGTAATGTATCATGCCATTGCATATATTGCATTCTCTCATCCTGGTTGTTTCTATTTTTTGTAGGTTATGGGTGATGATGGTTCTGTATCCTGGTTATGTTTATGTTGTTATTAATTTGCATCTCACCACAGTATTCTGTTTCTTTGTCTTGCATCTAAATCCATGCCTTGCAAACCAGTTTTGTTGCCCTTGAGAGTGATGTGCAAAACTGGTAGATGTTCCAAGTTTTTGCTAAATACTCAATCTACATTGCGTCCACAGATTTTTGTTGCTTCATGCTGGATTTATTTCATTCATCATAAAATGTATTTTATACATTGCAAAGTCACATTTTCAGAATATCTTTGTCTTCCTCCCTAGCTTCGATCAAGAGTAGTCCTTGACAGTACCTAGCTTCTTCCATGTGTAATTAATGCTTCCTGTGCTGCCCTTGTTTATGATGGCATCCCTATGAAAGATCTTGCTAGTAAGTTTATTAGTTTCTATGTGATCAGTCAGTGCTCACTGATGGAATTCCATAGCTGACAAGATTGTGTGCTGCAATTGCAATTGGCTACGGGGTGTTGGGGGATGGTGCTGTTATTTTGGACACAAGCAAGGCATAGGAGCAGGTATACAGTTGTTCTTTTCATCTCAACTACACTCTGAACTGGAAGCACAACATCTTATCTGGTACCCCCTCCAGGAATTTTTCCTGTTGCTGGTTGTTGTGTGCTCTTCATACTCTTGTCACCAAGTACTACGCACGTACAGTAGTTGAGTAGTTGTGTGTAGAGACTCTGGAGAAAAGTTTACGTACTTAAACATTATGCTTAAAAATAAAAAGTTGTAGTTCCCTTGTAGTAGTATGTTTATGAATGGATGCATGAAATGATTGTCCAGTACTTAAAATATTTGAATCGAGGTTAATGTAATCACTTGCTGCATCATGGTTGATTGATCGGAGATGCTAATAGGAAAGCAAAGCAAATAGGAAAAGCATGTGCTGCTGCTTTTGCTTATCCTCCGCGCACAAGTAAAGCAAAGCATCCTATTTTGATTTCTTCATTCATGATGCATAAAATTCTCGTCTTGTTAGTTATGGGTTATCTGATTATGTTCATATAGCTAATCTGCTGTTGTTGTGCATAATATTCCAGGATCATTGCGTGGAAGTTTTGGCTGTAGTGTGCTCTCACATTGTACATGCCCCTATGTTTCGTAAAATTAAATTGCTACTATTAATGATGAATGGTTGAGTTTTAAAATTTTAAATGGCACCTACTTTCTGGTCCTATAGTGTTTAAAACTGATAATTATGATGCATTGGTTCACTGTCCATGTCAAAGTAATCTTTTGATTCACTGTCTCACATAATCAATGTTTTATGATTTTTATAGACTTGGAAAACTTTAGAAGTAAATAAAATGCTGCCAATTTGTAGTTTTGATAGATACAATAACAACATACTTTTAAGTTAACAAAAGCTTTCATTCATGGCAGCAAGAAAAGCTCGCATTCATAGTACATATATATGTGCATATATAACAGGTTGTAGACTCAGAAATACATTTTTCGCTGAAAATTTGCATTCTCTAAATTCTTTCTCCTCAATACAAAATATGTGTAGATTCAATTAACTTGTGTTTATATTTTGTTGCAACATAAGAGATAAATCATTTGTGATACGAAGGACTTTTAACATCATCTTTAGGATGAGCGCAAACCTTTTTATTTGTAATATTTTTTATATTTCTTTCCTTTTGATTGATTCATGTGCAGTGTAATGTTCTTGTAGGATGACAAGTTGTCGCATCTCGAGCACGTCTCATAGGAGGGTGGAATGAAGTCCATTGTACTGTTGGGACAGTAGCAGATGTGCCATTGTTTTATTGTGCAATTTTGTTCGTTCCTGTAATATTCATGTGTAAGGTAATGTATTCATGAGATGACTTATTGTGTTATGTAAACCTGGGAGATGTATTATGTGATGTTATATGATGGATGGTTTTAATTCAACTTGGTGTTTTCTTGATTTGAATATGAAATAGTGTTGGATTTAATACTAGACAAATAATTGGGCTGAAAAGGCCTAAAAAATAAAATGAAACCAAGTTCTGGAACAAAACAAAAACAAATCTAATAAGGCCAATGCCCAAATAAGTGGATGACGCAAAGAAAATAAAGAAGCCCAAATTATTGGGCCAGGCCCATGCAGCTAAGCAAACTAAAGAGAGAAAAACAATTAAATGGGCTGAATTATTGGGCTTGGCCCATGTAGACAGTCGGAATGGACCGGGCTGATTCTAATTTACGACCTTTTCATTTGGTCGTAATTCTGCCACATCAGCTTGCCACAATGGATCCGACGTGGTGTGGGCAGACTTCTAATGACTAAAACGATTGGTCGTAGAACCTATGACCTTTTTTTGGTCGTAAATGTCTACGACCTTTTCAGAAGAAAGGTCCTTAATTTCCATTCTTGACGGTCAACTTTTGACCATCGGTTTTTGGTCACAAAAAGGTCGTAAATGAAAAACAATGACCATTCAGTGACCAATAGTGAAGGTCACAAGATAGCATATTTCTTGTAGTGATTGTCAATTCCACCATGGCTTATGTCCATGAAGGACTAGCCTCACTCACGATATATCTTCATGAAGTAGGTGATCTCCTTGCCCTTACAAACTTCTTGGTTCAACTCCACACGATTTGGAGGCTCCCAAGCGACACCTGGCCAATCTAGGAGACACTACTTTCCAAAAGGTAATATATGTGGTATGGATGATGAACTCCTTGCTCTTGTGCTTCAAAAGATAGTCTCCTCAACACCCAATCACCCTCTCATGGGATTTGGCTTGGTAGAAGAGATTGATTGGGTGGAAAGCAACATGGGGAGGCTAGAAATCAAGATTCAAATGGTTGGAGTGGAAGATCTTGACCTCAACACATGAGCAGGTGGTTCTCTCTCAGAAAATGAATGGTGGAAGTGTTTGATTGTTCTGAGTGCTCTCTCTTTGAATGAGAGGGAGGTGGATGGGTATATATAGAAATCTCTAAAAATCTAACCATTATAACATTATTTCCCAAGTCAGTGGAACTGAAGTAAAAAACTCGGTTGCACCGACTAGTGCAAAATGCTCTAACTTTTGAGGTCCTCGGTGAGACCGATACAAAGCATCTCGGTGAGGCTGATTTAGTTCGCCTAGGTGGTTTCACTGAGTCGGTGGCACCAAATTGAAAAACTTGGAACTTCCAATTTTTCTCAATTAGATACCATAGAGTTGGTCACTGGATTTCGGCTATACCGAGATGGGCCTTGGTTATACCGAGTTGCTAGGGTTTGGCATTGTGTTCTGTCTAAGGAAAAAGTTTGTAAGGCTGAATGTGAACATTTGGTGGTTGATACGTCTCCAACGTATCTATATTTTTTATTGTTCCATGCTATAATATTATCATTCTAGGATACTTTTTGGGCATTTATTTGTTGATTCATATTATTTTTAGCACTAACCTATTAACCCAGTGCCAGCTGATGTGTTTGCATGTTTTTGGATTTTCAGGTTTACAGTAACAAATGAAGTACAATTCCCACAAAACTTTTTTGATGATTTTTTCTGGACCCAAAGAAGACCCGTGGGAGGAGGAGAGGGGGCACATGAGGGCCCCAAAGGCCAACAGGGCGCGCCCAGGTGGATGGTCGTGCCCTGTTGGCTTGTGGCCACCCCCTCGTCTCCCGCCGCCCCTCTCTGGCCTATAAATTCCAATATATTGCAAAAACACTAGAGAGCCCCCCGGAACACTTTTTTCACCGCCACACGTCTCTGTTCTACCGTGTGCCCATCTGGAGCCCTATTCTGGTGCCCTGTCGGAGGGGCTCGATCATGGAGGGCCTCTACATCAACCTTGTTGCTTCCATGATGATGTGTGAGTAGTTCACCACAGACCTACAGGTCCGTAGTTTTGACCTAGATGGCTATCTCTCTCTCTATATATATGTGTGTGTGTGTGTGTGTGTGTGTGTGTTCTTCAATACAAAGTTCATCGCATCTTTGCGATGATCTATTCGATGTAATCATTTTGCGCTGTGCGCTTGCTGGGATCCAATGAATTATGGGTTTATGTTCAGATTGTTCATGAAATTATATTGACTACATTGTTGGTCCTTATATATACATGATTACATGATAGCTTCGTAATTCTCTCCAATCTATTGAAATAGTTCGGCAAACTAGATTGATATTTCTTCAGCGGGAGAGGTGCGTTGTAGTGGGTTCAATCTTGCGGTGCTCAATCCCAGTGATAGAAAGGTACATGACACGTATTTGTATTGCTTCCACTAAGGATAAAACAATGGGGTCTACTCATATTAATTTGATTTACTTTGTTTATATCTTGTCATTGTTCTCCAAGCATTATTCTATTTTACTTAATACTCTAGATGCATGATGGATAGCGGTCGATGGGTACAGTAATAGTAGTAGATGCAGGCAGGAGTCGGTCTACTTGCTTACATATATGATGCCTATATGTAATGATGATTGCCATGAATAAGTATTGCATAACTATACACTTTTCTATCAATTGCCCAACAGTAATTTGTTTACCCACCGTATGCCTTCTACATGAGATATGCCTCTAGGGAAAACTGTGGCCCCCGGGTCTATTCACATATATATTTACGAATGCTACTATTAAGTTGCTTCCATTATTTTATTTTTATTTATATTATAATTTAAAATTATATATTTTCATCCACACTACTCATTTGCTTGCAAGTAACGTATTCAAGGGGATTGACATCCGTCTTGCCCGTGTTGGGTGCAAGTGTTTGCTCTTTTGTGTGTAGGCACTAAAGATGGGAGTTGTGTGATCCTCCTATTGGTTCAATAAACTAGGTTCTCACTAAGGGAAATTATTTTTTGTACTATACTAGATCATCCCCTCCTCTTCGAGGAAAAACCCAACGCAAATCACAAGTATCAGGAAGGATTTCTTGAGCCATTGCTGGGGAGTATCATCAACTTACTATCAAGTACCTTCGCAAAATTATCATTCACTTGTTATACATTTTATTTGCTATTATATTTTTCTGGCCTTACAAAAAACAAAAATACAAAAATATTTATCTTTGCTTGTTTGCTAGTTTGCTTGTTTGCTTGCTTTACTTGTTAGTTTACTTGTTTTGCTTGTTACTTTGCTTGCTTGGTCACCATGCCTCGAGATACTACTAAGTTGTGCGACTCCTCTAATAGTAATTAGAATGATTTTATAGTACTCCTATACCACCCGACACTAGTGCCGGGTATTATGATATTAATGTTGCATTGCTAAATCTTGTGATGAAAGAAAAATTCTCAAGAAGTCCTAATGAGGATCCCTCTACTCATCTCAATACCTTTGTTGAATGATGTGATATGTAGAAGAAAAAGAATATGGATAATGATGTGGTAAAATTAAAATCATTTCGTTTTCACTACAAGCTAAAGCTAAGGCTTGGTTTTCATCTTTACCACGTAATAGTATTGGAACATGGGATAAGTGTAAAGATGTTTTTATTGCCAAGTATTTTCCTCCTGCTAAGATCATCTCCCTTAGAAATCAAATTATGAATTTTAAACAAGATGACCAAAAACATGTTGCACAAGCTTGGGAGAGGATGAAATTGATGATTAGAAATTTCCCTACACATAGTTTGAACTTATGGATGATTATACAAATTTTCTATGTTGGACAAAACTTTATATCTTGAAATCTTCTAGATTCTGCTGCGGGTGGTACCTTCATGGAGGTGACATTAAGAGAGGCCAGCAAAATTCTAGACAACATCATGACAAACTACTCTCAATGGCATACCGAAGAGCTCCAACTGGTAAGAAGGTAAATTATGTTGAGGAAATCGCTACGTTGAGTGAAAAAGTGGAGGCTCTTATGAATATGGTTGCTAGTAAACATGCTCATGTTGATCCCAGTGATATGTCTTTTTCTACCTTGATTGAGGAAAATAATGATGCTATTGATGTGCATTTTATCTTGCAAAACAATTTTAACAACAATGCTTGTAGAGGAAATTTCAATGCTAGATTGTACCTCGGTAATTCCTCTAATAGTTATGGAAATTCGTATGGAAATTCTTCTACAAATAATAATAGGTTATCCTTTGATCTTGATAACCCTATTAAAGAATTTATTAGTTCTCAAAAGATTTGTAATACTATGTGATACGTCTCCAATGTATCTATAATTTTTTGTTGTTCCATGATGGTATGTTATCAATCTTGGATGTTTACAATCATTTTATAGCAACTTTATATCATTTTTTTGGGACTAACCTATTGACATAGTGCCAAGTGCGAGTTGCTATTTTTTGCTTGTTTTTTACTTCATAGAAAATCAATACCAAACGAAGCCCAAACACCATGAATTTTTTGGATAATTTGTTTGGACCAGAAGAAGACCAGTGGGCCAAATAAGTAACCAGGAGGGAGTCCAGGCCGCCCACAACCCACCAGGGCACGCTAGAGGCCCCAAGCGCGCCCTGATGGGTTGTGGACGCATCGGTAATCCTCTCCACCTACTATCAGATCTATAAATACCAAAATATTCAGAAAACCCTAGGGTAGTCGACCAAACACAATTCCAGCCACCGCAAGTTCTAGAACCACGAGACCCAATCTAACACCATCACGGAGGGGTGCATCGTCTTCATGGGTGCCTCTCCGATGATGCATGAGTAGTCCACAATAGACCTACGGGTCCATAGGCAGTAGCTAGATGGCTTTCTCTCTCTTTTGATTCTCAGTACAATGGTATCTCGGAGATCTATTTGATGTAATGACTTTTTGCAGTGTGTTTGTTGGGATCCGATGAATTTTGAGTTCATGATTGGTTTCTGTCCATGAATATTATTTGAGTCTTCTTTGATCTCTTATATGAATGATTACTTATAGCCTCGTATTTCTTCTTCGAATCTTTGGTTTAGTTAGGCCAACTAGATATATTTTCCTTGCCATGGGAAGATGTGCTTTGTGATGCCTTCGATCTTGCGATGTCCTTTCCCAGTGACAGAAGGGGCAACAAGGCATGCATGTATCGTTGCCATTAAGGATAACAAGATGGGATCTATTCCTACATGAATAGATCTTGTCTAAATCATGTCACCATTCTTATTGCATTACTCCGTTTTCCCATGAACTTAATACACTAGATGCATGTTGGATAGCGATCGATGTGTGGAGTAATAGTAGTAGATGCAGAATCATTTCGGTCTACTTATCTTGGACATGATGCCTATCTAATTATCTTTCCTTGGATATTGTCATGATTATTTGATCTTCTATCAATTTTCCAACAGTAATTTGTTCACCCACCGTGTGCTATACTCATGAGAGAAGGCACTAATGAAACCTACGGCCCTGGTTCTACTTTTCCAACATATTGCTTTCCGATCTATCTTTTTGCGATGTTTGTTTTCAGATCTATAAATCCAAAAAACCCAAAATACCTTGCTGCAATTTTTGTTTACTTATTTTACTTTGTGTTCTTGTGAGATCTATTTGCCCAGCCTATTACAATTTAATCTATCTTTTTATCATTGAGAGCTTGACAACCTCTCTTACGCATCAGGTTGCAAGTATTTGTTTTTTGTGTGCAGGTGACGTTTACATAGTTGCTTGATCTTCCTCTACGGATTGATACCTTGGTTTATTAACTGAGGGAAACACTTACTATAGTTGTGTTGCATCATCCCTCCCTCTTTGGGGAAATAGCGACGCGGTCTCAAGCCACGTCACTATGGTAGAAGAAAAGTTGCATAAAGTTGATGACTTGTCTAAGAACATGGATATGATTGCTCTTGATGTGGAAACTCTAAAAAACAAAAAAATCACCAAAGCATGATATTAGTGGGACCATTAAATTTATCCAAATATCTATTAATCAAACTAAGGAGTGGACCGCTAGGTTCAGAGCTAAGCGAGAATTCTTAGAAAAAGCTCTTCCACCAGGTTTTTACCGTAATCATGATGAAGATCTTCAAATGGTTGGTACTTCTCCTATTGAATCTTTGTTTAATAATCTGAAAATAGATGATAAAGGGACTGTATATGAGTCAACTTTAGATAGAAGGCGTCCTGTTTGCTAGGAGGGTGATGATTCTAATGATAAATTTGAAAAAAAGTGGGTTTGGGAGGTCAAAACTTTAAATAGTTATGTGCCCATTATCTTGGATTACAAGGAACTTAATTATGAAAGTTTCTGTTTAGTAGAATGTATGTCCTTGTTGCAATCCATTATTATCTCACCCAATGCTTATGAACAAAATAAAGCTTTTACTAAACATATAGTAGAAGCGATGATAAAAGCTTATGATGAGAAACTTGAGGTTGAATTTTCTATACCTAGAAAATTGCATGATGAATTAGAACCTACTATAAAAATAAATATTAAAGAGTATGAATGCAATGCTTTGTGTGACCTTGGTGCTAGTGTTTCGACTATACCTAAATCTCTTTGTGATGTGCTTGGTCTCACTGATATACAAGATTGTTCCCTTAACTTGCATCTTGCAGATTCTACTATTAAGAAACATTTGGGTAGAATAAATTATGTGCTTATTATTGCTAATATAAATTATGTGCCTTTATATTTCATTGTGCTTGATATTGAATGCAATCCATCTTGTCCCATAATACTTGGAAGACCTTTCTTACAAACTATAGGTGTCATTGTTGATATGAAAGAGGGAAACATAAGGTTCCAATTTCCATTAAAGAAAGGGATGTAACACTTACCTAGGAAGATAATTAAACCAGATGATGAATATATCATGAGATCTACTTATGGGTGGAGTGTCAAAGATGACAACACTTGAAACTATGCATTATTCCTAGCTAGGGGCGTAAAACAATAGCGCTTGTTGGGAGGCAACCCAATAGTTATCTTATTTTTCTTGTTCTACTTTCCATTTGTATGATGTAACATGATCATTGTTATTGTAAATATTGTGTTTTATGTTTAAATTAGTGTTTGTGCCAAGTAAAGCCTTTGGGATGACTTGAATGAAAAGTAGAATTGATATAGTGCAAAAACATAAACTTTTGCGTCAAGTGAAGAATTTCTATGATTTTACTGGAACATATTTTTATATGACTTTTCTACACAATACTGTTATACAAAATCCTCATGTTTTCCTATTTTTCAAAAAAATGGATATACAGAAGTACGATGTCTTTGTTGATCACTACAAACTGTTCTGTTTTACAAAGATTCTTTTTTTGCTTGTGTAGTTTGCTTGTTTTGATGATGCTATGGATTATATTGGGGGGTATAAGGCATGGATAAGTTAGAATGCAGTACCTTATGCAATAATAATAATAAAAATATATAACAGTACCTAATGTTTAGGGTTCACCTATCCTACTAATCGATCTCACGAGTTTTCTATTGAGTTTTGTGTGCTCAACTTTTCAAGTTTTGGGTGTTATCCTGATGGATGAAGGAATAAGGATCGGAAAGAGCCTAATATTGGGGATTCCCTAGGCACACCAAGTCAAATTATAGGAAGATTCAAGCATTTAATCTTGGGGTGCCCCGGAAGGCATCCCCTCTTTCGTATGAATCCTTTGGTATGCCACTTGGAGCTATATTTTTATTCATCACATGATATGAGTTTTTCTTGGAACGTTTTTTGTTTTAGTATTCTTTTTTTAGATTTACATAATCATTGTTTTCTAGACGCACCCACTTGAGAGGGACACTGATACGTCTCCAACGTATCTACTTTTCCTAACACGTTTGCTTTTGTTTTGGACCCTAATTTGCATAATTTGAATGGAACTAACCCGGACTGACGTTGTTTTCAGCAGAACTACCATGGTGTTGTTTTTGTATAGAAATAAAAGTTCTTGTAATGTAATGAAATTTTTTAGAGAATTATTTTGTAATATGAGGAATTTTGGAGCCAGAAGCCACCTGAGAGGGGGCCCAGGGTGCCCACCCTCTACCATGGCGCGTTAGGCCCCCCTAGCGTGGCCTGGTGGAGGGTGGCCACCACGTGGGCCCTCGACCCTAATTCCAACGCTACAAATTCACAAATTTCCAGAAAAAATCAAAGAGAGAGTTTCATCGTGTTTCACGATACGGAGCTGCCACCACCTCCCGTTCTTCATCGGGAGGCCGGATTTGATGCCCGTTTGGGGCTCTGGAGAGGGGAATCTTTGGTCTTCGTCATCATCAACCCTTCTCCATCGCCAATTCCATGACGCTTCCCACCGAGAGTGAGTATTCCTTGGTAGGATTGCTGGTCGGTGATAAGTTGGATGAGATTCATCATGTAATCGAGTTAGTTTTGTTAGGGCTTGATCCCTAGTATCTACTATGTTCTAAGATTGATGTTGTTATGACTTTGCCGTGCTTAATGCTTGTCACTAGGGCCCGAGTGCCATGATTTCAGATCTGAACCGTTTATGTTATCATCATCATATCTATGTTCATGATCCGATCTTGCCTAGTCATATGCACCTATTACGTGTTATGATCCGTCAACCCCATAGTGACAATATTTGGGATACTTCACGGTGATGACCATTGTTTGAGGAGTTCATGTACTCACTAAGTGTTAATGCTTTGTTCCAGTTGTCTATTAAAAGGAGGCCTTAATATCCCTTAGTTTCCTTATGGACCCCGCTGCCACGGGAGGGTAGGACAAAAGATGTCATGCAAGTTCTTTTCCATAAGCATGTATGACTATATACGGAATACATGCCTACATTACATTGATGAACTGGAGCTAATTCTGTGTCGCCCTAGGTTAAGACTGTTATATGATGAATATCGTCCAACGAATACACTAATCCAGTGGCTACGAGCTTTCCACTTATTGTTCTCGCTAAGTTACTACTATTGCTTCTACTGTTAGACTTGCTACAAAATCACTACTGCTACTGTTACCGCTAATGTTACTGTTACTACTGTTGTCAACCTATCATATTACTGTGCTACTGGTCACTTTGTTGTAGATATTTATCTCCAGGTGTGGTTGAATTGACAACTCAACTCCTAATACTATCAAATATTCTTTGGCTCCCCTTGTGTCGAATATATAAATTTGGGTTGAATACTCTACCCTCGAAAAGTGTTGCGATCCCCTATACTTGTGGGTTATGAAGACCTTTTTCTGGCGCCGTTGCTGGGGAGCATAGCTATATTTGTTGAGTCACCTGAGATTTATATCAATTGATAACTATGAATAATCTGAAGGATACTAAAACCAAGACTTTTTCCTCTACTACGAGGGGAGGTAAGGAACTGCCATCTAGCTCTGCACTTGATTCACCTTCTGTTACGAGTAAGTTTGCAACACCACCACGTGCTATTAATCCTGATATTGATGATGCTACTTCTGCTATGAATGATGCTTATGATGATACTAGTACCATGCTTGATAATACTATGCCATTAGGTGAGTTTCTTGATGAACAAATTGCTAGAGCTAGAGAGAATGAAATCATGGAAACTAATTAAACTGGTGAAACTGATGATTATGGAACACCTAATAGGCCAAGCTCTCCTAGATTTGAAATGCTTAAGATACCTGAAGGTTATGCATTGGATGAAGAAATATCTCGAGAAATTCTTGCTTGTAAGGATAGAGATGATCTCAAGAAACTACTATGCAAGTATAAGGAAAAGATTTGAATGCTAAAATGAAATGTGATCCTAATTTTGCTACTTCACCTATCTTTGTTACCAATAAGGATTATGAATTCTCTATCGACCCAGAGTTAATTACTTTGGTTGAATCTGATCATTTTCATGGCTATGAAACCGAAACTGTAGTAGCACACCTTACTAAGTTAAATGATATAGCCACCCTATTTGCTCGTGATGAGAAGATTCGCTGCTATTATATCCTCAAATTATTTTCATTCTCATTAAAGGGTGATGCTAATATATGGTACAATACTCTTACTCGTGGTTGTGTGCGTAGTCCCTAGGATATGATCTATTACTTCTCTGAAAAATATTTTCTGGCTCATAAGAAACAAGCCGCCTGACAAGAAATATTTAACTTTGTGCAAAATGAAGAAGAGAATCTCCCACAATCTTGGGGGGGTCTTCTCCAATTGCTTAATGCTTTGACTGGTCATCCTCTTAAGAAAAATGAAATGCTTGATACCTTCTATAATGGAGTAGTTGATGCTTCTAGGGGTTTCCTACATAGTTGTGTTGGTTGTGTTTTCAGGGAACGAATTGTTGAACAAGTTGAGGAACTATTGAATAATATATTGAAGAATTATGATGATTGGACTCTCCCTGAATCACCAATTGAACCTACTCCGAAGAAAAGGGGTATCTTATTTCTTAGTCCTGAATATATGCATGAGGCAAATAAATGTATGAAGGAAAAAGGCATTAAAGCCGAGGATGTTAAGAATTTACCACCTATTGAAAAAATTCATGGACTCAACACACCACCACCTCCACAGGTGATAGAGGTAAATTCTTTATTACAATTTGATGAAGGTGGTATCCCTTACAATAAACATCCTAGTCAATGCTTATATGAGTTTGATGACTACATTATGAAGCAAGAGCATTTCAATGCAAATGTTTGGGAACACTTGAAATATAATTCTCATATGATTGCTCGCTTGAGTGACTTGCTATTTAGAATCAGTAATGATGTTAGAGGTGTAGGAAAACATGGCTCTATGGTTCAAAATCGGTTAGAACAAGTTGCTAAATCTCAAAGAGAATTGCTTGATGAAATGAATAATAATATGAATGATCATGCTATTAGAGTAGTGACTAGAGGAGGTAGAATGACCCAAGAACCCCTTTATCCTGAAGGTCATCCTAAAAGAATTGAACAAGAATCTACAGGATAATGCTGATACACCTAGTCCTTCTAAGAATAAAAGGAAAAAGAAAGATTATAGGACTTTGCATGCTTCTAGTGAACCTGATATAGAAAAACCTCCTCATGATAATAATGATGTTTCTGTTTCTGGTGTTGAAACTCAATCTGGTAATGAACACCCACCTAGTGATAATGATAATGATAGTGATGTTCATGAGGATGCCCAACCTAGTAATGATAAAGAACCAGATAATAATGTAGAAATAGAGCATGTTGTTGATCTAGATAACCCACAACCTACAAAATAAATGTTATGATAAAAAAGACTTTTGTGGCTAGAAAACATGGTAAAGAAAGGGAGCCATGGGTTCAGAAACCCATGCCCTTTACACCTAAACCATCTAAGAAACAAGATGATGAAGAATTTGAATGCTTTTCTAAAATGATTAGGCCAGTCTTTTTGTGTACCCGTTTAGCGGATATCTTAAAGATGCCTCCTTATGCTAAGTACATGAAAGACATCGTCACCAATAAACGAAAGATACCTGAAGTTGAAATCTCCAACATGCTTGCTAATTATTCTTTTAAAGATGGAAGACCTAAAAAACTTGGAGATCCTGGAATACCAACTATACCTTGCTCCATTAAAAGAAATTATATCAAAACTACTTTGTGTGATTTGGGAGCGGGTGTTAGTGTTATGCATTTCTCTTTATATAAAAGACTTGACTTGAATAAACTCACACCTACTGAAATATGTTTGTAAATGGATGAAAAATCAACAGCCATACCTATCGGTATTGGTGAGGATGTGCTCGTTGTTGTTGCAAATGTTACTATATTAACGGACTTTGTTATTCTTGAGATGCCCAAGGACGACAACATGTCGATTATCCTTGGTAGACCCTTTTTGAATACTGCAGGGGCTGTTATTAATTGCAATAAAAGCAAGGTCACTTTTCATATCAATGGTAATGAGCATACGATACACTTTCTAAAGAAACAATTCCAAGTGAATCGTGTGAATGTTATTGAAAATTGTTCGACACTCATTATTGGAAGCTTTCAATTACCTCTACCTACTGTCAAAAAGAGATATGATACGATTATGGTTGGGGATATACCTATCCCCATTGAGGTAACCTGGTGTTTTATGAAAGTTCTTAGGTTTCATGCTAATTGAAAGTGGTTGTTAATAAGACTTGATCAACCTTATTAATGTATAATTTTCGAGAGGTATGAAGTTGATGAATTTAGTAGACACAACTCATTGTATCCACCCTTTGTTTTCTGTTTTTCCTAGTTAAATAAAATGAAATGCCACGCTTATCCAGTTTTCTGTTTTCCGGTGCAATAAAAAATGGCCCAAAAATAAAAGTTCTCAGAATGCCCTGATAATTTAACATGAATTTTTTTGAGTAGTTATGAATTTCTTGGACAAATAACACCAGAGGGGGTGCACCTGGTGGCCACCCTCCACCAAGGCACGCCAGACCCCCCTGGCGCGGCCTGGTAGAGGGTGGGGCCACAGGTGGGTCCCCCACTTATCCCTTTAGCCCATGTTATCTCTTACCTCAAGAAAAAATTCACATTTGATCTCTCCCTCATGTTCTTTCTCAAGAACCTGTGGATTTCGATCTCTTTGCTCAAAGCTCTATTTCCGAAACTATTTTAGGGGATTGCTTCTTGGTATGTAACTCCCTCATTGGTCCAATTAATTTTTGATTTAGTTGTTTATTTTCAGAATAATTAGCTACTCTTGGTGCTGTTGTAGATGAGCTTGCATGTTGAATTCTTAGAGTTCTAAGTAGTTTGAATGCTTGATATGGCCTCTATGCATCCCTAGGAGTAGTTTCTATCAATCTTATTAAGTTTTGTTAACAAAATATTGTGTCACCAAAATTTTCAAAAATTGTTCGCAAATAAAATGCAATTCTTCAGGAGTTCTTCGAGGAGGAGATCCTTAGGGGCATCATCAAGTGAAAGCTCCATACGACAATCTTATGTTGATCCTAGTGCAAGCTCGATACGGGAAGCTAAAACCAAAGCATGCCTTTGGTCGTGTAATACCTTCATGGAAGGTGCAGGTATTAAGGAAGAATTTGAATAGTATGTTCGCAACGCCGATCTAGTTCCCTTCATCGAAGATAAGTGCACTCAACACCTAATTCTCACGAAGACATTTACTAAGAAATTCAAATATTTCCCTCGTGAGTCAAGAGTTTCATTTAGTTTTTATAATAATGCTCTCACCATGCCCTTAAAAGCATTTTGCAATGCGTGTAAAATTCCGTATTGGGGTTCGCTAGACGAACCAACAAAACCTGAGTATGAGTCATTATTGAGAAACTTTTGTTGCGGCGAAATTAGAGGGGTGACACAAGGTAGATTAAAAAGCATCCATTTTCCATCTATTCAATACCTTGCACTCTTTAATGGCAAATGCATTGTAGGCAAGCAGGATTGTAGTACACTTTGTGCTCATGACTTGAGTCTTATATACACCGCTTTAACTCGAATTAAAGACTACAACTTAGGAGCAATTGTTGCACGGAGACTAAGTCGCAATGCTTCTAATGGTAAGTTGTATGGAGGGATTTATGCCTCTCACCTCGCTACGAGGTTGGGAGTGTCCCCTTGTACTAATGATCCTATCTTACCTAACCAGTACTTAGACTTTGATGCTATGAAACGCCATAGATTTCTTATAGGCATAGTTGATAACTATACTTACAACTTGAGGTTTGATAACGGTCCCATTGTGCTTATTGTATTGTCTGCTCCTCCTCTCTTTGATTTTAACAGCAAGGGAAGATACTGCTTCCTTGAGAGCGAGGCCCACGCGTACAATGCAGAGGTGGAAGCTTCTAGGAGGGATAAGGTGGTTGCACCAAAAGCCTCGGTAGGCTATCACTCATGCCATTATCCGGGCCATGGATGGTGATTACCAAGCTAGGCCAAAAGCCTAAGCTTGGGGGAGTACGTATTTCCACTGATATTACACGCATGTTCACACATTTCATTTCATTTCTCGGTGACCATACTCTTTCATTGTATTATCCATGTTAGATTTATTTTACTTGTTTTCTTCTTGTATGTTTGAAAAAACTTTGAGAAAAATCAAAAATACATCTTGCTTCTTTTCGGCTTTTCTTTTCAGTTTAGTTAGTTGTAGTATCAAAAGAAAACCCAAATTTTTTTCTCATTTCTTCTTTTTCTTGTTGGGAGTTCTCCCATGTAAATAGTTTTTCTTGTTTCTTGTTTTTCCTTCTCTTATTTGCTTCTCCATGAAAAACTAAAAAAACTCCAAAAATACTTTAGTGTGTTTCTCTAAATTCTCTTTCTTTTATCGAGTCATACCAAGGAGAAGACCACGATGAAAATGTTGAGTGGCTCTCATATGCATTACCAGTGATCTAACACAGAGCCCATATTACTTTGTCTTTTTCTCTTGAATAAAATGTTTGCAGATTCCAGCTTAGTCCACGACACTCTTGCACTATTATTGTTTCCATATCATTCGATTGTGCAAGTGAAAGGCAATAATGACGATATTTGATGAATTGACTGTGGCAGAGAAAAGCGGGTATGAACTCAACTTCTTCTTGTTTTTTGTAAATATGTTTAACCTGGTATCCATGATTCAGCATATTGTGATTGAACATGTTTGCAATGACAATTAGAGATTATAGTGGTTCATGCCATGCTCAAGTAGCTAGGAGTGGATAATGATTTAACTTAGATGTCAATATGCATTAAAATGGTTGTGATGTAGTATGATGATATGGTATGCTCCTCTGAATGTTTCAAGCAGCTTGACTTGGCACATGTTCACGCATGTAGTTGAATCAAAACCAACATAGCCTTCATGATATCTATGTTCATGGTGTCCATATCCTACTCATGATAGCATTCAATGTTTATTATTCGTGATGCATGTTTATGACCGTATTCACTCTCTAGTTGGCCTCTTCTCAAACTATTTGCTAGCCTTCACATGTACTAAGTGGGAATACTGATTGTGCATCAGAAACCCTTAACCCAATGTTATTCCAGATGGGTCCACTATATCTACCTATATGCAGTATTACCCTGCCTTTCCAAGTAAATTTGCATGTGCCACCTCTAAAATTTCAAATGAACATCTGTTTTGTGTGCCTGGACTGCTCATGGAGCAATAGGGGGTGGTTAGTATCTTCCATGTTAAGAGGGTTACTCGCATGATGAGTGTTTATTCACTCATCCTTGCACGAGAAGAGCGGTAATAAGGATTCCCAGTCCTGAAATCAAAATAAATGCAAATAATTAAACAAAAAAACCAGGAATGTTGTTGGTTTGGACGGTACCCGTGGATTCAGCTCGCCGTGGAGTGTGTTTGTTGGTGGAGGGG
Source organism: Hordeum marinum (assembly GCA_022496015.1). Taxonomy (NCBI): domain Eukaryota; kingdom Viridiplantae; phylum Streptophyta; class Magnoliopsida; order Poales; family Poaceae; genus Hordeum; species Hordeum marinum. The sequence goes on along the minus strand of CM039678.1, from coordinate 423,776,239 downwards.
GAGTAAACCTTTACTTTTACAGCTTGGGAACCGCCAATAATTTGTTTAACATGGAAGATATTGGTAGCTCTTGGTCATAACATTGACATGAAGGGTGTACCTCTCAAAATTATACTTATCTCTTATTTAATCCTTGAGCTCTGGCATCTCTGCAAATCCCTGCTTCCCTCTACGAAGGGACTATCTATTTACTTTAATGTTGGGTAATCACCTTCTAAAATAAGCGCCAGATCTGAGAGCACTATTGTCATCCTCATGCATTGTGTATAGTGAATGTTGGATGCATCATGACTAGATCTTTTCTACCATGAATTACAATGTTTAGCTGTTGCTTAAACTCTGGAGGTGCTCTACATTTATGTTTTGCGGTCTCAGAAAGGGCTAGCAAGATACCACTATTGTCATATTATATCGTGTTTCTTTTGACAAATGTTTGCACTTGAGATATCTTATTATTGCTCGCTAGTTGCTTGCGTCATTAATATGAGTTAATATAATCTTTAAGAGTTATTGTTGACATAGTTAGTCATAATCTTTGATGAAAACCTGGGTGCTATTTAAGCATATGTATTTAAACAAGAAAAAAAGAGTTCGTAAAAGTTTTTCTTTCTCACTTTGAGTTTGTCAACTGAATTGCTTGAGGACAAGCAAGGTTTTAACCTTGGGGGAGTTTGTCGGTGTCCTGGCAACGAGGGTACCTAGACTTGCCTGCCTGCAGTCCAGGGCGTGACCCGCTTCGGCAGACAGTACAGGCCGGCATGGCTTCTCTCAAAACAAGACCCTCGCGAGGAGGACGACGTCAAGACCTCCGAAGGGTAGCATCCCCCCAAGCCGCCTCCCAAGGAGCAGAGATTACTATGCAAGTGCCCAACCTCCCAAGGACGAGATGACGTGGGCCCTAACGACGGAGCCAGGCGGGCGCCAGCAGGCGCAGGGGGAGGATAGTTTCCTCTTTGGTGCTAAGGCGACAAGGACATCTATGGGTTCCCAAGGAATCCCCCAAAGGATTCCTTCCTGGTGCAATGGGACCAAGACCACGAGCTCGGCAGGACGGATGTCATCACCGAGCCCACCAATCCTTCACCCCTGATGCTTTGCAGGCAAAGACCACCTTTAGTGAGAATAAGATGTACCTCCTATCCCCTTTTTAATTTGGCCGTTGTGGGATCCCTTCCCGCCAGTGCGATAAGGGAAGAGGACCCGGGCCACCATAAATAGAGGAGGGGATGCGCCGTAGAGGGGGACAAAGGCGAAACCCCTCGAGCACCCGCGTGAGGTTGCTCACCACTGTACTAGTTCATCCACAACCCTCCTCGAGAAGCAATCCACCCAAAGCAGGAGTAGGGTTCTACGCTTCGCAGTGGCTCGAACCTAGGTAAATCCGTGTGTTAGTCTTCTTTGCCACGATCGAGCGAGTCCCCTTCAATGACGTTGTGGATCTGTGAGCTCGAGGCTGAAGCTGGTGGGGATCTTCACACACGCCCCTGAGTTCGAACCTCTTTGGGTTTTGCAGAGCCCGAAATCCGACATTTGGCACGCCAGGTAGGGGGCATGTCGGAGTATCTCCTCAAGCCTCGCCTCACCTCCACTCTATGCTCCGACAGATCACGCACGCCAGTCTCGCACTGAACGCCGGGTTGCACGGATCGCCCAGACAGCGCCGGTAGGCAACGCCACCGCATGTCGGTCCGCCTCTCCCCTGGCCAATGCCGCGACGGGCCCACATGCCCTCGAGCAGCAAGACTCCTCGCAGCCGGTAATCGCACGGCGCGACGGCCGCACTACCACCCCGTCCATTGTTCCATCTATTGGATCATCCTCCCATGCTCGCCCCGAACAGGCGCATGGGTTGGCCGCACTCCTCATGGTGCATGAGCTACTGTGCTACCGTCCGGCCCCCAACGGCTACGATGATTGGCTCGGACACATCACGGAGCTCGTCAGTGCCGCCGGTGATGCCCCGACGCTCTCCTACTCACTCTGTCCCCCGCCCTCCCTGGCGGGCAACATGGCCCATGGCACACCGCCTCCTCCTCCCCATCGTGGCCCCCACCCTGAGCCAAAACATGAGGCACACCCACACGACCAACTGCATGGGCCCCCGGCAAGACCGAGGGAGGAAGTAAGCTGCCATGTGGTGCCCCGGCCGCGCGCTGACGCGTGAGCGCCTCCCGTGCTGCTACGCCAGTGTTGCGACCACGTGCCCTTGGATGGCGATGCACAGGAACACCAAGACCGGGTCCTTCCCATGCGCGCGGCACCGGTGGGTGCAGTAGGTTGCCGCACCATCATCCCGGAGCTGCACAGGGTCGCCTGGCCTGGCATGTTCAAGCCTGACCTGCCCCCTTGCTACGATGGCACCCCTGATCCCGCTGAGTTTCTACATCTCTACTCGTTGAGCATCGAGTCGGCTGGCGGAGACGACAAGGTCATGGCGAACTGGTTCCCCATGGCCCTCAAGGGCGATGCACTCTCCTACCTCCCCAACTTCCCGGAGAGGTCAATCGCCTCCTGGGACGAGCTTCATGAGAGCTTCATTACCAACTTCCAAGGCACCCGTGACTGTGTTGGGGAACGTCGCATGGGAATTTTTTTTTCCTACGCACACGCAAACCTATCCATGGTGATGAGCATCTACGAGAGGGAGAGTGGATCTATGTACCCTTGTATATCGCTAAGCGGGAAGCGTTAAGAAACGCGGTTGGTGTAGTCGAACATATTCGCGATCCAAATCGCCGAGCGTCCCGCGATCTCATCACGATCCATGCCGCGATCCCATCACGATCCGTCCCGCGATCTCATCACGATCCGTCTCACGATCTTGATCACGATCTGTCCCGCGAACTCATCACGATCCGTCCCGCGATCTCATCACGAACCGTCTCGCGATCTCGATCACGGTTCTTTCGATCTAGCGCCGAACGGACGGCACCTCCGTGTTCAGCACACGTGCAGCTTGATGACGATCTCCACCGTCTTGATCCAACAAGAGGAGGTGGAGAGGAGAGAGAGTTCACCGGCAGAGTGACGGCGCTCCGGTGATGGTGGTGGAGCAATTCCGGCAGGGCTTCGCCTAAGCACTACAGAAAACCGATCTAGAGGAGAAACTATGCACCGGTGGAACGGGTAGCACGTGGCCGGAAATTCTGTCCAAAAACCACCCAATCCACTAGTATATATAGGAGGAGAGTAGAGGAGAGGCAGCCAAGGCCTTTGGGTCGGCTGAAATAGGAGGTGGGAAGCAATCCTACTTCACCTCCAATCCTAGTTGGAGTAGGATTGCCTCCTATTGGTTGATTTTCCACTTTTTGCTTTAGGACTTTCTCTCCTGTGCGATGGGCCTTTGTGGCTGTTTTCCCAGCCCACTAAGGGCTGGTTATTATTACCCCACAGCCCATGGACCTCTTGGGGTCGAAATACCCCTCCTGGAGGCCTCCCGGTACACTAACCGCACTCCCGATACACTACCGTCACTCCCGGTACACTACCGATGAGCCCGAAACTTTTCCGGAAACCAAACTGGGACTTCCTATATATAAATCTTTACCTCTAGACCATTCCGGATCTCCTCGTGATGTCGGAGATCTCATCCGGGACTCCGAACAAACTTCGGTCACCACCATACATAACTCTACACTACCGAAACGTCACCTAACCTTAAGTGTCCAGACCCTGCGGGTTCGAGGACTATGTAGACATGACCGAGACACCTCTACGGTCAATAACCAATGGCGGGACCTGGACGTCCACATTGGTTCCTACATATTCTACGAAGATCTTTATCGGTCGAACCTCTATGTCAAGGATTCAGTCAATCCCGTAAAACGTTCCCTTTGTTCTTCGGTATGTTACTTGCCCGAGATTCGATCGTCGGTATCTCCATACCTAGTTTAACCTCGTTACCGGCAATTCTCTTTACTCGTTCCGTAATACAAGATCCCGCAACTAACAATTAGTCACATTGCTTGCAAGGCTTATTGTGATGTTGCATTACCGAGTGGGCCCCGAGATACCTCTCCGTCACACGGAGTAACAAATCCCAGTCTCGATCCATGCCAACTCAACAGACACCATCGGAGATACCTGTAGAGCACCTTTATAGTCACCCAGTTACGTTGCGACATTTGATACACACAAGGCACTCCTCCGATATCTGTGAGTTGCATGATCTCATGGTCATAGGAACACATACTTGACATGCGAAAAACAGTAGCAATAAACTGACACGATCATATGCTACGTTTGCAGTTTGGGTCTTGTCCATCACATCATTCTCCTAATGATGTGACCCCGTTATCAAATGACATCTCATGTCCATGGCTAGGAAACCTTAACCGTCTTTTGATCAACGGGCTAGTCTATTAGAGGCATACTAGGGACATGGTTTTGTCTATGTATCCACACATGCATCTAAGTCTCCGATCAATACAATTATAGCATGGATAATAAACGATTATCATGAACAAGGAAATATGATAATAACTAATTTATTATTGCCTCTAGGGCATATTTCCAACAGTCTCCCACTTGCACTAGAGTCAATAATCTAGTTCACATCACCATGTGATTCGCATTGTTATGAATCTAACACCCAATGAGTTTTGGGGCTCGATAATGCTTTGCATGTGAGAGAGGTCTTATAGTCAACGGGTCTACGATATTCAGATCCGTGTGTACTTTGCAAATTTCTATGTCAAACCGAAAACACTGCTACCACACTCCATTTGGTACTATTCCAAATGGCTGCTCCACTATACGTATCCAGATTGCTACTACGAGGAGTCATCTGGATTGGTGTTAAAGCTTGCATCGACGTAACTCTTTACGACGAACTCTTTATCACCTCCATAATCGAGAAACATCTCCTTAGTCTGTTAGTTACTAAGGACAATCTTGACCGCTGTCCAGTTCTCCATTCCAGAATCACTTTGAAACCTTCCAGCCATACTTATGGCAAGGCTGACATCGGGTCTTGTGCACAGCATTGCATACATGATAGAGCCTATGGCTGAAGCATAGGTGATGACACTCATCTTTTTTCTATCTTCTGCAGTCACTGGGCATTGAGTCATACTCAAGTTTATACCTTACAAATCAGGCGAGAACTCTTTCTCTGACTGATCCATTTTGAACTCTTTCAAAATCTTGTCAAGGTACGTGCTCATTGAAAATCTCATCAAGTATCTTGATCTATCTCTATAGATCATGATGCTCAACAATTAGGTAGCTTTATCCAGGTCTTCCTTTGAAAAATCACTTTTCAAACAACCATTTATGCTTCCCAGAAATCCTACATTATTTCCGATCAACAATATGTCATCCACATATACTTATCAGAAATTCTATAGTGCTCCCACTCACTTTATTGTAAATACAAGTTTCTCGTAAACCTTGTATAAACATTAAAACTTTGATCACCTCATCAAAGCGTATATTCCAACTCCGAGATGCTTGCTTTAGTCCATAGAAGGATCACTAAAGCTTGCACACCTTTTAGCATCCTTAGGACTAACAAAACCATCCGGTTGTATGACATACAACCTTTCCTCAAGTAAACAGTTAAGGAAACGATGTTTTGACATCCATCTGCCAGATTTCATAATTGAAAACACAGCAACTGCTAACATAATTCCAACAGACTTTAGCACCACTACGAGTGAGAAAGTCTCATCGTAGTCAACTCCTTGAACTTGTCACAAACATCTTTGTAACAAGTCGAGCTTTACAAATAGTGACATTCACCATCAGTGTCTGTCTTCATTTTAAAGATCCATTTGTACTCAACGACCTGCCGTCCAACGAGCAAGTCTACCAAAGTCTACACTTGGTTTTCATACATGGATCCTATCTCGGATTTCATGGCCTCCAACCATTTGTCGGAATCCGGGCCCATCATCACTTCTCCATAGCTCGTAGGTTCATCGTTGTCCAACAACATGATCTCCAAGACAGAGTTGTCGTACCACTTAGGAGCAGTACACATCCTTGTCGACCTACGAAGTTCGATAGTAACTTGATCCTGAAGCTTCATGATCATCATCATTAACTTCCTCTTCAACTAACGTAGGCTTCACAGAAACATCTTTCTGCGCTGCGCTACTCTCTGGTTGAACAAAGGTTTAACAACCTCATCAAGTTCTATCTTCCTCCCACTCAATTCTTTCGCGAGAAACATTTCCTCAAGAAAGGATCCGTTTAAGCAACAAACACTTTGCACTAGGATCTTAGATGGAAGGTTCACCCAACTGATCTTAGGGTATTCTATGAAGATGCATTTGTCCGCCTTGGGTTCGAACTCATTAGGTGAAAACATTTTCCACACAAGTGTCACAGCCCCAAATATTAAGAAATGACAGCTTAGGTTTCTATCAAACCATAATTCACACGGTGTCATCTCAACGGATTTAGATGATGCCCTATTTAAAGTGAATGTAGTTGTCTCTAATGCATAACCCCAAAAATTATAGTAGTAAAACGATAAGAGACATCACAGTATGCACTATATCAATAGAGCATGACTATGATGTTTGGACACACCATCACACTATCGTGTTCCAGGTGGCGTTAGTTGTGAAACAAATTTCACATTGTCTTAAGTTGTATGCCAAACTCGTAACTCAGATATTCACCTCCACGATCATATCTCAGTTATTTTTATCTTCTTGTCACGATGATCTTAAACTTCACTTTGAATTTGCTTGAACCTTTCAAACGATTCAGACTTGTGTTTCATTAAGTAAATATACACTATATTTACTCAAATCATCAGTGAAGGTAAGAAAATAATGATATCCACCGCACGCTACAAGACTCACTGGATTGCATACATCAACATGTATCATTTCCAATGAATCACTTGCCCGCTCCATCCAACGGGGTCCTTTAGTCATCTTGCCCAAGAGGCATGGTTCGCATGTCTCAACCGATTCGAAATCGAATGAGTCTAAAGATCCATCTGCATGGAGTTTCTTCATGCGCTTTATACCAATATGACATTCTACTGCAGTGCCACAAATATGTGATACTATCATTATTAACTTTGTATCTTTTGACATCAATGTTATGAACATGTGTATTACTACAATCAAGATTTCAACAAACCATTCTCACTGGGTGCATGACCATTGAAGGTATTATTCATGTAAACAGAATAACTATTATTCTCTGACTTAAATGAATAACCGTATTGCAACAAACATGATCTAATCATGTTCATGCTCAACGCAAAACACCAAATAACATTTATTTAGGTTCGTCACTAATCCTTTAGGTAGAGAGAGTGTGCGATGTTGATCACATCAACCTTGGAAACTTTTCCAACACACATTGTCACCTCACCCTTAGCTAGTTCTCCGTTTATTTCGTAGCTTTTATTTCGAGTTACTAACATTTAGCAACCGAACCGGTATCCCATACCCGGGTGCTACTAGAAGTACTAGCAAGGTACACATCAATAACTCGTATATCAAATATACTTCTGTCGATGTTGCCAGCCTTCTTATCTACCAAGTATCTAGGGTTGTTCCGCTTCAGCGACCTCTCACCTCATAATAGAAGCACTTAGTCTCGGGTTTGAGTTCAACTTTGGGTTGCTTCACTGGAGCAGCAACTGACTTGCTATCCATGAAGTTTCCCTCCTTGCTCTTGCCCTTTTCTAAACTAGTGGTTTGATTAACCATCAACACTTGACGCTCCTTCTTGATTTCTACCTTCGCGGTGTCAAACATCGCGAACAGCTCAGGGATCAATACTTCTATCCCTGGTGTATTATAGTTCATCAATAAGTTCTAGTAGCTTTAGTGACAGTGACTTGGAGAACTATATCAATCAGTATCTTATCTGGAAGATCAACTCCCACTTGATTCAAGCGATTGTAGTACCCAGACAATCTGAGTACATGCTCAATGATTGAGCTATTCTCCTTCATCTTACAGGCAAAGAATCTTGTTGGAGATCTCATATCTCGCAACACAGGCACGAGCCTGAGATCACAATCTCTGCTCCTAGAACATCTCATATGTTCCGTGATGTTCAAAACGTTTCGGAGCCTCAATTCTAAGCCGTAATGCAGGACGCACTAAACTATCAAGTAGTCATCGGAACGTGCCTGTCAGATGTTCACAACATCTATAGACGACGCTAGAGGGGGTGGCGCACCGAGCGGTGCATTAAGGACATAAGCCTTCTGTGCAGCAATGAGGACAATCCTCAGATCACGGACCCAGTCCGCAATATTGCTACCAACATCTTTCAACTCTATTTCTCTAGGAACATATAAAAATTTAAGGGAGCTACAGCGCGAGCTAGTAATCTACAACATAATTTGCAAAGACACTATTGACTATGTTCATGATAATGAGTTCAATTAATCATATTACTTAAGAACTCCCACTCAAATTGACATCCCTCGGGTCATTCGAGTGATACATGATCCAAATTCACCAACTCAAGTCCGATCATCACGTGAGTTGAGGTGGCTGCAATGGTGAACATCATTATGTTGATCATATCTAGTATATGACTCATGTTCGACCTTTCGGTCTCTCGTGTTCCGAGGCCATGTCTGTACATGCTAGGCTTGTCAAGTTTAACCCGAGTGTTCTGCGCGTGCAAATCTGGCTTGCACCCGTTGTATGTGAACGTAGAGTCTATCACACCCGATCATCATGTGGTGTCTCAACACGACGAACTTTCGCAACGGTGCACACTCGGGGAGAACACAGTTCATCTTGTAATTCAAGTGAGGGATCACCTTATAATGCTACCGCCGTACTAAGCAAAACAAGGTGCATAAAAGGATTAACATCTCATGCAATTCATAAGTGACATGATATGGCCATGAACTTGTGTTTAAGATCTCCATCTTCGAAACACCGGCATGATCTCCATCGTCACCGGCACAACACCATGATCTCCATCATCTTGATCTCCATCAATGTGTTGCCATTGGGGTTGTGGCGCCAGCCCTGCTTCTACTTCTATTGCTACCGCTTAGCGATAAAGTAAAGCATTACATAGCGCTTAATGATTGACACGCAGGTCATACAATAATTAAAGACAACCCTATGGCTCCTGCCGGTTGCCGTACTCAACGACATGCAAGTCATGAAATTCTATACATCACATGATCATCTCATACATCACATATATCTCATCATGTAATTGGCCATATCACATCACAACATACCCTGCAAAAACAAGTTAGACGTCCTCTAATTGTTGTTGCATGTTTTACGTGCTGCTACGGGTATCTAGCAAGAACGATTCTCACCTACGCATAAACCACAACGGTGATACATATATTTCTTTTCAACCTTCTCAAGGACCGCCTTTGTCGGATCCGATCCAACTAAAGTGAGAGAAACTGTCACCCGCAAGCCATCTAAGCAACAAGTTGCGTCGAGGGAACCGGTCTCTCGTAAGCGTATGAGTAATGTTGGTCCGGGCCGCTTCATATCACAATCCCGCTGAACCAAAATCCGACCAAGGGAGGTAGCAATCTAAGCATCAATGCCCACAAACCTTTTGTGTTCTACTCGAGATCTCATCGAACCATCAACCTAGCTCATGATGCCACTATTGGGGAACGTCGCATGGGAAACAAAAAATTTCCTACGCACACGCAAACCTATCCATGGTGATGAGCATCTACGAGAGGGAGAGTGGATCTACGTAGCCTTGTAGATCGCTAAGCGGGAAGTGTTAAGAAACGCGGTTGGTGTAGTCGAACATCTTCGCGATCCAAATCGCCGAGCGTCCCGCGATCTCATCACGATCCGTCCCGCGATCCCATCACGATCCATCCTACGATATCATCACGATCCGTCTCACGATCTTGATCACGATCTGTCCCGCGAACTCATCACGATCCGTCCCGCGATCTCATCACGAACCGTCTCGCAATCTCGATCACGGTTCTTCCGATCTAGCGCCGAACAGACGAGACCTCCGCATTCAGCACACGTGCAGCTTGATGACGATCTCCACCGTCTTGATCCAGCAAGAGGAGGTGGAGAGGAGAGAGTTTTCATCGGCAGCGTGACGGCGCTCCGGTGATGGTGGTGGAGCAATTCCGGCAGGGCTTCGCCTAAGCACTGCAGAAAACCGATCTAGAGGAGAAACTATGCACCGATGGAACGGGTAGCACGTGGCCGGAAATTCTATCCAAAAACCACCCAATACACTAGTATATATAGGAGGAGAGTAGAGGAGACGCAGCCAAGGCCTTTGGGTCGGCCGAAATAGGAGGTGGGAAGCAATCCTACTTCACCTCCAATCCTAGTTGGAGTAGGATTGCCTCCTATTGGCTGATTTTCCACTTTTTGCTTTAGGACTTTCTCTCCTATGACATGGGCCTTTGTGGCTGTTTTCCCAGCCCACTAAGGGCTGGTTATTATTATCCCACAGCCCATGGACCTCTTGGGGTCGAAATACCCCTCCCGGAGGCCTCCCGGTACACTACCGGCACTCCTGGTACACTACCGATGAGCCCGAAACTTTTCCGGAAACCAAACGAGGACTTCCTATATATGAATCTTTACCTCCGGACCATTTCGGAGCTCCTCGTGACGTCCGGGATCTCATCCGCGACTCCGAACAAACTTCGGTCACCACCATACATAACTCTACACTACCGAAACGTCACCGAACCTTAAGTGTGCAGACCCTGCGGGTTCGAGAACTATGTAGACATGACCGAGACACCTCTACGGTCAATAACCAATGGCGGGACCTGGACGTACACATTGGTTCCTACATATTCTACGAAGATCTTTATCGGTCGAACCTCTATGTCAAGGATTCAGTCAATCCCGTATAACGTTCCCTTTGTTCTTCGGTATGTTACTTGCCCGAGATTCGATCGTCGGTATCTCCATACCTAGTTCAACCTCGTTACCGGCAAGTCTCTTTAATTGTTCCATAATACAAGATCCCGCAACTAACAATTAGTCACATTGCTTCCAAGGCTTATTGTGATGTTGCATTACCGAGTGGGCCCCGAGATACCTCTCCGTCACACGGAGTAACAAATCCCAGTCTCGATCCATGCCAACTCAACAGACACCGTCGGAGATACCTGTAGAGCACCTTTATAGTCACCCAGTTACGTTGCGACGTTTGATACACACAAGGCACTCCTCCGATATCTGTGAGTTGCATGATCTCATGGTCATAGGAACACATACTTGACATGCGGAAAACAGTAGCAATAAACTGACACGATCATATGCTACGTTTGCAGTTTGGGTCTTGTCCATCACATCATTCTCCTAATGATGTGACCCCGTTATCAAATGACATCTCATGTCCATGGCTAGGAAACCTTAACCATATTTTGATCAACGAGCTAGTCTATTAGAGGCATACTAGGGACATGGTTTTGTCTATGTATCCACACATGCATCTAAGTCTCCGATCAATACAATTATAGCATGGATAATAAACGATTATCATGAAAAAGGAAATATGATAATAACTAATTTATTATTGCCTCTAGGGCATATTTCCAACTGACTGTGCCCTCGTCGTGGCGGACCTGCATCGTGTGAAGCAGTAGCCGGGCGAGACCTTGCACAAGTACATACAGCGGTTCACAACCGTACGCCTCAAGATCCCGAGGGCGTTGGATGAGGCAATCATCTCGGCATGCATCGACGGTGTCAGGGACCTTAGGATGAGAGAGGAGCTCGCCTTCCATGATGACCTATGCTCTGCTTTTGAGATGTTCAACCTGGCCAACAAGTGTGCAAAGGCCGAGGAGGGTCGCCTTTCCCTCCAGGAGCTTCCGGAGGCGGACCCAGAACACAAGAAGACCAAGGAAACCAAGCGCAAGGCCCGTGCGGTACTGGCGGTGGAACCTGAGGCAAAGCGCAGTCGAGATGAAGAAACCCCCAGGAGCGGGTGACCATACTGCATTTTTCGCTGCTCCACAGCCAAAACACCAACGAATGCCAGGAGCTCAGGGTGCTTCGCGATGAGCATTTTGATCGTCGCCCTAGACGTGGCGATTGTGGATATGGTCACGATGGAGGTCGTAGTGGAGGCTGTAGGGATAGTCGCGACCCACGTCAGGAGTGGTGTGACCAGCCTTGGGAGGACCGCTGGCGCGAGGAGCCATGCAAAGGGCCCTGCCATGACGAGCCTCGTGAGGCTCGCCCTCGTGAGGCCGACCTACCCCCACTGTCGCCGCCACCTAGGAGGGAGGAAGAAGGCAGGCAGAACGATGGGGCTGGGGGCTTCTATTGGGGAACGTCGCATGGGAAACAAAAAATTTCCTACGCACACGCAAACCTATCCATGGTGATGAGCATCTACGAGAGGGAGAGTGGATCTACGTACCCTTGTATATCGCTAAGCGGGAAGCGTTAAGAAACGCGGTTGGTCTAGTCGAACTTCTTCGCGATCCAAATCGCCGAGCGTCCCGCGATCCAATCACGAACCGTCCCGCGAACACATCATGATCCGTCCTGCGAACTCATCATGATCCATCTCACGATCTTGATCACGATCTGTCCCGCGAACTCATCACGATCCATTCCGTGATCACATCACGAACCGTCTCGCGATCTCGATCATGGTCCTTCCGATCTAGCGCCGAACGGATGGCACCTCCGCGTTCAGCACACGTGCAGCTTGATGACGATCTCCACCATCTTGATCCAACAAGAGGAGGTGGAGAGGAGAGAGAATTCACCAGCAGCGTGACGGCGCTCCGGTGATGGTGGTGGAGAAATTCCGGCAGGGCTTCGCCTAAGCGTTGCAGAAAACCGATCTAGAGGAGAAACTATGCACCGGTGGAACGGGTAGCACGTGGCCGGAAATTCTGTACAAAAACCACCCAATCCACTAGTATATATAGGAGGAGAGGATAGGAGAGGCAGCCAAGGCCTTTGGGTCGGCCAAAATAGGAGGTGGGAAGCAATCCTACTTCACCTCCAATCCTAGTTGGAGTACGATTGCCTCCTATTGGCTGATTTTCCACTTTTTGCTTTAGGACTTTCTTTCCTGCGCCATGGGCCTTTTTGGCTGTTTTCCCAGCCCACTAAGGGCTGGTTATTATTATCTCACAGCCCATGGACCTTTTGGGGTCGAAATACCCCTCCCGGAGGCCTCCCGGTACACTACCGGCACACCCGGTACCCTACCGGCACTCCCGGTACACTACCGATGAGCCCGAAACTTTTCTGGAAACCAAACTAGGACTTCCTATATATGAATCTTTACCTACGGACCATTCTAGAGATCCTCGTGACGTCCGGGATCTCATCCGGGACTCCGAACAAACTTCGGTCACCACCATACATAACTCTACACTACCGAAACGTCACCGAACCTTAAGTGTGCAGACCCTGCGGGTTCGAGAACTATGTAGACATGACCGAGACACCTCTATGGTCAATAACCAATGGCGGGACCTGGACATCCACATTGGTTCCTACATATTCTACGAAGATCTTTATCGGTCAAACCTCTATGTCAAGGATTCAGTTAATCCCGTATAACATTCCCTTTGTTCTTCGGTATGTTACTTGCCCGAGATTCGATCGTCGGTATCTCCATACCTAGTTCAACCTCGTTGCTGGCAAGTCTCTTTACTCGTTCCGTAATGCAAGATCCCGCAACTAACAATTAGTCACATTGCTTGCAAGGCTTATTGTGATGTTGCATTACCGAGTGGGCCCCGAGATACCTCTTCGTCACACGGAGTAACAAATCCCAGTCTCGATCCATGCCAACTCAACAGACACCATCGGAGATACCTGTAGAGCACCTTTATAGTCACCCAGTTACGTTGCGACGTTTGATACACACAAGGCACTCCTCCGATATCTGTGAGTTGCAAGATCTCATGGTCATAGGAACACATACTTGACATGCGGAAAACAGTAGCAATAAACTGACACGATCATATGCTACGTTTGCAGTTTGGGTCTTGTCCATCACATCATTCTCCTAATGATGTGACCCTGTTATCGAATGACATCTCATGTCCATGGCTAGGAAACCTTAACCATATTTTGATCAGCGAGCTAGTCTATTAGAGGCATACTAGGGACATGGTTTTGTCTATGTATCCACACATGCATCTAAGTCTCCGATCAATACAATTATAGCATGGATAATAAACGATTATCATGAACAAGGAAATATGATAATAACTAATTTATTATTGCCTCTAAGGCATATTTCCAATAGTCTCCCACTTGCACTAGAGTCAATAATCTAGTTCACATCACCATGTGATTCGCATTGTCATGAATCTAACACCCAATGAGTTCTGGGGCTCGATCATGCTTTGCATGTGAGAGAGGTCTTATAGTCAACAGGTCTGCGATATTCAGATCCGTGTGTACTTTGCAAATCTCTATGTCAAACCGTAAACACTGCTACCACACTCCACTTGGTACTATTTCCAAATGGCTTCTCCACTATATGTATCCAGATTGCTACTACTAGTCATCCGGATAGGTGTTAAAGCTTGCATCGACGTAACTCTTTACGACGAACTCTTTATCACCTCCATAATCAAGAAACATTTCCTTAGTCCTCTGGTAACTAAGGATATTTCCGACCGCTGTCCAGTGATCCACTCCTGGACCACTCTTGTACCCCTTGACAGACTCATGGCAAGGCACACACAGGTGCGTTACACAGCATGGCATAATATAGTGCCTATGGATAAGGCATAGGGGACGACGTTCGTCCTTTCTCATTCTTCTGCCGTTGTCGAGCTTTGAGTCTCACTCAACTTCGCACCTTACAAATCAGACGAGAACCATTTCTCTGGCTGATCCATTTTGAACTCTTTCAAAATCTTGTCAAGGTACGTGCTCATTGAAAGTCTCATCAAGTATCTTGATCTATCTCTATAGATCTTGATGCTCAACAATTAGGTAGCTTTATCCAGGTCTTCCTTTGAAAAATCACTTTTCAAACAACCATTTATGCTTCCCAGAAATCCTACATCATTTCCGATCAACAATATGTCATCCACATATACTTATCAGAAATTCTATAGTGCTCCCACTCACTTTATTGTAAATACAAGTTTCTCGTAAACCTTGTATAAACATTAAAACTTTGATCACCTCATCAAAGCGTATATTCCAACTCCGAGATGCTTGCTTTAGTCCATAGAAGGATCACTAAAGCTTGCACACCTTTTAGCATCCTTAGGACTAACAAAACCATCCGGTTGTATCACATACAACCTTTCCTCAAGTAAACAGTTAAGGAAACGATGTTTTGACATCCATCTGCCAGATTTCATAATTGAAAACACAGCAACTGCTAACATAATTCCAACAGACTTTAGCACCACTACGAGTGAGTAAGTCTCATCGTAGTCAACTCCTTGAACTTGTCAACATCTTTGCAACAAGTCGATCTTTACAAATAGTGACATTCACCATCAATGTCTGTCTTCATTTTAAAGATCCATTTGTACTCAACGACCTGCCGTCCAACGAGCAAGTCTACCAAAGTCTACACTTGGTTTTCATACATGGATCCTATCTCGGATTTCATGGCCTCCAACCATTTGTCAAAATCCGGGCCCATCATCGCTTCTCCATAGCTCGTAGGTTCATCGTTGTCCAACAACATGATCTCCAAGACAGAGTTGTCGTACCACTTAGGAGCAGTACACATCCTTGTCGACCTACGAAGTTCGATAGTAACTTGATCCTGAAGCTTCATGATCATCATCATTAACTTCCTCTTCAACTAACGTAGGCTTCACAGAAACATCTTTCTGCGCTGCGCTACTCTCTGGTTGAACAAAGGTTTAACAACCTCAACAAGTTCTATCTTCCTCCCACTCAATTCTTTCACGAGAAACATTTCCTCGAGATAGGATCCGTTTAAGCAACAAACACTTTGCAGTAGGATCTGAGATCGAAGGTTCACCCAATTGATCTTAGGGTATTCTATGAAGATGCATTTGTCCGCCTTGGGTTTGACCTCATTAGGTGAAAACATTTTCCACACAAGTGTCACAACCCCAAATATTGAGAAATGACAGCTTAGGTTTCTATCAAACCATAATTCACACGGTGTCATCTCAACGGATTTAGATGATGCCCTATTTAAAGTGAATGTAGTTGTCTCTAATGCATAACCCCAAAAATTATAGTAGTAAAACGATAAGAGACATCACAGTATGCACTATATCAATAGAGCATGACTATGATGTTTGGACACACCATCACACTATGGTGTTCCAGGTGGCGTTAGTTGTGAAACAAATTTCACATTGTCTTAAGTTGTATGCCAAACTCGTAACTCGGATATTCACCTCCACGATCATATCGCGGTCACTTTTATCTTCTTGTCACGATGATCTTTAAACTTCACTCTGAATTTGCTTGAACCTTTCAAACGATTCAGACTTAAGTAAATATACACTATATCTACTCAAATCATCAGTGAAGGTAAGAAAATAACGATATCCATTGCACACTACAAGACTCACTAGATTGCATACATCAACATGTATCATTTCCAATGAATCACTTGCCCGCTCCATCCATCTGGAAAACGGGGTCCTTAATCATCTTGCCCAAGAGGCATGGTTCGCATGTCTCAACCGATTCGAAATCGAATGAGTCCAACGATCCATAGGCATGGAGTTTCTTCATGCGCTTTATGCCAATATGACATTTAGCGGCAGTGCCACAAGTATGTGGTACTATCATTATTAACTTTGTATCTTTTGACATCAATGTTATGAACATGTGTATTACTACGATCAAGATTCAACAAACCATTCTCACTAGGTGCATGACCATTGAAGGTATCATTGATGTAAACAGAATAACCATTATTATTTAACTTAAATGAATAACCATGTTGCAATAAACATGATCTAATCACGTTCATGCTCAACGCAAAACACCAAATAACATTTATTTAGGTTTGTCACTAATCCCGAAGGTAGAGAGAGCGTGCGATGTTGATCACATCAACCTTGGAAACATTTCCGACACACATCGTCACCTCACCCTTAGCTAGTTCTCCGTTTATTCCGTAGCTTTTATTTCGAGTTACTAACATTTAGCAACCGAACCGGTATCCAATACCCAGGTGCTACTAGGAGTACTAGCAAGGTACACATCAATAACTCGTATATCAAATATACTTCTGTCGATGTTGCCAGCCTTCTTATCTACCAAGTATCTAGGGTTGTTCTGCTTCAGCGACCTCTCACCTCATAATAGAAGCACTTAGTCTCGGGTTTGAGTTCAACTTTGGGTTGCTTCACTGGAGCAACAACTGACTTGCTATCCATGAAGTTTCCCTCCTTGCTCTTGCCCTTTTCGAAACTAGTGGTTTGATTAACCATGAACACTTGACGCTCCTTCTTGATTTCTACCTTCGCGGTGTCAAACATCGCGAACAGCTCAGGGATCAATACTTCCATCCCTGGTGTATTATAGTTCATCACTAAGTTCTAGTAGCTTTAGTGACAGTGACTTGGAGAACTATATCAATCAGTATCTTATCTGGAAGATCAACTCCCACTTGATTCAAGCGATTGTAGTACCCAGACAATCTGAGTACATGCTCAATGATTGAGCTATTCTCCTTCATCTTACAGGCAAAGAATCTTGTTGGAGATCTCATATCTCGCAACACAGGCACGAGCCTGAGATCACAATCTCTGCTCCTAGAACATCTCATATGTTCCGTGATGTTCAAAACGTTTCGGAGCCTCAATTCTAAGCCGTAATGCATGACGCACTAAACTATCAAGTAGTCATCGGAACGTGCCTGTCAGATGTTCACAACATCTATAGACGACGCTAGAGGGGGTGGCGCACCGAGCGGTGCATTAAGGACATAAGCCTTCTGTGCAGCAATGAGGACAATCCTCAGATCACGGACCCAGTCCGCAATATTGCTACCAACATCTTTCAACTCTATTTCTCTAGGAACATATAAAAATTTAAGGGAGCTACAGCGCGAGCTAGTAATCTACAACATAATTTGCAAAGACACTATTGACTATGTTCATGATAATGAGTTCAATTAATCATATTACTTAAGAACTCCCACTCAAATTGACATCCCTCGGGTCATTCGAGTGATACATGATCCAAATTCACCAACTCAAGTCCGATCATCACGTGAGTTGAGGTGGCTGCAATGGTGAACATCATTATGTTGATCATATCTAGTATATGACTCATGTTCGACCTTTCGGTCTCTCGTGTTCCGAGGCCATGTCTGTACATGCTAGGCTCGTCAAGTTTAACCCGAGTGTTCTGCGCGTGCAAATCTGGCTTGCACCCGTTGTATGTGAACGTAGAGTCTATCACACCCGATCATCACGTGGTGTCTCAACACGACGAACTTTCGCAACGGTGCACACTCGGGGAGAACACAGTTCATCTTGAAATTCAAGTGAGAGATCACCTTATAATGCTACCGCCGTACTAAGCAAAACAAGGTGCATAAAAGGATTAATATCTCATGCAATTCATAAGTGACATGATATGGCCATGAACTTGTGTTTAAGATCTCCATCTTCGAAACATCGGCATGATCTCCATCGTCACCGGCACAACACCATGCTCTCCATCATCTTGATCTCCATCAATGTGTTGCCATTGGGGTTGTGGCGCCAGCCCTGCTTCTACTTCTATTGCTACCGCTTAGCGATAAAGTAAAGCATTACATAGCGCTTAATGATTGACACGTAGGTCATACAATAATTAAAGACAACCCTATGGCTCCTGCCGGTTTCCGTACTCAACGACATGCAAGTCGTGAAATTCTATACATCACATGATCATCTCATACATCACATATATGTCATCATGTAATTGGCCATATCACATCACAACATACCCTGCAAAAACAAGTTAGACGTCCTCTAATTGTTGTTGCATGTTTTACGTGGCTGCTACGGGTATCTAGCAAGAACGATTCTCACCTACGCATAAACCACAACGGTGATACATAGATTGCTTTTCAACCTTCTCAAGGACCGCCTTTGTCGGATCCGATCCAAATAAAGTGAGAGAAACTGTCACCCACAAGCCATCTAAGCAACAAGTTGCGTCGAGGGAACCGGTCTCTCGTAAGCGTACGAGTAATGTTGGTCCGGGCCGCTTCATCTCACAACCCCGCTGAACCAAAATCCGACCAAGGGAGGAAGCAATCTAAGCATCAACGCCCACAAACCTTTTGTGTTCTACTCGAGATCTCATCGAACCATCAACCTAGCTCATGATGCCACTGTTGGCGAACGTCACATGGGAAACAAAAAATTTCCTATGCACATGCAAACCTATCCATGGTGATGAGCATCTACGAGAGGGAGAGTGGATCTACGTACCCTTGTAGATCACTAAGAGGGAAGCGTTAAGAAACGCGGTTGGTGTAGTCGAACATCTTCGTGATCCAAATCGCCGAGCGTCCCGTGATCCAATCATGAACCGTCCCGCGAACACATCATGATCCGTCCCGCGAACTCATCACGATCCGTCTCACAATCTTGATCACGATCTGTCCCGCGAACTCGTCACGATCCGTTCCGTGATCATATCACGAACCGTCTCGCGATCTCGATCATGGTCCTTCCGATCTAGCGCCGAACGGACGGCACCTCCGTGTTCAGCACACGTGCAGCTTGATGACGATCTCCACCATCTTGATCCAGAAAGAGGAGGTGGATAGGAGAGAGAGTTCACCGGCAGCGTGACGGCGCTCTGGTGATGGTGGTGGAGCAATTCCGGCAGGGCTTCGCCTAAGCGTTGCAGAAAACCGATCTAGAGGAGAAACTATGCACCGGTGGAACGGGTAGCACGTGGCCGGAAATTCTGTCCAAAAACCACCCAATCCACTAGTATATATAGGAGGATAGGATAGGAGAGGCATCCAAGGCCTTTGGGTCGGCCGAAATAGGAGGTGGGAAGCAATCCTACTTCACCTCCAATCCTAGTTCGAGTAGGATTGCCTCCTATTGGCTGATTTTCCACTTTTTGCTTTAGGACTTTCTCTCCTGCGCGATGGGCCTTTTTGGCTGTTTTCCCAGCCCACTAAGGGCTGGTTATTATTATCCCACAGCCCATGGACCTCTTGGGGTCGAAATACCCCTCCCGGAGGCCTCGCAGTACACTATCGGCACTCCCGGTACACTACCGGCACTCCCGGTACACTACCGATGAGCCCGAATCTTTTCCGGAAACCAAACTGGGACTTCCTATATATGAATATTTACCTCCGGACCATTCCGGAGCTCCTCATGACGTCCAGGATGTCATCCAGGTCTCCGAAAAAACTTCAGTCACCACCATACATAACTCTACACTACCGAAACGTCACCGAACCTTAAGTGTGCAGACCCTGCGGGTTCGAGAACTATGTAGACATGACCGAGACACCTCTACGGTCAATAACCAATGGCGGGACCTGGACGTACACATTGGTTCCTACATATTCTACGAAGATCTTTATCGGTCGAACCTCTATGTCAAGGATTCAGTTAATCCCGTATAACGTTCCCTTTGTTCTTCGGCATGTTACTTGCCCGAGATTCGATCGTCGGTATCTCCATACCTAGTTCAACCTCGTTACCGGCAAGTCTCTTTACTCGTTCCGTAATACAAGATCCTGCAACTAACAATTAGTCACATTGCTTGCAAGGCTTATTGTGATGTTGCATTACCGAGTGGGCCCCGAGATACCTCTCCGTCACACGGAGTAACAAATCCCAGTCTCGATCCATGCCAACTCAACAGACACCATCGGAGATACCTGTAGAGCACCTTTATAGTCACCCAATTACGTTGCGATGTTTGATAAACACAAGGCACTCCTCCGATATTTGTGAGTTGCATGATCTCATGGTCATAGGAACACATACTTGACATGCGGAAAATAGTAGCAATAAACTGACACGATCATATGCTACGTTTGCAGTTTGGGTCTTGTCCATCACATCATTCTCCTAATGATGTGACCCTGTTATCAAATGACATCTCATGTCCATGGCTAGGAAACCTTAACCATCTTTTGATCAGCGAGCTAGTCTATTAGAGGCTTACTAGGGACATGGTTTTGTCTATGTATCCACACATGCATCTAAGTCTCCGATCAATACAATTATAGCATGGATAATAAAATATTATCATGAACAAGGAAATATGATAATAACTAATTTATTATTGCCTCTAGGGCATATTTCCAACAGCTTCTAGGAAGCCAGGGCAATTGTTTGCATCCTGGGTGGCGCCCAGGCCCCCGCGTCAAACCGAATATTCAAGTAGTTCTCACGGGAGGTGAATACAGCTCTCACGAAGCTTGAGTCTGTGCGTCCCCTCAACTGGTCATAGTGCTCCATGACCTTCTACTCCAAGTATCAACTCAAGTGCTCGGCCGCGGCAGGTGCACTCCCCATGTTGTGCATGCACACCATCAGCAACGTCCTCATCACCAAGACCCTTATCGATGGAGGTGCTAGGCTCAATGTCCTCTCCATCGAAGCGTTCGAGACGCTCCAAGTGCCCTATAACTAGCTCGTGTCAACCAAGCCTGTCTGAGGGGTCAATGATGGCTCCATCGTTCCCATTGGGCAAGTGCGCATGCCGATCACCTTCGGCGAGCATAACAACTATCACAGTGAGTTCATTGACTTCGACGTCGCTCACATCCACCTCCCATACAACGCAATCCTCGGGTACCCTATCCTTGCCAAGTTCATGGCAGTGACCCACCATGGCTACAATGTCCTCAAGATGCCGGGGAGTGGTGGTGTCATCACCGTCGCCTGCAACAAGAAGGACATTGATTGTTCCCTCAAGCGCGCTTACCGAACCGCGGCGGTGGAAAACTCCGACGACGAAGGCGGCATCCTGCCTCCGGAGGATGTCCCCAGGAAGAAGAAGCAACTCCTCTCCAAGGGGCGCCAGGGGGCTAAGACCTCCAAGGATGGTGCCTCGGGCCCCACGCCCGGAGCCAAGGCCCCTCCCCCCTGTGCATAGGAAGGCACGCTCGGCGCTGCCCTCGGGTCGGGCTCGGGGGCTTCCATCTGGAAAGCTTCCGACCTAACCAGTGAGACAAGGGAGGTGTTCAAGCATGACTTGGAGGCATGCCTCAGTGCGCGCCCACTCAAGCAAGGAGCACGGCGCGAGGTGCTAGCATCATGGGAGTTCATCACCAATGCAATCGCGGAGATTCAGGAGGTGCGGGCCATGCGAGGCGGGAGTCGCCCTGCACCACCGACCGGAGCCGACGTTTGTGGCCCGGGCGGCATGCGGCGTGTCTGTGTTGACCCACCGAGCATCAAGAGGGTCGCATCCCAGGACCTCTTCTAGTAATCATGCGTCGGCCGCGGTGGGGTCTACCCATGTAACTACATCTGCATGTCAATCGGCCTGGCGAATGCGGGCGACACCTTCCAGCGCCTCGCCCAGGACATGCTCGCGCCCTATGAGCCCCGGCACCGCGTGGCTTTGGGGGAGGCGTCAAATCCTAACGAGGACCCCGGGCCTCCGGAGGCGCCGGGTTCATGAAGGCCAGGCCCTAGTGACTACCTCGACACTTCAGGGGCACCGCCACCAGGTGAATTTTTGGCACGTACCAGGTAACTTTTTGGTTTGTTCAGATTGAGGGCGCCCATCGGGTTGCGTTATCCTAAGGCGGCAGGGCCCGTTCCTGCGGGTGCACCTTTACACTTGTACCAGAACCTCTTATGAATTTGCTAAATTTCCTAAAATATTCGAAACTGCA
The DNA here is from genome assembly GCA_022496015.1 of Hordeum marinum. NCBI lineage: Eukaryota > Viridiplantae > Streptophyta > Magnoliopsida > Poales > Poaceae > Hordeum > Hordeum marinum. The sequence goes on along the minus strand of CM039678.1, from coordinate 423,753,502 downwards.
TGCTCGGTGCCTCGCCACCATGAATGTCACCGCGCCCTAACAACCATGTCGTTAACCGCCTCGTGATTAAGGGCTGGCACGGCGTCTGTGCTCGGGTCTGTCCCTGTAGTGTTGACAAATCCAAGTGGTTGAGCTATGTCTCGCGGGCCAGCCCCATGCACGTGACCTCCCATGGCCCTTGGTGCTACGTCCTTGCAATAGCTAATTAGGAGTGGGCGAGTCAAGGCGCGCAACACGGTTCATGTCACCACTGTTATTACATGGGAGCCATGTGCTGAATGTTTCCTCCTTGGGATTGTTGCATGACAAGACTGGGCATTGCGTCTGTGCTCGGATCCGTTCCTGTAGCATCGATAAATCCAATGGTTGATCTCTTTCTGGTGGGCCGGCCCCTCTCACGTCACCTCCAGGGGGCCTTGGTGTTTGGGCTTCTCATGCGATGGCTCCTGGAATTTCATTCGACGCAGGTTCCTCCAAGATATGCAGGGATTGCAATGGCGCCTCCTACTAGAAGATTCATGCGCAACCCGCCTTTGAGGTAGGGCCCCGTGAGACCTGTGCTGGCTCACGGGTGCCCAGATACACCTCCAGTTCTACCGTGCGGGCCACGCGTATGAACTTAATCGGTTGTACATGCCTGAGGGGCTCAGGAGCCTACCCCCCACCCCCCTTCCCACATCCAAGTGGAAGCCCCATGCTCCGCGCTAGAGGACGACACTGTCGCTCAACGGCTATGCCCATGCAACATGGAAGCCCCATGCTTTGTGCTGGTGGATAAACAACTGAGGGAGCCCTAGAGGCTCCATCCAACCTCAGGACGGCTCCCTCACGGGCCCTTCTCATAGCATTCCCCTAGGATGCCCGTGCAAAGGGGCTACACGGGAGCTATGCTTAGGCCAGGCGGGCCTAGAGCACGCCACCTCCCCAGGTCCCTGATACCTAGTCTTCCCGCATCCCTCTCAGGCAAAAGCTGTCGAGGAAATGTATGGGAGCCGCTCGTACATCAAGGGGGACCCCTGAGCATCGCGACCGAGGGGCCTCACTGGTCACGTTGCCCCTCACCCCTTGGTCTCATCCTGGTGATCCGGACGCCCCAACGGCGATTGAGGTATGCGCAAGGCCGGGCCCTGCCGACGCAGAGCTTAAGGCGCTCCAAATATCCAAAACTAACCCCGTCATCACCATGTTTCCTTCATGAGTGTTGCTCGTACGTCAAGGGGGACTCCTGGGCATCGCGACCCAGGAGCCACACTGGTCATGTAGCCCCTTGCCCCTAGGTCTCGTCTTGGTGATCCGGACGCCCCAATGGCGGTTGAGGTATGCATGGGATCGGGCCCTACCGACCCAGAGCACTACAACAAACAAGAAGGAAGCTAGGCGAGGAAGGGAACCACATAATTAAAACAATCGTTACAGACATTGAATGTTTTCGAAAACATGGGCAAGTATAACGCCTCCGCGAGGCACGATAAATGTTACAGGAAAAGATCTAGGACGAGGAGTTGATGCCATCGCATGCCCTGACCACGGGGAGCTCGTCACCGACATCGTTGTTATTGTCATTGTCGCCATTGACCTTCGAAGTTGCAGGAGGCAAGGGAACAACAACACATTTGAACTTCTTCATCAGTGCCTCCACGGCGCCCTTCATCGGCTGATGCGGTTTTCCCCTGCTCTCAACAGCAGTGGCCTCGGATTGGATCCAAACCTCGAGGACAACAACGTCATCCTGGATCCACCCAGAAAGGATCCCCTAGCGCCTCTTCGTGAGGCGGCCGCTAGCACTCCGGAGATCGTCTTGAACCTGATCCAGAGTGGCGTAGATATCCACCAGGGTGCCTGTTTTGACCGGAGGGCCATGACTCAGAGGTGCCGGGGCTTGATCCAGAGTCGGCATCAGCACAACAGCGGGTGCCTCCACCATAGGGGTAGAAGCATGGAAGGCTGAAGGCACCGGAGGCAGTGGTACCGCCGCAGGCAAGGCAGGGGAGGACGACCCCTCAATCAAACGGCCCTCAGGGGTTGGCCCCTCAGGCAGCAACACAAACGTATCTCTAGGGACAGAAGCATCCTCTCCAGCGGGCATTGGGGCCTCCATGTCCGCGACAAGGGCAATCGCCTCGTGAACCTCCTCGCCCACGACATCCGGCTCCACATCAGATGTCGGTGGGGCAACAAGGGTGGGCGTCGCGTTGGAGAGCACCCTCGGCTTAATGCCCACCTTCTTCTTCTTCATCTCCAGTACGACGCCGCGCTTGGATATCAAGTGAAAAAGGGACCGTGAACACACAAGCTACCAGCGGGTGGCCAAGGACCAAGCAGGATCGCTTACTCTTTGATGTCAACCCACTTTCTCTTATTCTCCACCTCGGCGAAGGCAGGAGCGCCCTCACCCTTCTCTAGGAGGGTGCCATCGAGCAAGGAAGCAGAGTCAATGCTCCCAAGGACCGCGATCGAGGAGGCCATGCTCGTCCAAGCCACGGCCACCTCACCTGCAGGTTACGGCCCGGGCAGGAGCGTAGTAGGCGCCTCGGATGCCTTACTAGCACGAGGCGGGCACTCCGGAAGAAGCCCTGCCTCACGTTTCTTTGGAGTAACCCGACTGACGGTCCACGTGGCACGAGGAGTGAGCCCTGGTCCCTTGGGGACCTTGGCAAGCCATGGAGGACTAGCAGCCAGGGGTTCAACAGTATCGCTGTCGTCTTCAAAGTTGTGGAGGAGCACACTTCGCAATGGAGGGGACGCCTCCTCTGGGCCATCGTCCATGGTTTCCTCTGAGTCCTCCTCGCCTACGGTATCATTGGAGGACATGGTTACTAGGGAGCAGGGGCGCTCGGCCAGGGAGAGCCAGGGAGAGCTTTGCAGAGCCCCACGTAGGAGTTTTCTCCGGCAGCCCCTTTGGGAGCTCCAGGCGAGGGTTGAGGAGCTGGGCATCCACGAAAACCCAACAGTGCCTGAAGTTCTCCACCTTCTTCCCGGCCTTCAAGAGCATGTTCGCGCTCTGGACCGCGACGAAGGAGGCGCATGCTGACCGCTGGGTGTCGTCATGAAGCCGCAAGCTGAAGAAATGGCGGAAGAGGGCCACTGAAGGCTTCACTCCCACAAAAGCCTCGCGGTAAAATGCAAAGACAGACAAGAGCAGTATGGAGTTGGGTTGGAGATGGAGGTCCTGGATCCCATAGTGCTCGAGGATGGTGACGAAGAACTCAGAGAAGGGAGGGGATGAGTCCGGAGAAGATATTATGGAGGAAGAAAGGTAGGTTGACCCGGACAGGCTGCGCGGTTCCGTGGAGCCACACCATATTAGGGTCCGCCCCCACTCATTGGTGTCGTCCGCCATCAACGGAAGCACCGGAGCGAGGTCCCCGTCCTTGGCTACGGCGAACTCTGAGAGCGCCGGCGAGGTGGAGGCAAAGGCTGAGCCCTGGGCTTCGGGCTTCGACTTGCCGATGGGTGCCATCAGGAAGTCCCCGAAGACGAGAAAGCAAGGAAGAAGGCGGTGTAGTGCGGAGATCTGGAGAAGTTCTTACGCAGGACGGAGCTCTGGGCGAAGGAGCAAGAGCACTGGGAAGGAAAGAAATAATGGCTTGACACCGAGCATCAGGCTTTTGTCGGCTTGGGCAATTGCCGAGGAGACATGGGAGTGAAGATGCTCGCGCCCAACCGTGTGCCGCACGCAGGGCCTGGCCCGCAGGCGATTGGGGCCCGCGTTGCTCCGAGCCATCTTCTTTGGCTTCGCCCCAAACCCAAATCGAATGAGCCTTGGGCCCGGGGGCTACTATCGACGTCCTGGGAATGAGGGTACCCAGACTTGCCTGCCCGCGGCCGAGGGCGCAACCCGCTTTGACAGACAGTATGGGCCAGCATGGCTTCTCTCAAAACAAGACCCTCGCGAGGACCCCCGCCTCACAAGGAGGACGACGTCAAGAACTCCGGAGTGTAGCATCCCCCCAGGCTGCCTCCCAAGGAGCGGAGATTCCTATGCAAGTGCCCAACCTCCCGAGGATGAGATGATGTGGGACCAGACGACGAAGCCAGGCGGGTGCCAGTAGGCGCAGGGGGAGTATAGTTTCATCTTTTGTGGTAAGGAGACAAGGACATCCACATATTCCCAAGGAATCCCCAAAGGTTTCTGATACGTCTCCATTGTATCTATAATTTTTTATTATTCCATGCTATTATATTATCTGTTTTGTATGTTTTATATGCATTAATATGCTATTTTATATTATTTTTGGGACAAACCTATTAATCTAGAGCCTAGTGCCAGTTTCTGTTTTTTCCTTGTTTTTGAGTTTCGCAGATAAGGAATATTAAACGGAGTCCAAACGGAATAAAACCTTCAGAATGATTTTTCTGGAACGAAAGGAAACTACAAGACTTGAGAACCAAGGCAGAGGAACCACCGTGGGGCCACAAGCCCTAGGGGCGTGGCAAGGGGGTAGGTCGTGCCAGGTAGGCTTGTGGGCCCATGGCAGCTCCCCTAAACCTAATCTTTGACCTATAAATTCCCAAACATTCCATCATTATCAGAGGGAGCCACGAAAACACTTTTCTGCCGCCAGAAGCCTCCGTTCCCAACAGATCCAATCTTGGAGCCTTTTCCGGTAATCTTCCGCAGGGGGATTCGATCACGGAGGGCATCTACATCAACTCCATTGCCCCTCCGATGCGTGAGTAGTTCACCACAAACCTACAGGTCCATAGCTAGTATCTAGATGGCTTGTTCTCTCTCTTTTCTTCTCAATACCATCTTCTTCATGATCTTCATGGAGATCTATCTGATGTAATACTCTTTTGTGGTGTGTTTGTCGAGATCCGATGAATTGTGGGTTTATGTTCAGATTATCCATGAATATTATTTGAGTCTTTCCTGAATTCTTATATGCATGATTTCATATCTTTGCATGTCTCTTCGAGTTATTGGTTTGGTTTGGCCAACTAGATTGGTAATTCTTGCAATGGGATAAGTGCTTAGTTTTGGGTTCAACCTTGCGGTGTCCTCACCCAGTGACAAAGTAGGGGTAGCGAGGCACGTATGGTATTGTTGCCATCAAGGGTAAAAGGATGGGGATTTCATCATATTGCTTGAGTTTATCCCTCTACATCATCTCATCTTACTTAATGTGTTACTCTGTTCTTTATGAACTTAATACTCTAGATGCAGGCAGGAGTCGGTCAACGTGTGGAGTAATAGTAGTAGATGCAGAATCGTTTCGGTCTACTTGTCACGGACGTGATGCTTATATGCATAATCATTGCCTTGGATATCTTCATAATTATTCGCTTTTCTATCAATTGCTCGACGGTAATTTGTTCACCCACCGTAATACTTGCCATCAGGAGAGAAGCCATCTAGTGAAACCTATGGCCCCCGGGTCTATTTTCCATATTATACTTTCAGATCTAAAACCAAAAATACCAAAAATACTTGCTGCATTATTTTTACTTTTAGTTTTACTTTCCGTTCAAGCATCCTATTATATCTATCTCTATTATATCTCATCCTTACAAGTAACCGTGAAGGGATTGACAACCCCTTTATAGCATTGGGTGCAAGAGTTTGATTCTTTCTGCAGGTACATCTCTGTGTGACTCGCTTGTATCTCCTACTGGATTGATAACTTGGTTCTCAAAAACTGAGGGAAATACTTATCTCTTTTGCTGCATCAAACCATTCCTCTTCATGGGAAACCAACGCATGCTCGAGAAGTAGCAAGAAGGATTTCTGGCGCCGTTGCCGGGGAGATACATAGCAAGTCAAGATAAGAACTCTCTCGTCAACTTGACAATTTCTTGTTTGGTTGCGGGGAGATCTACATCAAGCCTACCAAGTACCCATCACAAACTCATCTCTTGCATAACTTTATTTGACATTTGTCTCTCGTTTTCCTCTCCCCCACTTCTAAAACAATTTTCAGAAAATACCTAAAAGATTTGCCTGTTTATTCCCCCTTCTTTTGTTCGCCCTTCTTTTGCTTGTGTGTTTGCTTTGCCGCCATGTCGGAATCTAGGGAGACTTTCAATGATAAATATAGTAATAATCTTAAGGGGAATCTTGCCCTTCATGACAACTCTCAAGAAGAACCCACTATCATTCATACAAAAAGGTTTCGTATAGGTAGTGGTAATATCATTGGAAAAGGTTTTATTCAAGATTTTTTCACTTGTGCGGGAACGCTTCCTACTTTAGGAGGTTCCTTTCTAAATAAAACTAATAGTCTTGCGGATGCTATAACTTTGTTAATAAGTGAACTTGAGAGACAATTCTCTCACATGCACCCTTGCATACAAATGATTTTCCTTGAGTTTTCTAATATTCAACATTCTTTTGTTAAGCGTGCCGCCACTATATTCCTAGCTCACGAGTTTAGATTTATCATGAAAGAGGCTAGTGAAATCTTTGCTCATTGTAAAATTAATGGTGTATGTCCCCCTATTCAGGAGATCCTTTGTAATCAAGAAGAGATAATGAGACTACGATCTCAAGATCAAGTTGCTTATAATGAAATTTTGAGAATGAAAGTCCCTACCGAGGTTTTGATTGATAAGATTCCTAAACTCAATGACAATTTTGCTATACAAAATAACGGATTAGAGTTCATTCTTAAGAAAAGGCTCATGGCCTTTAACCAAAGGAAATCTTATAATGATGAATTGATTATAGACTATAAGGGACATAAGGAGGAACCTATCCCTCCTGCACTTGATCTTGATGATCCCAATCCTCTTAAATTCGGCCCTTTTGATTACTTTCGTTTACACAATGGAAATTAGCTGCTGAAAGAAGGGAGTATGAGATGAGCATGAATGATCTCCCTTATTTTTATTATGACAATACCTAGATCTTTTACGTTTTGCCTAGCTAGGGGCGTTAAACAATAGCGCTTGTTGGGAGGCAACCCAATTTTATTTTGCTTTCTAATTTTTGCTTATATTTTGGTGTGTTTGGCACATTATTAATTCTGTATTAATTGTGTTTTTGTGTTTTGATTAGTGTTTGAGCCAAGTAAAACCTTTGGGGTGATCTATGGTAGTTGTTGATTTGATTTTGCTGAAAAACAGAAACTTTTGCGCTCAGTCCAGGAATTTTCCAAATTGTTCAGAGCGTCTAATTGATCTGAAATTTTTACACAAGATTGAGATACAAATTTTCATGATTTTCCCAACGTTTCAGAATTTTTAAAATTCCATAAGTATTCGAAGTTTACAGTTTCTACAGACTATTCTGTTTTTGACAGATTCTATTTTCTTTGTGTTGTTTGCTTATTTTGATGCATCTATGGGTCGTATAGGGGGGTATGGGTCATGGAAAAGTTAGAATATAGTAGGTATTACACAAATACAAGTAAATAAGGAGTTCACAACAGTACCCAAAGTGGTGATTTATCTTTTTATACTAACGGATCTCATGAGTTTTCTGTTGAGTTTTGTGTTGTGAAGTTTTCAAGTTTTGGGTGAAGATTTGATGGACTATGGAATAAAGAGTGGAAAGATCCAAAGCTTTGGGATTACCAAGTCACCCCAAGTCATATTCAAGGATACCAAAAAGCCTAAGCTTGGGGATGCCCCAGAAGGCATCCCCTCTTTCGTCTTCAATCCATCGGTAAATTTACTTGAGGCTATATTTTTTTTCACCACATGATATGTGTTTTGCTTGGAGCGTCTTGTATGATATGAGTCTTTTCTTTTTAGTTTTCCACAATCATCCTTGCTGCACACATCTTTGGAGAGAGACACGCTGAATCGTGAATTTGTTAGAATACTCTATGTGCTTCACTTATATCTTTTGAGCTAGGCAATGTTGCTCTAGTGCTTCACTTATATATTTATAGAGCATGGTGGTGTTATATTTATAGAAATTATTGAACTCTCGTTCCTCACTTATATTATTTTGAGAGTTTCTTAAAATAGCATGGTAATTTTTTAAGGCTATGAATTTAGTCCTAATTAATGGGCATCCAAGAGGGATATAATAAAAACTTTCATATTAAGTGCAGTAAAAATGATGAGAAGTTTGATTCCTTGCATATAGTTTTGAGATAATAGGGATGGTAATATGAGAGTCATGCTAGTGAGTAGTTGTGAATTGGAAGAGATACGTGTGTTAAAGCTTGTGATTCCCGTAGCATACACGTATGGTGAATTGTTATGTAACAAAGTCGGAGCATGATTTGTTTAATGATTGTCGACCTTTGCTAGCCTCTCTAGTACCGCGCAACTTTTGCCGATACATCAAACCCACCTTCCTCAAAACAGCCACCATATCTACCTATTATGGCATTTCCATAGCCATTCCGAGATATATTGCCATGCAACTTCCACCATTCCATTTTTATGACTTGCACCATCACTTTCCTCTAGCATATAGAGTCATATTTTGTTCTAGGTATTGAGTTGTAAGTAAATAAAAGTGTGATGATTTTCATTAATATAGCATTGTCCCGTGTGAGTAAACGATGATGGAACCTATGACTCCCTCACAAGTTGGGATGAGTATCCAGACTTCACAAAAAATAAAAGAGGCCAGCGAAGTGCAAAAAAGAGAGGCCAAAGATGCCCACCAAAAAGTGAGAGGAAGAGAGAAGGGACAATTGCTACTATCTTTTTCCACACTTGTGCTTCAAAGTAGCACCATGATCCTCATGATAGAGAGTCTTCTATTTTGTCACTTTCATATAACTAGTGGAATTTCATCTTGCACGACCACTTAGTTTTCTTTTTGAGCTTTCATACACTTATAGCTCTAAGTGCATTTGTTCCATGGCAATACCTACTCACTCGCATTGATATCTATCAATGGGCATCTCCATAGCTCGTTGATATGCCGAGTTGATGTGAGACTATCTTCTCCTTTTTCCTTGCAACCTCCACTATATTCTATTCCACCTATAGTGCTATATACATGGCTCATGCTCGTGTATTGCGTGAGAGTTGAAAAGGTTTGAGAACACCAAAAGTGTGAAACAATTGCTTGACTTGTTTATCGGGGTTGTGTGTGATTTAGATACTTTATGTGGGGAAGATGGAGCATAGCCAAACCATATGATTTTGTAGGGATAACTTTCTAAGGCCATGTTATTTCGAAAGGACACGATTGCCTTGTTGGTGTGCTCAAAGTATTACTGTTTTTATGTCAATATTAGACTATTGTTTTGAATCTTACGGATCTGAATATTCATGCCACAATAAAGAATATTACATGGATAAATATGATAGGTAGCATTCCACATCAAAAATTCTGTTTTTATCATTTACCTACTCGAGGACGAGCAAGAATTAAGCTTGGGGATGCTTGATAGTCTCCAATGTATCTATAATTTTTTATTGTTCCATGCTATTATATTATCTGTTTTGGATATTTTATATGCATTAATATGCTATTTTATATTATTTTTGGGACTAACCAATTAATCTAGAGCCTAGTGCCAGTTTTTGTTTTTTTCCTTGTTTTTGAGTATTACAGATAAGGAATATTAAACGGAGTCCGAACGGAATAAAATCTTCAGAATAATTTTTCATGGACTAGAAGCAACCCAGAAGACTTGGAGATGAAGTCAGGGGAGCCATCGTGTGGCCACAAGCCACAGGGGCGCGCCCAGGGGGGTAGGGCACGCCCCTAGCTTGTGGGCCCACTGCAGCTCCCCCAACCCTATTTCTCAGCCTATAAATTCACAAATATTTCCTGGATACCAGAAAGAGACACAAAAAAACTTTTCCGCCGCTAGGAGCCTTGGTTCCCGTGAGATCCAATCTTGGAGCCTTTTCCGGTAATCTGCCGGAGGGGGATTCGATCACGGAGGGCATCTACATCAACTTCATTGCCTCTCCGATGATGCGTGAGTAGTTCACCATAGACCTTCGGGTCCATAGCTAGTAGCTAGATGGCTTCTTCTCTCTCTTTGCTCTTCAATACCATGTTCTTCATGACCTTCATGGAGATCTATCCGATGTAATACTCTTTTGCGGTGTGTTTGTCGAGATCCGATGAATTGTGGGTTTCTGTTCAGATTATCTATGAATATTATTTGAGTCTTTTCTGAATTCTTATATGCATGATTTCATATCTTTGCAAGTCTCTTCGAGTTATTGGTTTGTTTTGGCCAACTAGATTGGTAATTCTTGCAATATGGGAAGTGCTTAGTTTTGGGTTCAATCTTGCGATGTCCTCACCCAGTGACAAAGTAGGGGTAGCGAGGCACGTATTGTATTTTTGCCATCAAGGATAAAAATATGGGGTTTTCATCATATTGCTTGAGTTTATCCCTCTACATCATGTCATCTTACCTAATGTGTTACTCTGTTCTTCATGAACTGAATACTATAGATGCAGGCAGGAGTCGGTTGATGTGTGGAGTAATAGTAGTAGATGCAGAATCGTTTGGTCTACTTGACACGGACGTGATGCCTATATGCATAATCATTTCCTTTGATATCTTCATAAATATTCACTTTTCTATCAATTGCTCGACAGTAATTTGTCCACCCACCGTAATACTTGCCATCATGAGAGAAGCCTCTAGTAAAACCTATGCCCCCCGGGTCTATTTTCCATCTTATACTTTTAGATCTATAACCAAAAATACCAAAAAATACCTTGCTGCATTATTTTTACCTTTTGTTTAACCTTCCGTTCAAGCAATCTATTCTATATATCTCTATCAAATCTCATCCTTGCAAGTAACCGTGAAGGGATTGACAACCCCTTTATAGCGTTTGGTGCAAGTGTTTGATTCTTTGTGTAGGTACATCTATTGGGGACATGCTTGTATCTCCTACTGGATTGATACCTTGGTTCTCAACAACTGAGGGAAATACTTATCTACTTTGTTTCATCACCCGTTCCTCTTCACGAAAACCAACGCATGCTTGAGAAGTAGCAATGAGATCAGATCCTACCAGGGGAGCCTTCTTAAGGAGCTTGCCGCCCTACATGAGCAGGCTCGCAAGGCCATGAAAGGCATGGTAAAGGCGCTATGGCCTGCCGACCGACCTCCGGGAGGGATGACCGAACTATTCGGTCTATTCAAGGGAGCCCGGAGTAGATTCAAGTTGTGGAAGACATCGGCATGTCAGGAGGGAGCATGAGAGGCATGGGCGATGATCAACACCCGCTATTTTAGACTTAACCCCGAGTGTATGGCTCGGGTCGGGTTAGTGGGGCTAGATGGATGCTACCTCTTGAGGTTGCACTGGTTTTCCCTTGAAGAGGAAAGGGTGATGCAGCAAAGTAGATAAGTATTTCCCTCATTTGATGAGAACCAAGGTATCAATGCTATGAAGGGGTTGTCAATCCCTTCACGGTTATTTGCAAGGATTAGATCTGATAGAGATAGATGTAAATGATTGTGGAAAGTAAAAGATAAATAAATTGCAGCAAGGTATTTTTAGTATTTTTGGTTTATAGATCTGAAACTATATTATGGAAACTAGACCCGGGGGGGCATAGGTTTCACTAGAGGCTTCTCTCTTGAAGGAAAATATCACGGTGGGTAAACAAATTACTGTCAAGCAATTGGTAGAAAAGCGAATAATCATGTAGATATCCAAGGCAATGATCATGCATATAGGCATCACCCTGTGTCAAGTAGACTGAAACGATTCTGCATCTACTACTATTACTCCACACATCGACTGACTCCTGTCTGCATCTAGAGTATTAAGTTCATGAAGAAGAGAGTAACGCATTAGGTAAGATAACATGATGTAGAGGGATAAACTCAAGCAATATGATGAAAACCCCATCTTGTTACCCTTGATGGCAACAATACAATACGTGCCTCACTACCCCTACTTTGTCACTGGGTGAGGACACTGCAAGATTGAACCCAAGAACTTCTCCCATTGCAAGAATTACCAATCTAGTTGGCCAAACCAAACCAATAACTCGAAGGGACTTGCAAATATATGAAATCACGCATAGAAGAATTTAGAGAAGATTCAAATAAGATTCATGGATAATCTAAACATAAACCCACAATTCATCGGATCTTGACAAACACACCACAAAAGAGTATTACATCGGATAGATCTCCATGAAGATCATGAAGAACATGGTATTAAAGATTAAAGAGAGAGAAGAAGCCATCTAGATACTAGCTATGGACCCGTAGGACTGTGGTGGACTACTCATGCATCATCGAAGGGGCAATGGAGTTATGTAGATTCTCTCCATGATCGGATCCCCCTCCGGTGGATTACCGGAAAAGGCTCCAAGATTGGATCTCTCGAGAACGGAGACTTCTGTCGGCGAAAAAGTATTTGCGTGGCTCTTTTTGGTGTTGGGGGAATATTTGGCTATTTATAGGATGAAGAATAGGGTTAGGAGACCTGCCAGGAGATGGCAAGCCTGCCAGGCATGGTCAGGGGGTGGCCGCGCCTCCTGGGCTTGTGACCTCCTCACAGGTGCCCTGGCGTGGACTCCAAGTCTGGCAGATCTCTTTCCTTCCAGAAAAAATCATTTCGAAGATTTTATTCCGTTTAATATTCCATATCTGCAAAACTCAAAAACAAGGAAAAAGGAGAAACTGGCACTAGGCTCTAGAGTAATAGGTTAGTCCCAAAATAATATAAAATAGCATATTAATGCATATATAAAACATCCAAAACAGATAATATAATAGCATGACATCATCAAAAATTATAGATATGTTGGAGGCGTATCAGCATCCCCAAGCTTAATTCATGCTCGTCCTTGAGTAGGTAAATGATAAAAACAGAATTTTTGATGTGGAATGCTACCTAACATATTTATCCATGTAATATTCTCTATTGTGGCATGAATATTCACATCCATAAGACTCAAAACAAAAGCTCAATATTGATATAAAAACAATAACATCTCAAGCATACTAGCAAAGCAATTGTATCTCTTCAAAATATAATGGCAAAAGAAAGTTATCCCTACAATATCATATGGTTTGGCTATGCTCCATCTTCCCCACACAAAGTATTTATATCATGCACAACCTCGATGACAAGTCAAGCAATTGGTTCACACTTATTATGTTCTCAAACCTTTTCAACTCTCATGCAATACCTGAGCATGAGCCATGGATATAGCACTATAGGGGGATAGAATGTGGTGGAGGTTGTCAAGGAAAAGGAGAAGATAGTCTCACATAAACTAGGTGTATCAACGGGCTATGGAGATGCCCATCAATAGAAATAAATGTGAGTGAGTAGGGATTTCCATGCAACAGATGCACTAGAGCTATAAGTGTATGAAAGCTCAAAAATAAACTAAGTGGATGTGCATCATGAAGAAAAATTCCACTAGTTATATGAACGTGACAAAATAGGAGACTCTCTACAATGAAGATCATGGTGCTACTTTGAAGCACAAGTGTGGAAAATGATAATAGCAATGTCCCTTCTCTCTTTTCTCTCATCATTTTTTTGGTGGGCATATAAGGCCTCTTTTATTCATCATTTTTATTTGGGCTTCGCTGGCCTCTTTTATTTTTCATAATGTCTGGAATCTCCTCCCCACGTGTGAGGGAATCATAGATTCCATCATCCTTTCCTCGCATGGGACATGCTCTAATAAGAATAATCATCACACTTTTATTTACTTACAACTCAAAAGAAAATTACAAATTGAAACCTAGAACAAAATATGAATCTATATGCAATATGAAAGTGGTGGTGCATGTCATGATAAAAGGAAATGGTGGAGGTTGCATGGCAATATATCTCTGAATGGCTATGGAAATGCCATAATAGGTAGGTATGGTGGTTGTTTTGAGGAAAGATATATGGTGGATATTTTGAGGAAGGTATATGGTGGCTGTTTTGAGGAAGGTGGATTTGTTGTACCGGCGAAAGTTGTGCGGTACTAGAGAGGCTAGCAAAGGTGGAAGGGTGAGAGTGCGTATAATCCATGAACTCAACATTAGTCATAAAGAACTCACATACTTATTGCAAAAATCTATTAGTCATCGAAGCAAAGTATTAGATGCATGCTCCTAGGGGAGAGGTTGGTAGGAGTTAACCATCACGCGCTCCCGACCCTCACACAAAGGTCGACAATCTATAAAAAATCATGCTCCGACTTCCTTACATAACGGTTCACCATACGTGCATGCTATGGGAATCCTAAACCTTTACACAAGTATTTTTACCAAATCGCAATTACTTTCTAACATTACTCTTAAAATTACCATCTTTATATCTCAAAACTTTATGCAAGGAATCAAACTTCTCAAAAATACTCAATGAACTTAATATGGAAGTTTTTATTATATCCCTCTTGGGTGCCTATCATATTAGGACTAAATTAATAACCTAGACCAATTACCATGCTGTTTAAAGACCCTCAAAATTATATAAGTGAGGTATGAGAGTTCAATTATTTCTATAAAACGCAAACAACACCGTGCTATAAAAAATATAAGTGAAGCACATAGAGCAAAATTGCCTATCTCAAAAGATATAAGTGAAGCACATAGAGTATTCTAATAAATTCACGATTCAGAGTGTGTCTATCAAAATACGTGTGCAGAAAGGATGATTGTGGCAAACTAAAAAGCAAAGACTCATATCATACAAGACGCTCCAAGCAAAACACATATCATGTGGTGAATAAAAATATAGCCTCAAATAAATTTACCGATGGATTGAAGACGAAAGAGGGGATGCCTTCCGGGGCATCCCCAAGCTTAGGCTCTTTGGCATCCTTGAATATGAATTGGGGTGCCTTGGGAATCCCCAAGCTTAGGCTCTTGCCACTCCTTATTCCATAGTCCATCAAATCTTTACCCAAAACTTGAAAACTTCACAACACAAAACTTAACAGAAAACTCGTGAGATCCGTAAGTATAGGAAAATAAATCACCACTTTAAGTACTGTTTTGAAATCATTCTTTATTTATATTGGTGTAATACCTACTTTATTATAACTTCTCCATGGTTAATACCCCATGATACAACCCATAGATTCATCAAAATAGGTAAAGAACTCAAAGAAAAGAGAATCTGTCAAAAACAGAACAGCCTGTAGCAATCTGAAAACTTTGTATACTTATGTAACTCAAAAAATTATGAAACATTAGGAAAACCTTGGAAACTTATATATAAATCTTGTGTACACATTTCAGACTCATTCGGCACTCTGAAAAATTTAGAAAATTTCTGGACTTAGCGCAAAAGTTTCTCTTTTTCAGCAAGATCAAATCAACAACCACCATACATCACCCCAAAGGTTTACTTGGATCGAACACTAATTAATAAACCAAAACACAATTATTAAATAAGTGATAATGTGGGAAACATTCAAAAACATAATCAAAAATAGAACAAAAATAAAATTGGGCTGCCTCCCAACAAGCGCTACTGTTTAACGCCCCTAGCTACGCAAAACGCAATAGATCTAGTTATTGTCATCTTTGGTATGCAATCCAAAAGTAGCTCTTATGATAGATTCATAATAAAAACTTATTTTCTTTCTAGGAAATTGTTCCATGCCTTTCCTTAATGGAAATTGGAATCTAATGTTTTCTTCTTTCATGTCAATAATTGCACCAATCGTTCTAAGGAAAGGTCTACCAAGAATAATACGACATATAGGATTGCAATCTATATCAAGAACAATAAAATATGCGGGCACGTAATTCCTATTTGCAACAATAATAACATCATTAGTCCTTCCCATAGGTTTCTTAATAGTGGAATCCGCAAGAAGCAAATTTAAAGATCAATCATCAAGATCATGGAATCCTAGCACATCACATAAAGTTTTCGGAATCGTGGAAACACTAGCACCCAAATCACACAAAGCATGGTAGTCATAATCTTTAATTTTAATCTTAATAGTAGGTTTCCACTCATCATGAAGCTTTCTAGGGATAGAAACTTCTAACTCAAGTTTTTCTTCAAAAGATTTCATCATAGCATCAACGATATGTTTAGTAAAAGCCTTATTTTGACTATAAGCATGTGGAGAATTCATCATGGATTATAACAAGGAAATAAAATCAATCAAAGAACAACTATCATAAATAAAGTCCTTGAAATCCAAAAGAGTGGGTTCATTGCTATTTAAAGTTTTGACCTCTTCTAGCCCACTTTTATCAATCTTAGCATTAAGATCCATAGACTCCAAATCATTGGGACACCTTTTAACTAAAGTTGACTTATCTCCAGTCCCATACTTATCAAGATTTATATTGGAAAACAAATATTCAATAGGATTCGCATCAATCACTTTAAGATCTTCATCATTATTATCACAAGAACACACTTTTTCAAGCCACTCACACTTAGCACGAATTCTAGCGGTTCTTTCCTTACTTTCATCAATAGAAAATCTCATAGATTTTAAAGACTCATTAATATCATTCTTATGTGGAGTAGATCTAACTTCCAAAGAATCAATCTCAAGTGAAAGTCTATCAATGCTCCTAGCCAAACCATCAATCTTGAGCACTTTTTCTTCAATCGTAGCATTGCAAATCTTTTGTGAACTAATAAATTCTTTAACAATGTGGTAAAGATCATAGGGAATATTATTGTAATTTCCATAAGAATTATTGTAGGAATTACCATAATTACTAGAGGTATTACTAGGAAACGGCCTAGAGTTGAAATTACCTCTATACGTATCATTACCAAAATTGTTCCTACCAACAAAATTCACATCCATAGCTTCATTATTGTTTCCAATCAAAGAATACAAAGGAATATCATTGGGATCAATAGGATCACTATTACTAGCAAACAATTTCATCAATTCATCCATCTTTTCACTCAAAGTATTTATTTCTTCAATAGCACGCACCTTTTTACTAGTAGGAGATCTTTCGGTATGCCATTGAGAGTAATTTGTCATAATATTATCTAGGAGTTTAGTAGCTTCTCCTAATGTGATTTCCATAAAAGTACCACCCGCGGCTGAATCTAAAATGTTCCTAGATGCAACAAATCAATTCCGCATAAAAATATATATAATCATCCATAAACTCAAACCATGTGTGGGGCAGTTCCTAATCATTAATTTCATCCTCTCCCAAGATTGTGCAACATGATCATGATCAAGTTGCTTAAAATTCATTATATCATTTCTAAGGGAGATGATCTTAGCGGGTGGAAAGTACTTGGAAATAAAAGCATCTTTACACTTATTCCATGATTCAATACTATTTTTGGGCAAAGATGAAAACCAAGTTTTAGCACGATCTCAAAGTGAGAATGGAAATAGCTTCAATTTAAAAATATAATTATCCAAATATTTCTTATTTTTCATATCACACAACTCAATGAAAGTATTTAGATGGGATGCGGGATCTTCACTAGGAAGGCCAGAAAATTGTTCTTTCGTAACAAGATTGAGCAAAGCAGCATTAATTTCATAAGATTCCACACTAGTGGCGGGAGCAATCGGAGTACTAATAAAATCATTATTATTAGTATTGGAAAAATCACACAACTTGGTGTTCTCAGACATCGTGAAAAAGTAAGCAAGCAAGCACACAAGCAAGCAAAAGGCAAACGAAAAGGTGAACGGGAGAAGGGTGAGGAAAAAGGAAAATCATTCTTTTTTTAATAGGAAAGAATAGATCACATTTCATAGTAATTCTTTTTTATAAAAGAACTAGCAAACTATCCCAGGAGTATTTGTGTTGAACCAACACATGTTGTAAAACCCTCAAGACCAGAATCAAGATTGAGAAGGTTTCATAAAATATTTGTCATCAAAAGCTTTTAGGAGAAGGGTCTTTTAGAATAATTCAACTAACTGCCTCCAAATCCAATATAGAATTTGATAAAAACCAAATCAAAATTTTTGGAGTGTTACAACACCTACCCCCTTAGGAAAAATCTCGTCCCCGAGATTTCAGCTAATCCTCAAATAGGTGTGGGTGCTTTGCCCAAAGAAAATCCTCTCTTTCCCATGTTGTTTCATCCTTGGTGTGATTGCTCCACTGAACCCTGAAAATTTGATTATCTTCTGACCGGTCCTTCTTTCAGACTCCTCCAATATTTTTGATTGGATGTTCCCTATACATGAGGTCTGGCTGAATGTCTATACTCTCACACACTTCCTTAACTGTGAGATGTGAAACACGTCATGGACGTCTGACAGTTCTGTGGGTAGATCAATTTGGTAAGCTACTCTGCCTCTTCTAGCAATTTTCTTGAAAGGCCCAATAAATCGTGGTGCCAATTTTCCCTTGACCTTAAATCTTTGCAGTCCTCTCATTGGGGATACTCATAGGTACACGTATTCACCTGGGGTTCAGGACTAATGCGACCGGTGAATGATCGGGAAGAATGGCTGGTTGGTCAGTATCTCCGAAGGTAATGGGTATGTTTGCCCATGCACTAGTTGCTGCCACATGGTAGACCTATTCGCGTTCTTTAAGAGCTCTTTTCCGCCTGTTCCTTGAAGGGAATGTTTCGTAGACCGTCAGGACTTCGGCATTGTATCCGGATGACGATGTGGAGCGCCTATTCGGCAGTAGCGGCTCAAGAATGGCCTCACCGCTTTTTTCCACCTGTCTGACGACCTAGCAAGCTCTAAGGCTGTGAGTTAGGCTTGTGTTCAATAGTACGGAATGTATAGGGCATGGTTTATCCAATAGTCTGTCAAGGACAGTATCGACCCCTATAAAGGGCATGTTTCTCTTTTCAGCAGGTTCGAATCTGGCTGGCCACTTTGGAGGTATCCTCTTTTTCCGATCTCCACGAGGGTGCTCGGTAAAGTTTGGCTCTAAAAATAACCTTTCGGCTTGCCAAGCGCTTTCCATGCAACAATATTTTTGTACCAAGTCTGACAGCTCGGTGAAGTCACGAATGTGTCAACGAGCTAGTGGGTTTAGAATCCCTTCATCATCGCAATTGCGATGGAAGGTTTCCATTATCTCTTGGTCACTAAGACCTTTTTCTCTTCTTCTAGCGAGCAGGAGTCTAGCCCAAAAATGATGGACTGGCTCTTCTGGCAATTATTTAATATCCCGTAAGTCCAAAGACTTGGGTTTGGTGTGATACTTGGATGACTGACTTGGGTGGTGAGAGGGAAAAAATTGACTCCACACCACATTGTGTGTTCGGAATCACATACTCCGAATTGTGTGATAGATCGGGGACCGGTACCGGACTGTCTTCGGAGCAAACTCCGACATCCGGTTTGTAAACGAAGTCTTGGTGATCGGAGACCAGGGTGTAAACTGTTTTAAATTCCAGTCATTGGGGGAACGAACCCTCAGCCGGACACTCAACGGTGGCGACTAGGTGGGTGACCGTGGGGACGTGAATCTCCCTATCGTCGGGTTTAAACCCGAGTCGGTCATAGACCGGAACCTGGTCTTCCGACATATGCATGGTCTCAATCTGATCGAACAGCTCGTTTAAAAACAAGGTGACGGTAGGATGCGTGTCGCTGAAGCAAGTGGAGTTGATATGTGGCGTAGTGGTTCCAGGGTTGCGCAAAAGCGGGTCCGGTCCCGCCTAGCCGTGGCGGACCCGGTCATATCCCTCGGGTTGGGCGTTCTAGACTGCCCGGGGTGACAACTTCATCAGAAGCGGGGCCCGATGTCTTCGGCGTCAAGGCGTCGAGACTTATAGGCTCCTTCTCAAGAGTCGAGGATTGCATTAAGATAAGTTCTCCCCGTGAATCAGCGACGCACTCTAAGGTTCCGAACTTGATCCTTTGATCGGGGGAGAAGTTTCCGATCTGGCCAAGGTGGCCGGTCGGGTCGGCGTGTGACAAGATGTTGCCACTTATGAGAGTCTGATTGAGGGCAAGAACCCCCTGGATGCAGATCTCGTTGCTTGTGACAAGGTGAGCCATCGATTCCTCCGGTAATCACAACGGAACTCTCAATGAAAGCACCAATGTCGGTGTCAAAATCGGCGGATCTCGGGTAGAGGGTCCCAAGCTTTGAGACTAGAATCAATGGTAACAAGAGACGAAGGTGATGATGTTTACCCAGGTTCGGGGCCTCCTATGTGAAAGCACAACATGCTCCCTTGGTGGTTTTGATAATTCATGACAAGATACATTGTCTCTTGGACTAACACCCCTATCTAGTGTATTTCAGATAATGGTCCATGGAGAGTTGGATTGGCAAAAGGATTGTGGAGATTGTGGGATTGCCCCAAGATGCAAGGAAATAGGTTGGCCAAACTTCAAGCAAGAGGACTCTACATTTTACATTTGTGAGAAATCACTTCGAGTCCATAGGAAAGCCAATACTATTAAAAGGGGGTAAGGTTTTGTTGGTGAAAAAAATGCTCATATGTGCACAAGTGATAGTCACCAAAAACATCCACAAGCTCTCCCACCAAAGTCTGTCTATAGCCAAACATTCAAAATCGGTGCAACCAACATTCCTATCCCAGTGCCACCGATTCCAGAACCTAGACAAACTCAGCCAAACCCTAGCCACTTCGGTGCAACCGATTCCATACCGATGCCACTGAGTTCGGGTTGCCAACTTTCTGTTATGCAAATTCACATTTTCGGTACCACCTGATTGTTGGGTCCGCGTCACTAAGATTGGAAATTTGACCGTTGGTCACCTTATCGGTGCAACCGAGATTCCAATATCAGTCCCTCCGAGATTCAAAAGTTGCCACCTTTTGATCACTTCGGTACCACCAAGATTAACACATCGGTGTCACAGAGTTGGTCATTTTGGGTGTAACGGTTGGATTTTGGGGATGCCTATATATACCCCTCCACCACCACTTACTCGAAAGAGAAGCACTTAGAACTATTCCATACCTATCCTATCATATTTTCTGAGAGAGAACCACCTACCCTTGTGTTGAGATCAAGATCTTCTACTCCAACCATATGGATCTTGATTTCTAGCATCC
Source organism: Hordeum marinum (assembly GCA_022496015.1). Lineage (NCBI taxonomy): Eukaryota > Viridiplantae > Streptophyta > Magnoliopsida > Poales > Poaceae > Hordeum > Hordeum marinum. The sequence goes on along the minus strand of CM039678.1, from coordinate 423,732,682 downwards.
CCAAGTTGCTTTCCACAAATCCTATATCTTCCACTAAGCCAAATATGTGAGAGAGTGATTGTGTGTTGAGGAGTCTATCATCTTGAAGCACAAGAGCAAGGAGTTCATCGTCATTGCTGAGCCTATTACCTTTTGTAGGGTGGTGCCTCCTAGATTGGTTAGGTGTCTCTTGGGAGCCTCCTACTTCGTGTTGTGGAGTGAACCAAGAAGTTTGTAAGGGCAAGGAGATCGCCTACTTCGTGAAGATCTACCCATAGTGAGGCTAGTCCTTTGTGTACGGAAGCCATATGGAATAGTCAAGATTGCTACTTCGTGGACCCTTATGGGTGGATCCCTCCATGGACTCTCACGACCGTTACCCTCCGTGGGTTGAAGATTCCATAAACGTGGATGTACGATAGCACCACCTATCGGAATCACGGGAAAAATCTTTGCGTCTCCTATTGCGTTTGATCTTCCTATCTCATCTCTTTACTTCATATGCAATGCAATGTCTTTACTTTCTGCTGCCATATTTGTAGACATGCATGTGTAGGGCCGTTAGACTTGTTAGACTTGCTAAAACTGTTAAAATCTGCCAAGCAATTAACTTGGGAAAAGGTTAGGTTTTAAATTCCTGGTAGTAGTCTATTCACCCCCCCCCTCTATACACTCTTCTAGTGATCCTACAAGTGGTATCAGAGTTGTGTCTCCATTGCTTCAGTTTAATCACCATGGAGGAAGATGGATGTGTCTAGTATAGAGAGTTTGAGTTGTAGAGTGCCTATTCTTGATGGAGAGTACTATAGTTAATGGAAGAATTCCATGATTGATCTATTTGATAAATTCCATTTGACAAAATATATTGAAAACCCCTATGTGCTCCCTATTGATGAATTGCATCCCACACATGAAGAGGAAATTAACATGCTTGGTAACCTAAGAACTGTCAATCTTATTGTTAGAGGTTTACCAAGATTCGTGCTTTCTGAATTGAAGAACTTTGCATGTACCTATACCTTGTGGACTGATTTGGAGAAACAATATCCAAATCTTTCATTAGGAAATCTTGATGAAATATTCATAAAACTGTTGCTTTTCAAAAAATGAAGCCTAGTGATCCAAACTTTGATAAATGCCTATTTGAGCTTCGTGATCTTATGCGTGCTAAGGAGATGTCACCACTATCAACGACATTATCTTTGAAGCCATTCGCATTCATAAACTTGAACATTGTCATGATCACAATTCTAACGAATCTCTTATTCTTTATGACGAGGATTTCCCACTTGATGATGGCAATGTGAAACATGGATACTATGATGAAGATGAGTTGTTTGACATCGAGCATGAAAAGATCATGAAGAATGTGAATCCTATGGCAAACTTCAAGGATTATATGTCCGGAGGAAAAGAGTGGATTGTCGACAGTGGATGTACGGATCATATGACTGGTGATAAAGACATGTTCCAAGAGATCACGCCTAATCAAGGTCCTCGAAGGTACGTCACCTTTGGAGACAACTCTAAGGGTAAGGTACTTGGCCTTGGTAAGGTGGCCATATCCAATGATAGCTCAATTCAAAATGTTATGCTTGTTGAATCCCTTGGCTACAATCTTCTTTCCGTATCTAGACTTACTGACTTCGGTTTCAATGTGTTATTCACGAAAGTAGATTGCCAAGTGTTTCGTCAAGATAATGATAAAATGGTCTTTACCGATTTCCGTAGAGGTGATCTATACATTGTTGATTTCACTAAGAGATCCAAACCTCGTACTTGTCTTATTGCAAAATCATCTAAAGGGTGGCTTTGGCATAGAAGACTAGGACATGTTGGCATGCGTAATTTAGATAAGCTTATCAAAGGTGATCATATACTTGGTGCTAAAGATGTTATCTTTGACAAAGATAAACTTTGTGGTGCTTGTCAATCTAGAAAGCAAGTAGGTGGAAGTCATCCCGTTAAGAATATCATGACTACTAGGAGACCACTCGAGTTACTTCACATGGATCTTTTTGGTCCTAATGCTTAAAAGAGTCTCGGTGGAAATTCCTATGGTCTAGTTATAGTTGATGATTTTTCCAGATTTACGTGGGTATTCTTTCTGGATGATAGGTCGCAGGTTCAAAATATCTTCAAGAACTTCGCTCGCAAAGCACAAAATCAGTTTGAAGTGAAGATCAATAAGGTTCAGAGCGATAACGGATTGGAGTTCAAGAACACCCATGTGGATACCTTTCTTGACGAAGAAGGTGTCTCACATGAGTTCTCGGCTACGTCCACACCTCAACAAAATGGAGTTGTTGAGAGGAAGAACCGGACGCTCATTGAGATGGCAAGAACGATCCTTAACGAATACAAGATGCCAAGACACTTTTGGGCAGAAGCCGTTGAAACAGCATGTCATGCCACAAACTGACTTTACTTCCACAAGCTTCTCGGTGAAACGGCATACGAGCTACTCACCGGTAACAAACCCCAAGTCAGATACTTTCGGGTATTTGGCTCAAAGTTCTACATTCTTGATAAGCATCGTCGTACTAAATTTGCTCCTAAATCTCATGAAGGATTCCTACTTGGTTACGGATCGAACTCTCACACTTACCGTGTCTACAACAACTTCACTCAAAAAGTTGAAGAGACGGTAGATGTGAAGTTTGATGAATCTAATGATCGCAAGTCGAACAATTGCCAAATTATGTAGGTGATAAGGACCGTTCGGAATCTATTCTAGATCTACCTATCGGCAAGATTCGTCCCATGGAGGTGAAGGAAAGTACTTCATCAACTCAAGTGGAAGCCCCTACTTCACGTCAAGGTGAACCTCAACACAACATGGAGGCATCCACAAGCGGTACACGATGAGATGATGAAGCGGAGGAAGTGCATCTTGAAGATCCACCACAACCACCTTCACCACTACCTCAAGGGAACGACACCTTCAACAACAATGAAGATGAAGGAGATGATGATGAAGAAGAAGAAGCTCCACCATCCAACAATCAGAAGCTGACCCGAGTTCGAGCTCAAGTGACCAAGAACCATCGCCTAAACCAAATCTTTTGTGATATACAAATAGGAAGAATCACTTGCTCTAAAACCCGTCTAGCTAACTTTTGTGAGCATTATTATTTCATATCTAGCATTGAGCCTTTGAAGGTAGAACAAGCTCTTGAAGATGCGGATTGGGTGAACACTATGCAACGTTCCCCAACAGTGGTATGAGAGCTAGGTCTATGTGTAGATGAGATCTCGAGTAGAACACAAAGAGTTTGTGGGCGTTGATGCTTGGATTGCTTCCTCCCTTGGTCGTGTTTTGGTTCAGTGCTATTGTAAGATGAAGCGGCCCAGACCAACATTACTCGTACGCTTGCAAGAGACCGGTTCCCTCAACCGCAACTTATTGCATAGATGGCTTGCAGGTGCCAGTCTCTCTCACTTTAGTTGGACCGGATTCGACAAAGGCGGACCTTGAGAAGGTTGAAAAGCAACTAGTGTATCACCGTTGTGGTTTTTGCGTAGATGAGAATTGTTCTTTCTAGATACCCGTAGCAGCCACGTAAAACATGCAACAACAATTAGAGGACGTCTAACTTGTTTTTGCAGGGTATGTTGTGATGTGATATGGTCAATTACATGATGTGATATATGTGATGTATGAGATGATCATGTGATGTATAGATTATCACGACTTGCATGTCGATGAGTACGGCAACCGGCAGGAGCCATAGGGTTGTCTTTAATTATTGTATGACCTGCGTGTCAATCATTAAGCGCTATGTAATGCTTTACTTTATCGCTAAACGGTAGCAATAGTAGTAGAAGCATGTTGGGTGCGACAACCCCGATGGCGACATGTTGATGGAGATCATGGTGTCTTGCCGGTGACGATGGAGATCATGTTGGGGAACGTCGCATGGGGAAAAAAATCCTACGCACACGCAGATCTATCCATGGTGATGAGCATCTACGAGAGGGAGAGTGGATCTACATACCCTTGTAGATTGCTAAGCGGGAAGCGTTAAGAAACGCAGTTGGTGTAGTCAAACATCTTCACGATCCAAATCGCCGAGCGTCCCGCGATCTCATCATGATCCGTCCTGCGATCCAATCACGATCCGTCCCGCGAACACATCACGATCTGTCTCGCGAACTCATCACGATCCATCCCGCAATCTCATCATGATCTGTCTTGTGAACTCATCACGATTCGTCCCGTGATCTCATCACGATCCGTCTTGTGAACTCATCACGATCCGTCCTGCGAACTTATCATGATCCGTCCCGCGAACTCATCACGAACCATCTCGCGATCTTGATCACGGTCCTTCTGATCTAGCGCCGAACGGACGGCACCTCCGCATTTAGCACACATGCAGCTTGATGACGATCTCCACCATCTTGATCCAGCAAGCGGAAGTGGAGAGGAAGAAGAGTTCACCGGAAGCGTGACGGCGCTCCGGCGATGGTGGTGGAGCAATTCCGGCAGGGCTTCGCCTAAGCACTGTGGAAATCCGATCTAGAGGAGCACCGGTGGAACGGGTAGCACGTGGCCGTAAAATCTAGTGCAAAACACCCAATACCACCAGTATATATAAGAGGGAGGGAGGAGGAGGTATGGTGCACAAGGCTGCCCTTGCGCAAGGAGGAGAGGAGGAATCCTCCTCCAATCCTAGTAGGACTAGGATTCCTCCTTTCCTACTTGGAATCTCTTTCCACCTTGCGTTTTTTCTTTCTCTTTCAACTCCAGACGCATGGGCCTCTTAGAGGACTTCCACCAGCCCACTAAGGGCTGGTTTCCACCCTCCCACAGCCCATGTAGCCTCTTGGGTCGAAATACCTCTCCCGATGGTCCCCCGGTACACTACCGATGAGCCCGAAACTTTTCCGGTGACCAAAACAGGACTTCCTATATATCAATCTTTACCTCCGGAACATTCCGGAGCTCCTCGTGACGTACGGGATCTCATCCGAGACTCCGAACAACCTTCGGTCACCACCATACATAACTCTATACTAACGAAACGTCACCAAACCTTAAGTGTGCAGACCCTGCGGGTTCGAGAACTATGTAGACATGACCGAGACACCTCTACGGCTAATAACCAATAGCGGGACCTGGATGACCATATTGGTTCCTACATATTCTACGAAGATCTTTATCGGTCAAACCTCTATGTCAAGGATTCAGTTAATCCCGTATGATGTTCCCTTTGTTCTTCGGTATGTTACTTGCCCGAGATTCGATCATCGGTATCTCCAAACCTAGTTCAACCGCGTTACTGGCAAGTATCTTTACTCGTTCCATAATACAAAATCCCATGACTAACACTTAGTCACATTGCTTGCAAGGCTTGTTGTGATGTTGTATTACCGGGTGGGCCCTGAGATACCTCTCCGTCACATGGAGTAACAAATCCTAGTCTTGATCCATGCCAACTCAACAGACACCCTCGGAGATACCTGTAGAGCACCTTTATAGTCACCTAGTTACGTTGCGACATTTGATACACACAAGTTACTCCTCCGGTGTTAGTGAGTTGCATGATCTCATGGTCATAGGAACATATACTTGATATGCAGAAAACAGTAGCAATAAACTGACACAATCATATGCTACATTCGTAGTTTGGGTCTTGTCCATCACATCATTCTCCTAATGATGTGATCCCGCTATCAAATGACATCTCATTTCCATGACTAGGAAACCATAGCCATCTTTGATCAACGAGCTAGTCTATTAGAGGCATACTAGGGACATGGTGTTGTTTATGTATCCACACATGTATCTGAGTTTCCGATTAATACAATTATAGCATGGATAATAAACGATTATCATGAACAAGGAAATATGATAATAACCAATTTATTATTGCCTCTAGGGCATATTTCCAACGGATCATGCTGGTGCTTTCAAGATGGAGATCAAAAGCACAAGTTCATGGCCATATCATGTCACTTATGATTTGCATGTGATGTTAATCGTTTTATGCACCATGTTTTGCTTAGGACGATGGTAGCATTATAAGGTGATCCCTCACTTAATTTCAAGATAAAATTGTGTTCTCCCCGAGTGTGCACCGTTGCGAAAGTTCATCGTGTTGAGACACCACGTGATGATCGGGTGTGATAGACTCTACGTTCACATACAACGGGTGCAAGCCAGTGTTGCACATGCAGAACACTCGGGTGAAACTTGATGAGCCTAGCATGTACAGACATGGCCTCAGAATACAAGAGACCGAATGGTCGAACATGAGTCATATAGTAGATATGATCAACATGATGATGTTCACCATTGAAACCACCTCAACTCACGTGATGATCAGACTTGAGTTGGTGAATTTGGATCATGTATCACTCGAATGACAGGAGGGATGTCAATTTGAGTGGGAGTTCTTAAGTAATATGATTAATTGAACTCGTTATCATGAACATAGTCAGTAGTGTCTTTGCAAATTATGTTGTAGATTACTTGCTCGCGTTGTAGCTCCCTTGAATTTTTATATGTTCCTAGAGAAATGGAGTTGAAAGATGATGGTAGAAATATTGCGGAATGGCTCCGTGATCTGAGGATTGTCCTCGTTGCTGCACAGAAGGCGTATGTCCTTAATGCACCGCTCGGTACGCCAACCCCTCTAGCGTCGTCTGTAGATGTTGTGAACATCTGATAGGCACGTTCTGATGACTACTTGATAGTTTAGTGCGTCATGCATTACGGCTTAGAGTTGAGGCTCCAAAATGTTTTGAACGTCATGGAACATATGAGATGTTCTGAGAGCTGAAATTAGGATCTCAGGCTCGTGCCGTGTTGCGAGATATGAGATCTCCAACAAGATTCTTTGCCTGTAAGATGGAGGAGAATAGCTTAATCTATGAGCATGTGCTCAGGTTGTCTGGGTGCTACAATCACTTGAATCGAGTGGGAGTTGATCTTCCAGATAAGATAGTGATTGATATTGTTCTCCAAGTCACTGTCACTAAGCTACTAGAACTTGGTGATGAACTATAAACGCCAGGGATAGAAATAATGATCCCTGAGCTGTTCGTGATGTTTGACACCGCGAAGGTAGAAATCAAGAAGGAGCATCAAGTATTGATGGTTAGTAAAACCACTAGTTTCGAGAAGGGCAAGGGAAAGGAGGCAAACTTCATGGATAGCAAGTTAGTTGTTGCTCCAGTGAAGCAACCCAAAGTTGAACCCAAACCCGAGACTAAGTGCTTCGATTATGAGGAGAGTGGTCGCTGAAGCGGAACAACCCTAGATACTTGGTAGATAAGAAGGCTGGCAACGTCGACAGAAGTATATTTGATATACGTGTTATTGATGTGTACCTTGCTAGTACTCCTAGTAGCACATGGGTATTGGATACCGGTTCGGTTGCTAAATGTTAGTAACTCGAAATAAAAGCTACGGAATAAACGGAGAACTAGCTAAGGGTGATGCGACAATGTGTGTTGGAAATGTTTCCAAGGTTGATGTGATCAACATCACACACTCTCTCTACCTAAATAAATATTATTTGGTGTTTTGCGTTGAGCATGAACATGATTAGATCGTGTTTATTGCAACACGGTTATTCATTTAAGTTGGAGAATAATGGTTAATCTGTTTACATGAATAATACCTTCAATGGTCATGCACCCAGTGAGAATGGTTTGTTGAATCTTGATCATAGTAATACACATGTTCATAACATTGATGCCAAAAGATACAAAGTTAATAATGATAGTATCACATACTTGTGCCACTGCCGCTAAATGTCATATTGGTATAAAACGCATGAAGAAACTCCATGCTGATGGATCTTTGGACTCATTTGATTTCGAATCGGTCGAGACATGCGAACCACACCTCTTGGTCAAGATGACTAAGGACCTCATTTTCTGGTTTGATGGAGCGGGTTAGTGATTTATTGGAAATGATACATGTTGATGTATGCAATCCAATGAGTCTTGTAGCGTGCGGTGGATATCGTTATTTTCTTACCTTCACTGATGATTTGAGTAGATATAGTGTATATTTACTTAATGAAACACAAGTCTGAATCGTTTGAAAGGTTCAAGTAAATTCAGAGTGAAGTTTAAGATCATCGTGATAAGAAGATAAAAATGTCTGCGATATGATCGTGGAGGTAAATATCTGAGTTACGAGTTTGGCATACAAGTTTAGACAATGTGAAAGTTGTTTCACAACTCACGCCACCTGGAACACCATAGTGTGATGGTGTGTTCGAACGTCATAGTCATGCTCTATTGAAAATGGTGCTTGCTATGATGTCTCTTATCGTTTTGCCACTATAATTTTGGGGTTATGCATTAGAGACAACTACATTCACTTTAGATAGGGCATCATCTAAATCCACTGAGATGACACCGTGTGAATTATGGTTTGATAGAAACCTAATCTGTCATTTCTTAATGTTTGGGGCTGCAACACTTATGTGAAAAAGGTTTTCACCTAATGAGCTCGAACCTAAAGTGGACAAATGCATCTTCATAGAATACCCTAAAGACAGTTGGGTAAACCTTCTATCTCAGATCCAAGCATAAAGTGTTTGTTGCTAAAACTGGGTCCTTTCTCGAGAAAGAGTTTCTCTCGAAAGAAGTGGGAGGAAGATAGAACTTGATGAGGTTGTTGAACCTTTATTCAACTAGAGAGTAGCGTAGCGCAGGAATTTATTTCTGTGAAGCCTACGTTAGTTAAAGAGGAAGTTAATGATGATGATCATGAAGCTTCGAATCAAGTTACTATCAAACCTCATAGGTCGACAAGGATGTGTACTGCTCCTGAGCGGTACGACAACCCTGTCTTGGAGGTCATGTTGTTGGACAACGATGAACCTACGAGCTGTGGTGAAGTGATGATGGGCCCGGATTCTGACAAATGGTTAGAGGCCATGAAATCCAAGAAATAATCCATATATGAAAACCAAGTATAGACTATGGTAGACTTGCTCGTTGGATGGCAGGTCGCTGAGTACAAATGGATCTTTAAAATGAAGACACACGCTGATGGTGAATGTCACCATTTATAAAGCTCGACTTGTCGTAAAGAAGTTTCCGGCAAGTTCAAGGAGTTGACTATGATGAGACTTTCTCACTTGTAGCGATGCTAAAGTTTGTTGGAATTATGTTAGCAGTTGCTGCATTTTTCAATTATGAAATCTGGCAGATAGATGCCAAAACATTGTTTCCTTCCTTAAGGAAAGGTTGTATGAGATACAACCAGAAGGTTTTGTCAGTCCTAAGGATGCGAAAAGGTGAGCAAGCTTCAGTGATCCTTCTATGGACTGAAGCAAGCATCTCGGAGTTGGAATATACACTTTGATAAGGTGATCAAAGTTTTTAAATCTATACAAAGTTTATGAGAAACTTGTATTTGCAATAAAGTCAGTGGGAGCAGTATAGAGTTTCTGATAAGTATATGTGGATGACATATTGCTATTCGGAAATGATGTAGAATTTCTAGAAAGCATAAACGGTTGTTTGAAAAGAGTTTTTCAAAGGAAGACCTGGATAAAGCTACCTAATTGTTGAACATCAAGATCTATAGAGGTAGATCAAGATGCTAGATGAGACTTTCAATGAGTACATACCTTGACAAGATTTTGAAAGAGTTCAAAATGGATTAGTTAGAAAAAGAGTTCTTGCCTGATTTGTAAGGTGTGAAGTTGAGTGAGACTCAAAGCTCGACAACGGCAGAAGAAAGAGAAAAGGATGAACGTCGTCCCCTATGCCTTAGCCATAGGCTCTATATTATGCCATGCTGTGTACCACACCTGGTGTGTGCCTTGCCATGAGTCAGTCAAGGGGTACAAAAGTGATCCAGGAGTGGATCACTGGACAGCGGTCAAGATTATCCTTAGTGACTAAAAGAGTAAGGAGATGTTTCTCGATTATGAAGGTGATAAAGAGTTCGTCGTAAAGAGTTACGTCGATGCAAGCTTTAACACCAATCCGGATGACTCGTAGTAGCAAGCTGGATACGTATAGTGGAGCAGCCATTTGGAATAGTACCAAGTGGAGTGTGGAACTCATTGGGTGTTAGATTCATAACAATGCATATCACATGGTGATGTGAACTAGATTATTGACTCTGGTGCAAGTGGGAGACTGTTGGAAATATGACCTAGAGGCAATAATAAATTGGTTATTATCATATTTCCTTGTTCACGATAATCGTTTATTATCCATGCTATAATTGTATTAATCAGAAACTCGGATACACGTGTGGATACATAGACAACACCATGTCCCTAGTATGCCTCTAATAGACTAGCTCATTGATCAAAGATGGCTATGGTTTCCTAGTCATGGACATGAGATGTCATTTGATAACGGGATCACATCATTAGCAGAATGATGTGATGGACAAGACCCAAACTACAAACGTAGCATATGATCATGTCAGTTTATTGCTACTGTTTTCTGCATGTCAACTATATGTTCCTATGACCATGAGATCATGCAACTCACGTACACCGGAAGAGTGCCTTGTGTGTAACAAATGTCGCAACGTAACTGGGTGACTATAAAGGTACTCTATAGGTATCTCTGAGGGTGTCTATTGGGTTGGCATGGATCAAGACTGGGATTTGTTACTCCGTGTGACGAAGAGGTATCTCAGGGCCCACTCGGTAATACAACATCACAACAAGCCTTGCAAGCAAATGTGATTGAGTGTTAGTCACATGATCTTGTATTACGGAACGAGCAAAGAGACTTGCCAGTAACAAGGCTGAACTAGGTATGGAGATACCGATGATCGAATCTCGGGCAAGTAACATACCGAAGAACAAAGGGAACATCATACGAGATTAACTGAATCCTTGACATAGAGGTACGACCGATAAAGATCTTCGTAGAATATGTAGGAACCAATATGGGCATCCAGGTCCCGCTATTGGTTATTGACCATAGAAGTGTCTCGGTCATGTCTACATAGTCTCGAACCCGCAGGGTCTGCACACTTAAGGTTTGGTGACGTTTTGGTAGTATAGAGTTATGTTTGGTGGTGACCGAAGGTTGTTCAGAGTCCCGGATGAGATCCCGAACATCACAAGGAGCTCTGGAATGGTCCAGAGGTAAAGATTGATATATAGGAAGTCCTATTTTGGTCGCCGAAAAAGTTTCGGGTTCATCGGTAGTGTACCGGGGGTGCCGGTAGTGTACCAGGAGACCACCGGGAGGGGTATTTCTACCCAAGAGGCTTCATGGGTTGTGGGAGAGTGAATACCAGCCCTTAGTGGGCTGGTGTAAGTCCCACACAAGGCCCATGCGGCTGGGAAGAAAAACCCAAAAGGAAAAAGGTGGGAAAAGGCAAAAAAAGCAAAATAAGGAAGGAGTCCTAATCCTACTAGGAGTAGAGGAGGTGGACTCCTCCCTCCTATTCGGCCGAACCAACCTTGTCCTGGAATCCAAGTTGCCTCCTCTCCTCCTCTCCTCCTATATATACTAGAGGGTTTTAGGGTTTTTGCATATGATTTTCAGCCACGTGCAACCCTACCCTCTAGTGCATAGTTTCTCCTCTAGATCGGATTTCTGTAGTGCTTAGGTGAAGCCCTGTCGGAATAGCTCCACCACCATCGCCGGAGCGCCGTCATGCTGTTGGAGAACTCTTCTACCTCTCCACTACACCTTGTTGGATCAAGAAGGCGGAGATCGTCATCGAGCTGTACGTGTGCTGAACGCGGAGGTGTCGTCCGTTCGGCGCTAGATCGGAAGGACCGTGATCAAGATCGCGAGACGGATCGTGATGAGTTCGCGGAACGGATTGTGATGAGTTCGTGGGAAGGATCGTGATTGGATCGCGGGACGGATCGTGATGAGTTCGCGGGACGGATCGTGATTGGATCGCGGGACGGATCGTGATGAGATCGCGGGACGCTCGGCGATTTGGATCACAAAGACGTTCGACTACACCAACCACGTTTCTTAACGCTTCCCGCTTAGCGATCTACAAGGGTACATAGATCCACTCTCCCTCTCGTAGATGCTCATCACCATGGATAGATCTACGTGTGCGTAGGAAAAAATTTGTTTCCCATGCAACGTTCCCCAACACGGTTAGTATTGTAAGATTGAAAGTAGGTCTAGATGGGGGGTGATTAGACTACTTGACCAAATAATACTATGCTTTTTCCCAATTTTAATTCTTGGCAAGTTTTAGCATTCATAATATGTCAAGTACACCTACACATGCATGTATAAGAGTATAGCAGCGGAAATTAAAGATATTGCACATGTAAGTAAAGAGAGGGTAAGGAAAGTAAACACAATTGGTGAGACGAAGATTTTTCCCGTGGTTCCGATAGGTGGTGCTATCTTACGTCCACGTTCATGGGGTCTTCAACCCACGAAGGGTAACAGTCGCGAGAGTTCTCGGAGGGCTCTACCCACTGAGGGTTCCACGAAGAAGCAACCTTGACTATACCATGACGGCCTACGTCCACGGAGGACTAGCCTTACTCGAGGTAGATCTTCATGAAGTATGCGATCTCCTTTCCCTTACAAACTTCTTGGTTCACTCCACAACACTAAGTAGGTGGCTCCCAAGCGATACCTAACCAATCTAGGAGGCACCACCCTCCAAAAGGTAATATGCTCGGTAATGTCGATGAACTCCTTGTTCTTGTGCTTCAAGATGGTAGACTCCTCAACACACAATCACTCTCTCACAGATATGGCTTGGTAGAAGAGATGGGATTAGTGGAAAGCAACTTGGGGAGGCTATAAATCAAGATCCATATGGTTGGAGTGGAAGATCTTGACCTCAACATTAGGGTAGGTGGTTCTCTCTCAGAAAACTGATAGGATAGGTATGGAACAGTTCTGAGTGCTTCTCTGTCGAGTAGGTGGTGGTGGAGGGGTATATATAGGCATCCTCAAAAATCCAACCGTTACACACAAAATGACCAACTCGGTGACACCGATGTGTTAATCTCGGTGGTACCAAAGTGACCAAAATGTGGCAACTTTTGAATCTCAGTGAGACCGGTATAGGAATCTCGGTTGCACTGACAAGGTGACCAACGGTCAGAATTGCCATTCTCGGTGACGCCGATTCAACATTCTCGGACGAACCAAAAATGTGAACTTGCATAGCAGAAAGTTGGCAACCTAAACTCGATGGCACCGGTATGGAATCGGTTGCACCGAAGTGGCTAGGGTTTGGCTGAGTCTGTCTAGGGTTTGGAATCGGTGGCACCGGAATGGAAATGTTGGTTGCACCGATTTGAGTGTTTGGCTTATAGAGGACTTTGGTGGGAGAGTTTGTGGGTGTCTTTGGTTAGTATCACGTGTGCACGTATGAGCTTTTTGTTCACTAACAAAACTTTACCCCTTTTAATAGTATTGGCTTTCTTATGGACTCAAGGTGATTTCTCACAGATATAAAATGTAGAGTCCTCTTGCTTGAAGCTTAGTCAATCCATTTCCTTGCATCTTGGGGTGTTACACAATCTATTTGACAACCCATCATTGAACTTTTCCTGAAATATACTTGATGGAAACATTAGTTCAATGACTTATATGTTGTTATGAATTACCAAAACCACCAAGGGAGCAAATGTGCTTTCAATCTCCCCCTTTTTGGTAATTGATTACAACATATAGATCAAAGCTTCGACGTATTATATAATCAATGAATATACTCGTCGCTTTGAGAAGTATGTGATAAGCAAGAGCTCCCCTTAAATTTGTGCATTATTTTGAATTTGTGTTTGAATGCAAATGCATAATCAATTAGGTACATGGGGCACTTCTTCCATGTCAAATACATCTTGGTGGTGTGCGATAATAATTAGTGTAAAAATCATAGCACAACATAATCAAGCAATGTAGAAGGATCATCTCATGAAGCATACTTCTCCCCCTTTGTAATAAGATGATAGGAAGTTGTAGCATCACACAAAAGTGTATCACAAGCAACCAAAATACAATAGTTTTTGAAAAGCAATAAACACCAAAAGGCTCTCTCACTCAAAGCCTAAAGATCTATATACACTTCTCCCCTTTTGGCAACAAGTTACCAAAAACTTCAAAGGAATATATCTAAGCGTTCTTGGCCTGATCTCCTCCAGTTGTTGATGAAGGAGTCGAGAGAACAGCGTTGGCGAAGATCTCTGCAGATGTCATGGATGGAGCTGGAGTGGACATAGGAGGAACTGGAGTTGATGGAGCAGGAGCTGAGCTGACACTAGCAGGAGCTGATGAAGAGGGCCCCAAGTCTGGAGCTAGCACTGTGGCTGATCTGGCCTGAGTAGGAATCTGGGTACCTGTCCTGAGAGGTGATCCATCCTCATCATAAGAATAAGAAGAAGAAGAAGAAGAATAAGAAGAACAAGCATGAGGTATGTGCATTGAGTCAACTTCCTTCTGAAGCTCTATGACTGTCTTAGTCACCCTGTCCACCTTATCATTAATGTCTTGATCCTTGTTTCAAAGATCCTCACAAGACTGCTCTGGTTGTCCAGAATCCCCTTAATGTCCTTCTGCATGTTCTGAACTGATGAGATCAACAGATCCATTTGCTCACTTCTCGATCTAGGAAACTGAGCACTAGTGGCTCAAACTGCCTCTGCCTCTGCCTGAGCTGCAGCTGATGTGGGATGATCTGGGTCCATCACCACAACATTATCCTCGAGATTTGGCTGTAGGGGCAAATGTGGACGATCTAGAGCAAATATGTGCTTTTCCAACTTGGAGTTGATGAGCATCTGGATGTAGGGTGCATAGCAGCAAGAGCACTTCTGATCAGAAGCAACCCTCTTAACTGTCTCAACAATCAAGTCCATGACTCTGATCCTGGTGTGTCTATCAAGGTGGATCAACATGTTGATGGAATATCCTCGGATCATCTTTTCATCTCCTGACTTGGGCATCAAAGTATGCCTCGGAATGGTGTTCATGGTGCGGAGGCCAGCCTGAAGAAAGTAGGTGGATCCTAGCTTGTGAGACTTCACATTAGCAGCAGGGATCTCCTTGTACATTTTGGCCATAGCATTGTGGATCTCCTTCGATTCTGAGTAGACATCCAAATCACCATCCTGTGCCTTTGGAACTCCTAGAATTGCAGCCCATTCATCAACAATGGACTCATATCTTGCTCCTTCTGTCATCCATACAATCCTACCATCTCCATAGAAGTGTGCAGTGGATTAGAATTGCATGATCACTTCATCATTCCATGCAGTAAGCTCTCTGCCAACAAATTCATCCAGTCCAATGCAGTGGAAATTGTCTTGGACACATGGAAAGTAGTCCTCATTCTCCTTAATGAATTTCCAATCAACATATCTCATGTCACTGACTGTTGGGCTCTTGTCTAGCAGGATTGTCTCATAGAAGTCTTGTTGCTCCTTGGTGTAGAATCTGTAATCAATAGCAGTCTTCCTCCTCTGGGCATATGGATCAACAGCTCTCCATGCCCTCAAACCTGAGTCTTTCCTCTTCTTCGTATCTTCAGCAACTAGGTGGCTGACGTCATGTACTGGAAGATGTGGTCTAAGTTTCATCAAGGTTGTAAAGTCATCATCATCTTCAACTCCGGAGGTAGTTCCTTTGTTCTTTTCAAAAGCTGGAATTTGCCTGGATGTCCTCTTAGGCTTTTCAGCAGCAGCCTTCTTGGATTTGATGCTCTTGGATGTGCCTGACTTAGGCATAGCATCTGCCTGAGTAGAATTGCATAATCATCTCGTCATTCCAAGTAGTGAACTCTTTGCCAACAAACTCATCTAGGCCAATGCATTGAAAGTTGTCTTGAACATTTGGAAAGTAATCTTCATTAGCCTTGATGTACTTCTAGTCAACATATCACATATCACTGACAGTCAGACTCTTATCAAGCAAGATTGTCTCATAGAAATCTTGTCGTTCCTTGGTGTAGAACCTATAGTCCATAGTTGTTTTTCTCCTCTGGGCATATGGATCAATAGCTCTCCACGCCCTCAAACCAAAATCCTTCCTCTTCTTCATGTCTTCAGCAAGTGGATGGTTGGCATTGTGTTCAGGAAGGTGAGGTCTAAGTCATCAAAGCAGTCATAGAATCATCATCAACTTTTTTGAAAGTAGATCCTTTGTTCTTCTTAGTAGCTAGAATGTCTCTGGTAGTCCTCTTGGACTTCTCTACAGCAACCTACTTAGGTGCAGACTTGGTGCTCTTGGAGGGACCTGGCTTTTGCATAGCATCTGCCAACGGCTTCTTCTGTTTCTTATTGGGAGGGGCCTTGAAAACTTGCTCCTCCTCCTCCTAAGTAGCGGCAGCTGTCTGCTCTGGATCCTCAAACATAGAGGTAGGCATGTCAACAACACGAATGATCCTCTTCTTGACCTTCTTCTCTCCTCCCTTCTTAGGCAAAGACTTCCTTGGGGGCTCAATAGTCATGGTAGCCCTAGCACTCTCAGGTGCTCTCATAGTCTCTAGAGGTGCATATACCTTGCTGACTACCCTCCTGGAAGAGGTGGCCTCATTGGGTGACTTCTTGGTAGCCTTCTCTTGCTTCTTAGCAAGAACCTCCTCTGGCACAAAATCTGAATCCTCCTCATCTGAATTCAGTCTCTTGTTGGTCCTTGTAGCAGCCTTGGCCAACCCATGAGAACTAGGAGTGCCTGGATCTCAAAATGAGTCGGACCAAAGGCTAGTGCCTGAACTCATGTCAATGTTCTGCTCCTGCAAGTTCTGGGTGTCCTCTGAACCTGACATGGTTGACCCTGTGAATAGAGTATAGAAGAGTGGAATAGGATAAGTCGTCACAAAATGCAGAGTTTTTGAAAGTTTGAACGGAAGATTTTCAAGGTTTGCATTATGTCACATGAAAATCAATACAGCCGAAGCAAAAAAATTGGTGCTACCTAGACTAACTTTCTCTTTAACAGAAACTTGGCACTCCTTTCGGTGAGACCGAAAAGGAATACTCAGTTCCATCGAGATAGTTCTCAGCAGCACAGAGGGCAAATCGGTGACACCGATTTGTGTTGGGAAACATCGCATGGGAAACAAAAAATTTCCTACGCACACGCAAACCTATCCATGGTGATGAGCATCTACGAGAGGGAGAGTGGATCTACATACCCTTGTAGATCGCTAAGCGGGAAGCGTTAAGAAACGCGGTTGGTGTAGTCGAACATCTTCGCGATCCAAATCGCCGAGCGTCCCGCGATCTCATCACGATCCGTCCCGCGATCCAATCACGATCCGTCCCGTGAACTCATCACGATCCGTCCCGCGATCTCATCACGATCCGTCTCACGATCTTGATCACGATCTGTCCCGCGAACTCATCACGATCCGTTCCGCGATCTCATCACGAACTGTCTCGCGATCTCGATCACGGTCCTTCCGATCTAGCGCCAAACGGACGGCACCTCCGCGTTCAGCACACGTGCAGCTTGATGACGATCTCCACCGTCTCGATCCAGCGAGAGGAGGTGGAGAGGAGAGAGAGTTCACCGGCAGCGTGACGGCGCTCCGGTGATGGTGGTGGAGTGATTCCGGCAGGGCTTCGCCTAAGCGCTGCGGAACTACGATCTAGAGGAGAAACTATGCACCGGTGGAACGGGTAGCACGTGGCCGGAAATTCTGTCCAAAAACCACCCAATCCACTAGTATATATAGGAGGAGAGGAGAGGAGAGGCAGCCAAGGCCTTTGGGTCGGCCGAAATAGGAGGTGGGAGCAATCCTACTTCACCTCCAATCCTAGTTGGAGTAGGATTGCCTCCTATTGGCTGATTTTCCACTTTTTGCTTTAGGACTTTCTCTCCTGCGCCATGGGCCTTTGTGGCTGTTTTCCCATCCCACTAAGGGCTGGTTATTATTCTCCCACAGCCCATGGACCTCTTGGGGTCGAAATACCCCTCCCAGAGGTCCCCCGGTACACTACCGGCACTCCCGGTACACTACCGATACTCCCGGTACACTACCGATGAGCCCGAAACCTTTCCGGCGACCAAACTGGGACATCCTATATATGAATCTTTACCTCCGGGCCATTCCGGAGCTCCTCGTGACGTCCGGGATCTCATCCGGGACTCCGAATAACCTTCGGTCACCACCATACATCACTCTACACTACCAAAACGTCACTGAACCTTAAGTGTGCAGACCCTGCGGGTTCGAGAACTATGTAGACATGACCGAGACACCTCTACGGTCAATAACCAATGGCGGGACCTGGACGTCCACATTGGTTCCTACATATTCTACGAAGATCTTTATCGGTCGAACCTCTATGTCAAGGATTCAGTTAATCCCGTATATCGTTCCCTTTGTTCTTCGGTATGTTACTTGCCCGAGATTCGATCGTCGGTATCTCCATACCTAGTTCAACCTCGTTACCGGCAAGTCTCTTTACTCGCTCCGTAATACAAGATCCCACAACTAACAATTAGTCACATTGCTTGCAAGGCTTATTGTGATGTTGCATTACCGAGTGGGCCCCGAGATACCTCTCCGTTACACGGAGTAACAAATCCCAGTCTCGATCCATGCCAACTCAACAGACACCATCGGAGATACCTGTAGAGCACCTTTATAGTCACCCAGTTACGTTGCGACGTTTGATACACACAAGGAACTCCTCCGATATCCGTGAGTTGCATGATCTCATGGTCATAGGAACATATACTTGACATGCAGAAAATAGTAGCAATAAACTGACACGATCATATGCTATGTTTGTAGTTTGGGTCTTATCCATCACATCATTCTCCTAATGATGTGATCCCGTTATCAAATGACATCTCATGTCCATGGCTAGGAAACCTTAACCATCCTTTGATCAACAAGCTAGTCCATTAGAGGCATACTAGGGACATGGTTTTGTCTATGTATCCACACATGCATTTAAGTCTCCAATCAATACAATTATAGCATGGATAATAAAAGATTATCATGAACAAGGAAATATGATAATAACTAATTTATTATTGCCTCTAGGGCATATTTCCAACAGTCTCCCACTTGCACTAGAGTCAATAATCTAGTTCACATCACCATGTGATTCGCATTGTTATGAATCTAACACCCAACGAGTTCTGGGGCTCGATCATGCTTTGCATGTGAGAGAGGTCTTATAGTCAACGGGTCTTTGCATGGAGTCATCTATATATGAGTATATTGACTTAGGAGCCAAGTAAGAATACTTGATCATAGGTCATACTCGTCGTTTAAGCACAAGTGGGGTTACCACTTTTACGTAAAGCATTTAATGTTGTCACATAATACGAGATGCTTTGACTCAAGTCTTAGAGTAAAGCTCCCCCTTGATGTGACATCCTCCTATAGGAGGTATAAACTAACCTTGGGTTTTGTTGATGAAGACTTCATGTAGGTGAAGTAGTGGTGGATGCTCAAAGTTGATGAAGTTGACCAAGAGTTGGGAGCATCCTTGTTGTTTCATTACTCTTCTCACCTACATGGGTTAGTCCCAACACACAAGAGACAAATACAAGGATATCTATGGACATGGAGTGCAAAGCATGCATGATGATGTCCATTGATTTGTTGATTACCTTGTCCCTTGCTTACCTTTGAGGTAATGTGTGACTCCTTGAACAATTGCATGTTGTTGATGTTGATTGCAACTAGTTCTTGCCAATAATGAATATGAGTGAATTTCATTGGCGGGGTCACCCCTCAATAACTTCTCTAGTTCTTCTTCTTGCGAACCCACATCAAGTTGATGGGGATCATTGGTGTTGAAGTATCACTTGTAGAAGTTGAGCTTGTAGTAGACTTGGGAATCCACTTCACCAAAGCTTGGGATTCATCTTCATATGAGTCAATGTCCTCTAGAAGCTTGTTACTCCCCTTGATCTTGGGGTCTTGTGGTGGAAGGTCATCTTGAGCTTTTGTTCCCTTGGGGAGAGTATTTTCATACTTCTCCTTTTGAGGAACAAACTTGGGATTGGGGTATTGACCTTGTTCCCATTCAGCTCCATTAGCGTTGAAGTAGCCAACACCATGGTTCTTCTGGTATCCTCCGTGCTTGCGTACAATCTCCTCAAATTGTTTGCACCCTTCAAGACTCTTGTAGATACCTTTCTCTATAATCCCTTTCAAAAGTTCATTTTCTTGCTCAAGTGTAACTTGGCTAAGAGAAGAGTTAGTGGGATCAATAGAACTACTAGAAGCAATATCATTGGATTTATCATTTTTATTGCTACTAGTTGAAGAACCTTTCTTGCATTTGTTACTAGTTTGCTTAGTCTTAACTTGTGGCATGAACTTAGCCAAGAGAACTCGTTTGGCTAGATAAGAGGAAGTCTTCTTTCGAAGATTGTCATTGATAGATTTTAGGAACTCATGCTCTTGCTCTAAATTGAGCTTCTCGAAGCGGAGCTTCTCATGTGTCCTTTCAAGCTCTCTATGATCTTGTGGAGTAGACTCATGAGCTAACTTAAGAGTTTTTAGTTCTTGAGTTAGTCATTCTATTTCCAACTTATCATCATCGCACGACTTACCTAGACTAGAGTGATTACTAGCAAGTTCATCTTGACTAACATTACTAGATTTGTCAAATAGCAAGTCATCTTCAATCAACAAGTCATCTTCATCACTATTGAAATCAAGATACTTAGGGTGTGATACCTTGGGGACTTTAGCCATGAAGTAACATCCACTCCCTTCATTTGGTGAATCAAATATGTCGTAGGAGTCGATTGTCACTAGTGCAAGTCCGGCAGCACCTTCATCTTGACTATAGACGGAGTTGGTGTGATAACTTCTCTCGGAGTGGTTGTCGGAATCGGAGCCAAAAACCCATTCACCAACATGAGTTTGATGTCTTATTAGTAGCTCTTGGTTAACTTGTCCTTCTTCTCTGAGTCCCTACTTCTCCTTGAGGGTCTTCGTTCAAAATGATCGTCCCTGCTCCTTCTCTCTCTTCGAGGTGACTCATCTCTTGAGCTTAATCTTCTTGGTGACTCTTCTTTCCTTTTGTAAGGAGTCGTGCATTCATTGGAGTAGTGTCCGGGCTTCCCACAATTGTAGCAGTTTCGGTCACGACTTGACGAACGCTTCTCTTCATATCTTGAGTTGGAGCTTCAATCTTTACTTCTATTCTTGTAGAACTTGTTGAATTTCTTGACCATGAGGCTTATCTCTTCATTTGTGACAAGGTTGTCGCTTGAGGTAGCGGGAGCATCACTTGTGGCTTTATAAGCACCGCTAGACTTATGGTGAAGCTCTTCCTTGTCCTTGAGTGTCATCTCATGAGCAACAATCCTTCCAATCACTTCCGTTAGCTTGAGATCTTTTTAGTTGGGCATCATTTGGATCAATGTGCATACGGTGTCATATCGATCATCCAAAGCTCAAAGTATCTTCTTGATGATGAAGTTACCGATCATTTCTTCGCTTCCTAAGCCGACAATCTCATTGGTGATGAGAGCTAGCCTAGAGTACATCTCAGCGACTCCTTCACCACCCTTCATCTTGAATTTGTCAAGTTGACTTTGAAGAACATCCAACTTGGATTCTCTCACAGATTCGGTACCTTCTCAACCAAAGTATCCCAAATCTCTTTTGCATTTTCAAGATGGCTGATTTTGTTGAATTCTTCGGGGCATAGGCAGTTGAAGAGAATGTCACATGCTTGAGCATTGAGTTGCAAAATCTTCAATTCTTCCGCAGTCGCTTCACGATCCAGTTCCCTTCCATCCCAAAGAATTCACCTTGCAATCCAACACGAACAACAGCCCAAACGACAGGGTTATGACCAAGGAGATGCATTTTCATTTTGTGCTTCCAAGTAGCAAAATTAGTGCCATCAAAGTACAGACCTCTACGATGATAATTTCCCTCACTAGACGCCATACTCTCCTAGGTTGTGAAACCAATGCAATGGATATCAAAGCTCTGATACCACTTGTAGGATCGAAAGTAGGTCTAGAGGGAGGTGATTAGACTACTTGACAAAATAAAAATACACTTTTTCCCAATTTTAAGTGTTGGTAGATTTTAGCATTCATAGCAAGTCAAGTACACCCTACACATGCATGTCTACGAGTATAGCAGCAGAAAATAAAGACAAGCATGTAAGTAAAGGAAGGGTAGGAAGATCAAACGCAATTTGAGACACAATGATTTTTTCCATGGTTCCGATAGGTGGTGCTATCGTACGTCCACATTTATGGAGTCTTCAACCCACGGAGGGTAACGGTCGCGAGAGTCCGTGAAGGGATCTACCCATGAAGGGTTCCACGAACAAGCAACCTTGACTATACCATGATGGCCTATGTCCACGGAGGACTAGACTAACTCGGGGTAGATCTTCATGAAGTAGGTGATCTTCTTGCCCTTAAAAACTTCTTGGTTCACTCCACAACACGAAGTAGGAGGCTCCCAAGTGACACCTAACCAATCTAGGAGGCACCATCCTCCAAAAGGTAATAAGCTCGATAATGTCGATGAACTTCAAGATGATAGACTCCTCAACATACAATCACTCTCTCACAGATTTGGCTTTGGTGGAAGAGATTGATTGGTGGCAAGCAACTTCGGGAGGCTAGAGATCAAGATTCATATGGTTGGAATGGAAAGGCATGATCTCAACACATGAGTAGGTGGCTCTCTCTTAGAAAATCTGATAGGATAGGTAGGGATCTGTTCTAAGTGCTTCTTTGGCGAGTGAGTGGTGGTGGAGGGGTATATATAGGCATCTCCAAAAATCCAACCGTTACACCTAATAAGTCTGACCCGGTGACACCGATGTGTTAATATTGGTGGTACCGAGTTACCTCAAAGGTAGCAACTTTTGAATCCCGGTGAGACCGATATACAAAACTCGGTTGCACCGATAAGGTGACCAATGGTCAGATTGCCAAACTCGGTGATGCCGATTCAACAAACTCAGTGGGACCGATTTTGTGAATTTGCATAATAGGAAGTTGGCAACCTAAACTCGGTGGTACCGAAATGGAGTCGGTTGCACCAAAGTGGCTAGGGTTTGGCTGAGTCTGTTTGAGGTTGAGAATCGGTGGCACCAAGTGGAAAGTGTTGGTTGCACCATTTTGGATATTTGGCTTTGGACAGACTTTTGTGGAAGAGCTTGTGAGTGTATGTGGTGACTATCACGTGTGCACGTATGAGCATTTTGTTCACCAACAGTACCTTACCCCCTTTTAATAGTATTGGCGTTCCTATGGACTCAAAGTGATTTCTCACAAAGTTAAATGTAGAGTCCTTTTTCTTGAAGCTTTGCCAATCTATTTCCTTGCATCTTGGGGCATTCCACAATCCTTTTGCCAACCCATCATTGAACTTTTCCTGAAACATGCTTAGTGGAAACATTAGTTCAATGACATATATGTTGTTATTAATTACCAAAACCACCAAGGGAGCAAATGTGCTTTCATATACACATGTTATACACTGTATATACATAGTTTCTTGGCAAAAATAATGGGTATTCAACTGAATACCCATGAATTGAAGTGGGCCTGCCACTGGTTGAGTTATTATGTTGGTGACCGAAGGTTTTTCGGAGTTTCGGATAAGATCACGGACATGACGAGGAGCTCCGAAATAGTCTGGAGGTAAAGATTTATATATGGTATAATAGTGTTTGGTCTCCAGAAGGGTTCCGAAATTCACCGAAAGGCGTTTCGGATGTTTCCCGAAATGTTCGGGTACGAGAACACTTTATTTGGGCTAAGCGGTAAATCACGCGAGGCTTTAGGAAGTTGCAAAAGGAGTCTTGCAAAGGCCAGGGGTCAGACGCCACGGGCCCTTGCGGCTGGGACCAGATGCCAAGGACCCTGGCATCTGGTCCTGGAGTCCGAGGAGGACTCTTGCCTTGCGTGCCAAACCGACTTTGAGGAGGCTCTTTCTCCAAGAAACGACCCGAGGGCTCAACATATAAATAGAGGGGCAGGGCTAGCACCCGGAACACATCAAGATTTCCCCAAGCCATGTGTTGGCAACCCCATCCCCTCTAGTTATCCTTCGTCATAGTTTCTGTTGTGCTTGGCGAAGCCCTGTGGAGATTGTTCTTCACCACCACCGTCACCACGCCGTTGTGCTGCCGGTACTCATCTACTACTTCACCCCTCTTGTTGGATCAAGAAGGCGAGGACGTCATCGAGTTGTACGTGTGTTGAACACGGAGGTGTCGTCCATTCGGCACTAGATCGTGATTGGATCGAGGGGCCGCTTGCGATTTGGATCTCGAAGATGTTTGACTACATCAACCGTGTTAATGCTTCCGCTTAGCGATCTACAAGGGTATGTAGATCTACTCCTCCTCTCGTAGCTATGCATCTCCATGGATAGATCTTGCGTGTGCGTAGGATTTTTTTTGTTTCCCATGCAACGTTTCCCAACAGATAGTAGCTCTGCAGAGTCATACAACTAAGGGTGTGTGTGGTGATGTGATGGGCTTGGCTCATCGATCAAGATGATCGAGTCTTCAAGTCTTCGAGTACTCAATGATGAAGCATGGGCAACAGGTACTAAGGGGTCTAAGGGTATTACTAATCAACTTATGCTAAGCACGTGATATAATAGTAGGTACAATAACACTTTAACAAAAATAGGCTATGCATCAGGATATGAACTATCTACAATGGTAGCAAAATCTAATGCAAGCATGAGAGGGAAAGATATGGGCAATATTGGAATGATCAGGGGGTTGCTTGCCTTGTTGCTCTGCTGCAACAGGTTGATCGTCAGTGGTGTAGTCGTACCCGGCAGCAGCGTTAGTCTCGGGGTCTACCGGAGAGAAGAGGGGAGAAACAATAAATATAAAGCAAACAGATGCATCACGATGCATGGCATGGCAATATGGAGTGCTAAGGATGAGCTAATGCAGTACTACACGTCACAGACGGAGCAGGATAATATCTCACAATATTTCCCGAGTCTTTGGTTATTAACGGACAGATGAAACACACAGGAAAATTCCATGTTCATCATGCTAGAGGCATGTGACGGATGAACGAAGATCGTATTCAGATTCGTTGATTTCTCTGGTCAACTTTCATATATAAAATATTTTCAACCGAGTTATATATTATTTTATTTGAATTTTCAAAGTTTTAATAATATTCTGAAATTAACATATTTATTTAAATTCGAAAAATTCTATTATAACGTCAGCATGACATCGGGATGATGTCAGCAATCAACAGGGTTGTTGATCGGTCAAACATGACCAATGGGCCCATCTGTCATAGATAGTGGGTTAAACACAATCTAATTTTCTAATGTTTGATTAATTAGTGAGGGAGTGACATGTCATACTATGTTCAACTCTAATTAGAGGTGGGGCCCAATGTCACTGTCTGTTAGGCGATTTAATTTGTATCTAATTAAGTGCTACAGTAGCCAAGCCTAGTGTCAGTGGCTGTTTAGGGCGGGGTTAGGTGGCTAATGATGGGGTCCCACCTTCGGTGACCCGACGTCGATTTGAATGCGGTGGCGCGCCGAGTTGCTCCGACGAGCACCAGAATCGACGGCGACGCTTGGAAATGCAGCTCCGTCCACCATTTCGAGCGCCGCGGCAATCTACGAGACCCTGGCGGTGGCGCGCGTCAATCTGGGCCGTGGACAGCGCAGGTGGTGGTCAGTAGTGGCGTCGGCGACGAGCTGTGGCGGTGCGAGCTCTCGGGCATCGACGAAATAGCAGCACAACACACTTGCGACCTATCTAAGGGTTGGGGTCGGCGCAGGAGAGGCTCTGGAGCATGCCAGTGGCCTGCGTGGGTGCTCAGGGGCACGCATGGCTCGTGCGCGACGGCAATGGCGGCCGACAGAGCTCGGCTACGGTGACAGCACGCTAGCAGGCCTACGGGATCCCGGAGAGGGAGGAGGGCTACGAGAGGGAGCTCATGGTCGTTGCATAGAGGGCCCGGGGAAGATGGCAGCGAAGGCAGCGAATCGATACGGCAATCGCCGGAGTCCGAAGAGGAAGAAGCGGACTCTGGCGCCGGTGATGGAGCTCCCCGACGTCGATCCAGTGCACGAGGAGGAAAAGGCAGACGTCGCGGTGCTCTAGGACAGGCTACAGAGGCGAGAGAATGGCTGTGGCCGCGGGCTTCACCACGGCGCAGCCATGGCTGCGTTCGGCTGAGCTTGATTGCGAGGGGGGAGAGGCACAGAGGGGGCTAATGGGCCCCTAGGGTTTTGCGGGGTGAGAGAGAGAGAGACATGGGGTCGATCTTATCCCCGAGGGGGGCCGCGGGATGCTCGCCAGCGAGCGAATCCACGCGCGGACGGCGCTGGGGCCATGGCCTCCCCTGCCTCTGTCGAGAGGTTAGGGAAAAAGGCCGGCGCTGTTGGGCCGGGCCAGCCTGTAGTAGCTGGGCTTAAGTGCCCAGTAACTTTTCTTATTTTCATTTTATTTTCTGTTTCTGTATTTTTCATTTATTTTTAGCACAAATTATCTTTAGAAAAAATGTTTGACTTGCTCCATTAAATAACATGCAATATTTAGTACTGCCAGAATTTGTTTGGGACTTTAACAAATATGTTTGAATTTTCCATGAAATTTAAAGTGCTTTCAAAATGAAATTGGGCTCTGTTTTAAATAGTGGGGTCCACACCAGTAGGTTGGTGAAGTTGTTTTCCTTAACAATATTTATTTTGGAATATTTGCTAAGTGTTCAACAAATTTCCCGCTATGTTTGAGGATTTATTTTATCACATGAAATTTGAATCCCTTTTTGTGGTGGAATTTGAAATGAGATATGATTTCTAATGTGCTCAAGCATGATTTAGCAAAATGGATTAGCTTAATCCTCATGGTTACTGTAGCTTATTACACTGATCACTGTAGCTTAATCCAAGGGTGCCACAGGTGTTTGACAAATGTTAATACATCATTAGATAAATGTTAAATATGTACTGGAAAAACTTATTAGATACATACAAAAATATGCATAGAAAAACAATGAAAACTGATGAAAAAACGAGAAATAAACAAATAAAAGCGAAGAAAAAATAAGAAAAGAAAAACCTCATTGAAAACAGAGAAGGAAATAAGGAAACCTGAAGAAAAAAAAACAGAAAAACAAAGAAAAATGAAAAAAACATGAAAAGAAAACAGAAAACCAGTGAAAAATAGGCTTGTTTCGCCTCAAGGAGGTCACACCTTACTACTTTAACACAAACCCGACGCCTACGCAATGGCTAGCAGTGCTGACCATCATCTAGGAGAGCACGGATGGATCCCTATATGCTCTCCTTTTTGTTCTCGTTTTCATTTAGGCGTGCGCTGAGGGATTAGTCTGTTACTATACATGCTAAACGCGAGAGGTTCTTCCATCTCGCAGTAAGCAAGATATAGTTAGTGCGCCCGATGAGACCGCAACTCAGCACGTTCAGCGAGCCAACCAAGGCTACTAACTTGTCCTTTTTCTTATTTGACACGTGTTGCAGCAAATTGTCGTCCCTTCACACAAGAGATCGACGAGGCACTGTGATATGGGCCGGCCCATTTTAAGTTGTTGTACGCTCAACAAAACCCCGATTTGAGAATTAATTTAGAAAGTTCTTAAACCTGGGTTACTTGTTTACTCCGATTTTATTGTAGTTTTTTAATATTATCTTTTAAACTTTTTGGTTAATTTTTCCTTTTTTATTTTATCATTTTTTTACTTTTAAAGAATGTTCACAAGAAAAAATGTGTGAGTTTTCAAAAGTGTTCATGAATATGAAAAAATGTTGGCCTTTGAAAACTGTTTTTATTTTAGAAGAAATACGAACATTGAAAGAAAAATACATTTTAAAAAAACATTGAAATTGGAAAAACTTTTCATATTTTCAAAAATTGTTTGTAAATTTAGAAGATTCAAAAGCATTCAAAATTTGAAAAGGATAGGAAATTTAAGAATGTTTGTGTTTTCACAAAGTATTCATTTTGGTTGGAAAAAGTATGGGGCGTGCTACGCGTCCGCCGGATGATCTTTTTAAAAGATCAGTCAGGTCGTGAGCCGTCGGATTTGCATATGCGAACCACGCCTTAACCCTACAACACGGGTCTTTTTACAAAATTATTTCTGTAACATAGGTCTTGTTACAGAATTATTTCTAAAACATAGGTCTTTTTACAGGATTTGTTTTACAACGGTTGTTTTGTTGCAAAAAAATTTACAACTGAGATTTTGTTGCAAATATTTTTTAGAACTAAGGTCTTGCAGAAAATTTTGGCAACGGATATTTTTTTGTAAAAATAGACCCATCGTAAACAATTAAAACATCATATGTGCTTCAGAAACATAGTTCCTATTGCAAAAGCGCGTTCGACGAATGACGGTATGCAGCCTCCCATTTAAACATGTGTCAAGCAGGAGAGATGGTGAACGCGTCCGGTGCGATCAGCCGGATGATGGTAAGCTTTTCCCAAAAAGTATTTGTTATCGTATCCACGCTACTATAGCGCCTCGGTCCGGTTCGTTACTATAGTCCCGCTGTGCTACGCTACTTTCTGCACCGATTCGCTACAGTACTCGGTCGCTCCAAACCCCTGTTCGATTCGCTCGTGTGTTAGTCATTCGGCCCAACCAGGACGTCCGTGTGTTTCCCCAACAGTCTGCTGCAATAAGCGGCAGATAGGAGCTCCCTTGATTTGTATTGCTTCCCGCCTTAAGAGTTTTTGTGTGAATCGTTTTGTAGCCTGACTCGTTTCATTGTTTTTTTCTCGCTCGTTATAAAGTTTTGTTAATTTCTTCTTCTTCTTTTTTGTCTATCGGTTGTAGTGATCGTTCATTGTTTTTTCTTTCTTCCTTTCAGTGTTTTTTATGGTATTCATCGGGGGTGATTTCTTCTTTTCCATGTATTTTCTTTGGCTTTTACTCACTTTTTTTATTTTCTTTAGTTAATTTGTAAAAAAATTATTTATGTCTCGTTCTGCACAAGAGTTTTTCCAGCCCCCAAGGGGTTGGGAATTGTAGGGGATTTGATGATCCCCTTGCCTTCATCCAATCCTCTCAAATCCTTCACATTCCCCATCCCAATTCCAATTCCCTACATTCCTTGCTAGGAATTGCGTTTGTACTATTGGATAATAAAAATAAAAATATGATCTTTGTAGATCATCACCGTAACAACATAAAATTCTGCATGACTTGGAATCAATCTCTTATCATAACAACACGTTATCACAGCCATAACATAATTTACAGACAAAGATTATTAGATACTCAAAATAAAAATGTGAACTTTGTGTAACAGCAACATCATAATTTTGCATGACTTAATTTTGCAACAACATCATAACCCATTCACAATCCAAGCATCTTGTTATCAAGTGGACGATAGTGTGGAATATGAATATTACAAAATAGTGCAAACATATCACGGAACAACTTTTGGGGGGTGGAATACGATAGTGTGGACACACACTTCATGAACAGCTTTTGGTGGTGGCAGCTCTTTCCTTTGCTATTATCTGGTTCTTGGGGGTGGCAAGACACAAAATATCTCTTGAAGAAAGCATCGATCTTGAGTCCACATAAGAAAAAGGCAAAAATACTACTACAAGTGTTATGGACCAGTTCTTTCAGTTCCTCGAATGTTCTATCATTGCAACTATAAACAAGGCTCGGGTACCTATAAAAACAAGTAGGATAATCACTTCAGAATTATAACATTGCATAACTCAAAATATTGCTTTACTGCAAAGATGCAGAACATGCCAAAATATGAGCGATAAAAGGCCAATTAAAGATACTGGAACTTAACATCCATCGATACATACATACAACCCTAGAATTACTGGACTTGTATCTATCCAGAACTTGATCGCAATTAAATATGGTGTCATCAAGAACATACATGAAAGGCAAGTTAAACTTCATAAATAAAAATCAGTACTTCAAATTTCATTTGAGAACCCAAATATTTTCCCGAATACTGAGAGTTGTATCACTATCCGCTATATTTATTCTGCTCCAAACAGAGGCTTAATATGTCTTCAAGGTGGGTAGCTTATTATGGGAAGCAAGAGGCAACATATATATCCACATAGCCTTATGACATAAGTAGAACGAGATAAGTTGTATACTATAGGTGTCCAGATCCAGCTATTTTCATATAGGTGTTAGTGCTATGTTGATCATACCTCATGGGGACATCTGACTCCTAAGCCACATAACAGCAGTCTCTTTATCATCATCAGCGGCATTTATGAAAATCTGACGGTTTGTTGCATCCTTGAAGACGTTGAATGCTTTGATCTTCTCCATGCGGGTGACATCCTCCATTGTTTTCAACACATCCATGCACTTGGTGATAGAGAAGTCATTTAATTTTTGCCTCTGCCTTTTCATTGGCCAAGTATGCAGCTTCATCATCTACTTGCCTTTTCTTCAACTCTATATACTTCTCTAATGCTCCAGCAATCACATCTCCACTATAAAGCATTGCCTTGGGTGTTGTTCCCTTGGTAGTTATCATTGTCATTAGGTACATTGAAAAAATCAGCAATAGGTATGTTATCTGGTTGGTTGTCAAGCCATTCCTCATCACCAGCATGCAATTTGATGATGTTATGAAAGATTGCAGTGGCTGTTGGAATCCTTGCTTGGTTCCTAATTGAATTTAATGTCCCGACATTGAGAATCGGGAATCGCTTCTTAAGATCTCCTAGGGTCCTTTGTACATGATTCCGCAACATAGCATGTCGAAGATTGTATAATTCTCTATGGTTCTGTGGACGATGGTGGCCATGCCCAAATTCATTCAAGTGATACCTCACACCCCAATACGGTGCAAGGAAGGATGTGGTGTTTGTGTAACCACCGTCGACGAGGTAAAACTTCCCATCGGGTACTTTAAATCCAGAGTTATTTGCAGATCAAAGAACCCTAGCATCTATTGCAGACCCCTCCCAGCCACATGATATAAATGTGATCTTCAAGTCAAAGTCACATGCAATCATTATGTTTTGGCTTAGGGTGCCCTTTCTATTCCAAAATGGGGCATCACTCTTAGGTGTAATGGTAATAGGAACATGGGATCCATCGATAGCACCTATATAGTTCTGTAAAAAACGGATTGCTAATTAACTTTTGAAATTTTATTGGAGAAAGGTAAGGAATTTTTTTAAGTGTCAAGATAAGAACCTTGAAGTATGGATATAATCGCTCATCAGTAGCAATTATTGGATGTGGTTTGTCAATGCGTGGAGGCTCCACAAAGCGAGTACATAGGGCAGGGATGATATCAAAGAACTCGTTGATGTACTCATGAAAGGTGGACCCACTATGCCTGAATTCCAGTTGCATATCTTCATATGATGAATTATGTGACAACATGTACAGGAAGAACGCTAACTTCTCCTCCACCTTGAGTCTTGCGTCTTTTATCAATTCTTTCCTCTAAGATATGATGCTAAAGATTTAAAGATGTATGGTTCCATCCTAAAAGCTACTAAGCAATTCTTCACGTGTCCTTCAAGAAGTTCGTCAACATGCTGCTTGCCATAAAGGATCGAGCTATGCCTTTGTTTTTTTTCACCCTGTCCTCTATTGTCCATTAAGTATGAGTGCAATAATGAAAAATGAAAAGGACCATCTCATCATCATCTTGCTCTCTTCTCTTCCTAATACAATCTAGACACCGTGACTTCATTTCAAAACTAATACCGAAGCAATCAAGAAACAATGACAAGAATTAGAGAGCTAATAAGAAATAGAGAGCTGACAAGCCCTAGTAAATACAAGACATACCGAAGTTTGGTGTCTTAACTGGATCCAAAGAAGGTGGTAGATCATACACTCCCACTATAAACCAAGGCTTAGGTACCTATAAAAAGCAAATCCGTTGTCCAGCCGGGCTAGTTTTAATTCAGTGCGTTTAATTAAGTTGGCCAGCAGTATTTGATGTAGGACTGAGCTTGATTCAGAAAATCCAACAGATAGCTTATGTGTGCTGAATTAAAAGATTCAAGATAAACTACTATCAACCTGAGCATTGTTTCTTCATAGGCAAGTTTTAACATGCTCAGAACAGCTACCGTCAGTTTCACCCAAGATTTACTCTTGTTTCTTTTCTGAAAAAAGAACACTAGTTTATGTAGTGACTCTACCCCAAAACAGAAGATGCGCTATTTTAGGTTCAGTGTCAGAAGTATTCCTATTTCTTTTTGACACCATGGACGCAACCATCTCCCCTCCTCCTCCTACAGGAATAATCATACATTTATAACCCTAGCTCGGTGAGATCACGAGCTCCTTGCCGGTGACTGATCGCGAGTGATAAGTAGTAAACTAGTGACCTCTGTTGTTGTATGCCTTGGAGTGTTAAATGAAACGGAACTGTATGCATAAGCCGAGTTAACTAATCCTGAACTCACTCCATAGAAGAAAAAAATGCAGGTAAACTCACTCCATAGATAGTAGTAGCACGCTCGGCCGCACGGCAAACTGAACATCCCTGTCATTAACACTTACTGAGATAAATGATAGGTGTGCTACGGTGCTAGAATTTCTAGTTCGAGAGTTTCAGTTGAGACAACTCGACCGGTGGACGTGCTGATATTCATGGGCAAGCAAATCAGCGATGGCCAGCAGTATTTATGCAGACCAA
This sequence comes from Hordeum marinum, assembly GCA_022496015.1. Taxonomy (NCBI): domain Eukaryota; kingdom Viridiplantae; phylum Streptophyta; class Magnoliopsida; order Poales; family Poaceae; genus Hordeum; species Hordeum marinum. Next base: position 423,700,170 of record CM039678.1, on the reverse strand, counting down.
AGCTAGCCCCAGGCAAGCATATTAGCAATAGAAATTTAGCACCAAGCAACCTTACAACCTAAACTTTCACATCCAGTGCACAACTATCTTGGACTACAACCTACAGACCCAATCTTGTAATATTGTATGATGTCCAGTAAACAAATCACATCTTCATAGCACAAGTAAGCATATAATAGCAAGAAATCCGTCCAAGCAAGCACGCCAATGGTTAGAGCAACGAGTGAAACCCTAGAAAAAAGGGAGGAGAGGGGAGGGGTGAGATGGAACCAGTCCTTACCGGCAAAAACGCCAGGTTACCGGAAGGATATGGAGTTCTGGACATCGGAGGCGGCAGGAGATGAGGAGGCAGGACCGGCAGATCGTCTGGCTCGACTTGGACGGAGTCAACGAAGGGCGGACGGCAAAGGGGGTGGGCGGAGGAGGGCAGAGGGAGGACGGAGGACGGCGAAGGGGGTGAAGGGAGGACAGCGAACGGTGGATGGCAGAGGGAGCGGAGGGCGGACTGTTGGAAATATGCCCGAGAGGCAATAATAAAATGGTTATTATTATATTTCCTTGTTCATGATGATTGTTTATTATCCTTGCTATAATTGTATTGACTGAAAACACATTGCATGTGTGGATATATAGACAACACTTTGTCCCTAGTGTGCCTCTAGTAGACTAGCTCATTGATCAAAGATGGTCAAAGTTTCCTAACCATTGACATGAGATGTCATTTGATAACGGGATCACATCATTAGGTGAATGATGTGATGGACAAGACCCAAACTATAAATGTAGCATTTGATCGTATCAGTTTATTGCTACAGTTTTCTGCATGTCAAGTATCTGTTCCTATGACCATGAGATTATGCAACTCACTAAAACCGGAGGAATACCTTGTGTGTTTCAAACATTGCAACATAACTGGGTGACTATAAAGGTGCTCTACAGGTATCTTCGAGGGTGTCCGTTGAGTTGGCATGGATCAATACTGTGATTTATTACTCCGCATGACAAAGAGGTATCTCAGGGCCCACTCGGTAATACAACATCACAATAAGCCTTGCAAGCAATGTGACTAAGTGTTAGCCACGGGATCTTGTATTACGGAATGATTAAAGAGACTTTCTAGTAACGAGATTGAACTAGGTATACAGATACCGACGATCGAATCTCGGGCAAGTAACATACCGAAGAACAAAGGGAACAACATACGGGATTGACTGAATCCTTGACATAGAGGTTCGACCGATAAAGATCTTCGTAGAATATGTAGGAACCAATATGGGCATCCAGGTCCCACTATTGGTTATTGACCGCGGAGGTGTCTCGGTCATGTCTACATAGTTCTCGAACCCGCAGGGTCTGCACACTTAAGGTTCGGTGACGTTTCGGTAGTATAGAGTTATGTATGGTGGTGACCGAAGGTTATTAGAAGTCCTGGATGAGATCTCGAACGTCATGAGGAGCTCCAGAATGGTCCGGAGGTAAATATTGATATATAGGAAGTCCTGTTTTGGTCGCGGGAAAAGTTTCGGACTCATCGATAGTGTACCGGGAGTGTTGGGAGGGTATTGGGGACCATCGGGAGAGGTATTTCGACCCAAGAGGCTACATGGGCTATGGGAGAAGGAATACCAGCCCTTAGTGGGATGGCCAAAGCCCCACAGGAAGCCCATGCAGCTAGGAAGGAAACCTAAGGTGGGAAGAGAGGCCCAAGTGGGAAAGGAGGAGTCCAAATCCTACTAGGAGTGGAGGAGGTGGACTCCTCCCCCCACTTCGGCCGAACAAGGGCTGGCTCCCTTGGGAGCCAAGCCTCCTCCCTCCCCTCCTCATATATATACTAGAGGTTTGAGGGTTTTTTGAGACAGAAAAACAACCATGTGCTACCTCTCCTCTAGATCGTAGTTTCTCCTCTAGATCGGTTTCAGCGGTACTTAGGCGAAGCCCTGCTGGAATAGCTCCACCACCATCGCCGCAACGCCGTCGTGCTGCCAGAGAACTCTTCTACCTCTCCTCTCCCTCTTGCTGGATCAAGAAGGCAGAGATCGTCATCGAGCCGTACGTGTGCTGAACGCGGAGGTGCCGTCCGTTCGGCGCTAGATTGGGACGGATCGTGATTGGATCGCAGGACGCTCGACGAATTGGATTGCGAAGACGTTTGACTACATCAACCGTGTTTCTTAACACTTACTGCTTAGCGATGTACAAGTGTATGTAGATCCACTCTCCCTCTCATAGATGCTCATCACCATGGATAGATCTTGCGTGTGCATACTTGACCAACGTGGTCCAGGTGATGCTCCGAAGACGCATCCTCCCTTGCAAGTGCCGGGATACTCCCTTGTGGGCTCGTCAGCTCGACACCGAGCCCATAGTCCAGAATCTCTTCTGCACCACGCGGGAAAGTTGTGGAAGGCGCTCTTCAAATCACAAAAGAGCTAGCCATCCGAGAAGGAGGACAAGGGTCTGCATGTCGCCAAGCACGAATCCAAGGTACGATTCATCCTAGCTTGGTCGGCTATATTACATAAGGAGGTTTCATAATCCCTTTTCTGATCTGCCTTTGCAGAGATGGCTGAAGAAAGCCATCAAAATTACCAGTCCGGCGTCTCAGCCCGAAGACGAGAGGACCGAGCTGTTAGCAAAAATGCTCGTGGTAAAGCCTTACGAGGCTCCCACGAAAAAAGAGAAAAAGAAGAAACCAATCTAGGCTGGCATCCGCATCAGGGACCAGCTTGATGCTGCATCCGATGATACCCCCGCCTCCTCAAATCAAGAGGAGGCTGAGGAGGAAGAAGAGGAGGAAAAGGACGAGGACGAGGGCGAGGGCGAGGGGAAGCTTATTCCCCCCGTGCCAGGAAGAGAGCGGTGTCTTCGGATGCTCCGAAGCAGGTCCCTCCTCCTGTCCAGAAGAGGGCGCGTCGGGCACAGGTGATTCTGACCGACGACAGTTCGGACTCAAACACCGTGTCCGAAGACTTCGAGGAGGTTCCACGAAGGAGCCTACAGGTCAAGCCCCCTACAAAAAGGTTAGTATCCGAAGACCCTCCCATTCATTACGAATAGATTTAGAGCTTGCTAACATGTAGGTTATTGGCTTTGCAGCCCCTCGCATGTCATCCCCACCGATGTGATATCGGACGGGGAGACCCCACCTGCCGAACTGGCGGAGAGCGGGGATGCCTCGCATCCCACCACTCCGGGCACCACAAGGGACGTCGTGGAGGTGTCGTCCCAGCACGCTACTATGGAGCCGGACACCAGCGGCGGGACGGACAACACCATGGCCGAGGCTAATAAAAAGCAAATCGGTTGTCCAACCGGGCTGGTTTTAATTCAGTGCATTTAATTAAGTTGGCCAACATTATTTTATGTAGGACTGAGCCTGATTCAAAAAAACAAATAACTTATGTGTGCTGAATTAAAAGATTCAAGATAAACTACTATCAACCTAATCATTGTTTCTTCATAGGCAAGTTTTAACATGCTCAGAACAGCTACTGTCAGTTTCACCCAAGATTTACTCTTGTTTCTTTTCTGAAAAAAGAACACTAGTTTATGTAGTGACTCTACCCTAAAACAGAAGATGTGCTATTTTAGGTTCACTGTCAGAAGTATTCCTATTTCTTTTTGACACCATGGACGCAACCATCTCCCCTCCTCCTCCTATAGGAATAATCATACATTTATAACCCTAGCTTGGTGAGATCACGAGCTCCTTGCCGGTGACTGATCACGAGTGATAAGTAGTAAACTAGTGACCTCTGGTGTTGTATGCCTTGGAGTGCTAAAAGAAACGGAACTGTATGCATAAGACGAGTTAACTAATCCTAAACTCAGTCCATAGAAGAAAAAATGCAGGTAAACTCACTCCATAGATAGTAGTAGCACGCCCGGCCGCCCGGCAAACTGAACATCCCCGTCATTAACACTCTACTAAGATAAATGATTGGTGTGCTACGGTGCTAGAATTTCAAGCTCGGGAGTTTCAATTGAGACAACTCGACCGGTGGACGTGCTGACATTCTTGGGCAAGCAAATCAGCGATGGCCAGCAGTATTTATGCAGACCAAAGCTAGCCCCAAGCAAGCATATTAGCAATAGAAATTTAGCACCAAGCAACCTTACAACCTAAACTTTCACATCCAGTGCACAACTATCTTGGACTACAACCTGCAGACCCAATCTTGTAATATTGTATGATGTCCAGTAAACAAATCACATCTTCATAGCACAAGTAAGCATATAATAGCAAGAAATCCCTCCAAGCAAGCACGCCAATGGTTAGAGCAATGATTGAAACCATAGAAAAAAGGGAGGAGAGGGGAGGGATGAGATGGAACCAGTCCTTACCGGCAAAAACACCAGGTTACCGGAAGGATATGGAGTTCTGGACGTCGGAGGTGGCAGGGGCTGAGGAGGCAGGACCGGAGGCAAGTCCGGCTCGACTTGGATGGAGTCGACGAAGGGCGGACGGTAGAGGGGGCGGACGGCAGAGGGGAGAGGGAGGATGGAGGACGACGGAGGGGGCGAAGGGAGGATGATGGATGGTGGATGGCGAAGGGAGCGCAGGGCAAATGGTGGAGGGAGCGGAGGGCGGAGTGTTGGAAATATGCCCGAGAGGCAATAATAAAATGGTTATTATTATATTTCCTTGTTCATGATAATTGTTTATTATCCATGCTATAATTGTATTGACTGGAAACACATTGCATGTGTGGATATATAGACAACACTTTGTCCCTAGTGTGCCTCTAGTAGACTAGCTCGTTGATCAAAGATGGTCAAGGTTTCCTAACCATTGACATGAGATGTCATTTGATAATGGGATCACATCATTAGGAGAATGATGTGATGGACAAGACCCAAACTATAAATGTAGCATTTGATTGTGTCATTTTATTGCTACAGTTTTCTGCATGTCAAGTATATGTTCCTATGACCATGAGATCATGCAACTCACTGACACCGAAGGAGTACCTTGTGTGTATCAAACGTCGCAACGTAACTGGGTGGCTATAAAGGTGCTCTACAGGTATCTCCGAGGATGTCCGTTGAGTTGGCATGGATCAATACTGGGATTTGTTACTCCATGTGATAGAGAGGTATCTCAGGGCTCACTCGGTAATACAACATCACAACAAGCCTTGCAAGCAATGTGACTAAGTGTTAGCCACGGGATCTTGTATTACGGAACGATTAAAGAGACTTGTCGGTAACGATATTGAACTAGGTATACAGATACCGACGATCGAATCTCGAGCAAGTAACATATCGAAGAACAAAGGGAACAACATACGGGATTGACTGAATCCTTGACACAAAGGTTCGACCGATAAAGATCTTCATAGAATATGTAGGAACCAATATGGGCATCCAGTCCCGCTATTGGTTATTGATCGTAGAGGTGTCTCGGTCATGTCTACATAGTTCTCGAACCCGCAGCGTCTGCACACTTAAGGTTCGGTGACGTTTCGGTAGTATAGAGTTATGTATGGTGGTGACCGAAGGTTGTTAGAAGTCCTGGATGAGATCCCAGGCATCACGAGGAGCTCCGGAATGGTCCGGAGGTAAAGATTGATATATAGGAAGCCCTATTTTGGCCGCGGGAAAAGTTTCGGGCTCATCAGTAGTGTACCGGGAGTGTCGGGAGGGTACCGGGGGACCATCGGGAGAGGTATTTCGACCCAAGAGGCTACGGGGGCTGTGGGAGAGGAACACCAGCCCTTAGTTGCCTGGCCGAAGCCCCATAGGAAGCCCATGTGGCTGGGAAGGAAAGCTAAGGTGGGAAGGGAGGCCCAAGTGGGAAAAGGAGGAGTCCTAATCCTACTAGGAGTGGATGAGGTGGACTCCTCCCCACACTTCGGCCAAACAAGGGCTGGCTCCCTTGGGAGCCAAGCCTCCTCCCTCCCCTCCTCCTATATATACTAGAGGTTTGAGAGGTTTTTGAGACAGAAAAACAGCCATGTGCAACCTCTCCTCTAGATCGTACTATCTCCTCTAGACCGGTTTCAGCGGTGCTTAGGTGAAGCCCTACTGGAATAGCTCCACCACCATCGCCACAACGCCATCACGCTGCCGGAGAACTCTTCTACCTCTCCTCTCCCTCTTGCTGGATCAACAAGGCAGAGATCGCCATCGAGCCATACGTGTGCTGAACGCGGAGGTGCCGTCCGTTCGGCGCTAGATCGGGACGGATCATGATTGGATCGCGGGACGCTCAGCGAATTGGATCGCGAAGACGGTCAACTACATCAATTGTGCTTCTTAACGCTTCCTGCTTAGTGATCCACAAGGGTATGAAGATCCACTCTCCCTCTCGTAGATGCTCATCACCATGGATAGATCTTGCGTGTGCGTAGGATTTTTTTTGTTTCCCATGCAATGTTCCCCAATAGTGGTATCAGAGCTAGGTCTATGTGTAGATGAGATCTCGAGTAGAACACAAAGGAGTTTGTGGGCTTTGATGCTTAGATTGCTTCCTCCCTTGGTCGTGTTTTAGTTTAGCAGTATTGTGGGATGAAGCGGCCCAGACCAACCTTACTCGTGCGCTTACGAGAGATCGGTTCCATCGTCTGACGTGTAACTTCAGCACAAAGATGGCTGGTGGGTGTCTGCTTCTCCTACTTTAGTTGGATCGGATTCGACAAAGGCGGTCCTTGAGAAGGTTGAAAAGCAACTTATGTATCACCGTTGTGGTTTTTGTGTAGGTGAGAAATTGTTCTTGCTAGATACCCGTAGCAGGCACATAAAACTTGCAACAGCAATTAGAGGTCGTCTAACTTGTTTTTGTAGGGTATGTTGTGATGTGATATGGCCAATTACATGATGAGATATATGTGATGTATGAGATGATCATGTATTGTATAGAATATCACGACTTGCATGTCGATGAGTAAGGCAACCGGCAGGAGCCATAGGGTTGTCTTTAATTATTGTATGACCTGCGTGTCAATCATTAAGCACTATGTAATGCTTTACTTTATCCCTAAGCGGTAGCAATAGTAGTAAGAGCATGGTGGGCGTGACAATCCCGATGGTGACACGTTGATGGAGATCGTGGTGTTATGCCGGTGACGATGGAGATCATGTCGGTGCTTTGGAGATGGTGATCAAAAGCACAAGTTCATGGCCATATCATGTCACTTATGATTTGCATGTGATGTTAGTCCTTTTATGCACCTTGTTTTGCTTACGACGACGGTAGCATTATAAGGTGATCCCTCACTTAAATTTCAAGGAGAATTGTGTTCTCCCCGAGTGTGCACCGTTGCGAAAGTTTGTCGTGTTGAGACACCACGTGATGATCGGGTGTGATAGACTCTACATTCACATACAATGGGTGCAAGCCAGTGTTGCACGTGCATAACACTCGGGTTAAACTTGACGAGCCTACCATGTATAGACATGGCCTCGGAACACAAGACACCGAAAGGTCAAACATGAGTCATATAGTAGATATGATCAACATGATGATGTTCACCATTAAAACCACCTCAACTCACATGATGATCAGACTTGAATAGGTGAATTTGGATCATGTATCACTCAGATGACCTGAGGGATGTCAATTTGAGTGGGAGCTTTAGTAATTTGATTAACTAAACTCATTATCTTAAACAATAGTCTTAGTAACCTTTGCTTATTTATGTTGTAGATCAATGGCTCGCACAATAGCACCCCTGAATTTTAATGCGTTCCTAGAGAAAGCTAAGTTGAAAGATGATGGAAGTAACTTTGTGGACTGATACGTCTCGAACGTATCTATAATTTTTTATTGTTCAATGCTATTATATTATCTGTTTTGGATGTTTTATATGGATTAATATGCTATTTTATATTATTTTTGGGACTAACCTATTAATCTAGAACCTAGTGCCAGTTTTTGTTTTTTCCTTCTTTTGAGTATTGCGGATAAGGAATATTAAATGGAGTCCAAACGGAATAAAATCTTCAGAATAATTTTTTTTGGACCAGGAGCAACCCAGAGGACTTGGACATGGAGTCAGGAGAGCAGTCGTGTGGCCACAAGCCACAGGGGCGCGCCCTAGGGGTTGGGCGCGCCCCCTCGCTTGTGGGCCCACGGTAGCTCCCCTAACCCTATTTCTCGACTTATAAATTCACAAATATTCCTTGTATACCAAAGGGAGCCACGAAAACACTTTTCTGCCGCCAGGAGCCTTGGTTCCCGTGAGATCCAATCTTGGAGCCTTTTCCGGTAATCTGTCGGAGGGGGATTCGATCACGGAGAGCATCTACGGCAACTCCATTGCCACTCCGATGATGCGTGAGTAGTTCACCATAGACCTTTGGGTCCATAGCTAGTAGCTAGATGGCTTCTTCTCTCTCTTTGCTCTTCAATACCATGTTCTTCATGATCTTCATGGAGATCTGTCCGATGTAATACTCTTTTGCGGTGTGTTTGTCGAGATCCGATGAATTGTGGGTTTACGTTCAGATTATCTATGAATATTATTTGAGTCTTTTTTGAATTCTTATATGCATGATTTCATATCTTTGCAAGTCTCTTTGAGTTATTGGTTTGGTTTGGCCAACTAGATTGGTAATTCTTTCAATAGGAGAAGTGCTTAGTTTTGGGTTCAATCTTGCGGTGTCCTCACCCAGTGACAAAGTAGGGGTAGCGAGACACGTATTGTATTGTTGCCATCGAGGATAAAAGGATGGGGTTTTCATCATATTTCTTGAGTTTATCCCTCTACATAATGTCATCTTACCTAATGTGTTATTCTGTTCTTTATCAACTTCATACTCTAGATGTAGGCATGAGTCAGTCGATGTGTGGAGTAATAGTAGTAGATACAGAATCCTTTCAGTCTACTTGACACGGACGTGATGCCTATATGCATAATCATTGCCTTGTATATCTTCATAATTATTTGCTTTTCTATCAATTGCTCGACAGTAATTTGTCCAATCACCGTAATACTTGCCATCATGAGAGAAGCCTCTAGTGAAACCTATGTCCCCCCGGGTCTATTTTCCATATATATACTTTCAGATCAAAAACCAAAAATACCAAAAATACCTTGCTGCATTATTTTTACCTTTTGTTTTACTTTCCGTTCAAGCAATCTATTCTATCTATCTCTATCAGATCTCATCCTTGCAAGTAACCGTGAAGGCATTGACAACCCCTTTATAGCGTTGGGTGCAAGTGTTTGATTCTTTTTGTAGGTACATCTATTGGGGACTTGCTTGTATCTCATACTGGATTGATACCTTGGTTCTCAAAAACTGAGGGAAATACTTATCTACTTTGCTGCATCACCCGTTCCTCTTCATGGAAACCAACGCATGTCGAGAAGTAGCAAGAAGGATTTCTGGTGCCGTTGCCGGGGAGATACATAGCAAGTCAGGATAAGAACTCTCCTGTCAACTTGCCAATTTCGGGCGCCGTTGCCGGGGAGATATACATCAAGCCTACCAAGTACCCATCACAAAATCATCTCTTGCATTTACATTATTTGCCATTTGCCTCTCGTTTTCCTCTCCCCCACTTCTAAAATGATTTTCCAAAAACATTTGTCTTTTCATTCACCCTTTTTCATTCGTCTTTTCGTTTGCTTTTTGCTTGCTTGTGTGCTAGATTGCTTGCTTTGTCACGATGACCCAAGAGAATACCAAGTTGTGTGACTTTTCCAATACTAATAATAATGATTTTATTAGTACTCCGATTGCTCCCGCCACTAGTGTGGAATCTTATGAAATTAATTCTGCTTTGCTCAATCTTGTTATGAAAGAACAATTTTATGGCCTTGCTAATGAAGATGCTGCATCCCATCTAAATACTTCCGTTGAGTTGTGTGATATGCAAAAGAAGAAAGATGTGGATAATGATATTGTTAAATTGATGTTATTCCCGTTCTCACTATGAGATCGTGCTAAAACTTGGTTTTCATCTTTGCCTAAAAATAGTATTGATTCATGGAATAAGTGTAAAGATGCTTTTATTTCCAAGTACTTTCTGCCCGCTAAGATCATCTCCCTTAGGAATGATATAATGAATTTTAAGCAACTTGATCATGAGCATGTTGCATAATATTGGGAGAGGATGAAACTTATGATTAGGAATTGCCCCGCGCATGGTTTGAGTTTATGGACGATTATACAAATTTTCTATGTTGGATTGAATTTTGCTTCTAGGAATCTCTTAGATTCCTTTGCGGGTGGTACTTTTATGGAAATCACATTAGGGAAGCTACTAAATTCCTAGATAATATTATGGCAAATTACTCTCAATGGCACACCAAAAGATCTCCTACTAGTAAAAAGGTGCATGCTATTGAAGAGATTAATACTTTGAGTCAAAAGATGGATGAATTGATGAAATTGTTTGCTACTAACAATGCTCCTATTGATCCTAATGATATGTCATTGTCTTCTTTGATTGGAAATAATAATGAATCTATGGACGTGAATTTTGTTGGTAGGAACAATTTTGGTAATTATGCTTATAGAGGTAATTTAACTCCGCCTATGTTGTCTCAACATAGCCGGTCCCAAGCCCGGGTAAAGGAGGAGGGTTGTGATAGGCTTGGCGAGCCAACGTGAAACCCAGCCACTCTTATGGAGATGAAACCCAAAAGATTTTCGTTGGGGCGTAACCCTCTCAGCGACGCGCCACATCGGAACCCGGGTGTGGTGGAAAATGGGCAAGGGCCGGGCCGTCACCCCCCAGGTGGCGCGCCGTATCGTGATCTGGATACGGTCGCAAGTGAGCGAGGATCGGGTCGTCGCATCCTTAGTGGCGCGCTACATCAGCGCCCGGGTGTAGTGGAAAATGAGCGAGGGTCTTCGCATTTGACTCGACGAGTGCGAAGGGTAAGGAAGCTAGCCGAGCCTAGGAGGTTTCGATTAGGTAGCTGGAACGTAGGGTCTTTGACAGGTAAGCTTCGGGAGGTAGTTGATTCAGCGGTGAGGAGAGGCATCGGTATCCTTTGCGTCCAAGAGACCAAATGGAGGGGACAGAAGGCGAAGGAGGTGGAGGGTACCGGCTTCAAGCTGTGGTACACGGGAACGGTTGCAAACAGAAATGGAGTAGGCATCTTGATCAGCAAGAGCCTCAAGGATGGAGTGGTAGACGTTAAGAGACGTGGGGACCGGATTATCCTGGTCAAGCTGGTAGTTGGGGACTTAGTCCTCAACGTTATCAGCGCATATGCCCCACAAGTAGGCCACAATGAGAACACCAAGAGGGAGTTCTGGGAAGGCCTGGAGGACTTGGTTAGGAGTGTACCGATCGGCGAGAGGCTCTTCATAGGAGGAGACCTCAATGGCCACGTGGGCACAACTAACACATGTTTTGAAGGGGTGCATGGGGGATTTGGCTATGGCATCAGGAATCAAGAAGGAGAAGATGTCTTAAGCTTTGCGTTAGCCTATGACATGATCGTAGCTAACACCTTCTTTAAGAAGAGAGAATCACATCTAGTGACTTACAGTAGTGGGCAGCACTCTAGCCAGATTGATTTCATCCTCTTGAGAAGAGAAGACAGGCGTGCATGCCTAGACTGTAAGGTGATACCTGGAGAGAGTGTTGTCCCCCAGCATAAGCTTGTGGTTGCTGACCTCCGTTTTCGGATTCGTGTCCAGCGGGACAAGCGTGCCAAAGTCGCTAGAACTAAGTGGTGGAAGCTCAAGGGGGAGGTAGCTCAGGTGTTCAAGGAGAGGGTCATTAAGGAGGGCCCTTGGGAGGAAGGAGGTGATGCAGACAACATGTGGATGAAGATGGCGACTTGCATTCGTAAGGTGGCCTCAGAGGAGTTTGGAGTGTCCAGGGGAAGTAGAAGAGAAGCTAAAGATACCTGGTGGTGGAATGATGTTGTCCAGAAGGCAATCAAGGAGAAGAAAGATTGTTTCAAACGCCTATATCTGGATAGGAGTGCAGACAACATAGAGAAGTACCAGATGGCAAAGAAGGCCGCAAAGCGAGCTGTGAGTGAAGCAAGGGGTCGGGCGTATGAGGACCTCTACCAAAGGTTAGACACGAAGGAAGGCGAAAGGGACATCTATAAGATGGCCAAGAGCCGAGAGAGGAAGACGAGGGATGTTGACCAAATCAAGTGCATCAAGGACGAAGCAGATCAACTCCTGGTGAAGAACGAGGAGATTAAGCATAGATGGCGGGAGTACTTTGACAAGTTGTTCAATGGGGAGAGTGAGAGCTCTACCATTGATCTGGATGACTCCTTTGATGATACTAGCAGGCGTTTTGTGAGGCGAATCCAGGAGTCGGAGGTCAAGGAGGCTTTAAAGAGGATGAAAGGAGGCAAGGCGATGGGCCCTGATTGTATCCCCATTGAGGTGTGGAGAGGCCTCGGGGACATAGCGATAGTATGGCTAACCAAACTTTTCAACCTCATTTTTCGGGCAAACAAGATGCCAGAAGAATGGAGACGGAGTATATTAGTACCAATCTTCAAGAACAAGGGGAATGTTCAGAGTTGTACTAATTACCGTGGAATTAAGCTGATGAGTCATACAATGAAGCTATGGGAGAGAGTCATTGAGCACCGTGTAAGAAGAATGACAAGCGTGACCAAAAATCAGTTTGGTTTCATGCCTGGGAGATCGACCATGGAAGCCATTTTCTTGGTACGACAACTTATGGAGAGATATAGGGAGCAAAAGAAGGACCTGCATATGGTGTTCATTGACTTGGAGAAGGCCTATGATAAGATTCCACGGAATGTTATGTGGTGGGCCTTGGAGAAACACAAAGTCCCAACAAAGTACATTACCCTCATCAAGGACATGTATGATAATGTTGTGACAAGTGTTCGAACAAGTGATGGCGACACTAACGACTTCCCAATTAAGATAGGACTGCATCAAGGGTCAGCTTTGAGCCCCTACCTTTTTGCCTTGGTGATGGATGAGGTCACAAGGGATATACAAGGAGATATCCCATGGTGTATGCTCTTTGCGGACGATGTGGTGCTAGTCGATGAGAGCCGGACGGGGGTTAACAGGAAGTTGGAGTTGTGGAGGCAAACCTTGGAATCAAAAGGTTTTAGACTTAGTAGGACTAAAACCGAGTACATGAGGTGCGCTTTCAGTACTACTAGGAACGAGGAGGGGGAGGATGTTAGCCTTGATGGGCAAGTGGTGCCTCAGAAGGACACCTTTCGATATTTGGGGTCAATGTTGCAGAAGGATGGGGATATCGATGAAGATGTGAACCATCGAATTAAAGCCGGATGGATGAAGTGGCGCCAAGCTTCTGGCATTCTTTGTGACAATAGGGTGCCACAAAAGCTAAAAGGCAAGTTCTATAGGACGGCAGTTCGACCCGCAATGTTGTATGGCGCTGAGTGTTGGCCGACTAAAAGGCGACATGTGCAACAGTTAGGTGTGGCGGAGATGCGCATGTTGAGATGGATGTGTGGCCACACAAGGAAGGACCGCATCCGGAATGATGATATACGAGATAAAGTTGGGGTAGCGCCAATTGAAGAGAAGCTTGTTCAACATCGTCTGAGATGGTTTGGGCATATTCAGCGCAGACCTCCAGAAGCCCCAGTGCACAGCGGCCGGCTTAAGCATGCTGATAATGTCAAAAGAGGCCGGGGTAGACCGAACTTGACATGGGAAGAGTCCGTAAAGAGAGATCTGAAGGACTGGAGCATCACCAAAGAACTAGCCATGGACAGGGGTGCGTGGAAGCTTGCTATCCATGTGCCAGAACCATGAGTTGGTCGCGAGATCTTATGGGTTTCACCTCTAGCCTACCCCAACTTGTTTGGGACTAAAGGCTTTGTTGTTGTTGTTGTTGTTATGCTTATAGAGGTAATTTCAATGCTAGGCCGTTTCCTAGTAATTCCTCTAATGATTATGGTAATTCCTATAGCAATTCTTATGGAAATTATAATAAGATGCCCTCTGATCTTGATGATAATATTAAAAAATTCATTAGTACGCAAAAAGGTTTCAATACTACGATTGAAGAAAAATTGCTCAAGATTGATGATTTGGCTAGGAACGTTGATAGAATTTCTCTTGAGATTGATTCTTTAAAAATAATATATATTTCACCCAAGCATGATATTAATGAGTATTTAAAATCTATGAGAATTTCTATTGATGAGTGTAAGGAAAGAACTGCTAGAATACGTGCTAAGCGTGAATGGCTTGAAAAAGTGTGTTCTCGTGATAATATTGATGAAGATCTTAAAGTGATTGATGTAACTCCTATTGAATCTTTGTTTTCCAATTTTAATATTTATAAAGATGGGACTAGATATGAGTCAACTTTAGTTAAAAGGCGTCCCAATGATTCGGAGTTTATAGATCTTAATGCTAAGATTGATAAAAGTGGGATTGAAGAGGTCAAAACTTTAAATAGCAATGAACCCACTCTTTTGTATTTCAAGGACTTTAATTATGATATATTATCTTTTATTGATTTTATTTCCTTGTTGCAATCCATGTTGAATTCTCCTCATGCTTATAATCAAAACAAAACTTTTACTAAACATATTGTTGATGCTATGATGGAATCTTTTGAAGAAAAACCTGAGTTGGAAGTTTATATACCTAGAAATCTATATGATGAGTGGGAACCTACTATTAAGATTAAGATTAAATATTATGAGTGCCATTCTTTGTGTTATTTGGGTGCTAGCGTTTCCATGATTCCAAAAACTTTATGTGATGTGCTAGGTTTCCGTGAATTTGATGATTGTTCCTTAAATTTGCATCTTGCGAATTCCACTATAAAGAAACATATGGGAAGGATTAATGATGTTCTTATTGTTGCAAATAGTAATTATGTGCTTGTAGATTTCATTGTTCTTGATATAGATTGCAATCCTACATGTCCTATTATTCTTGGTAGACCTTTCCTTAGAACGATTGGTGCAATTATTGATATGAAGGAAGGGAATATTAGATTCCAATTCCCATTAAGGAAATGCATGGAACACTTTCCTAGAATAAAATAAAATTACCTTATGAATCTATCATGAGATCTACTTATGGATTGCATACCAAAGATGACAATACCTAGATCTATTGCGTTTTGCCTAGCTAGGGGCGTTAAACAATAGCGCTTGTTGGGAGGCAACCCAATTTCACTTTTGCTTTCTGTTTTTGTTTCTATTTTAGTGTGTTTTTCACATTATTACTTCTGTAATAATTGTGTTTTCTTTTTTAAATTAGTGTTTGAGCCAAGTAAGACCTTTGGGATGGTCTATGGTGTTTGCAATTTGATTTTGCTGAAAAACCAAAACTTTTGCGCTCAGTACAGAAAATTTATAAATTCACTGGGACGTGATTTTGATCTGAAATTCTTACACAAGATTTATATACAAATTTCCCCGATTTAACTAGTTTTCCGGAATTTTTAGAGTTACCGAAGTATTCGAAGTCTACAGATTGCTACAAACTGTTCTGTTTTTGACAGATTCTGTTTTCTTTGTGTTGTTTGCTTATTTTGATGTATCTATGGGTTGTATAGGGGGGTATGAACCATGGAGAAGTTATAATACAATAGGTATTACACAAATATAAATAAATAATGAGTTCAAAACAATACCTAAAGTGGTGATTTATTTTTCTTATACTAACGGACCTCATGAGTTTTCTGTTGAGTTTTGTGTTGTGAAGTTTTCAAGTTTTGGGTGAAGATTTGATGGACTATGGAATAAGGAGTGGCAAGATCCTAAGATTGGGGATGCCAAAGGAACCCCAATCCATATTCAAGTATACCAAAAAGCTTAAGCTTGGGGATGCCCCGAAAGACATCCCCTCTTTTGTCTTCAATCCATCGGTAAATTTACTTGAGGCTATATTTTTATTCACCACATGATATGTGTTTTGCTTGGAGCGTCTTGTATGATATGAGTCTTTGATTTTTAGTTTTCCACAATCATCCTTGATGCACACATATTTTGAGAGATACACGCTGAATCGTGAATTTATTAGAATACTCTACGTGCTTCACTTATATCTTTTGAGCTAGGCAATGTTGCTCTAGTGCTTCACTTTTATCTTTTTAGATCATGGTGGTGCTATATTATATAGAAATTATTGAACTCTCGTACTTCACTTGTATTAGTTTGAGAGTTTCTTAAAACAGCATGGTAATTTGTTTAGGTTATGAATTTAGTCCTAATATAATGGGCATCCAAGAGGGATATAATAAAAACTTTCATATTAAGTGCATTGAATACTATGAGAAGTTTAACTCCTTCCATATAGTTTTGAGATAATAGATATGGTAATACGAGATTCATGCTAGTGAGTAGTTTTGAATTGGAAGAGATACTTGTGTTAAAGTTTGTGATTCGCGTAGCATGCACGTATGGTGAACCGTTATGTAACGAAGTTGGAGCATGATTTGTTTAATGATTGTCAACCTTTGTGTGAGGGTCGAGAGAGCGCGATGGTTAACTCCTACCAACATCTCCCCTAGGAGCATGCGTCTAATGCTTTGTTTGATAACTAATAGAATTTTGCAATAAGTATGTGAGTTCTTTATGACTAATGTTGAGTCCATGGATTATACACACTCTCACCCTTCCACATTTGCTAGCCTCTCTAGTACCGCGCAACTTTCGCCGGTACATCAAACCCTCCTTCCTCAAAGCAGCCACCATATACTTTCCTCAAAACAGCCACCATATCTACCTATTATGGCATTTCCATAGCCATTCCAAGATATATTGCCATGCAACTTCCACCATTCAGTTTTTCATGACATGCACCATCACTTCATCTTGCATATAGAGTCATGTTTTGTTTTAGGTGTCGAGTTGTAAGTAAATAAAAGTGTCATGATTTTCATTAATAGAGCATTGTAATGTGTGAGAAAAGGATGATGTAATCCATGACTCCCTCACAAGTTGGGATGAGTACCCGGACTTCACAAAAAATAAAGGAGGCCAGCGAAGCCCAAATAAAAAAAAGAGGCCAAAGATGCCCACCAAAATTAAAAATGGGAGAAATAGAGAAGGACAATTGCTACTATCTTTTTCCACACTTGTGCTTCAAAGTAGCACCATGATCTTCATGATAGAGAGTCTCCTATTTTCTCACTTTCATATAACTAGTGGAATTTCATCTTGCATGACCACTTAGTATTCTTTTTGAGATTTCATACACTTACGACTCTAAGTGCATTTGTTGCATGGCAATCCCTACTCACTCACATTGATATGTATCGATGGGCATCTCCATAGCCCATTGATACGCTTAGTTGATGTGAGACTATCTTCTCCCTTTTTCCTTGCACCTCCTCCATATTCTATTCCACCTATAGTGGTATATCCATGGCTCACGCTCATGTATTGCGTGAGAGTTGAAAAGGTTTGAGAACACCAAAAGTGTGAAACAATTGCTTGACTTGTTCATCAGGGTTGTGCATGATTTAGATATTTTGTGTGGGGAAGATGGAGCATAGCCAGACCATATAATTTTGTAGGGATAACTTTCTAAGGCCGTGTTATTTTGAAAGGACATGATTGCCTTGTTGGTGTGCTCGAAGTATTACTGTTTTATGTCAATATTAGACTATTGTTTTGAATCTTAAGGATCTGAATATTCATGTCACAATAAATAATATTACATGGATAAATATGTTAGGTAGCAATCCACATCAAAAATTCTGTTTTTATCATTTACCTACTCGAGGATGAGCAGGAATTAAGCTTGGGGATGCTTGATACGTCTCCAACGTATCTATAATTTTTTATTATTCCATGCTATTATATTATCTGTTTTGGATGCTTTATATGCATTAATATGCTCTTTTATATTATTTTTGGGACTAACCTATTAATCTAGAGCCTAGTGCCAGTTTCTGTTTTTTCCTTGTTTTTGAGTATTGCAGATAAGGAATATTAAATGGAGTCCAAACGGAATAAAATCTTCGGAATAATTTTTCTTGGACCAGAAGCAACCCAGAAGACTTGGAGATGAAGTCAGGAGAGCAGCCGTGTGGCCACAAGCCACAGGGGCGTGCCCTAGGGGCGGGGCGCGCCCCCTGGCTTGTGGGCCCACAGCAGCTCCCCTAACCCTATTTCTCGTCCTGTAAATTCACAAATATTCCCTGTATAACAAAAGGGAGCCACAAAAACACTTTTCCTCCACCAGGAGCCTCGGTTCCCGTGAGATCTAATCTTGGAGCCTTTTCCGGTAATCTGCCGGAAGGGGATTCGATCACGAAGGGCATCTACATCAACTCCATTGCCCCTCCGATGATGCGTGAGTAGTTCACCATAGACCTTCGGGTCCATAGCTAGTAGCTAGATGGATTCTTCTTCTCTCTTTGCTCTTGAATACCATGTTATTCATGATCTTCATGGAGATCTATCCGATGTAATACTCTTTTACGGTGTGTTTCTCGAGATCCGATGAATTGTGGGTTTATGTTCAGATTATCTATGAGTCTTTTCTGAATTCTTATATGCATGATTTCATATCTTTGCAAGTCTCTTCGAGTTATTGGTTTGGTTTGGCCAACTAGATTGGTAATTCTTGCAATAGGAGAAGTGCTTAGTTTTGGGTTCAATCTTGCGGTGTCCTCACCCAGTGACAAAGTAGGGGTAGCAAGGCACGTATTGTATTGTTGCCATCGAGGATAAAAAGATGGGGTTTTCATCATATTGCTTGAGTTTATCCCTCTACATCATGTCATCTTGCCTAATGCGTCACTCTGTTCTTCATGAACTTAATACTCTAGATGCAGGCAAGAGTCGGTCGATGTGTGCAGTAATAGTAGTAGATGAAAAATCGTTTTGGTCTACTTGACACGCACGCGATGCCTATATGCTAATCATTGCCTTGGATATCTTCATAATTATTCGCTTTTCTATCAATTGCTCGACAGTAATTTGTCCACCCACCGTAATACTTGCCATCATGAGAGAAGCCTCTAGTGAAACCTATGGCCCGTGGGTCTATTTTCCATCTTATTCTTTTAGATCTAAAGCCAAAAACCCAAAAATACCAAAAATAACTTGTTGCATTATTTTTACCTTTTGTTTTACTTTCCGTTCAAACAATCTATTCTATCTATCTCTATCAGATCTCATCCTTGCAAGTAATCATGAAGGGATTGATAACCCCTTTATATCATTAGGTGCAAGTGTTTGATTCTTTGTGTAGGTACATCTATTGGGGAGTTGCTTGTATCTCCTACTGGATTGATATCTTGGTTCTCAACAACTGAGGGAAATACCTATCTACTTTGCTGCATCAATCGTTCCTCTTCACAGAAACCAACGCATGCTCCAGATGTAGCATGGACTGGGCCCGTAATCTGAGGATTATCCTCACGGCTTCCCAGAAGGCTTATGTCCTTGATGCACCACTTGGTGACCCACCCGCTCCCGTGTCATACGAAGACATTAAGAACACTTGGGAGACACGTTCTGGAGATCACTCAATAGTTCAAAGTGCAATGTTGTATGGCTTAGAACCAGGACTTCAAAGACATTTTGAACGTCATGGAGCATATGAGATGTTCCAAGAGTTGGAGTTTATATTTAAGAAAAATGCCCGGATCGAGAGGTATGAGGCCTCCGATAAGTTCTATGCTTGCAAGATGGAGGAGAACGGGTCTATCAGTGAACATATACTCAAAATGTCTAGGTATTCGACCCGTCTGGTAGAGTTAGGATGCCCCTTCCATCGGAGGCGATCACTGATAGATTTCTTCAATCGTTGCCACCTAGCTACAAGAGCTTCGTGGTGAACTATAACATGCATGGGATGAGCAAGTCAGTCGTCGAGCTGTTTGCGATGCTGAAAGTCTCTGAGTCTGAAATCCAGAAAGAACATCAAGTGTTGATGGTTAATAAAACCACTAGTTTTAAGAAGAATGGCAAGGGCAAGAAGGGTAACTCCAACAAGGGTGGCAAAACAGTTGCTCCTCCCGTGAAGAAACCCAAGGCTAGACCCAAGCAAGAAACTGAGTGTTTTCATTGCAAGGGAACTGATCATCGAAAGCGGAACTGCCCCAAGTATCTGGCTAACAAGAAGGCGGCCAACAACAAACAAGGTATATATGATATACATGTTATTGATGTGTACCTTACCAACTCTCATTGTAGTGCCTGGGTATTTGATACCGGTTCGGTTGCTCACATTTGCAACTCAAAACAGGAACTACGGAATAGACGAAGGCTGACGAAGGACGAAGTTACAATGCGTGTGGGAAATGGTTACAAGGTTGATGTGATCGCCGTCGGCACGCTCTCTCTTCGATTACCATCGGGATTAGTGATGAACCTGAATAATTGTTATTTAGTGCCTGCGTTAAGCATGAACATTATATCTGGATCTTGTTTATTGTGAGATGGTTACTCATTTAAATCAGAGAATAATGGTTGTTCTATTTATATGAGTAATATCTTTTATGGTCATGCACCCAATGTGAGGGGTTTATTCATGTTGAATCTTGATAGTGATGATACACATGTTCAAAACATTGATGCCAAAAGATGTAGAGTTGATAGTGATAGTACCACTTTCTTGTGGCACTACCGTTTGGGTCATATTGGTGTAAAACGCATGAAGAAGCTCCATGCTGATGGACTTTTGGAGTCACTTGACACATGTGAACCATGCCTCATGGGCAAGATGACTAAAACGCCATTCTCTGGAACAATGGAACGGGCGAGTGACTTGTTGAAAATCATACATATTGATGTGTGCGGTCCGATGAGCATTGAGGCGTGCGGTGGATATCGTTATTTTTCTCACCTTCACTGATGACTTAAGTAGATATGGGTATATTTACTTAATGAAACACAAGTTTGAAACATTTGAAAAGTTCAAGCAATTTCAGAGTGAAGTTGAGAATCATCGTATCAAGAAGATTAAATTCCCGCAATCTGATCGGGGAGGTGAATATCTGAGTTATGAGTTTGGTAGTCACTTAAGACAATGTGGAATTGTTTCACAATTAACACCGCCTGGAACACCATAACGTAATGGTGTGTTCGAACATCGTAATCGAACCTTATTAGATATGGTGCGTTCTATGATGTCTCTTGCCGATTTGCCACTATCATTTTGGGTTATGCATTAGAGACAGTTGTATTCACTTTAAATAGGGCACCATCAAAATCCGTTGAGACAACGCCATATGAACTGTGGTTTGGCAAGAAGCCAAAGTTGTCGTTTCTTAAAGTTCAGGGATGTGATGCTTATGTCAAAAAGCTTCAGCCTGAAAAGCTGGAACCCAAAGCAGAGAAATGTGTCTTCATAGGATACCCGAAAGAGACAGTTGGGTATACCTTCTATCTCAGATCCGAAGGCAAAGTGTTTGTCACTAAGAACGGAATATTTCTTGAGAAAGAGTTTCTCTCAAAAGAATTGAGTGGGAGGAAAATAGAACTTGATGAGGTTATTGAAGCTTTACTTCAACCAGAGAGTAGCGCAGCGCAGAAATATGTTTCTGTGGAGCCTATGATAGTTGAAGAGGAAGTTAATGATGATGATCATGAAACTTCGGATCAAGTTACTATTGAACCTCGTAGGTCGACAAGGGCGCGTACTGCTCCTGAGTGGTATGGCAACTCTATCTTGGAGGTCATGTTGTTAGACAACGATGAACCTACAAGCTATGGAGAAGCGATGATGGGCCCGGATTCCAAGAAATGGTTAGAGGCCATGAAATCCGAGATGGGATCCATGTATGAAAACAAAGTATGGACTTTGGAAATATTACCTGAAGGGCGAAAGGCCATTCAGAACAAATGGGTCTTTAAGAGGAAGACGGACGCAAACGGTAATGTTACCGTCTATAAAGCTCGACTTGTGGCAAAGTGTTTTTCACAAGTTCAAGGAGTTGACTATGATGATACATTCTCACCCATAGCGATGCTTAAGTCCGTCAGAATAATGTTAGCAATAGTTGCATATTTCGACTATGAAATTTGGTAGATGGATGTCAAAACAACGTTCTTTAACAGTTTCCTTAAGGAAGAGTTGTATGTGATACAACCGGAAGGTTTTGTTGATCTAGAGAATGCTAAAAAAGTTTGCAAACTCCAACTATCCATTTATGGACTGGTGCAAGCATCTCGGAGTTGGAATCTGCGCTTTGATGAGGTGATCAAAGCGCTTGGGTTTATACAAGTTTACAGAGAATCTTGTATTTACAAGAAAGTGAGTATGAGCTCTATAGGGTTTCTAATATTATATGTGGATGACATATTGTTGATTGGAAACAATATAGAATTGCTGGAAAGTGTGAAGGAATATTTGAACAAGAGTTTTTCAATGAAGGACCTAGGAGAAGCTGCTTTCATATTAGACATTAAGATCTATAGAGATAGATCAAGACACTTAATAGGACTTTCACAAAGCACATACCTTGATATAGTTTTGAAGAAGTATGGATCAGTCCAAGAAGGGGTTCTTGCATGTGTTACAAGGTGTGAAGTTGAGTAAGACTCAATGCCCAGTGACTGTAGAAGATAGAGAGAAGATGAGTGCCATCCCCAATGCTTCAACCATAGGCTCTATTATGTATGCAATGTTGTGCACAAGACCTGATGTCATCCTTGCCATAAGTATGGCCAGAAGGTTTCAAAGTGATCCTGGAATGGTGCACTGGACGATGGTCAAAAATATCCTTAAGTACCTGAAAAGGACTAAGGAAAGGTTTCTCGTTTATGGAGGTGATCAAGAGCTCATCGTAAAGGGTTACGTCGGTGCAAGCTTTGACACTGATCCGCATGACTCTAAGTCGCAAACTGGATACGTATTTATTCTTAATGGGGGAGCAGTCAGTTCCAAGCAGAGCATGGTAGCCGATTCTACATGCAAAGCGGAGTACATCGCAGCCTCGGAGCCAGCGAAGGAAGGTGTCTGGATGAAGGAGTTCATGAAAAATCTTGGAGTAGTGCCCAGTGCACCGAATCTAGTGGATCTGTTCTGTGATAACACTGGTGCCATTACCCTGGCCAAGGAACCAAGGTTTCACAAGAGGACTAGACACATAAAGCGACGCTTCAATTCCATCCCCGAGTACATCAAGGAGGAGGACATAAATATTTACAAAGTGCACACGAATCTGAATGTTGTAGACCCATTGACTAAACCTCTTCCACGGGCTAAACATGATCAACACCAGAACTGTATGGGTGTTCGATTCATTACAATGTAAATCACATAGTGATGTGAGCTAGATTATTGACTCTAGTGCAAGTGGGAGGCTGTTGGAAATATGCCCTAGAGGCAATAATAAAATGGTTATTATTATATTTCCTTGTTCATGATATTTTTTTATTATCCATGCTATAATTGTATTGACTGGAAACACATTGCATGTGTACATATATACACAACACTTTGCCCCTAGTGTGCCTCTAGTAAACTAGCTCGTTGATCAAAGATGGTCAAGGTTTCCTAACCATTGACATGATATGTCATTTGAGAACGGGATCACATCATTAGGAGAATGATGTGATGAACAAGACCCAAACTATAAATGTAGCATTTGATCGTGTCAGTTTATTGCTATAGTTTTCTGCATGTCAAGTACCTGTTCCTATGACCATGAGATCATGCAACTCACTCACACCGTAGGAGTACCTTTTGTGTATCAAACATCACAACATAACTGGGTGACTATAAAGGTGCTCTACATGTATCTCTGAGGGTGTGTGTTGAGTTGGCGTGGATCAATATAGGGATTTGTTACTCTGTGTGACGGAGAGGTATCTCAGGGCCCACTCGGTAATACAACATCAAAACAAGCCTGGCAAGCAATGTGGCTAAATGTTAGCCACGGGATCTTGTATTACAGAACAAGTAAAGAGACTTGCCGATAACGAGATTGAACTAGGTATACAGATACCGATGATAGAATCTCGGACAAGTAACATACCGAAGAACAAAGGGAACAACATACGTGATTGACTGAGTCCTTGACATAGAGGTTCGACCAATAAAGATCTTCGTAGAATATGTAGGAACCAATATGGGCATCTAGGTCCCGCTATTGGTTATTGACCATAGAGGTGTCTCGGTCATGTCTACATAGTTCTCGAACCCGCAGGATCTGCACACTTAAGGTTCGGTGACGTTTCGGTAGTATAGAGTTATGTATGGTGGTGACCGAAGGTTGTTCAGAGTCCCAGATGAGATCCCAAACATCACGAGGAGCTCTGGAATGGTCTGGAGGTAAATATTGAT
Source organism: Hordeum marinum (assembly GCA_022496015.1). Lineage (NCBI taxonomy): Eukaryota > Viridiplantae > Streptophyta > Magnoliopsida > Poales > Poaceae > Hordeum > Hordeum marinum. The sequence goes on along the minus strand of CM039678.1, from coordinate 423,676,008 downwards.
ATATAGCAAGTCCTGTTTTGGTCGCCGAAAAAGTTTCGGGCTCATCAGTACTATACCGGGAGTACCGAGAGGGTACCGGGGGACCATCAGGAGAGGTATTTCGACCCAAGAGGCTACATGGGCTGTGGGAGAAGGAATACCAGCCCTTAGTGGGCTGGCCGAAGCCCCACAGGAAGCCCATGCGGCTGGGAAGGAAACCTAAGGTGGGAAGAGAGGCCCAAGTGGGAAAAGGAGGAGTCCTAATCCTACTAAGAGTGGAGGAGGTGGACTCCTCCCCCACTTCGGCTGAACAAGGGCTGGCTCCCTTGGGATCCAAGCCTCCTCCCTCCCCTCCTCATATATATACTAGAGGTTTGAGGGTTTTTTGATAGAGAAAAACAGCCACGTGCTACCTCTCCTCTAGATAGTAGTTTCTCCTCTAGATCGGTTTCAACGGTGCTTAGGTGAAGCCCTGCTAGAATAGCTCCACCACCATCGCCACAACACCGTCGCGCTGCCGGAGAACTCTTCTACCTCTCCACTCCCTCTTGCTAGAGCAAGAAGGCAGAGATCGTCATCGAGTCGTATGTGTGCTGAACACGGAGGTGTTGTCCGTTTGGCGCTAGATCGGAACGGATCGTGATTGGATCGCGGGATGCTCGGCGATTTGTATCGCAAAGATGTTCGACTACATCAACCTCGTTTCTTAACGCTTCTCGCTTAGCGATCTACAAGGGTATGTAGATCCACTCTCCCTCTCGTAGATGCTCATCACCATGGATAGATCTTGCGTGTGAGTAGGAAATTTTTTGTTTCCCATGCAACGTTCCCCAACACGGAGGGCGAGGCACCGTCACGGTCGGGGAGGATTCTCACGAGGGGAAGCTCGCGTCTTCTCACACACCGATATTGAGGGTTTCGGCGTGTAAGTCTGGGGATGGGCCGGTCCAATTCCAGGGTACCGAACAGGCTGTGGGGAATTCCAGGGATTTCTATATCGGGCCGGTAAAATACTCTTTAAAACATGCAAATACTCTAGTGCCAACGAGGCCTTATGGTTTCCATTCAATTTTGTATGTGTTTCTGTTTAGAGTTTTCATCGGTTTTCTTTGGTTTTAAATTGTCTTGCTCTTATTTTGTATGAGTTTTCTTCAATGTTTTTATTGTTTTTCTTTGGTTTTCATTTTTGTGTGTTCTTATTCACATTTTTTCTTTTTCTCACTTTTTCTATTTTCAATATATTTGATTAGACATGCTTAACATTTTCTCAATACATGATAAACATATTTAATTTTTTTGAAACCTAAGTAAACATACTACATTTTTTTACACATCTAAACCTTATTTGGATGATGCTCTTCTTTCAGGTTGGGATTCCCAAGAAGGATAGTGTAACCAAATAAGACTACGATAGGAGAAGCATACCGCATCACAAACACCAAATACATCCTATCAAAGGAAAGTTCATGAAAAGGGAGAAGGAGAAGGTAAAGAAATGATGACACGCTTATTTCACGTTGGGCTTGCGGGCACTGATGGCGGCTGCAAGGAGGCGATGTAGGCAATCAGACTCGATGGGATTGATGTGCGATGGCAACATCTTGAGGCCCTTGTAGCAGAGGAACATGTGGTGCTCTTGGAAGGCCCTCATCCCGATGAAACTCAGTGAGATCGATGTGTGTGGGGGGGTAACTCCTTATGACCCTTGTAACAAACAGGTGGTGCTCTTGGGAAACCCTCATCCTGGTGATCTCCTCAACTGGAACATGAACTCCTCCATATTGAAGGCCTTGGCGAGTATAGTCGCGTTTGGAGCATATGTTCCGTCGTGATGGGAGGACCCAGATTATAGCAATAGCGTGTACGTAGACTGATTTCGTTGTGCTACTCGATGATCTGGGTGGGCAACCATGGAATGGTGGCTCGGCCGAGGGACAAGAGAGGGGGTTTTAACTATAGAGGAGAGGGGTTGGGAAAAGGAAAGATGAACTCGAGAAGGAAGGGGAAGTTTTGTAACTAATTAAGCCACGAAAAATGGTCGGGATGGGACAGGTGCGGTTGTTGTGGATTTGTATGAGGCAAAGCGTCAGAAGGAAATCAAACCGTTTTTTTACATGGAAATCAAATAGTTGGTAGACTAAAAGAGAAGCGACCCACAAGAAAATTGGCGGGGGTGGGAGAGGTGACCACGTGGCTTCAGGAAATCACAGAGAAATCAAGTGATGACATGGATAGGCTGAATGTCAAAAGAAATAAGCTAGTGAGTGTCCTATTTAATTATAGTAGATGAGAAAATTCCTTATATAACACTCATTTAAATGGTTTTTCCTTGTTTAACACTCATTTTTTTCTTATATAACACCAGCTCTAAAATGTGTGCCTTTTATAACATTTCTACCACTTCCGTTAGCACCTAGAGGCATCTACCGTTTAGTTTGCTTGTCATTTTTAAGCGGACAAAATTGTCTCTACGTATCGCACGAAAGTTCATGCCGAAGTGGTAGCTCTCACCCCGACCTGTGCAATATGTAGTCTGTATTACCGGATTGGATATGACTCGATCAGGTGGGGTGCGGCAAGCCACACTTTCTATCTAGTGAGCACAAGAAGCAAAAGAAGGCTTAGCTAGTGAACTTCATCCAATTTCTTTTAGTTAAAGTCACTATTGTGTTGCTCAAGTCATGTATGTGTGAACTTGGGCTCATATATGTGAACATGTAGATGATGTAAGTCATGTGTGTGTAATTGGATGTGAGCCTAGATGTTTATGTCTCGTGTTTGTGGCAAATTTGGATATCAGATATGAGGTAAGTCGTGTATTTGTACTTGGATGTGAGCCCACATGTTTATATCTCATGCCATTGGCAAATTTGAATATTGTGTGCTGAATTTTGTATATGTGAATTGTGTGCATGGGAGTTTCTACTCAATTTGTTTAAAAAATGAAATTTAAATCCGAGTTATGTTTTTTCATGTTTTAATTAAAATTGGTTCATCTGCATTGACGATGATTGTACATGTAACAACCTAGAAAAGTTATTGCTTCTTTAGGCTCATTTGTTTCATATGGTAGGAAAATCCTTGGAATATTAAAGTCTTAGGAAATAAGATGACATGAATTTAAAATCCTATAAACAGGAATATAAAATAAGATACTCTTTAGTTCACATCACATGATTTTTTCCCCATTGAGTCTAGGCTAATGTTTATTTTCCTATAAACTGTGATGGATAGGAAGAATTCCTTCACAGAAATAGGAATCTATTTCTACAAGCCAAATGGCTCTAAATGAATTTTTTCTATCCTACATAATCCCTCCAAACCAAAGGAGGCCTTAGTCATCTGGCTAATTTTAGCCACAAGTTGCACTAGGGGTAATAAATGTCTTTTTAGGTGTCACTTAACACCGTTAGTAGTCAAAATGAACGAAAGTGTCGGAAAGGGAATAATTTTTGGAATTAGTGTTAAATAAGGAAGATAGAGTTATTCAGTGTCATATAAGGGGGAAAATGGGACAATGTTCAATAAGGAATTCTCTCATGGTAGATATAAGATGTCTCGTTTGCAGATGCTCATAAAATCTTCACTGTCAATCATCACAACCAAATGCTTATGCTCACGCATTGTAGTCAAGAATGTTATTATATCATTTTCGTTTGCACTCTCAACATGCGTTCCCACAACTCTTTATCATGTGGGGACCAATAGACATAATACTATTCCTTGGGGTACCCCAAAAAATCAACAATTTCTCAATGCCACCAAGGGTGAAAGTTTCACCATCGCAGTTGTCCCAATTCTCCGTGTGAAAATATGAGTATTCAATATTGCAGCTTAATCCAGTGAAGAGTCCATCATAGTATATTATCCAGGTGAATGGAATTGAACCTTTAGTTGCATTAACTGAAAAAAATCAGTTAACTAAATTTGAAGAATATCATAATTGAGAAAATCATTACTAATATTTATGCACTCCTCAAAGGTACATATGTCCACCTATTTATCTAACATTTGAGCACCGACATTGACCATTTATATATTGAGAAAATTTCCAGTTTTAATTTTTTTATCTCATGCATGATAACACCATTGAAATTGAGCAAATGCGCATCCCAATGGCACTAAACTTTGTACAAAGTTCATCCTTTGCAAGCTCAAGAGAGTACACGCAAAAAAACGGCCATAGCCCCATAAGCCCTAAGCATCACCCCTGGCGACCACAATCAAACTTTGTTATGAGATTTCCGTATTAACAATCCATATATTTTCATCAAGTTTTTAGCTCAGTGCCGCAAAAAACACAATCAACACCCACTTAGAACCCTAAGTACCCTAAGTAAAGTCGAGCAAAAAAACGTGACACAAAAAAGTGGTACATGGCCAAGATTTGGGTGTCTCGTGGTACTCATATGGATACCCTTCAATTCCTCAGATGCAGATTTTTTTTCAAAAGTACAACCAATTTTGTACCAAATTCGAAAACCATATGCCCAGATTGAAAGAAATCAAAAATAGCACCCCACCGGCCTCTAGTTGGCCGAAGAGAGGCCTGTCGCCCACTAGCAGGCCGAAGAGGGGCCCGTCGGCCACCCCCAGGCCGAAGGGAGGCCCGTCGGGCTCAGGGAGGCTGAAGAGTGGCTTGTTGGCCTCTGGCTGTCCGAAGAGGCCTGGTCAGCCTCCAGGCGGCCGATGGGCCCCTGGATAAGGCCAACCACTCCTTTCTTTCTCCTCTGACCACTCCTTTCACCCTCCCCCGTCCTCTAGGCTCCCCATCTCCACCTCACACTCCCGATGCTCTCTGGTGCTTCCACCGCCGTGCCGATCTCTTCGCTCGTCCACCCATTTTCATATCCAATCCGCGTAAACAATAGATCGGGGCTCTCTCCACAGGCCTACGGTGTTTTTCTTGCTTCCAACTCAATCAAATGTCAACTTTCAACTCGGTTGTGGATTCAGTTCTTATTGGTCACCGTTTGTTTGCAGGTAAATGGCTTGCCCATTTTGTCAAGCTCCAAGTGGCCCTTGTTCTTCCGTTGATTCCGGTGTGTCTGTATTTACCGTGGTGCTGGATCGTCGATGTTCAAGGCGTGTTGTAAGATTCTATATCTTGTTTATCTGACTGTGGCATATGGTTGATGTTGTTTTGGTTGGAATGTATTCGAATGTGTTAGTTTATATGATTATGATGTTTGCTTCCATTCTTGTTGTAGTATGTTCTGTGCAGTGTTAGATCACATCTTGCTCAATACATTGAGGAGTGCAGAGCTTTATCTATTCAGAGGGGTGACACAGATATTGATCTTGCTCTTCATAACAGTGAGGGTAACTTATACCATGTTCTGTTTAGACATGGTCGGATGAGCAGTAAATTCCATGGTTCTTTGTGGGAGGAACTTGTGAATGATTATGGTCTCCGTCATCATGACATGATGACTGTTAGGCTTGAGAACTATGGAACTATGATTGGTGTCTATTTTCATCGGGATGGTGTTATGTTGTTCCCTTTACCCTGTGTTGGTTAGTTATTTGTTTGACTGATTTTCCGTTTTGTTTCAGCTTATACATTTTGCTGTTCTGCTCAGTTTGTGAAATTATTATTTTGTAGCTCTTGAGGATCTAAGTGAAACTCAGAGGGAACTTGTTGACAACTATTTTTATAGTCGTAGTGTCACTCTGAATTATCATCAAATGTATGTCATGTCGTGATAGCTCTTTGATGACAACTACATATTGTGTACTCCTTTTTTTAATAGGATGGATTCCATGAATGTTATTTCTCAACATATGGTAAGCTTTGGTTTCGAATATTTTTTATTTATTTGTTCTTTGCTGTAGCATAATGTTTTAAATTTGTAAGCTGAATATCATATAACTTGATGTTTTTTGTCACGTTATTCCTACCATGGTTGTGAGGAGTTTGAAGGAATTTGTGTCAATTCCTAGGACTGGTTCTTTAACTCTTGAAATTACTTTGGATTCTGAAGATGATGATATATCTGTGAGCATTCCTTGTTCCTACTTTATTGGCTTGGGTGGTAGAATGGTGTTGAAGAAGGAAGGTTTTGGTAATTTTCTGCTGGCATCGTCTATTGAAATCAACAATTTGGTGCTAATAACCTTTAAAGAGCGTGAACAGGAGCTAGTTGTTGTTTTCAACCATCTGCCACAGTGATCGTATTGTTTTGCCCTACTATCCCCCATTTTCTTTTCCCGCCCTACTATCCCGCCATATTCTTTCCCGCCATACTATGTCGCCACTTTCTTTCCCGCCATTCTCTAGCGTCATTCTCTCCCACCACATTCTTTCCCACCATTCTCTCCCGCCATTTTCTTTCCCACCTTTCTCTCCCGCCATTTTCTTTCCCGCCTTTCTCTCCTGCCATTTTGTTTCCCTCCTTTCTCTCCCGCCATCTTCTCTTGTGAACCTATATAACCACATCCGTAGTAAGGTGGGAGTTGGCCCTTCTTTTACCTTTTGCTCCCACCATCCTTTCGCTCCCGCCATCCTTTCGTGGAGATGTATCATCCTCATTATCCTTTTGATCATAGTTTTCACTCTGGTATGTCCGGTCGTCTTCTCCATCTAGCCCCCAATTTCAAGATGGATGATAGAGTAGTTCCATGGGAGGAACTCATTAGTAGTGAAACCATAATGAATGAGTTGGCTCACTCATTAGCTAGGAGTGGGCGGCCTCCCAAGACTTTTCAGGAGATACGGAAAGAACTTCTTAGGTTGCATGGCAGATGGAAAAAGCAACTGATAAGGGTGAAGCTTACCACAGGATTGCTATGAATAATTCAGATTTATGGTCAGCAGATAGTGAGAACGAAGACGACCACTTCATGCCGAGAACCAAGGTCAAGACTACTGCATTGTCGAAGGGCAAGAGTTCTACATCAACGAAGGGCAAGAGTTCTACATCGACGAAGGGCAAGAGATCTGCATCGACGGAGGACGAAGGCGACCTCTTCATGCCGAGCACCAAGGTCAAGACTACCGCATCGTCGAAGGGCAAGAGTTCTGCATCGACAAAGGGCAAGAGATCTGCATCGATGGAGGATGATGATGATGCATTCATGTAGCACTGTTTTATGTAGTACTATTTAATTTCAGTTGTACTGTTTAATTAAGTTGTAACGTTTAATTCAGTTATACTGATTAATTAAGTTGTAACGTTTAATTTTGTTGTATTGTTTAATTCAGTTGGATGCATTTAGTTTGCAGTATTAGTGTTATCCCTCTAAACCAATTGACCACTGAAATAGAACATGAATATGCCTCATACATGAATATGTCTCATACATGAATATGTTGCATACATGAATATGTCCCATACATAAAATAGACATATGTCTTATACATAATTAGATAGTCATGTCTCATACATAGATAACTATATCACTGTTGGGGACGGCGACGAATCTTGGGCTTCCTCGGACGAGGACCGGAAGGCGATAAGCGTTGAGGCGATGGATGGGTGTCACGATGACCACGACCATAGACGACCTCGTCCGTCAGTGTTTGTGTCTCCTGCGTCGATGGTGGTGGTGGAGTGACAAGAACTATCTTTGAGAAATCATAGGTGTTTGCACCTCGATCATCGTCCTCGCCGTCACCGGGTACATACAAACTAGGACCAGTAAACACAGATGACTGAACTGAAGTCATGAACGGTTGCGACTCGCTGCCGACTGCGGTAAAGTAAAACATGTAAAATTGATTTACGAGCCTACAATTTTTAAAATAATGTACAAAGTAGTGTTACCTAGGTCCATCTGATGAAGCCAAGAAGAGCCCCCAGGTTGTGAAGGAGGTGGCTGCTGATAACCCACAAGTGTAGGGGATCAATTGTAGCCTTTCTCGATAAGTAAGAGTGTCGAACCCAACGAGAAGCTAAAGGTAGAACAAATATTCCCTCAAGTTCTATCGACTGATACGTCCATTTTAAATCATGATTTCATATTGATATTTATTGCATTATGGGATATTATTACACATTTTGGTACAATACTTATGCCTTCTCTCTCTTATTTTACAAGGTCTACATGAAGAGGGAGAATGCCGGCAGCTGGACTTCTGGACTGGAAAAGGAGCAAATCTGAGATACCTATTCTGCGCAACTCCAAAAGTCCTGAAAATCTATGGAGAATTATTTTCGAATATATAAAAAATACTGGGCGAAAGAAATACATCAGGAGGCCCACCAGGGAGCCACAAGCCTACTGGCCACGGCCACCCCCCTCGCCACGACTAGCGAGCTTGTGGCCCCACCTGGCAGCCCTCCGGTGCCCATCTTATGCTATATGGAGGGTTTTGTCGAGGAAAAATTGATAAGAGACCCTTCAAGACGAAGCTCCGCCATCTCAAGGCGGAACTTGGCCAGAACCAATCTAGAGCTCCGACGGGGCGATCCTACCGGTGAAACTTCCCTCCGGGAGCGGGAAATCGAAGCCATCGTCAACACAACGATCCTATCATCAAGAGGGGGTCAATCTCCAACATCTTCATCAGCACCATCTCCTCTCCAAACCCTAGTTCATCTCTTGTATCCGATCTTTGTCTCAAAACCTCAGATTGGTACCTGTGGGTTGCTAGTAGTATTGATTACTCCTTGTAGTTGATGCTAGTTGGTTCACTTGGTGGAAGATTATATGTTCAGATCCTTGATCATCACTTATACTCCTCTGATTATGAACATGAATATGTTTTGTGAGTAGTTATGTTTGTTCCTGAGGACATGGGATAAGTCTTGTTATAAGTAATAGTGTGAATTTGGTATTCGTTTGATATTTTGATGAGATGTAGGTTGTCTCTCCTCTAGTGGTGTTATGTAAACGTCGACTACATAACACTTCACCATTGTTTGGGACTAGAGGAAGGCATTGGGAAGTAATAAGTAGATGATGGGTTGCTAGCGTGACAAAAGCTTAAACCCTAGTTTATGCGTTGCTTCGTAAGGGGCTGATTTGGATCCACATGTTTCATGCTATGGTTAGATTTATCTTAATTCTTATGTCGTAGTTGCGGATGCTTGCGGGAGGGGTTAATCATAAGTGGGAGGCTTGTCCAAGTAAGGGCAGCACCCAAGCACCAGTCCACCCACATATCAAATGATCAAAGTAGCGAATGTGAATCAAATGAGCATGATGAAAACTAACTTGACATAAATTCCCATGTGTCCTCAAGAGCGCTTTGCTTTATATAAGAGTTTGTCCAGGCTTGTCCTTTGCTATAAAAAGGATTGGGCCACCTTGTTGCACCTTTGTTACAATTGTTACTTGCTACCCGTTATGAATTATCTTATCACAAAACTCTCTGTTACCGATAATTTCAGTGCTTGCAGAGAATGCCTTACTGAGAACCGCTTGTCATTTCCTGCTGCTCCTCGTTGGGTTCGACACTCTTACTTATAGAAAGTACTACGATAGATCCCCTATACTTGTGGGTCATCAAGACTCTTTTTTGGCGCCATTGTCGGGGAGTGAAGCGCCTTTGGTGAGTGGAACTTGGTAAGGAAAAAATTTATATAGTGTGCTGAAATTTACGGTCACTTGTTACTATGGAAAGTAATACTTTGAGGGGCTTGTTCGGGGTATCTTCACCTCAACCAGAAACACAAAAAGTTGTCCCTCAACCTACTGAACCTACTGAAAATAATTATTATGAAATTCCTTTAGGTATGATAGAGAAACTACTAACTAATCCTTATGCAGGAGATGGAACACCACATCCTGATTTGCATATAATCTATGTGGATGAAGTTTGTGGATTATTTAAGCTTGCAGATCTGCCCGAGGATCACGTCAAGAAGAAGGTCTTTCCTTTATCTTTGAAGGATAAGGCATTGACATGGTATAGGCTATGTGATGATATTGGATCATGGAGCTACAACCGTTTGAAAATGGAATTTCATTAGAAGTTCTATCCTATGCATCTAGTTCATCGTGATCAGAATTATATTTATAATTTTTGGCCTCGTGAAGGAGAAAGAATCTCAAGCTTGGGGAGGCTTAAGTCAATGTTATATTTATGCCCCAATCATGAGCTCTCGAGAGAAATTATTATTCAGAATTTTTATGCTCGACTTTCTCGTAATGATCAATCCATGCTCGATACTTGTTGTGTTGGTTCTTTTATGAAGAAAGGTATTGAATTCAAATGGAATTTGTTGGAAAGAATTAAACGCAACTCTGAAGATTGGGAACTCTATGAAGGTAAGGAGTCAGGTATGAACCTTAAGTTTGATTGTGTTAAATCCTTCGTAGACACCGATGCGTTTCATGAATTTAGCACTAAATATGGACTTGACTCTGAGATAGTAGCTTCTTCCTGTGAATCTTTTGCTACTCATGTTGAACTCCCTAAGTAGAAGTGGTTTAAATATCATCCTCCTGTTGAAGTGAAAGTAATGGAACCTATTGAAGTTGAAGAGAAAACTATTACTTACAATGTTGATCCTGTTATCCCTACTGCTTACATTGAGAAACCACCTTTCCCTGTTAGGATAAAGGAACATGCTAAAGCTTCAACTGTGGTTCATAAGAGTTGTATTAGAACACCTACACCCCCTGAACAAATCAAAGTTGAACCTAGTATTGCTATGGTTAAAGATCTCTTGATTGATAATATTGATGGGCATGTTATTCATTTCTGTGATGAAGCTGCTAGAATTGTTAGACCTGATACTAACCATAAACATAGACCAGTTGTTGGCATGCCTGTTGTTTCTATTAAAATAGGATATCATTATTATCATGGATTATGTGATATGGGTGCTAGCGTAAGTGCAATTCCCCATTCCTTATACAAAGAAATCACGCATGATATTGCACCAGTTGAACTAGAGGATATCGATGTTACTATTAAGCTTGCTAATAGAGACACTATTGCACCAATGGGGATTATTAGAGATGTTGAAGTCTTCTGGAAGCAGGTATAATTTATCATGTTGCTGATAGTAGATGGGTTAGTCCCATCCATTGTGTCCCTAAGAAGGGAGGTATTACCATTGTTCCTAATGATAAAAATGAATTGATCCCGCAAAGAATTGTTACAAGTTATAGAATGGTAATTGATTTTAGGAAATTAAATAAAGCTACTAAGAAAGATCATTACCCTTTACCTTTTATTGATCAAATCCTAGAAAGATTATCCAAACATACTCATTTTTGCTTTCTAGATGGTTACTCTGGTTTCTCTCAAATACCTGTATCAAGCCAAGATCAAGAAAAAAATCACTTTTACTTGCCATTTAGGTACCTTTGCTTATAGACGTATGCCTTTTGGTTTATGCAATGCACCTGCTACTTTTCAAAGATGCATGATGGCTATATTCTCTGACTTTTCTGAAAAGATTCTTGAGGTTTTCATGGATGATTTTTCTGTTTACGGAACTTCATTTGATGATTGTTTGAGCAACCTTGATCAAGTTTTGTAGAGATGTGAAGAAACTAATCTTGTCTTGAATTGGGAAAAGTGCCACTTTATGGTTAATGAAGGTATTGTCTTGGGGCACAAGATCTCCGAAAGAGGTATTGAATTGATAAAGCTAAAGTTGATGCTATTGAAAAAATGTTGTGCCCTACGGATATCAAGGTATAAGAAGTTTCCTTGGTCATGCTAGTTTCTATAGGAGGTTTATCAAAGAATTCTCTAAGATTTCTAGGCCTCTCACAAACCTTTTGCAAAAAGATGTTCCGTTTGTTTTTGATGATGATTGCGTAGAAGAGATTGAAATTCTTAAGAATGCCTTGATTACCGCACTTGTTGTTCAACCACCCGACTGGAACCTACCTTTTGAAATTATGTGTGATGCTAGTGATTATGTTGTTGGTGTTGTTCTAGGACAAAGAGTTGATAAGAAATTAAATGTTATCCATTATTCTAGTAAAACTCTAGACAGTGCTCAAAGAAACTATGCTACTACTAAAAAGTAATTTCTAGCAGTTATTGTTGATTCCAAAGTAACTATTCACACCGATCATGCTGCTATTAAATACCTTATGGAGAAGAAAGATGCTAAACCTAGACTTATTAGGTGGGTCCTTCTGCTACAAGAATTTGATTTGCATATCATTGATAGAAAGGGTGTTGATACCCCTATGGCAGATAACTTGTCTAGGTTACAAAATGTTCTTGATGACCCACTACCTATTGATGATAGCTTTCCTGATGAACAATTATATGTTGTGAATACTTCACATAATGCTCCTTGGTATGCTGATTACGCCTATTACATTGTTGCTAAATTTATACCTCGTAGTTTCACATACCAACAAAAGAAAAAGTTCTTCTATGATTTAAGGCATTAAATTTGGGATGACCCACATCTTTATAAAGGACTAGATGGTATTATTAGACATTGTGTACCTGAGCATGAACATGAATAGATCTTATGCAAGCCTACTGAGGACATCATGCTGGAGATAGAACTGCACACAAGGTACTACAATCTGGGTTTTATTGGCCTACGCTCTTCAAGGATGCTCGTAAGTTTGTCTTATCCTGTGATGAATGTCATGAATTGGTAATATTAGTAGATGTCAGGAAATGCCTATGAATTACTCTCTTGTTATCGAACCATTTGATGTTTGGGGCTTTGATTATATAGGGCCTTTTCCACAATCTAACGGGTATACTCATATTCTAGTTGCTGTTGATTATGTCACTAAGTGGGTAGAAGCTATTCCAACTAGTAGCGTTGATCATAACACTTCTATTAAAATGCTTAAAGAAGTTATTTTCCCTAGATTTGGAGTCCCTAGATATTTGATGATTGATGGTGGTTCACATTTTATTCATGGTGCTTTTCGTAAATTTCTTGATACATATGATTTTAATCATAGAGTTGCATCTCCTTATCATCCTCAGTCTAGTCGTCAAGTAGAATTGAGAAATAGAGAGATTAAATTGATTTTGCAAAAGACTGTTAATAGATCTAGGAAGAATTGGTCTAAGAAACTCGACGATGCATTATGGGCTTATAGAACTGCTTACAAAAATCCTATGGGTATGTCTCCATATAATATGGTTTATGGTAAAGCATGTCACTTACCTCTAGAGCTAGAACATAAGGCTTATTGGGCAATAAAAGAGCTCAATTATGATTTCAAACTTGCTGGTGAGAAGAGGTTATTTGACGTTAGCTCATTTGATGAATGGAGAACCCAAGCCTACGAGAATGCTAAGTTGTTTGAAGAAAAGGTTAAGAGATGGCATGATAGAAGGATACAAAAGCGTGAATTTAATGTAGGTGATCATGCCTTGCTATACAATTCTCGTTTAAGATTTTTTGCAGGAAAACTTCTCTCTAAATGGGATGGTCCTTACGTCATCGAAGAGGTATACCGTTCCGGTGCCATCAAGATTAATAACGCCGAGGGCACAAACCCGAAGGTGGTGAACGGTCAAAGAATCAAACATTATATCTCAGGTACTCCCATAAATGTTGAAACCAATATCATCAATACCATAACTCCGGAGGAGTACATTAGGGAGACTTACCAGAACATTTCAAACTCCGAAAAGGAATAGGTACATGGTATGGTAAGTAAAAAGACTCCAAAACTTTTTCTATGGAAATTTTCATCTGTTTTGGAATATTAAAAAAATTAGGAAAATTTAAAGTAGTCTGAATAGTGCACGAGGAGGTGACAAGCCTGCTCGGTGCGGCCACCCCCCTAGCCGCGGCCCTAGGGCTTGTGGCCACCTCATGCACCACCCGGACTCCGTTTTCTTGTGGCATACTCCTTCGGGTCGGTAAAAATTCATTATATAATCTCCCGAAGGTTTTGATTCTCGTATCACGACAATACCCCTTGTTTTCTTTTTGAGTTGTTTCTGCAACAGATTTAGAGCAAGATGTCTTTGCAAGAGTCGGTCGGGGAGAACTGCTTCGGGCCAGCTACGGAAGAAGCGATGGAGGCCGATTTGAAAAGGATAGATGCCATGGAGGAGGACCAAGAAGTTACCTCTTATTCACAACCTGGATCCATGCTAGAAGAAATTCAGAGCTCAGCAATTCCGAATTCGGTTATCCCTTCCAATGTTAAATTTCTTACTTTTGAAAATATGAATAGGAGTATTGCTTCTTCCCCCGCAACAATGAAACATCCATGGGTTAAAGGCGCTCTAGCCATCGTCGAAAAACTTTACAAGGAAATAATGGATCTCAGACGGCAATATAACAAGCTCGAGGAGGAGAATCGTATTCTGACGGGCCTCATTTCCAAGTATATAGCACCATCACCTCCGAAGCTAGACAACTAAACACATGGGCATGGGCACTCCCCTCGGCTTGTGCCAAGCTTGGGGGAGATGCCCCGGTATCGTATCACCACCACATCTTTCATTTTTATTTTTATTTTTATTTTTATTTTTATTTTTATTTTTATTTTTATTTTCATCATATTTTCTTAGTTCAATCCTTTTGGTTATATCTTGATCTAGTAGAATAAAGTTTTCGTGTGATCTAGTTTTGAGTCTTTGCTTTATGATTCCCCCTATGTAAGCAAGTCTGTGAGTTATATAATGAAAAGTGCTTTTGAGTTGAGGGCCTTGCTTGGTATGATTTTAATCTTGAGAAAGATGAAGTAGAAAGAAGTGTAGAATAAAAGCAAAGAGTACATATGAAAATCTTATGGGGAGTGATGACTTCACGTATAAAAAGTATGTCGACTGAAACCTATTGTGGGTTGACAAACATAGCTGTTGGTCATTGGGGCAATTAAAAGGAAGTGATAAAGAAAGAGAGGTTCACATATAAATATATTACCGATAATTTCAGTGCTTGCAGAGAATACCTTACTGAGAACTGCTTGTCATTTCCTTCTGCTCCTCGTTGGGTTCGACACTCTTACTTGTCGAAAGAACTACGATAGATCCCCTATACTTGTGGGTCATCATCGACCACTGATACAACTCTACGCACGCTTAACGTTCGCTTTACCTAGAACACGTATGAAACTAGAAGTACTTTGTAGGTGTGATAGGATAGGTTTGCAAGATAATAAAGAGCACATAAATAAAAACTAGGGGCTGCTAATATAGAGAAACAACTAAGTTAGTTTAACAAGTGTGGAAAAGTGGTGGTAGGAGTTCCAGAATTGTCCCTAGGCAATCGATAACTAGATCGGTAATCATTATTGCAATTTTATATGAGGGAGAGGCATAAGCTAATATACTTTATCTACTTGGATCATATGCACTTATGATTGGAACTCTAGCAATCATCCGCAACTACTAAAGATCATTAAGGTAAACCCAACCATAGCATTATAAGGTATCAAGTCCTCTTTACTCCCATATGCAACAACCCACCTACTCGGGTTTATGCTTTTGTCACTCGAGCAACCCACCATAGGTGAATCATGAACACAGTGCAACACCCTACAGCGAGGATCCCTCACGCTTGCGCGACACAGAGAGCACCATAGGACAGCACCAATAATAAAACATGCAAGTCAAACCAATCATGATCATCAATCAACCAATAGGACAACAAAAATCTACTCAGACATCATAGGATGGCAACACATCATTGGATAATAATATGAAGCATAAAGCAGCATGTTCAAGTAGAGGGTACAGCGGGTTGCGGGAGAGTGGACCTATGTAGATAGATGGGGGAAGGTGATGGAGGTCTTGGTGAAGATGACGGAGTTGTTGGAGTAGGTCGTCGTCACGATGATGGCCCCGGCGTTGTTCCGACGCCATGAGGAGAGAGGGGGCAAGAGCCCCCCTTATTCTTCTTCTTCTTCCTTGACCTTCCCCCTATGGGAGAAGGGTTTCCCCTTTGGTCCATGGCCTCCATGGCGGTGGAGGGGCGAGAGCCCCTCCAAGATTGGATCTCTCTCTCTCTCTCCCTCTCTCTCTGTTTCCTTCTGTTTCTGCGCTCCTCGATTCTGGCCTTTCACCGTTTCTTAAATATCCGGAGATCCCTAACTCCAATTAGGCTGAAATTTTGAGGGGATCTTTATCCAAAAATTATATTTCTTGCGGCCAAAGGAAAGCTCCAACTGACCTAAGGGCTGGCCACAAGGGCCAAGGGCGCGACCAGGGGGTAGGTCGCGCCCCCTGGCTTGTGGTCACCTCGGGCATCGTCTCGCGTTGATTCTTTTTCCCAAAAATCACATATACTCCAAAAACAATCTCCGTAAGTCTTTACCACGTTTGGACTTTGTTTGATATGGATTTTCTGCGAAACAAAAAACATGCAACAAACAGGAACTGGCACTGGGCACTGGATCAATATGTTAGTCCCAAAAATAGTATAAAAAGTTGCCTAAAGTATATGAAAGTTGTAGAATATTGAAATGAAACAATCAAAAATTAGAGATATGTCGGAGACATATCAACATCCCCAAGCTTAATTCCTGCTCGTCCTCGACTAGGTAAATGATAAAAAAGATAATTTTTGATGTGGAATGCTACCTAACATAATCTTGTTCATATAATCTAATCATGGCATGAATATTAAGACACGAGTGATTCAAAACAATAGTCCATATTGACATAAAAATAGTAATACTTCGAGCACACCAACAAGGCAATCGTGTCCTTTCGAAATAACATGGCCTTAGAAAGTTATCCCTACAAAATCATATGGTCTAGCTATGCTCCATCTTCCCCACACAAAGTATCTAAATCATGCACAACCCCGATGAACAAGTCAAGCAATTGTTTCACACTTTTATGTTCTCAAACCTTTCCAACTCTCACGCAATACATGAGCGTGAGCCATGGATATAGCACTATAGGTGGAATAGAATATGGTGGAGGTGATGAGGAAAAAGGAGAAGATAGTCTCACATCAACTAGGAGTATCAACGGGCTATGGAGATGCCCATCCTTAGATATCAATGTGAGTGAGTAGGGATTGCCATGCAACGGGTGCACTAGAGCTATAAGTGTATGAAAGCTCAAAAATAAAACTAAGTGGTCGTGCAAATGATGAAAATTCCACTAGCTATATGAAAGTGACAAAGTAGGAGACTCTCTATCATGAAGATCATGGTGATACTTTGTAGCACAAGTGTGGAAAAAAATGATAGTAGCATTGTCCCTTCTCTCTTTCTCTCATTTTTTTTTCTTTTTTCTCTTTTTTTGGTGGGCATATTTGGCCTCTTTTTTTTATTTGGGCTTCGCTGGCCTCTTTTATATTTTTGTAAAGTCTGGAGACTCCTCTCAACTTGTGAGAGAATCATAGCTTCCATCATCCTTTTCTCACACAGGACAATGCTCTAACAATGAAAATCATCACACTTTTATTTACTTACAAATCGATACCTATAACAAAAATTTGACTCTATATGAGTGCTTCCGGTAGGATACCAGGATGTGCAACGATCTGGCCTAGCAAATGACATCAAAAAATGAACAAGCCATGAAAACATCATGCAAGCTGTCTTATGATCATGCAAAGCAATATGAAAATTATGGTGCATGTCATACTAAACGGAACGGTGGAAGTTGCATGGCAATATATCTCGGAATGGCTATGGAAATGTCATAATAGGTAGGTATGGTGGCTGTTTTGAGGAAAATATATGGTGGCTGTTTTGAGGAAGGTGGGTTTGATGCATCAACGAAAGTTGTGCGGTACTATAGAGGCTAGCAAAGGTGGAAGGGTGAGAGTGCGTATAATCCATGGACTCAACATTAGTCATAAAGAACTCACATACTTATTGCAAAAGTCTATTAGTTATCAAACAAAGCATTAGACGCATGCTCCTAGGGGAGAGGTTGGTAGGAGTTAACCATCGCGCGCTCCCGACCCTCACACAAAGTGTGACAATCATTAAACAAATCATGCTCCGACTTCGTTACATAACGGTTCATCATACGTGCATGCTACGGGAATCACAAACTTTAACACATGTATTTCCCCAGTTCACAACTACTCACTAGCATGACTCTCATATTACCATCTTCATATCTCAAAACTATATGCAAGGAATCAAACATATCATATTGAGTGATCTACAAGTTTTATGTAGGATTTTGACTAACCATGTGAATGACCAACTCATGTTAACTCTCTAAATAGATATAAGTGAATCATAAGAGTTTAATTCTTTCTACAAAATATATGCCCACGCTCTAACAAATATGAGTGAAGCAAAAGAGCATTCTACAAATGGCGGTTTTCTATGTGTGAGAAACATGCAATCCAAACTTCAAGTGATACAAGTGAAGCACATGAAGCATTCTATAAATCCATACTCAAAAGATATAAGTGAGGTGCATGAAGCATTCTATAAATCTACCAAGGACTATCTCATACCAGCATGGTGCATTATTACAAGAAAAATAAAAAGCACACGACGCTCCAAGATTTACTTATATCATGTGACGAATAAAAATATAGCTCCAAGTAAAATTACCGATGGTTGTTAGAAGAAAGAGGGGATGCCTTCCGGGGCATCCCCAAGATTAGTTTCTTGAGAGTCCTTGAATATTACCTTGGGGTGCCTCGAGCATCCCCAAGCTTAGTCTCTTTCCACTCCTTATTCCTTCATCCATCGTGATCTCACCCAAAACTTGAAAACTTAATTCACACAAAACTTAACAAAACCCTCGTGAGATACGTTAGTACAATAAAACAAATCACCACTTTAAGTACTGTTGCCAACTAATTCATCTTTTGATTTTGCATTGTAGATACTGTAATATGCCTTCTTTATGTCTTATACCACCGATAAAATCGATAGTTTTATCAAAACTAGCAAGACAATGCATCAAAAATAGAATATGTCTTAAACAGAACAGTTTGTAATAATCTGAACATTCACCATACTTCTGTAACTCTAAAAATTCTGAATAATTAGGAACAAATAATAAATTTGCATAGCAGTACTTTGTAAAAATTTTAGAAACTTTTGACATTCCAGTAAAAAATGTAAATTCACGCACTACAGCCAAAGTTTCTGTTTTTGCACTGCACACACCAAACAAGCAATCTAAACATCCTAAAGGCAAATCTTGGCACATTATTTTTATAATACAATGGATTTATACAAGGGGATAATTATTTTTGTTGAAAAGTTTCTGTAATCAAGATTTGCAAAGTTTCCATGGGCATGAACAAAGTTCAAGGAGCTCCCCCACTTCACCGGTGCTCGTCCTTCTTACTTTCACTTGTCTCTTTTTTTGAAAAAGTTTTAGGTTTCCCTCTTTAATTTTTTGTATTTAAACTATATAAAAGAACACAACAGAATAAAATGACTCTCTAAAACTTCCGGGTTGTCTCCCTGGCAGCGCTTTCTTTAAAGCCATTAAGCTAGGCATAAAGTGCTCAAGTAATGGATCCACCCGGATCCCAAGGTATATGAAATCCAATTTTAATTAACAATGATTTGTAATTTAGTATTGAACACAAAGTAACATATATCATGCAAAAATTAAGTCTAACTCTCTTCATATGCATCGGCATGTCATAAAAGAACAATTCATGCACACAAAGTAAAGGCCAATACATAGCGTAAGCAGTTTCTTGCAATTTTATCATATTGGAAACATAGAGAGGCGGAGATGTAGTTCCTCTCTCATAATAACTGCAAGTAGGACCAGCAAGCACATGCATAGTATATCTATCAAAATCATCATGTGTAATAGTAAAAGGCAACCCATCTATACAATCCTTAATAAGTGCAAACTTTTCCGATATAGTGTAGTTAGGAGAATTCAAAAAGATAATATGACTATCATGTGTGGGTGCAATAGCAACAATTTCATGTTTAACATAAGGAACTACATCAAGTTCATCTCCATAAGCATCCTTCATAATGGCATCATGGCCACAAGCATAGCAAGCATCAAGTTCATCAAAAAGGGATATTTCAAACGAATCCAAGGGATCATAGCAATTATCATAGCATTCATCCTTCGGTAAGAACGAAGGGAAATTAAAAAATGTATGAGTTGAAGAGTTACTCTCATTAGAAGGTGGGCACGGGTAGCTAATCCGCACTTCCTCCCTTTATTCTTCGCTCTCCTCCTAATCTTTTTCATCCAATGAGCTCACAGTGTCATCAATTTATTCTTCCATAGATTCCTGCAAAATATTAGTCTCTTCCAAGGCAGCAGACATTCTCTCAATAAATGCATCGATATCGTAATTATATTCATAATTCTCATAGCAATGTTTAAGTATAGCAAAATTTTCAGGTCTATAAACATCATCATCATAATTTTCACACTTCTCAAACAAAGATTCAATTTCATAAGCACCCTTAAAAGCAACGAATTCCTCTATTCGTTCCACATCATAGTAATCATAAATACCTTTAGAATAAGAAGCCAAGGTTTCATTATCATTAAATTTACATGAAAAAGGAAGGTGTTGAGCCTTCATCCTAGAGCAACAAGTATAATCATA
The DNA here is from genome assembly GCA_022496015.1 of Hordeum marinum. Classification (NCBI taxonomy): domain Eukaryota; kingdom Viridiplantae; phylum Streptophyta; class Magnoliopsida; order Poales; family Poaceae; genus Hordeum; species Hordeum marinum. Next base: position 423,655,651 of record CM039678.1, on the reverse strand, counting down.
TCTCTCGCATAGATTCCAAGCATACCATTTCAACATATAAATCTGATCCCATAACAATTTCCCTTTTTGAGTCAAGTGATAATCCCTAAAGTATTCACGTTGATCCAACGTGTCTCCCATTATATAATTGAATGGGGTTTTCTTGGGATTATTAAAGTAGTGCATAATATCTTTCACATAATGAGTATCAAGGGTTTTAGGAGGTTCCCCATCTCCATGAGTAGCAAGTACACCTAATTTTTTTGTTATTTCGTGTTCCATATCCATAGCTAAAGATAGAGAACAACTTATAACAACGAATAAAATCTACTTAGTGATAAAGCAAACAAGCACACACGAGAATATTCACCCCACGCTATTGCTCCCCGACAACGGCGCCAGAAAAAGGTCTTGATAACCCACAAGTGTAGGGGATCAATTGTAGCCTTTCTCGATAAGTAAGAGTGTCAAACCCAACGAGGAGCTAAAGGTAGAACAAATATTCCCTCAAGTTCTATCGACCACCAATACAACTCTAGGCACGCTTAATGTTCTCTTTACCTAGAACACGTATGAAACTAGAAGTACTTCATAGGTGTGATAGGATAGGTTTGCAAGATAATAAAGAGCACATAAATAAAAACTAGGGCTGCTAATATAGAGAAACAACTAAGTTAGTTTAACGAGTGTGGAAAAGTGGTGGTAGGAGTTGCGGAATTGTCCCTAGGCAATCAGTAACTAGACCGGTAATCATTATTGCAATTTTATATAAGGGAGAGGCATAAGCTAACATACTTTCTCTACTTGGATCATATGCACTTATGATTGGAACTCTAGAAAGCATCCGCAACTACTAAAGATCATTAAGGTAAAACTCAACCATAACATTATAAGGTATCAAGTCCTCTTTACTCCCATATGTAACAACCCACCTACTCGGGTTTATGCTTGTGTCACTCAAGCAACCCACCATAGGCGAATCATGAACACATTGCAACACCCTACAGCGAGGATCCCTCATGCTTGCGCGACACGGAGAGCACCATAGGACAGCACCCATAATAAAACATGCAACTCAAACCAATCATGACCATCAATCAACCAATAGGACAACAAAAATCCACTCAGACATCATAGGATGGCAATGCATCATTGGATAATAATATGAAGCATAAAGCACCATGTTCAAGTAGAGGGTACATCGGGTTGCGGAAGAGTGGACCACTGTAGATAGATGGGGGAAGGTCATGGAGGTGTTGGTGAAGATGACGGAGTTGTTGGAGTAGGTCGTCGTCACGATGATGGCCCCAGCGGCGTTCCGACGCCACCGGGAGAGAGGGGGCGAGAGCCCCCCTCCTTATTCTTCTTCCTTGACCCTCCCCCTAGATGGAGAAGGGTTTCCCCTCTGGTCCATGGCCTCCATGGCGGCGGAGGGGCGAGAGCCCCTCCGAGATTGGATCTCCCTCTCTGTTTCCTTCTGTTTCTGCGCTCCCAGATTCTGGCCTTTCACCATTTCTTAAGTATCTGGAGATCTGTAACTCCGATCGGGCTGAAATTTTGAAGGGATATTTATCCAAAAATTATCTTTCTTGCGGCCAAAGGAAAGCTCCAACCGACCTAAAGGCTGGCCACAAGGGCCAAGGACGCGGCTAGGGGGTAGGTCGCGCCCCCTGGCTTGTGGTCACCTCAGGCATCGTCTGGCGTTGATTCTTTTTCCCAAAAATCACATATATTCCAAAACAACTCTGTAAGTTTTTATCGCATTTGGACTTTGTTTCATATGGATTTTCTGTGAAACAAAAAACATGCAACAAACAGGAACTAGCACTAGGCACTGGATCAATATGTTAGTCCCAAAACTAGTATAAAAGTTGCCAAAAGTATATGAAAGTTGTAGAATATTGGCATGAAACGATCAAAAATTATAGATACGTCGGAGACGTATCAGCTGCTGGTAGAAATAGCTCCCTGGTTGTGAAGGAGGTGCCTGCTGCCAGGAGGAGCTCCCTGGTTGTGATGAAGGTGTCTGCTGCCAGGAAGAGATCCCTGGTTGCGAAGGAGGTGCCAGCTGTCAGGAGGAGCTCCCTGGTTGCAAAGGAGGTGCCTGCTACCAAGAAGAGATCCCTAGTTGCAAAGGAGGTGCCTGCTTCCAGGAGGAGCTCCCTAGTTGTGAAGGTCGAGGTTCCAAACGCTGCATAGAGGTTCGGGGTTCTGAACACTTCAGAGAGGGGTGTGGCGGACGATGTGCTGCACAAGTGTTAGCAACATTCGAAGATCGTCTACATATAACAGCTGCGTAAATCCCGCGTAGATTCCCTTGAAGGCCCTTCAACCATGTGACTTGCTCTTGCGGTGGGATATTTTCTCCTCTCTCAAAGCGTTGCACTAAAGCGGTAACCTCCGCTAGCGCCTCAGATGTCAATTCACCCTGTACACAGAAAGTTAACCAATTGTATATGTTCAGGTTAAGGGAAAACTTAACATGTGAGAACAATAGCACATACCGCGTGGTGTCTGGTTCCCACAACTAAGGCAGTTGGGAACAGATCGCTGGTGAGAGGGGCTTCTATATGATCAGGAGCTAATGATGGAACCAAGTAGATCCTCGTGCTATGTCGGTAACGTTGCAGATACAACCCGAACTTGTCCCAGTCAAAGGCCCAAACTTCATCCTAGATATTTGTCGACACAGTAGTCCATTCATTGACGTAAGGGCTAATGTCGTGAAGCCAAGAAGCCTGGGACTTGTTTCCTCCTACGCGACTGTACCTAAGATTAAAATGCACGTTACATGATTAGTTATATGGCGAATGCAGACATGAGAACTAAAGTACCCTCAACTGTGCAACTACATTGGTTCACCTACCTCATCCAAGTCCGGATGATCAACCCACTCATCCAATGTACCCTCAACTAGCCGTGCCAAGGGTAGAAGTCTAGCCCAACTTAACCTACAAAATAAATAGAATGTAGCATATAGTTAGCATCTATCAAAAGGATGTCAAACATAGTAAGTCATTATACCGACACATACCTATCAACCCATGAAGAGTGTATCATCCAGTTAGACTTTGGGGTGCGAGTGATCAACACATCTAAGTTCGTGCCCGATTCCATAAGTGCGCCTCGGTGCCCTCTATCAATATTACCATTAAGCAACGGATACAAAGCCATATCTGCAATTACAACATAGTCCACACATATTGCAGCATAAAACATAGCCCATCATATTACACATTAAAACATAGTCCACACTTATTACAAAATAAAACATAGGTGTTTGCATATTATAAATAAAAACATAGTCTGACATATTACACATTAAAACATAGTGCAGACATATTACAAATTAAAACATAGGCCGACACATTATGTAGCTTTTGAGTTATTTATTCCTCGTCTGCCCCTTCGGCCTCGACTGCCACGTCCACCACAACTGCTACGACCACCTCTTGCTACTGTTGTCACAGTCGTCGATGTGGAAGCATCATCTATGTTCAGTTCAGGGCAATATTTCATCCTATGCCCATAAGCCGCGCAGAGCAAACATCGGCTGGTTACTCCACCAGCTTCAGATTGGTCCATATCATTTCGGATGCGCTTTACCTTATGTTTGCCCCCGCTAGTTCGCCGAAGTCTAGGATCTGGAATGTATACTCTCTCACCATCGTTTACCTTGTTGAAATTGCCGACGACTCTAAACCTTGTCATCTCACCTGTCCAGACATTGAGTATTGCCTCTTTTGAATAGTATGGAGACACGAAAGAGATAGCGTCCAACTCAATCTGGCCACAGGTAGCCAACACATGTGAGCAAGGCAGGTGCAAGAACTGCGGTTTGTTGCATGTACACTCACAAGTTGGATAAAATTCCGTTCCAATTTTAACCTCATGCGTCTTCACCTCATTTGTAGAACCAAAACCATGAGTAGGAAGCTGAACCTCATACCTCCTTTCATGATTACCTATGAGTGTGACAGTGTGCTTTTTTGCTTTCTTTATCTTCTGAGTCATGTACTCCATGACACGGCTACAATAAGGTGTGTTGTGATTAACTGCAATATGCTTCTTTGCTAATTCGTGCCTCTCTCTGAAATATCTCAAAGTGCCATGGAATACACCCTCCATAATAGCTGTCAGTGGCAATGCTCTATTCCCTCTGAGTACAAAGTTATACACCTCTACAAGATTGGTTGTCATGTGGCCATACCTAGATCCATGGGTGTCATGCAGCAAAGACCAATTCACTCGAGGCTCTTTCTCTATCCACTCAGAAAAATTCTTTATTGACCTGCCCTTCTTTCTCTTCGTATTAGGAGGGTCAATTGCTGGCAAGTCACAAAGACCTACTAGCTCCTCTAGCTCCGCGATGAGTGTTGTTAATTTAACCTGGTCTTTTTCCATTTTCTTCCTATCAAGGACCTGCTTCTTAGTAAACTCATCTAGTTTTGACCAAATAAATTCGTATTTGCGCTGCTGGTTTTGCTTGCATAACTTTTTGAACAAGTTCATCAATCGTTTGTTCTTGAACTGTGAGAAAAAATTGCACCCAGATGGCGCATGAACCACCGGCTTTGCAAGTCCTTCCAAGGTGTTGGCTCGTCAGCTGTTGGATTACTTAGTGTCTTCACGACCTTCAATATACCAGGATGTCTGTCATGAATGACACACACGTTTGGTCGGTCCTTCATGATTGCAATTTTAACTTGTCGGAAGAACCATACCCAACTCTGAAAGTTCTCACCCTCCACAAATGCCATGGCTAGTGGGATGATTTGGTTGTTCCCGTCCACACCAATAGAAGTCAGGATTTTCCCTTTGTACTAACCAATCAGGAATGTACCATCCACAAACATCACAGGAGGACAATGTCGAAAAGCTTCGATGCACAAACCGAAAGAGAAGAATACTCGTTTCAACACCTTGTAATCTGGTATAATCTCCAACCTCGTGTGTTGTATGTTAACATAAGTGTCGGGATTCCTCTCCTTTAGTATGTCAAGGAGACGGACAACATTATCATATGAGTCAAAGAACGTCCCAAACCTTTCCTCCATAGCCTTCTGCCTAGCCCTCCAAGCCTTCCCATATGGAATGTCATAATTTCATCTGACCTTCACTGCTTTCTGGATATGTTTTGCTTCCATATATTTCTTTTCAACTATCTCAGTATACATGAGTTGCGCTATGAGAGTTGAAGTCAGGTTTGGATGACGAACCAACAGGTCTTTCCTCACACAATTATGCGAGACCACATTGGTGACAACCCAGTGGATGTTATACTTTGGCACGTGGACGTGCACCTTCGCAGGACAACCTGATTCAACACACTTCATGGTATATTTTGTTGGACTCGATATGCATGTCCGGAAAACCCTCTGTGTAGACATACTCCCACTTTATCGCCGCATACTTCAATTTTTTCTTTGTGTCAAACATAGCCCCGATCTGGACTTGGTTCAGATTATATTGCCATGGAGTCTCATGGCCATCGTTGACAGTAATGTCGACGGATATGTCCTGATCCCATGCAGAAGGAATCCGTACCTCCACTTCATCCTCGGAATTTTCAGAATCCAGATCCTCCACAAACCCATCCTCGTCCTCTTCCTCCATCACCCTCTGCATTTCATCGCCTTACTCACCCATCAGCAACACCAGAGCCAGCTAATACTATTGATTGAATACTTTGCCTAGTATCATGACCACTAACATTGTGTGGCACATAATCTGACTCTTTCTCGGCTTGTCTAGCATCCACATCCGGTGATTGTGACCCAGATACGTAAATCTCGTTAGCCACTTGACTACCCTGGCCTGGTTCATACCCCACGTTGAGTTGTATGCTATTCTCCTCCTTCGTCACTGGTTGCACTAGGGCGTATGGGTGGATTCTTAGGTCTCTGGAACGACTTAACAGGGACAACCAATGTTGGCTCCTATCTATCGGCAGCAACTCCCACTTGACATTTTTACAGGATTTGGTCCACAATGCATTAATACTGACGGAACAGACTTCAGGATCCAGCCCAGAACTAGTAGTCAACCAGTGCGTCAACTGCCTAATGTCCAATCTGTCCGGGTCTGAAAGTGTCATGACGCCTTTTTAAACTTGCTAAGATCAACCCCCAACTCACTATATTGAACATTACCAGGGCCGTAATAAACAGTCAAATTTACGGATCCATACATTTTCACCTGTTAGACATTGCCAGTTTCTCATTATTCGCAATGAACAAATTTACACTAAAATAAACCTACGTACACTAAATAAACCTACACTAAAATGAACCTGCACTAAAATGAACCTACACTAAAATAAACCTATGTACACTAAAACTATACTAAATAAACTTACACTACCAACACATACACTAAAATGACTACACTACATAAACTAATTTTATGTACAATAAAAAAACTAACCTAAACTAAAAAAATCGGTATACCTTCAACGCATGTGCCCCCTTCTTCTTTGTCTCCACCTTCTTCTTCCTCTCCACCACACCACCTCCTCACCATCCACACCTCCACCACCCCACCATGGCCCCTCCAAACGAACAAAAAACTACCCCATGGCAAAAAATGAGACCGTAGGCCGGTGGAGATGGGTATGATCTATTGTTTCAGCGGATTGAACAAGAAAATGGGTGGAGGATGGAGGAGATCGGAGGGGGGGCAAAATCAGAGAAGAAAACGAGAGAGAGAGAGAGAGGATGAGTGAACGAGAGGAGGAAGAAGGTCCCGGTCGGTAGGGCCTTATCCACGGGTTCTTCGGCCTCCTGGAGGCCGACAAGCCCTCTTCGGCCGCTCGTGGGCCGACAGCAGGCTCTTCGGCCACCCGTGGGCCGACGGGCCCTCTTCGGTCGCCCGCAAGCTGACAGGTCCCCGTTCGGCCTCCCGCCGGTGTTGGGAAAAGTTGCATGGGAAACAAATAATTTCCTACGCACACGCAAGATCTATTTATGGTGATGAGCATCTACGAGAGGGAGAGTGGATCTACATACCCTTGTAGATCGCTAAGCGGGAAGCGTTAAGAAACGCGACTGGGGTAGTCAAACATCTTCGCGATCCAAATCGCCAAGCGTCCCGCGATCTCATCACGATCCGTCCCGCGATCCAATCACGCTCTATCCCACAAACTCATCACGATCCGTCCCACGATCTCATCACGATCTGTCTCGCGACCTTGATCACGGTCCTTCCGATCTAGCGCCGAACGGACGGCACCTCCGCGTTCCGCACACGTACAACTCGATGATGATCTCCACCTTATTGATCCAGTAAGAGGGAGCGGAGAGGTAGATGAGTTCTCTGGCAGAGCAATGGTGTTACGGCGATGGCGGTGGACCTATTCCAGCAGGGCTTCGCCTAAGCACCGCTAAAAACCGATCTACAGGAGAAACTACGATCTAGAGGAGAGGCAGCACGTGGCTGTTTTTCTGTGTCTCAAAACCCTCAAAACCTCTACTATATATAGGAGGAGAGAGGGAGGAGGCTGGCGCACAAGGGCCAGCCCTTTGGCCTCTTGCGCAAGGAGGAGAGGAGGAATCCTCCTCCAATCCTAGTAGGACTAGGACTCCTTCCTTATTTAGCCTTTTTGCCTTTTTCCACCTTTTTCTCTTTGGGATTTTCTTCCCAGCCGCATGGAACCATTGTGGGACTTCCACCAGCCCACCAAGGGCTGGTATTCATCCTCCCACAGCTCATGTAGCCTCTTGGGTCGAAATACCCCTCCCGATGGTCCCCCGGTACATTACCGGCACTCCCGGTATACTCCCGATGAGCCCGAAACTTTTCCGGTGACCAAAATAGGACTTCCTATATATAAATCTTTACCTTTGGACCATTACGAAGATCCTCGTGACGTCTGGGATCTCATCTGGGACTCCGAACAACCTTCGGTCACCATCATACATAACTCTATACTACCGAAACATCACCGAACCTTAAGTGTGCAGACCCTGTGGATTTGAGAACTATGTAGACATGACCAAAACACATCTACGGTCAATAACCAATAGCGGGACCTGGATGCCCATATTGGTTCCTACATATTCTACGAAGATCATTATCGGTCGAACCTCTATGTCAAGGATTCAGTTAATCCCGTATGATGTTCCCTTTGTTCTTCGATATGTTACTTGCCCGAGATTCGATCGCCGGTATCTCCATACCTAGTTCAACCTTGTTACTGGCAAGTCTCTTTACTCGTTCTGTAATACAAGATCCCGTGACTAACACTTAGTCACATTGCTTGCAAGGCTTATTGTGATGTTGTATTACCGAGTGGGCCTTGAGATACCTCTCCGTCACACGGAGTAACAAATCCCAGTCTTGATCCATGCCAACCCAACAGACACCCTCAGAGATACCTGTAGAGCACCTTTATAGTCACTCAGTTACGTTGCGATGTTTGATACACACAAGGTACTCCTCCGGTGTCAGTGAGTTGCATGATCTCATGGTCATAGGAACATATACTTGACATGCAGAAAACAGTAGCAATAAACTGACACGATCATATGCTACGTTTGTAGTTTGGGTCTTGTCCATCACATCATTCTCCTAATGATGTCATCCCATTACCAAATGACATCTCATGTCCATGACTAGGAAACCATAGCCATCTTTGATCAATGATCTAGTCTATATTAGAGGCATACTAGGGACATGGTGTTGTCTATGTATCCACACATGTATCTGAGTTTCCGATCAACACAATTATAGCATGGATAATAAATGGTTATCATGAACAAGGAAATATGATAATAACCAATTTATTATTGCCTCTAGGACATATTTCCAACAGACTCCCACTTGCACTAGAGTCAATAATCTAGTTTACATCACCATGTGATTCGCATTGTTATGAATCTAACATCCAATGAGTTCTGGGGTTCGATCTTGCTTTGCATGTGAGAGAGGTCTTATAGTCAACAGGTCTGCGACATTCAGATCCGTGTGTACTTTGCAAATCTCTATGTCAAACCGTAAACACTGCTACCACACTCCACTTGGAGCTATTCCAAATGGCTGCTCTACTATACGTATTCGGATTGCTACAAAGAGTCATCGGGATTGGTGTCAAAGCTTGCATCGACGTAACTCTTTACGACGAACTCTTTCTCACCTCCATAACCGAGAAACATTTCCTTAATCTTTTAGTCACTAAGGATAATCTTGACCGTTGTCCAATGATCCACTCTTGGATCACTCTTGTACCCCTTGACGGACTCATGTAAAGGCACACACAGGTGCGGTACACAGCATGGCATACTATACAAAGCCTATGGCTAAGGCATAGGGGATGACGTTCGTCCTTTCTCTTTCTTCTGTCGTTGTCGAGCTTTGAGTCTCACTCAACTCCACACTTTACAAATCAGGCGAGAACTCTTTATCTGACTGATCCATTTTGAACTCTTTCAAAATCTTGTCAAGGTATGTACTCATTGAAAGTCTCATCAAGCATCTTGATCTATCTCTATAGATCTTGATGCTCAACAATTAGGTAGCTTTATCCAGGCCTTCCATTGAAAAACTCTTTTAAAACAACCGTTTATGCTTTCCAGAAATTCTACATCATTTTCGATCAACAATATGTCAACCACATATGCTTACTAGAAACTCTATAGTGCTCCCACTCACTTTATTGTAAATACAAGTTTCTCATAAACTTTCTATAGACTCAAAAACCTTGATCACCTCATCAAAGTGTATATTCCAACTCCGAGATGCTTGCTTCAGTTCATAGAAGGATCACTGAAGCTTGCACACCTTTTAGCATCCTTAGGACTGACAAAACCTTCTGGTTGTATCTCATACAACCTTTCCTTAAGGAAGGAAACGATGTTTTGACATCCATCTGCCAGATTTCATAATTGAAAAATGCAGCAACTGCTAACATAATTCCTACAGACTTTAGCATCGCTACGAGTGAGAAAGTCTCATCGCAATCAACTCCTTGAACTTGTCGGAAACTTCTTTGCGACAAGTCGAGCTCTATAAATGGTGACATTTACCATCGGCGCCTGTCATCATATCAAAGGTCCATTTGTACTCGACGACCTGCCGTCTAGCGAGAGGGTCTACCAAAGTCTATACTTGGTTTTCATACATGGATCCTTTCTTGGATTTCATGGCCTCTAACCATTTGTCGGAATCCGGGCCCATCATCGCTTCTCCACAGCTCGTAGGTTCATCGTTGTCCAACAACATGACCTCCAAGACAGGGTTGTCGTACCACTCAGGAGCAGTACACATCCTTGTCGACCTACGAGGTTCGATAGTAACTTGATATGAAGCTTCATGATCATCATCATTAACTTCCTCTTCAACTAACGTAGGCTTCACAGAAACATCTTCCTGCGCTACGCTACTCTCTGGTTGAACAAAGGTTCAACAACCTCATCAAGTTCTATCTTCCTCCAACTCAATTCTTTCGAGAGAAGCTCTTTCTCGAGAAAGGACCCAGTTTTAGCAACAAACATTTTATGCTTAGACCTAGGATAGAAGGTTCACCCAACTGTTCTTAGGGTATTCTATGAAGATGCATTTGTCCGCTTTGGGTTCGAGCTCATTAGGTGAAAATATTTTCCACACAAGCGTCGCAGCCCCAAACATTAAGAAATGACAGCTTAGGTTTCTATCAAATCCTAATTCACACGGTGTCATCTCAACGGATTTAGATGGTGCCCTATTTAAAGTGAATGTAGTTGTCTCTAATGCATAACCCCAAATTATAGTAGCAAAACGATAAGAGACATCATAGCACACACCATATCCAATAGAGTATGACTATGACATTTGGACACACCATCACACTATGGTGTTCCAGGTGGCGTGAGTTGTGAAACAACTTTCACATTGTCTAAAGTTGTATGCCAAACTCGTAACAGAGATATTCACCTCCACGATCATATCACAGACATTTTTATCTTCTTATCACGATGATCTTAAACATCACTCTGAATTTGTTTGAACCTTTCAAACGATTTAGACTTGTGTTTCATTAAGTAAATATACACTATATCTACTCAAATCATTAGTGAAGGTAAGAAAATAATGATATCCACCGCATGCTACAAGACTCATTGGATTGCATACATCAACATGTATCATTTCCAATAAATCACTTGCCCGCTCCATCCATCCGAAAAACGGGGTCCTTAGTCATCTTGCCCAAGAAGCATGGTTCGCATGTCTCAACCGATTCGAAATCGAATGAGTCCAAAGATCCATTAGCATGGAGTTTCTTCATGCGCTTTATACCAATATGACATTTAGCGGCAGTGCCACAAGTATGTGGTACTTCATTATTAACTTTGTATCTTTTGGCATCAATGTTATGAACATGTGTATTACTGCGATCAAGATTCAACAAACCATTCTCACTGGGTGCATGACCATTGAAGGTATTATTCATGTAAACAGAATAACCATTATTCTCCAACTTAAATGAATAACCGTGTTGCAATAAACACGATCTAATCACGTTCATGCTCAATGCAAAACACCAAATAACATTTATTTTGGTTTGTCACTAATCCTGAAGATAGAGAGAGAGTGCGATGTTGATCACATCAACCTTGGAAACATTTCCAACACACATCGTCACCTCACCCTTAACTAGTTCTCCGTTTATTCTGTAGCTTTTATTTCGAGTTGCTAACATTTAGCAACCGAACCGGTATCCAATACCCACGTGCTACTAGGAGTACTCGCAATGTACACATCAATAACACGTATATCAAATATACTTCTGTCGATGTTGCCAGCCTTCTTATCTACCAAGTTCTAGGGTTGTTCCGCTTCAGCGACCGCTCTCATAATCGAAGCACTTAGTCTCGAGTTTGGGTTCAACCTTGGGATGCTTCATTGGAGCAGCAACCGACTTTCCATCCATGAAGTTTCCCTCCTTGCCCTTGCCCTTCTCGAAACTAGTGGTTTTACTAACCATCAACACTTGACGCTCCTTCTTGATTTCTACCTTCGCGGTGTCAAACATCGCGAACAGCTCATGGATCATTATTTCTATCCCTGGCATTTTATAGTTCATCACCAAGTTCTAGTAGCTTAGTGACAGTGACTTGGAAAACTATATCAAGCAATATCTTATCTGGAAGATCAACTTCCACTCGATTCAAGCGATTGTAGCACCCAGACAATTTGAGAACATGCTCAACGATTGAGCTATTCTCTTTTATCTTGCAGGCAAAGAATCTTGTTGGAGATCTCATATCTCACAACACGGGCACGAGCCTGAGATCCTAATTTCAGCTCTTAGAACATCTCATATGTTCCGTGACGTTCAAAACGTTTCAGAGCCTCAATTCTAAGTCGTAATGCATGACACACTAAACTATCAAGTAGTCATCAAAACACGCCCGTCAGATGTTCACAACATCTACAGATGACGCTAGAGGGGGTGGCGCACCGAGCGGTGCATTAAGGATAAGCCTTCTATGCAGCAATGAGGACAATCCTCAGATCACGGACCCAAGTCCGCAATATTGCTACCATCATCTTTCAACTCTATTTCTCTAGGAACATATAAAAAACTCAAGCGAGCTACAACATGAGCAAGTAATCTACAACATAATTTGCAAAGACACTACTGACTATGTTCATGACAATGAGTTCAATTAATCATATTACTGAAGAACTCCCACTCAAATTGACATCCCTCCGGTCATTCAAGTGATACATGATCCAAATTCACCAACTCAAGTCCGATCATCACGTGAGTTGAGGTGGTTTCAATGGTGAACATCATCATGTTGATCATATCTACTATATGACTCATGTTCGACCTTTCGGTCTCTTGTGTTCCGAGGCCATGTCTGTACATGCTAGGCTCATCAAGTTTAACCTGAGTGTTCTGCATGTGCAACACTGGCTTGCACCCGTTGTATGTGAACGTAGAGTATATCACACCCGATCATCACATGGTGTCTCGACACGACGAACTTTCGCAACGGTGCACACTCGGGGAGAACACAATTCATCTTCAAATTTAAGTGAGGGGTCACCTTATAATGCTACCATTGTCCTAAGCAAAACAAGGTGCATAAAAGGATTAACATCACATGCAAATCATAAGTGACATGATATGGCCATGAACTTATGCTTTTGATCTCCATCTTGAAAGCACCAGCATGATCTCCATCGTCACCGGCATGACATCATGATCTCCATCAACGTGTTGCCATCGGGGTTGTCACACCCACCATGCTTCTACTACTATTGCTACCATTTAGCGATAAAGTAAAGCATTACATATCGCTTAATGATTGACACGCAGGTCATACAATAATTAAAGACAACCCTATGGCTCCTGCCGGTTGTCGTACTCATCGACATGCAAGTCGTGATATTCTATACAAAACATGATCATCTCATACATCACATATATCTCATCATGTAATGGCCATATCGCATCACAAAATACCCTGCAAAAAACAAGTTAGATGTCCTCTAATTGTTGTTGCATGTTTTACGTGGCTGCTACGGGTATCTAGCTAGAACAATTCTCACTTATGCAAAAACCACAACGGTGATACATAAGTTGCTTGTCAACCTTCTCAAGGACCGCCTTTGTTGAATCCGATCCAACTAAAGTACGAGAAACAGACACCCGTCAGCCATCTTTGTGCAACAAGGTTACACGTCAGTTGATGGAACCGGTCTCTTGTAAGCATACGAGTAAGGTTGGTCCGGGCCACTTCATCCCACAATACCGCTAAACAAAAACACGACCAAGGAAGGAAGCAATCTAAGCATCAACGCCCACAAACTCTTTGTGTTCTACTCGAGATCTCATCTACACATAGACCTAGCTCTGATACCACTATTGGGGAACGTTGCATGGGAAACAAAAAATTTCCTACGCACACGCAAGATCTATCCATGGTGTCGTGGTTTTATCACGGCAGATGTCCGGGTGAACGGACTTAGGTTCAGGGCCATTGCTAATGGGGTGGACTCAAAGGGGTTAGTCAGGACGAAAGACACGGATTTATCCAGGTTCGGCCCCTCGAATCGAGGTAATAGCCTACGTCCTGCTTGTGTTTGTATTGCTTGCGTATCGATTACAAGGAGCTAAAAGCTTGACCTAGTTCTCGATTGCCTGCCTCTAAGTCGCCCCGGGTCTGCCTTTATATAAGAGGTCAGGACACCTGGTTCATTACAATTGCTAACCGAGTCTCTCTCTATCTTCTTGACTAAGTTGTCTGTGAGTCGGCTTGCACGCCCGGGTCTTCTTCGCCCGGGCCGTTGTACGGCCCACATCGTGAGCCGCCTATCTTCTTGGGCCACTAGCCTTATGGCTCATCTTTGGGCCAACTCATGAGCCAACAACATGACACGGAGCCTCTTCGGCGGGTCATATCCCCAACATTAGGCCCCACGTTGAATTGAGCTTGCTCACTTCATCCTTCTCTTCCATTTTTGGCGAGTCGCCCGGAAATGACCCAGCGTGGCGTCATGAGATCTGCTAACGTGTCACCAAATCTTTCACTTAACTGTCATCCCGAGAATCGAGGCATCCGACTCGATCAAACGGTGTCATCGCCTGGATTTTCACGCCTTCCTTAACCCCCTTTTAAATATGACCCGTGCGGGTCGGAGTTTCCCATTCTCCCTCTCGTGCCTCTGCTTCTTCATCTACTTCCTGTTACCGCCCCAGCGCTTTCAAGCTTTGCTCCGACGCCGTCCGTACGACGTCCCCAACCTTGGCCGCTGCATCCCCCTGAACGTACCAAAGATCCGTCCGCCTCTGCCATGCCATCTTCGGTAAGTTTTCCTGCTCCCTAGATTGCCGCTGCCGTAGTAGGGTTTTCATCGGGGCTTCGTTGCCGCCGTTCAGGCTCTGGCACCGCCATTGCCAGTGTATCTTGACGCCGCTAACGCCTTTAGAATGCGCTCTTGCACCGCCGCCACACGCGGGCCGGTCACGCGTAATGCATGGGCCACGATAGCCCCAATCCGTTTCTTTTTCCTCCGCTGTTCATCGCTAGGTCAGAATAAAATTTATTTTCTCTCCTTTTGTAGATCTGTAGATATAGTAATATCTTGCGGAGTCTGTTTTTAGGACTTAGCCAATTTTTCGATCTTCCCTTTCCCTGTTGAGTCGCCAAGCTTCTCCGGCTCTTATCAGCCGGGTCTGCCACTTTATCCGTAGAGCCCTTAAACTTTTAAGCCGTCAAAAATATTTGCTTGCGCTTCAACTCATCGCGCCTTTTATCTTGCACAACACTTAAGCCGCCAACATGTCTCGTGCGTCCAACTCATGCAACTGGGTTGGGCCATGCATCACGGAGGACTTTTTGTCGGATTTTGTTCACGCGGGTACTCTTCCTCCTAAGGAAGTCATTAGCTGGCGGGTCCCAGGTGATGAGACGCGGCCCAAACCTAAAGAAGGTGAAGTGGTGGTTTTTTCTGACCATATTGAACGAGGGTTCATGCCTCCCGGCTCAAAATTCTTTTGGGACGTCCTTCACTGTTATAAGCTTCACCCGCAAGACTTGGCTCCCAATTCCGTCTCAAACATATGCAATTTCCAAGTGCTCTGTGAAGCTTACCTTCAAATCAAGCCTTCTGTGGGGTTCTTTCGGGAGTTCTTTTATGCTAACCGGCAAACTGAAGTGAAAGCCGGCCCGAGCCTAGAGCTTGGAGGTATATCCATCCAACGGCGTAGAGACATCATCTTTCCAGCTACGCAGATGCCGAGTCACCCCAAAGACTGGAACAAGACCTGGTTCTATTGCAAGGACACCTCCCCTAAGAACAAGCATCCTTTACCGCGTTATCGTCCTTCCCGGCTCACAACAACATCAGAACTTCCTGGTCGGCTCTTAGCTTCAGAACGCGCAAGATATGAGCCAACTCATGCCAAAATCAAGGCTCTCATGGCCAACGGCTTAATCGGGCTGGACCTGATCCGCTGCTGGATTTCGTGGCAGATTATGCCTTTGAGCCATAGAAGCCGACTCATGTGCGAATATAAAGGCACGTATGATAGCTCATTATGCTTTAGCCAATCCACATTGACAGAAAATGACATTATCCTCGCCATCCGGAGCCTTGTCCATGAAGCCTCCAGATCATGTAGCGAAATTGGCTTGGCACCTTTTAGTGCCAACAATCCGGCTCCCGATGTAAGTTTAATTTCTTCCCATCCGTCTCTTAGACCTTGTTGATTTGGTATTCACCCTCCGGGTCACTCTTATAGGCTGACTCAGACTTCTGGAAGAGGGAATATGTTGCCCCTCTGTAGAAATCCAGGAAGAAGGTCCCAACTAAGAAGGCTAAAAAATATGCCCCGCAAGATAATTTGCTTGACCCGCCACCATCATCCAGCTCAGAGGTAAAGTTTCAACTGTCTTGCTTGATCTTTTACCTTCCATATTTTATTAACACTTACTTTACTCGCAGGATGAAGTGGAAACCAGCCGTGCCAATGCTCCTGAGGTAAATTACTTTTCCTCCGGCTTAGAATGTTTCGTCCCCCGAAAGTCGCGGCGGGTTATCAGAAAAGTTCCTCTTTCTCACCCTCTTGCTTATCTGGCTCCCGATTTTCTCTTAAAAAAGCAACAGCAAATTGAGCATCGACAGACTCGAAGCACCGGCTCTACCGAGCTCATGTCTGGGTTGCCAAACTCTCCGGCTCCAAAGAAACGCCCCGCCGAGGTTTAAACCTCTTATTTTCCTTTGTCTTTCCTTTGTAAACTTGATACTCTCTTCACCTTTCTGTTTTATTTTTGAAATCTCCTTCCTCCGGCGACTCTTCGGAGTCAATTATACCACCGACCAAGATTAATCCGCTGTAAGCATCCCTTACTATGATATCTGGATATCCGGTTGTTACTATGATAGCAATATCTTCAACTACTGATCCTTGTTTTTTGCAGTGCTCAAGCTAAATGTCCCAAGACCAACAAGCCCTCCTCCGGCCCAGTTATCGAAGAGCCGGAACCCGAACAACCGGAGGAGACTCAACCAGAAGAAAACCCGCCGGCTACCTCCACGGAGCCGGCCGCTAAAGATGTCATCATGAAGAGTCCTCCGAGGGCTCCTTCAAAGCCGGCAACTCCTGCCAAGACCCTTGACACTCCGGATGTTGTAATCACCGGGTCTGGTCATCAAACGCCTCCGGCTCATGTGTTGACCAAACATACAGAGCCGGTTGAAGCCTCGAAGAAACTGAACTTTGACTCTTCGTGTGAGAAGATGACAGTCGAAGAGCTACACGCCGGGTATATAAACCGGGTTACCACCAGCCGGGATATGGAACTTCGGTTGATCTCTTCCATGAAGACAAAATATGAGGTACTCTTCCTTCTTATTATATCTTTACTTAGCCCCCAAGAGCCGGCTTAACGTATTGAATCGTTGAGCCGGGTCTTTCTGTGACCTCTGCAGATATTTGTCATGTCAAATTCCTTTAAAATTGCTTTAGCTTGTACTGTAAACAAAGTGAACCGTCAATCATAGCCCCCAAGGGCCGTCTCAGATTGTATTTGAGCCGGGCCTGTAATGTAGACAACTTGACGATTTAATCGTAGCCCCCAAGGGCCGGCTCAACCTTGATCAAGTTGAGTCGGTGCTTCCATTATTAGTACGTCGAAAAGCCATAGTGTAGCCCCCAAGTTCCGGATTAGCTTCGAAGGAGATGAACCGGAACTGCATACTTGAAAGATCAAATATACATTAGCCCCCAAGTGTCAAATATATTGCTTGCAATCTGTTTATATTTGAGACTTGTATTTGCTTTTAACACTCGTCCTGTATTTTGGCGGCTTATCATGTATTTTGATGTATTATCGGAAGCTTTGAATGAAGTCGGGTCTCAGTTGACGGATCTGAGGGCCAACCTGGTGGCTCAGCAAGAAGCCCGAAGTATCGCTGACGAAAAATGTCGGCTTCTCTCTGAGGAACTGGCCAATGTCACTGCTGAGCTTACCTCTTTAAAAGAGACAGCTGAATCTGAAAAGGCCACTCTAACCAAACGGGTGGACGACGCTGAGCAGCGGCTTACAGCTGTGGCAGAGGAACTTCAAGGTCTGAAGCAGCACATCGCGAAGATGTCAGCCGCCCTATTTGGTAAGTTTTCTTGTTTACTTTGTACTATTTAGCATTGCTAATGAAAAAACTGGCGACTCATTAACTTTATCCGACTTATCCAGGTCCCAGGAGCCGCAGTTGGCTTCTGATAGCCTTCTGCCACTGAAGGCCATTTATACTTTTGCGGAGCAGTTATACTGTGGCGCCATCTTCACGATCAAGAGCGTGCAATACAAGGAGAAGATCCCCACTGCTCTGAAAGGGGTCTTGGAACTCTTCTCTACAATGCCCAAGTAGATTAAAGAGCTCAAGAAGTCCGCCTTCCGCCAAGGAGCCGTTGCTGGATTGAGCCGGGCTCTTGCCTTCGCCCCCGAGCTAACGCCGGCTGAAATGATGGATGGCTACCCATCTAAAAGAGATGACGGCTCAGAATTCACCGAAGAATATTACACCCGGTGTGTCAAAGAGTCGCGCTATCTGGCCTCTATTCTGGCGGATGAAGCTAACTTGAGCACCTATCAGGCGGCTTATGACGTGGAGGAGAAGAGAATCCGCGTGCCTCTCTACGAGTGGAAAGATCTGACACCCGCCCGCAGTAAGGATCTCTTTCCTTGTGAGCTTGACGCGTCTCCGTTCCTTGAAGGCTCTTTTGCTGCTCTGGCTGACTGTAATTGGGACTTGGGCAATCTCCAGATAAAGCCAGCAGAAGACCCGGAGCAGGATGAGCCGGCCAATAATTGAATTGTATTCTTTTATCCTTTCTGAGCACCGACTTATGTAATGACCCACCGTGGGCGGTTGACAATGCTTTTGCTCCTTTTGAGAGTAGCTTTTGTAATAGAGTAAACATGACTCTGCCACTTGGTGACCGTATATATTTGCACCTCTCTGTGCATTAATGTGTTGCTGGCTCTTCAGGGATATACCTTGAGATTTTCTGATGAGGGGTGTCTGTCTTTTAAGACGCCATTCCTTTCTCCAGAATATTAGAGACGGACAATCTCTTTGAAACCTTAAATTTTTTCGACCAAAGCAACACGGCTCCAGCTCTCATCGGACGAAGTCATTAAGGAGCCGGTTGTCTTTAGGATAATGTAAGCTATACCTGATGGTAACAAGCCTCTATCGACAACTGCAGCTATTGATGAGCCAGAACTTTTGAGGAGAATTGCGGCTGTGTAGCCCCCAAGTGCCGGGTAGTTTCGCCTGCGGCAACCTGGGACTTATAATTGTCTTGCTCTGACCCGGCTTTGATAAGCCAACATGATACAATACGCGATGATGATCTTTCCTTCCTCAAAAAACTCATATGATGGCTCTTCTGCATGGATTCGAACGGTTAAACTCATACCAGTTCAGGGTCTCTGTCGAGATTGGCCGTCAATTTCTTGAACCGGCTCAGGGTCTCTACGCGAGATTGGCCGTCAATTTCTTGAACCGGCTCAAGGTCTCTAGGTGAGATTGACTGGTAAGAGTATAGTGAACGTCGGCTGTCGATGGGAGATGTAAGCTATACCCTAAGGTAAGAAGCCTCCATTGACAGCCGCGGCTAATAATTAGCCTGAGACGGCATAAAGCCGGCTGTTTGAAAGGAGAAGTAAGCTATACCCGAAGGCAAGAAGCCTCTTTCAACAGCTACAGTTGATAAGCAACTGACTTTTGGCGTAAACGCCGGTTGTAAGGGTGAGATAAGCGAACCCGTCGGTAAGAAGCCCCCTTCGACAACCGCGGTTAATAAGTAACCAGAAGTGGCATAAAGCCGGCCATTAGGGTGAGATAAGCGACACCCGTCGGTAAGAAGCACCCTTCGATGGCCGCAGTTGATAAGCAACTGGAATTTGGTGTACACGTTGTTGTCTTAGGGTCTTGTAAGCTATACCAAAGGTAAGAAGCCTCCATCAACAACAGCGCTTAATGTAACCAAACTAGGCATAAAGCCAACTGTGCAAGGGAGAAGTGAGCTATACCCAGAGACAAGAAGCCTCCTTGCAACAGTTTAATGACAGCTGACTGTACAAAGGAGAAGTAAGATATACCCGAAGGCAAGAAGCCTCTTTGCACCAGTGCTTTAATTGGGCATATCGCCGGCTATGCATGGGAGAAGTAAGCTATACCCGAAGGCAAGAAGCCTCCTTGCCACATCGCTTGATAAGGCATAAAGCTGGAGGGTAGACCAGCCGTTTTGACGGCAAACAAACCACTTCAACTCAAAAAAAAATTGAGCCAGAAAAATTTATCTGGATTGTACAAAGGTATACATAAGAGCAGAGGCCCCAGTCTTGTGCGGGGATGCTAGCTTTTACTCCTGTGAACATGATATATACAATGATAGCGGCTTTCAACCCCTGCTAAGTAAAGTATGGTCGCAGATGTGCGATATTCCAGGGCCGCAACATCTCTTGACCCGCGGTTTCCGACTCATCTCTGACATCAATGAGGTAATATGACCCATTTTTAAGGTTCCTGCTGATCACGAAAGGACCCTCCCATGGTGGAGATAACTTATGCATTCCAGATTGGTCTTGAATCAACCGGAGCACCAGGTCATCTTCCTGGAATGTCCGGGTCTTTACCCTGCGGCTATGATAGCGTCGCAGGTCTTGTTGATAAATTGCCGACCTGGCTGCTGCTAACTCTCGTGCTTCATCCAAGGCGTCCAACGCGTCTTGGCGGGCTATCTCATTGTCCGTCTCAACATAAGCCGCCACCCTTGGTGAGTCATGCCGGATGTCACTGGGTAAAACCGCCTCAGCACCGTACACCATGAAGAAAGGTGTAAAACTTGTAGATCTGTTAGGTGTAGTTCTGATGCTCCATAAGACGGAAGGCAACTCCTCAACCCAACATCCGGGTGTCCATTTCAAAGGAACCATGAGCCGTGGCTTGACACCTCTTAAAATTTCCTGATTGGCTCACTCTGCCTGACCATTAGACTGTGGATGTGCCACGGCTGAAACATCAAGCCGGATATGCTCCTTCTCACAGAACGTTTTCATAGCTCCTTTGGATAAATTTGTTCCATTGTCTGTAATAATACTGTGTGGGTAACAAAAGCGATAAATCAGCTTCTTAACAAATTGAACCGCCGTAGCTGCGTCACATTTACTGACCGGCTCTGCCTCTACCCACTTAGTAAATTTATCAACCGCCACCAGAAGGTGCGTTTTCTTATCCTTGGATCGCTTGAAAGGTCCTACCATATCAAGCCCCCAGACCGCAAACGGCCAAGTGATTGGTATCATCCTCAACTCTTGAGCCAGAATGTGAGCACGCCGGCCGAACTTCTGACAACCGTCACACTTATGGACTAACTCTTTTGCATCCTTGTGAGCCGTCAAACAGAAAAACCCATGTCGAAAAGCTTTAGCCACCA
The DNA here is from genome assembly GCA_022496015.1 of Hordeum marinum. NCBI lineage: Eukaryota > Viridiplantae > Streptophyta > Magnoliopsida > Poales > Poaceae > Hordeum > Hordeum marinum. The sequence goes on along the minus strand of CM039678.1, from coordinate 423,634,236 downwards.
AAGATTTTGACCCGGCGTGATGCCCACAGTCGCCAACATGAATTTCACTCAATATTTGCCGGCCCTCCTCTGGTGAGACGCAGCGCTGAAAGACACCCGTCACACTACACTTATGTAACTCACCATTGACAATCGTCATAGACTTAGAATGCCGAGTGATCTTCCTGGCCAGATCCTCCTCTTGAGGTAACTCGTCGCGTGTCAGATACGCCAAATAAGGAATAGTCCAATCTGGGGTAGCATGTAGAGCCGCCACCAGCTCCGCCTCCGGGTCAGGAATAGCTAGATCCTCCTCAGAAGGTATCTTGACAGTCGGATGATGCAATACATCCAGAAAAACATTAGGTGGTACTGGCTTTCATTGAGAACCTAACCGTGACAAGGCATCAGCCGCCTCATTCCTGCAACGATCAATGTGATCCACCTGGTACCCCTTGAAGTGACCGGCAATAATATCAACCGCCTGTCGATAAGCCGCCATCCGCGGATCCTTGGAGTCCCAAGTACCTGAAACTTGCTGAGCCACCAGATCTGAGTCGCCTAAACACCTGACCCGGCTTAAATTCATTTCTTTAGCAACTCTGAGACCATGGAGCAGTGCTTCATACTCAGCTGCATTATTAGTACAAGGGAACATTAACCGGAGCACATAACAAAACTTGTCACCCTTGGGGGAGGTGAGAACAACTCCTGCCCCGGACCCTTCTAGCTGCTTGGATCCATCAAAGTGTATAGTCCAATACATGTTATCCGGCTTCTCTTTAGGGGCTTGACATTCAGTCCAATCATTTATGAAATCCACCAAAACTTGAGACTTAATTGCTGTACGAGGAACATACTTGATGCCAAGAGGACTCAGCTCTAAGGCCCACTTGGCAATCCTCCCTGTAGCCTCTCTATTTTGAATGATATCCCCCAACGGGGCAGAACTGACCACTGTTATTTGGTGCCCCAAAAAGTAATGTTTTAACTTGCGATTGGCCATGAAAACTCCGTATACTAACTTCTGTCAATGTGGATACCTCTGCTTAGACTCTGCCAAAACTTCACTAATGTAATAAACCGGCCTTTGCACAGGATACTCCTTCCCTGCCTCCTTGCGCTCAACCACAATTGCTACACTGAACGCTCTGTTGTTAGCCGCCACATAAAGGAGCAAAGTCTCTTTCTCAACCGGAGCAGCTAACACTGGCGGCTCAGTCAACTGCTTTTTAAGAGCTTCAAGTGCTTCGGCCGCTGCTGCGCTTCATTTAAACTTGTATGTCTTCCTCATCATCTGGTATAAGGGAATAGCTTTCTCCCCAAGCCGGCTTATGAAGTGGCTCAACGCAGCAATCCGTCCTGCAAGGCGCTGAACGTCATTAATGCACGTCGGCTCCCCCAAAGAAGTGATAGCCTTAATCTTATCCGGGTTAGCCTCGATGCCCCGCTCAGAGACCAAGAAACCCAAAAGCTTTCCTGCTGGAACACCAAAGACACACTTCGTCGGGTTAAGCATCATCTTGTAGACACGGAGATTGTCATAGGTTTCTTTCAAATCCTCTAACAGAGTTTCCTTCTTTCTGGACTTAACCACGATGTCGTCTACTTAAGCATGAACATTTTGGCCAATCTAACCGTGGAGGCAATTCTGCACACAACGTTGGTAAGTCGCCTGGGCACTCTTGAGCCCGAAAGGCATGGAGACGTAGCAGAACGCCCCAAAAGGTGTAATAAACGCCGTCTTCTCCTGATCTTTCGTTGCCATCTTGATCTGATGATATCCTGAATATGCATCTAGGAAGCATAAACTTTCACATCTGGCTGTTGCATCAATAATTTGATCGATACGAGGGAGTGCAAAAGGGTCAGTCGGGCAAGCTTTGTTAAGGTCCGTGTAATCTATGCACATATGCCACGTGCCGTTCTTTTTTAGTACTAGCACCGGGTTAGCCAACCACTCCGGGTGAAAAACTTCCACTATAAAGCCTGCGGCCAAGAGCCGAGCAACTTCCTCCCCAATAGCTTTACGTCTCTCTTCATTAAACCGTCATAGAAACTGTTTGATCGGCTTAAACTTTGGATCCACATTAAGATTGTGCTCAGCGAACTCTCTCGGTACACCCGGCATGTCAGAAGGCTTCCATGCAAAGATGTCCCGATTCTCACGGATGAATTCGATGAGCGCGCTTTCCTATTTGGGATCCATGTGAGCCCCAATGATGAACTGCTTGGATGAGTCACCCGGATTGAAATCTACTGCCTTGGTATCATCCGCTGAAAACTTGAGTGGCGGCTCAACTTCTGTCGTAGGCTTCTTTAGCAGGGTCATATCCTCCGGATCAACGTTCTCTTTGTAAAATTTCAGCTCCTCCTGAGCACAACTAGACTCTGCATAAGCCGCATCTCCTTCCTCACACTCAAGAGCCGTTTTCCTGTTACCGTGAATGGTAATTGTGCCATTTAAGCCGGGCATTTTGAGTTGCAAATAAACATAGCAAGGCCTAGCCATAAATTTAGCATAAGCTGGCCTCCCAAACAGCGCATTATAGGGACTTTTGATTTTGACCACTTCGAACCACAAAGACTCCACCCTGTAATTATGCTCATCACCAAAAGCTACTTCCAATGAGATCCAACCCACCGGGTATGCTGATTCACCCAGGACCACACCATGAAAGACGGTGGAGGAAGGTTTAAGATCCTTGTCAAGCAACTTCATCCGTCGGAAAGTGTCATAGTAAAGGATGTTGATGCTGCTATCTTCGTCCATAAGTACTTTATTCACCATATAGCCATTCACCTGAGGGGCCACAACTAGAGCCAGTCGGCCCGGGTCATCTACCCGCGGCGGGTGATCCTCCCGGCTCCACATTATATCATATTCAGACCACGGCAAATATCACGGGAGAGCCGGAGCAACCGTATTAACCGCTCGCCTCCGCAATTTCTCGTCTCGTTTACTATGACCGGTTGTGAATACGTGATATTGTCCAGAACTGAGCTGCTTCGGGTTACTCTGAAACCCGGACTGATTGCGCTGTTGCTGATTGTTGTTATTGCCGTTGTTGCCAGGATGTTGTTGGTGCCCCCCTTGGTTATACTGACCCGGATGCCTGTTTCCTGAACCGCCGGCGCCGAATCCAGCCCCTGACCCGTCGTGCCCTGAGCCACCGGGCGGGCCACCGCCCTGGTTATTACGCGGTTGGAAATGCTGGTTTTTGAATCTCTGCATGATAAAGCAATCATCCCACGCATGCAACGCCAGCTTGTCAGGCGTGCTGTGCTCCAGACAAGGCTTCCTAAGCGCCTCCTCTAAATTAAAAGGGCCTTTGTTCCTTGGCCTGAATTTTCCACCCCCCTTGGGATGACTCTGTCCCATATTGGTATTTGCCACTAATTCGGATCCGCTATCAGCGCTCTTCCGCTTATTCTGATTCCCATTGTTCACCAAACCTTTTCCTTGATTGTTTTTCTTCCCTTGATTGGTTTTCTCATCATCCGAGCCCGGATCCTTGGTGTTATCTGAGTCGGCATACTTCGTCAAGGCCGTCATGAGCTCTCCCATATCCTGACAAGTGCGCTTGAGCCGGCCGAGCTTCTGCTTCAATGGAACAAAATGACAATTATTCTCTAAGATAAGCACCGCTTGAGCCGCTGTGATCTGCTCTGAAGAGTGAATAATGGTCGACACCCGCCGGACCCAATGATGGGCCGACTCATTCTCCCGTTGAACACAATGGTCCAGATCGACAATAGTCATAGGCTGCTTACAGGTCCCCTGGAAATTCTTAATAAACTTTGCTCTCAGCTCCGCCCATGAGCTTATTGTGTTAGGCAGCAGACCTTTCAGCCATGTACGGGCCGGACCCTCAAGCATCATGATGAAGTATTTTGCGCATACCGCCTCACTGACATCCAGCATCTCCATGGCCAGTTCATAACTTCAACCCACACCTCCGGGGGTAGATCAGCTGTGTAATTCAGAACCTTTCGAGGCCCCTTAAAGTCTTTTGGCAGCCGTTCATTCCTCAGAGACGGAGTTAAACATGGCACCCCTACGGCTCTGGTACTAACCACTCCCATTGACACGGAAAGCGCCGACTCTGGATGAGCTGTAGCTATCTCTGCCTCTCGCCTGTCTCTCGCCTGGTCCATGATGGCTTGTGCATCTAGAGCCGCCCTATTGTCCTCCGGTGGTCCGCAGCGCGGGTGACTGCTGGAACACGCCGGCGACTCGTAACGCCGGCTGAAACTTTGACTGGGGAGGGGGTGGAGTGAACCCGGCTCCAGCTGTGAGTATACTTCTCTTGCTAGGCCATGGCCGTTTGTAAATATCCAATGGCGTTCCGCACCTGCTCCGCAAAGGGTGCCTCATCTGGGATGGGGATCGTCTCAAGCCGGGCGGCCGCTGCCACCATGTTCTCAGCCGGGTTAGAATAATGACCCGCCGGTGTTGGAAAAGCCCTAGGTGAGATTTGGTTATGCTGGGGTGGATGAGTCGTCGGGTGCTCCATCGGGCGGCTCTCCGGCACACCCGTAACTCGCCCCGCACGAGGGGTGTTAAAAAGGTTCCTCGCTTTGTAACGTTTCGGTAGACGGGATTGATGCCTCCTCCGGTGCACCGCGGCCGCTGACCTCTGCTCTAGCTCCAGTCGGAAAGCGTCTGCCTTGATACGCTCCGCTTCTTCCTCCATCTAGGCTTTCAGCTCGGCCATCCTTTGCCATTCCTCTGCCATCCGTCCCTTGATCCGTGCCACCTCTAGATTCCTGGCTGCTTGATTATCCGGTGTTACCTCTATGGCCATGAGAGTTGTGAGTTCGTCCATCAATTCCACTAGAACCTGAGCCGGCGGCGGCGGGCTATCACCTGCTGCGGCGGCTCCCATAGGCGTGTCACCGGCGGCTGAAGCCGATCCTGCCATAAACACTGCTGCGTGAACCGGGGGGCTCAGAGCATCCGTCTCAATGCCCTCTACCTCAGAATAGTTGTTGTAGTAGTCCCCAAGGCCACCGTTGCTAAGCCGGTATACTGATTCTGTCTCCCCACTGAAGGACTCATCTTCCGAGCAAACGAGAGTTCCCTGTGACCCAGACGCTTCTAGGTCCATGCCTTGAGTGAAGCCCACGAGAACGTGCTTTTGACCCAGACGGGCATGGGCAGACTGCGTAACACGTGTAGATTGGAGACACCGAGCCGGCTCGACGATGTTGGTGCGGACGTCTGGCCCGGTGTAGATCCATCAACCTTTCCGATGAAAACCTGGATCCCGCCAAAGGGAACCCGGAATCCATACTCCACAGAACCAGCGTCAAGCCCCCAGTCGGCGTCGTCGATGTAGAGCCGGCCGCGACGACTCTTGCTCATCCTTCCAACCATGTATCCTTCGAGCCCTGGGAGAGAGCCCTTTGAGAACTCAACACCACCAAGCGCTAGCCCCACGGTGGGCGCCAATTGTCGTGGTTTTATCACGGCAGATGTTCGGGTGAACGGGCTTAGGTTCAGGGCCATCGCTAATGGGGTGGACTCAAAGGGGTTAGTCGGGACGAAAGACACGGATTTACCCAGGTTCGGCCCCTCGAATCGAGGTAATAGCCTACGTCCTGCTTGTGTTTGTATTGCTTGCGTATCGATTACAAGGAGCTAAAAGCTTGACCTAGTTCTCGATTGCCTGCCTCTAAGTCGCCTCGGGTCTGCCTTTATATAAGAGGTTAGGACACCCGGTTCGTTACAATTGCTAACCGAGTCTCTCTCTATCTTCTTGACTAAGCTGTCTGTGAGTCGGCTTGCACGCCCGGGTCTTCTCCGCCTGGGCCGCCGTACGGCCCACACCGTGAGCCGCCTATCTTCTTGGGCCACTAGCCTTACGGCTCATCTTTGGGCCGGCTCACGAGCCAACAACATGACCCGGAGCCTCTTCGGCGGGTCATATCCCCAACACATGGTGATGAGCATCTACAAGAGGGAGAGTGGATCTACATATCCTTGTAGATCGCTAAGCGGGAAGCATTAAGAAACGCGGTTGGTGTAGTCGAACGTCTTCGCGATCCAAATCGCCGAGCGTCACGCGATCTCATCACGATCCCTCCCGCGATCCAATCACGATCCGTCTCGCAAACTCATCATGATCCATCCCGTGATCTCATCACGATCTGTCTCGCGATCTTGATCACAGTCCTTCCGATCTAGCGCCGAACGGACGACACCTTCGCGTTCAGCACACGTACAACTCGATGATGATCTCCGCCTTCTTGATCCAGCAAGAGGGAGCAGAGAGGTAGATGAGTTCTCCAGTAGCGCGACAGCGTTGCAGCAATGGTGGTGGAGCTATTCCAGCAGAGCTTCACCTAAGCACCGCTGAAAACCGATCTAGAGGAGAAACTACGATCTAGAGGAGAGGCAGCATGTGGATGTTTTTCTGTGTCTCAAAACCCTAAAAACCTCTACTATATATAGGAGGAGAGAGGGAGGAGGCTGGTGCACAAAGGCCAGCCCTTTGGCCTCTTGCGCAAGGAGGAGAGGAGGAATCCTCCTCCAATGCTAGTAGGACTAGGACTCCTTCCTTATTTAGCCTTTTTGCCTTTTCCCACCTTTTTCTCTTTGGGCTTTTGTTCCCAGCCGCATGGGCCCTTTGTGGGACTTCCACCATCCCACTAAGGGTTGGTATTCATCCTCCCACAGCCCATGTAGCCTCTTGGGTCGAAATACCCCTCTCGATGGTCCCTCGGTACACTACCGGCACTCTCGGTATACTACCGATGAGCCCGAAACTTTTCTGGTGACCAAAACAGGACTTCCTATATATCAATCTTTACCTTCGGACCATTCTGGAGCTCCTCAGGACATCCAGGATCTCATCCAGGACTCCGAACAACCTTCGGTCACCACCATACATAACTCTATAGTACCGAAACGTCACCGAACCTTAAGTGTGTAGACCCTGTGGGTTCGAGAACTATGTAGACATGACCAAGACACCTCTAAGGTCAATAACCAATAGCGGGAACTAGATGCCCATATTGGTTCCTACATATTCTATGAAGATCTTTATCGGTCAAACCTCTATGCCAAGGATTCAGTTAATCCCGTATGATGTTCCCTTTGTTCTTCGGTATGTTACTTGCCCGAGATTTGATCGTCGGTATCTCCATACCTAGTTCAACCTCGTTACCGGAAAGTCTCTTTACTCGTTCCGTAATACAAGATCTCGTGGCTAACACTTAGCCACATTGCTTGCAAGGCTTATTGTGATGTTGTATTACCGAGTGGGTCCTGAGATACCTCTCCATCACACGGAGTAACAAATCCCAGTCTTGATCCATGCCAACCCAACAGACACCCTCGGAGATACCTGTAGAGCACCTTTATAGTCACTCAGTTACGTTGCGACGTTTGATACACACAAGGTACTCCTCCGGTGTCAGTGAGTTGCATGATCTCATGGTCATAGGAACATATACTTGACATGCAGAAAACAGTAGCAATAAACTGACACGATCATATGCTACGTTTGTAGTTTGGGCCTTGTCCATCACATCATTCTCCTAATGATGTGATCCCGTTACCAAATGACATCTCATGTCCATGACTAGGAAACCATAGCCATTGATCAACGAGCTAGTCTATATTAGAGGCATACTAGGGACATGGTGTTGTCTATGTATCCACACATGTATCTGAGTTTCCGATCAACACAATTATAGCATGGATAATAAACGATTATCATGAACAAGGAAATATGATAATAACCAATTTATTATTGCCTCTAGGGCATATTTCCAACAGCAGGCCGATAGGCCCCTGTTCGGCCCACCAGAGGCCGACGAGGTACTATTTTTGATTGTTTTTTTAATTTCAACATATTCTTTTCGAATTTGGTACAAAATAGGTAGTACTTTTGAAAAAAATCTCAGATGCGCCCCACGTCCATCGGTCTAGAGCTCTTCGACAATGTGCTCATGCTCGGTGGCATGACATGGGACCAAGCACATTGCTCGTGAGCCGAACAAGAACGAAGCAACATCAACCAAATCTATGCAGGGTCCATTTTCGGAATGCATGAGCTCTCCAACCAACTAACGGGGAGTGCGGCATAATTTAGTTGAACCTAACAGGTATTATTGACAAATTTGCACGCGCGTAGCATAAGTCACTCTTACTTCAATTAATCGACACTGGGGCATCGGATTATTCACAGTCGGCATGGGGATATTTGGTGAGCGTGCACGTATGATTAATGTTGAATCAGCCCGGCAAACAAATCCTGCTTGGCAGCCAAATGGCACGATCTAATCACCGGAGACTTTTTTGGCAGATGCCAGGTTTTCAAGCTTAGACTATCCACAATGGGAGTAATATAGGTAGTAACATAGATGTCACCCAAGCAAAAAACATGATGTGACACCTAATTAATGAGAAGAAAGAGAAATTTAGTAACTTGGCATGTTACTACCCTATGAGTAACATAGCGCATACCAAGGCAATATGAGTCTATAAGATAATAAATGAAAAGCTCAATCTTACTACCCTATGTTACTATTCATTGTGGAGGTAGTAACTTAGGGCTAGTTCTTTTGTAGCTTTTGGAAGCTTATTGTCAAAATAAGCCAGAAGCTCAAAAGAACTCGTTTTGTATAATCTAACTCAGCTTATTTCCAGAGGAGGTTGTAGTGCAATGGAAAAAAGCTGGGGGCGAGGAGCTTCTCGTAACTTTTGATTTAACCCCGAAGGGGTATAGCGAATGGACACTGTTTTTAAACAAATTACGATGAAACTGCCACTGGCCAGGCACCCCGCTTGACCCGCTCGCTCGCTCGACCCCCACCCCGCTCGCTCGATGCCCACCACCCTTGCTCTCGCTCCCCCGTTCGCTAGGGTTTCTACACGCCACCGCCGCCTGCCTCCGCCATCGCCCTGTCTCCCGCCGCCTCGCCTCCCGCCGTCGCCGCCTGCCTTCGCCTCCCGCCGCCGCCACTCGCCGCCGCTGCCGCCTAGCCTCCCGCCGCCGCCGCCTGCCCCCACGGCCTGACCCCTGGCCCAACCCCTCCCCCCTGTTGCCTGCAGTGCCTGATGGCCGGTCCGGCCAGTGCTCCAATCCGGCGGACGACAGCCCACTCTCCCCCCTGTGCTCCTCTCCAGTTCCCCACTCTCGTCGTTGTTCCTCCATCAGCCGCCCTCGCTGCTCCACTTCACTCCGGCGGCCTACCACGCCAACCCAAGCAACAACAGCTTTCACGGCAGAGCACCCCATATATTCAAGGATATTACGGACTTTTCATAGACCATACCGCATATAAGCTGAAAAAACGGACATTGAAAAAAATTGACTAGCTTATTATTTAGAGCTTATTCCCACGGAAGCTTATTTATAACTTATTTTCACCGGAACTTATTTTCACAGCATGACTCAAAAGAACTGGTCTTTAGATTAGTAACATATGCATGTTACTACTCTATGTTACTTTCAATTGTGGATAGTTTTAGAGATGTATATTTGCTCACGCATGCCAAGTCTGTGAACCGTGAGTGCATTAACTCTTAGAAGAAATAATTCCAAACAAATGTACCTGTCCAACTTCTTAAACCAACCAGCGGGGACGACGACCAAACAAAAACCATCTTTGTGGTTCCCCTGCGGCACCACATTTTTAAAACAGAGCCATGCATCACCGAGGCACCAACGGCGACGTCGATTTTTTCCATTTGAAAAAGGAGGAGCTACGTCCAAAGTACGATAGCAGTCGGAATCGGAGCAAAAAAGGTTGGCGAGCGCCCAATCAACAAGGACAGTTTCCCTCGCGACGCAACGCAGAGCGGAAAGGCGAGGCAGGCCTGATCTGGAGCCTAGTGGAAGCAAAAGGCTGAAGCGCGAGACGCATTCCCGCGTGGCGTCTGGCGTGGTGTGCGCGCACTGCAGCCGATTTGGCGTTTGACCGGCCGGATGCCACAGCTTCCCCCCGCCGCGGTGCGCGATGGCCGAACCACCGCCCGATCCGATCCCTCCACTCGAACGGGAGAGGGATCGACAGATCTCGGGTGAAACAAAGATCTTCTTGGGTGGTGGCCGGTCAGGTGAGGTGAGGTACGGTACGCTCCCACCACCAAGAATACTGTCGCATCCAATGCTAGCTGGGTGTGCTGCTGTCTGCGCGTCCCGTCGTCCCGGGCACTTGCCTTGTTTGTTTCGTCTCTTTGGACACACCGACCACGCCCAACTTGTACGGGCGCCCAGCCCCCAGATGTGGTTACACAAACAAGGTTGCGTTTTCTTCCGGTAAGTTTCTGGAGATCCCACTTATTTGGCAACACAGTACTTCTCACAAAATCACTGGTGCATGATCGTATCTAGCCCATGTGTATTGCTAGTCATGTGTGTTGCTGAAGAAATTTCGGCGCACAATAGAAAAGCCCTCCTGCTTTCGCGTGGTTCTTTGTCCTGCTGCACATTTCGGTTGAGTCGCGTCGCTATTTGAATTGTAACTATCTTTGTCATATCTTGTCACATTATTTTTGTCATACTTGTCACACTTGCCTCGCTTGAGTTGTTTAAATTGTGGCAATGTGTGGTTGGGAATCAAACAACCCCTAAAATCCATATGTTTTTAGGTGTAATAGTCAACATCCCGATGCAAAATCATGTGTTTTCAATATGCCAAGTTAAAAGGTAAAGTTTTTGTTTTCTGAACGTAAGCCACGGATAATATGTCGCGGTCACTAAAAAAAGGACGAATCACAATTTTCTCCTCTCCAATAAAGGCGAATCGAGGCGATAAGGGCTTCCTTCTCTTGCCAGCACTATCGTCGGTCTACTTCATTTTTTGTGGCCTTAGGACTATGGACACACAATGGACCCGTCCTTTGTTGGCTCGAGTGCTTCTATTCCGTTTATAGGTGTTTTTAGACCGGTCAGGGTCTATGTCCTGCTCAAAAAGGACGAGATAGTGACGGTTCTGTGAAAATGGAACAGTGAAAAGAATAGAAATAGCATGACCCTTGCTTGGGACTTCGTCTAGCCCTTGTTTCGGTGTGCGTCTAAGGAGGCGGACGTTCATAGTTTTTACATGCGCCAGATCACAAAAGTCAGTATGGCAGTCCATGAAAAAAGTGCATTTTGCCCTCCCAAACCGGTTGTCCAAGCCTCCTCGCTCACTCTATCGTCGACTCCTCCTAACCACTCCCTCATTCTCGGTTGCCAAGCGCTTCAACATCTTGACACAGACACCGTGCACGGTCATTAAAAAGTGCATTTTGCCCTCCTAGACCGGTTGTCCAAGCCTCCTCGCTCACTCTATCGTCGACTCCTCCTAACCACTCCCTCATTCTCGGTTGCCAAGCACTTCAACATCTTGACATGGATACCGTGCACGATTATCGCGCATCGTCATCCGACTCGTCCGTCTCATGGTTAAATTTTGGTATCCTCAGAAGCGGCTGCGAGCTCAACCCTCCTCTCTTCGAACGTGTTCTTTTTCTCTTCAAGGTTAATCTTCTTCTCGGTTGCCGGCATCAAGATGTTAAACCTCTTTGCCTTCTGACTCTGATGGAATACAACACACACCCGACAGCAGAGGTCGGTGACTTCAACTGTCGGTTGAGCTGTTTGGTGGCGTAGAAGTAGGACAAATGTTATTGCTTCGGCCAAGGCGACATGTGCATGGATGATGCCGACGGCGACACCCTGCCTCCCGCCCCCGTTGTCCTTCTTTTTGTTGTCTGCCTCATCTTTTGCCTTCCTTTTGAAGTTGTGGGCTTGTCGTGTCGCCGAGTTGATCTTCTGGTTGGCCACCTTCTCTGAATCCTCCACCTTCGCCGACATCAGCAACTGTTCGTATGGGTCCATGCGACAACAGAAGTAAAAAAACACGAAAATTGAGGTGGAGGGTGGCGATGATCGAAGCGGAGAGGTGGGAAAACCATGGGTTTTGACGCATGAATAGTACTGCCTACTCCAAATGTGCGAGTTCCACCTCTGCCTTGGGTGGCCCGGGGGTGTCGTTGTCCAACGTGGTGAAGATCCAGACTCCCGCAAACCCCCTAGTTTGCTTCCAATTTACGGACAAATACGGGTCCAGGTTGGATGGCTTGCGGTATCCGAACTCGGTCTGGATATTTTGAGGGTCCGCGTTGTAGATGTCCTTAGAGCATCTACAATCGGAGTTGGTAAATTCGGCCCTTCAAATTTGTTCGCGCATGCATCCATGCTCCCCATTTTCTTTGTCATATGTTTGATCATAAGCATGTGATTGATAAAGATGAAGAGAGACAGAGAGAAAAAGAAAAAGAATAAAGAAAGAAAAAAGGTGGTCTCAGGTGGGCCCGTCCTACATGGCAGACTAACTAGGCGTGCACTCGGGCCTACCCTTCCCATATATGGCATGAATATGAAGGTTTAAGGACAATCCAGACGTGTAGGGATGGTGTGAGGGGTCTGGTTGAGTCATCTTCCCCCTTCTTTTTTCTGTCCGGACACTGATCGAGTGCGTCCATGGGCATTTGAGAAGAATTTGAGGATGTGCAGGTCATACATGAGCATGATGGGGCAACTCTATACGTTGGGTCTGCTTGGCGCTCGAGAAGTTTGAAAGATTGTCGATCCAGAAGGTGGTGGCGGCGAAGAGAGACGCGTGGATCACGACAGAACATAGCCACGCCGCTCGACACATGACATGGATTGTCAACTCTTCATCCTCCTTCTAGGACAACGCCACGACGAACGACGACACACCTCCCGCTACAAACGCCTACGTCGATGACAAGGACCGCTCTCGATACCCTAGGGGTCAGCGAACGACGAGGAAGTGGTGAACTCCGGTTGCATCCCAATGTTTTATTACTTGCTTATCTAGTATTTTAGTTAAGTATTACTCTCTTCGTTGCACAACATATGACGTATTTAGCTTGTAAAAGGTCTTATATTAGGGACACATGGATAACTTCGTCGCCCTTTTGCATGAGCTATATCTACATTGGATTGCCTATTTATGTTCGGTTGATTTTGTATGTAGTTTGTATTAGTTTGTATATGGATTTGAGTACGGGGATAAATGAAAGTGTGGTTGAGGGTTATTTTCAACGGCGTATAGGGCATTAGATTAGGCAATCCTGATTATAAATGCTCTTATACCCTTATCCACCTGCATTTTGGGAATTCTGGGTTGATCCAAGGATCCATCAAGAAACGAGTTGGTGGATCCATTCATAAATAAAAGGGAACAAAATAATGAACGCAACCAACAAGCCCGGACGGAAGTGATACCATAACTAACAAAAAAAAAAGAAAAAAAAAACTCTTCTACAAATCGCTGCTGCCTCCGCCGGCTGCACCTGCACAGTCACGCACAACTCACGCATTTCCCCCACTTTCTTCCCCGACACGGGCACGCACGCACACGGCTGGCGCCCGCACACGCTTCGCCTCTTCCTCCCAAAATCTAAACCCCACTCCGACCGCTCCCCCTCCGGCGATGCTGATGCGTCGCCGCCGCCTGCCGGGCCGGGTCCTCCCCCGCCTCCTCGCCGCCCTGCTCCTCGCGTCCGCCGTCGCATTGCTCCCCCGCGCGGCCGGCGACGCGGCCGAGGCGGGCGACGAGGGCCGCGTGGGCGAGGCGGTCGCGGCGGTGGAGCGCGCGGACGCCACGGTCGCGGCCCTGGGGGCGGCCGAGGCCGGCGGGGAGGCAGCGCAGGGCAATGCCACGAAGGAGAACAGCCTCGCTGACATGATCGACCGCGCGCTGGAGAAGGAGTTCCCCGACTCGGAGGGCGACCAGGGCGGCGGAGGTGCGTGGATCTGAGGCCCACCGCCCGTCCCCTTGCGATCCGCTTCGACGGCTCCGTGGCTCGGGGATCTGGTTTTGGCGCGCCCTGGCGCGTGTCGGCGGCCGGCCGCCTAGATCTCGATCCCCGGCTGCCGCGCTTTGCTGGGAATTGCCGAATCCTGCCTGTTTCTGCGTATTGAGCTGGCCTGTGCTGACCGCTGCTGCTATGATTTTGCAGAGACGGACCCCGGCAGCTTCAACAACACGGTCGCCGAGAAGCAGGTGATTCATCTGCACATTTTTGTTTGTCTGTGGTCGGATTGTTCGTTTACAATGATTGATTATGGAACCTCGTTAAAACTTTGCATTATTACGATGCTCATGGAATGGTTGTTCATGTCTTGCCGACTCTCTAGATTTAGGAGATTGCTTCAACATATGCGTGACTTAACTTCAAAATTGATATCCTTTTACTGTTTTACATACTCAGTCTTTGATACGACTGAGTATGTATTGCACGCGTGGAAAATATCTGATACCATCGATGACTTGGGTGCACTTGACATTTGGACAGAGGTTACACCCTTGATAACGACGAAGCTTCACCAGCTTCCATAGTGTATTGTAATTTCCAAGCATTCAGTTATCCTTCCATATATGCGCCTGTTGACCGATTATTCGGCCTACTGGCCTTTTGACTTAGTGAAATTAAAGCTGTTGACGTTTTCCTAATGCTGACTGCAATACCTTGAATGGTAATTACTGTGCTAGGTTAGATTATGAATCAAAAACTAATATTTGCTTATGGTACCTGACGAACTTTGTGAAACAATTGTTGTGGTGTAAGTTACGAACTTACTAACAGAACTCATTTGAGTTTTGCGTAAACCCTTAGTGCTGTGTCCCACCTGACATTCATTTTGTATTTGATCAATTGATCTTCTGCATGACAAACCCATGAGCTACAGGCCTACAGCTACTTCGACTTGCATCCAACTATCCTATCCTATTTCTCAATTCCGCATGCAGTTACATTCTCAATTTGTAGATATACCACCCTTCCATTTTGAAGCAAATAATCTCACTTGCCAGACAATCTAAAGGATGCACACATGGCTCAAGAAAAAAAAGGAACACATATGCATCTAACAATACTGTGGTTTTTATGTGGATAAATTGTAAAATTTGATGCATTCATACTTTATCTCCAGCATGGATTTCGAGTCGCTCGACTAGTCGATGAGTCACAACAAAAAAGTCGACTCAACTTAGCGTCGACTCGAAAAGCGAGTCGCGACTAGTCACAACTACAGGCTTGACTCTTTCCGAGTCGCTACCCCTGAGCGACTCGCATGAGTCGCGACTCGAAAACCTTGATCTCCAGTTGCACCACACTTTGCACGTGTTGCTCCTGTCTGCAAAATTGCTGGTTATACTTACCTTGCTATGTACTACCCTGCCAGGGAGTTCTGGAAACTGTGGCCAGAAGAGTAACGAAGAAGAATGAGACCAAAGACAATAAGTATGTTCCTATTATGTATTTGACCATTTTTTTGTTTCTTTGTTAGTTAAGTATTTAACCTTTATGATTAATTTCACAGTCATTAGCAAATATCCCAAGTTTACGGTTTATCGATCCCCAGGTCATTCCCATTCAAGGAAGTTTTCTTGGATCGGTCAGAGCAAGAGGACGTTCCCACGCTGATTGACCGGAAGGTAAAGGCGCTATAATTCATCGCAGTTTTTTTTGTTCAGTTATGCCTTATGTGCTGTGAATGCAATAGTGTTTTTGTATTTCTCTCTATTTTACCTGTGTGCTGTATTAACACAACTGCAACTCCAGGATAATGTTTTTATTATATCAAATCGGAAGTCAAAGTACCCTGTACTGCAGCTGGACCTTACGTATGTGACCTAATTATTGTTGATGATGAGCAAAAATTAAGTATATGCCTTACTCATAACTTGGTCTGTATGTGAATTACTGTAGGTTGATATCAGATCTTGTTGTTGTTATTGTATCTGCTACATGTGGTGGAATTGCCTTTGCTTGCCTTGGACAACCAGTGAGTGCTTCTTTTGTCGCAAATTTCATTTCTGCCCTGTAAGACATAAATTTTATATGGCTATTATGACATAGTACTTTTTAAGATTATGAGTGCTAAAGAAATTCCAAAAATACTTTGCAGGTCATTACGGGTTATTTACTTGCGGGTTCCATAATTGGCCCTGGAGGTTTTAGCTTTGTCAACGAACTGGTGCAAGTAGGGTGCTTTTGCTTTGTTGGTTATTTTCTTGATGCTTAGTTGACATCATTGTTAAATAAGCTACTTTCCTATTAAATGCCCTATTAATATATTTGAAGTTCCAAAAAACAAAAACATCATTGTTAAATGAAAAATTGCATGTGCTTTTGTTCAGCCATTTAACCACTTCAGCAGATGATCAGATCATGCCTGTTATATTATATACAATTAATCTTGAGCTTAGAAATGAATGTGTATTTTTGACTTGTTTTTGCACTTCTGTTTTCATACCCTACCAAGTTTACAAGAACATTTTGTAAGGAGCACATGTAATTGTGTTTATTTCGCACAATTAATAATATGATTTCTGTTTTTGCTTCCAGGTTGAGACAGTAGCTCAGTTTGGTGTGATATTTCTCCTTTTTGCTCTGGGGCTTGAGTTCTCTACAGCAAAAGTATCCATCTTTGTTTTTAATACATTTATTAGATATTTGTACCAATGTCAATGTGCAGTTAACTAAATAAATGGTGTTTCAACTTTGTCTCAGCTTCGAGCTGTACGTGCGGTTGCTGTTGTTGGAGGATTGCTCCAAATTATACTGTTTATGTTCCTTTGTGGTATTTCTGCTACGGTATGTTTCTTTTTGGCTGTTCATGCTACGATGACATTATTTGAATTGCAATTATTTGGTGCACCAACAAGATCTATTGTTGAGATTCATTTGCATATTCTGCAACTGACATGAGATCAGTGGCGGAGCCAGGTTCACCGAAATGTGTGTACAGAGTTCAAGATTTCATGAATTTCCTAGCTATTTTCTCATGTATATGTGTTTTATCTACCTAGTATATGCTTTCTTATCAGAGTTATGGGTGTACATATGTACAACCATGTCCCCTCGTAGCTCCACCCATGCATGAGATCACTAGTATATGCCATCGATGCAGTCCAGTTGTACCAACAAAATCACCGGATCAGTTCTGTAGCTTTTGGTTTTCTGTCATTTGTTTGATACAAAATTAAGGTCAGGGTTGTCAAGCCATTGCATTTGTATTGCCATGTTTTCCAGTCTGCTGTAGGCAGATGACGGGAGCCTTTGCTCATTCCTTTGGAGCTTTGCGAACCTGAGCTTGTCAGATCTGGAACCTGGAAGAGGGTTAAAGGGTTCTGGTGGTCAATGTTACTGATGCAACCCCTCTCCATGTCACTTCCGCTGACTTGCCGCTTCCTCTATCCAGCTGACCTGTGCTGCTGTCTCTTCCTCTGCCTCTCTCCATCTCTAGCAAGGTGAGCCATCGGGCATTATAGGAGTTGGAGACGCAAGGTAAAAATATCAGGAGATAATGTGGTGGCAGCAGGGGAGGTGGTTGGGGGGTGCAAGAGGTGGTTGAGAAGACGCTAGTGTGACAGGGGATGGAGAGTGGATATTGGAGATGCAGGAGAGGCAAGGAGAAGTGCAGTGGCCGTTGTGGTAGCCAAGTAGAAATTGGGAATGGGAGAAGATATTTGAACTTGGCTTTTGGGATTTGGAAAAGTAGTGTGATGAGTATGTAGAGGCCCATATCTCGTCTGTTTCTCACTGATACGTGTGTGTGACTGCTTCATTAGCTAACACTTACCATCATCTAACCATTGACATGGTGGGCGACATATCGCCCAGCTCGCTAGAGTGCCATGAAAACTTTGTTTATGCTGTTTCTTTCTTTTTCCCTTGGTTTACATATTTCTTTGATTTTCTAATTCTGTCCTTAGAAAACATATGCCGAGCAGTTCTATTCTATTTTGCTTATTTTCATTATTGCATTGCAGCTATGTGGGGGTAAAACGAAGGAAGGTGTTTTTGTTGGTGTTCTTCTTTCTATGTCTTCAACAGCAGTGGTAATTTCTAAATATCACCCACACACTTCCCTTGCTTTTGAACAATGATCTACAATGTATGCTCCTCATTGGTTGACTGGAATGTTAGGTTCTTTTTGGCCTTGTGTCACATATCCTCTTGATGCGTTCTTGCCTTGGAGTAAACAAACTTAATTCTTGCTAGTTTCTGGTAGAACCATTAACTATACCATACATGATGGATGCCAGAATTTAGTACACCCTAATTTTACATGTGATATTTGACGCCCTGTATTTAATTAGTCTTCTGAATGTTGTATACATTGCTATTTGCTCATGCTCATTCTAGATCCATTTTGCTCTTCTCAGCATTAATGCATTTGTTTTTTTGGCTGCAGGTTTTAAAGTTTTTGATGGAAAAAAATAGTATCAATGCCCTTCACGGCCAAGTGACGGTTGGCATACTCGTATTGCAGGTATGCTAGACATGCGTTATCTCTTCTGTCTTTTCTGGTGGGATGAATTTGTAAAGATGCATATTTGCTTGCTTCTGTTTATGAATTGAATGGCTTTCAGTTCCACAAAAACAAGTTGAAAGATACTGAATGATAAAGCCTGGCTCAAGACCTGTGAATTTATCCGATCTATGTCAGTTGCTATCTATTGACACCCCTTCCTCTCAGGATTGTGCTGTTGGTCTTCTGTTTGCACTTCTTCCAATTTTGAGTGGCGCCTCTGGTCTTCTTCATGGAGTTGCGTCAATGACAAAATCGTAAGTGCAATGTATTTCTGCCTGAAAAATTCTAGTGATTAAATATTTATTTTATCAGAACTCGAATAATGTATCCACAATAAGTATGAATTGCACAGTAAATTCATCTAATTTCAATATCTACTTGGTGGGTGTACTTTACATAGCAGTGCCTGCTTGAGTCTAGTGTCAAGTGTCAATAAATATAACCTTTGTCATATCTTGTCACATGACTTAACATACTGTCCCATACTCCCATGTATACTTGGTCTACCTCTACCGTCCTTATATTGAAGTTTGCTACTACATAATTAGGTATTGGATTTTTTTATTATGACATAAATTTCTAATATTCTTAGGCTTGTGCTACTAATATCATTCCTGGGAATTCTCTCTATCCTCTCCCGTACTTGTGTGCCTTGGTTTCTTAAGCTGATGATAAGTCTTTCGTCTCAGGTGAGTATAAATGTGGGTAAACAGAACATGAATAATTCTTTGAGTTTTCGCTAGAACATTACATTGAAGTTATTATACTAATGTTCAATGGTGCATTGTGCAGACAAATGAACTGTACCAGTTAGCAGCAGTTGCATTCTGCCTGTTATTTGCTTGGGTGAGTCTTTTTACTGCTTGTAGGCTATTACCTGGCCAAAAGTTCTGCTTTAAATGAATCCAGTAAAAGAGGGCTGAAAATGGTTAAATTATTGAAAACCAGATAGAACATTAAAATACAAATATTCCTCTGTACTTGCCTATATTTTAACTATACAGTCCTGACACATGGATTTTGATGGACATGCAAGCTTATATTCAATCCAACACCATTCCTGCAGTATTTCGCTTTATTTTGCATATGCTCCTTCAGTTTTTCTACTATATATTTGTTATTATTTGTTTATTTGCACTTTTTAAAGAAATTTACTTGCATACGTATCTATGATAATTTATCCTCTCTATCTTTAAATCATCTCTTTTAGGAGTATCTCGATACATCTGTTACTTATATGTTGCCTTCCTTCCATGGTGCAGTGCAGTGATAAATTGGGTCTGAGTCTTGAGTTGGGTTCATTTGCAGCTGGCGTAATGATATCAACAACCGATCTTGCGCAACATACTCTTGAACAAGTAACTCATTAATATCTTCTACACTTTGTTTTTATTTTGTAAGGTTTGTGCAAATTTCTTTATACTCCCTCCGTAAACTAATATAAGAGTGTTTAGATCACTAAAATAGTGATCTAAACGCTCTTATATTAGTTTACAGAGGGAGTAGGAAAGAGGAACCACCAGCTAGTGTTTCCTTTGATCTTTCTTCTACTCACAGCTAGACTCTTGTAGTTAGTAATTCATTATATGTTCTCTTATTTCAGGTTTGTTCTTTCTGCAGATTGAACCAATTCGAAATCTCTTTGCTGCCCTTTTCCTTGCCAGCATTGGGATGCTAATTAACGTCCATTTCCTGTGGAACCATGTGGATATACTTCTTGCAGCTGTAATTTTGGTGATAACGATAAAGACATTCATTGTCTCTATTGTCGTAAAAGGGTTTGGCTATAACAACAAAACATCTCTTCTTGTAAGTCTTTTTAATCTCTGTGAGAATGGGCTCCCATCCACCATCGCTCATGCAGTCACACTTGCCTTGTTTTCTCTACAGGTCGGCATGTCTCTTGCACAAATTGGAGAGTTTGCTTTTGTTCTTCTTAGCCGTGCTTCAAGCATCCATCTGATTGAGGTTATTTCTCCATATATTTGTTCCTCACGTGTTGCTTAATTACCCTCGTTGGCTATGCTGCTTTAGTCATAAAGCACATATACGCCTTGGTACTTGTTTCTGACAGTTGCCACCTCTGGCTTACTTTTCTGCAATGCTTTTCTTCAGGGCAAACTATATCTGCTTCTTCTTGGAACCACAGCGCTTAGCTTGGTATGTACCTAATCTCTTCATTTTTTCTATAAGCAACATTGTGTTATCTCTGTCGATGGTAAATACCAAATATGCGGGGTGGAGTCTCAAACGAGAAGATGGTCACTGCGCCTACCCTCTCTACCTTTGGTGACATTACGTTGTCATGAATTATGTATGGTTAACTTTGCTTTTTGTGCAACTATGCAGGTAACAACACCCCTGCTATTCAAAATGATCCCAGCTGTGGTCCACCTTGGTGTTCTTTTGAGATGGTTTTCCGTCGATAGCAATCAGGTGGAGGTACACGTTCATCTCAACTGAGTTCATCTAGCGATAGTTTTTAATCTGAAAATGGTTGCCAATCAATTCATCGGTTCTTCCATTTCAGTTGGGCCTAAAAGGCGAGGTCCTCCGCATTGATAGCGGCAAGCGCATAAATTTGATAATCCAAGGCCCACACGACTCATGACACACTTGGCACACCGCAAGCTACTTTTAGTATGGCTTAAGTTAACAAGCCCTGTAAAGTGTCTCCGCATGTAACGAAGAGTTTATAGAGCGTATGCACGACCGGGCGGGAGTTGGAGGCAGAAGAAATCAGATCTCGTTCAAGGCGTGCGAGGTTGACCCTTCCCCGCGGTGATGACTGGAAATGCAAGGAGATGATTTCACCAGCTTTGTGGGCAGTGGGAGCGAGCTGTGAGTGCACTGCTGGCGGTGTGTTCCCTCTAATGAGGGTTTTCTGTAGTATAAGAATGTAATCTGATTGATTGATTGGATTAGTGTGATAGGATTTAGGCTTGACCGGTACACACCACTGTATTAATTCCACAAAGTGTGCAGAAAAAGCCACCTGATCATGAATTTTGCTGTGCAGTGAGTTCGCCATTGTCATTTCCCAGTGTATGTTCCAACATCCGCAGCCAAGAAAATCATTTTGTATGTCTTCTCATTTTTGCTAAGACGCCTGAATTGTAACGCTGGAATGTTGGTCGCTGGATGCCATCTTGGAGCTCTATATCTATTACTCGGTACTTTTTTGTTCCTGAGAACGACTGAATTAAGCTGTGGGCGATGGAGACATGTACAACCATGCAAGTTCCTTGTTTATTCACAGAAAGGAAATCAAATTATTGTTCCCGTAATCTCTTTCTCCTGTGCGGGTGCATGCATGCTGACCCCTTTGCATCAAGTGGATGCTTCTATGTTCTTTGACGTTTCCGATCCTTGGATCGACGGATGCCCATCCTTTCTATGTTCTTCCTCTTTCTCTACACCTACTTTTTTCCCTTCAATTTGCTCTCTCGGTAGAGCTTGCCGATAACGTCTTCGAAGTTAAAACAAGAGACAATAGCCAAGACAAGTAATGGAACGGTGTTATTTATTGATCATTCAGCACATATGTGTTGTTTAGAGAAACAACGAACATATGTAGGTTGTAGAGAGAGGCAGGAGTTGCGCCCTTGAGGGTGTAACTGCATCGCAGTTAGGATTAAGTGGAGATTATCCATATAACATGAGAACCAAACTTAAATATATGGCTTATTATATTGGGCAGCACTAAGCATCATACTATTGATGTTTGCATCCTATCAGACTAGTCATAGACCGTCGGATTGGACATATGATGTACCTTTGATCTGCCGGTTTAGGCCCATGCAAAACTACCTATCCCTGCTTCAGTAAATCATGTGTACCTAGTTCCCTGATTTCACGTGAGAGGTTCCCTGATTATACGCCGTATTAACTGCTGATATGCATGACCCCTTGATTTTAGGAAACAACTTACATATATGTTTAGGAAGTCTGATTCCTCATGAAACAAAATTTTAACCGAAAGTTATCAAAATTTGGATCCAATGCAAATAATATGTGAGTCATCCTTACTTGTAATGTTGTGTACCAGTTCATTACTCTAAAAAAATTATGTTTCCGTTCAGTGACGAATTTGCTTCTATGGCGAATGAAAATTTGCTTCAATTTATTTGACATTTTATGTCCTATGTAACCAATATTTTGTTTCAGAAGCATCATCTTGCTTCCATCAACTAGCAAATTTCTTTGATTTATTTGACATTTTATGTCCTATGTAACGCAATATTTTGTTTTAGAAGCATCATCATCTTGCTTCCTCAACTAGAAAATTGCTTTTACCTGCTTCCCCGTGAAAGGGGAAATTACTTAACATGTTTGAGAAGCATCACGACCTTGTTTCAATCAACTCGAGAATGGCTTCCGGCCAAATATTATCATGCTTCCTTCCAATAGGAAAATATTTCTAGTGGAAATTACATATGGTTCTAATTCGCATTAGGGGATTGTTTGCAAAGAAAAATAAATAGCTACCGTAAAACAGAGAGTATGATTCAATAGGAGAAGTCCCGTTGCTTCCACGTGGCAAGTTTTGCTAATACAAAATTGACCCAGCCATCATGTAATATAAGGCGTGATCTGTGGTGTCGACAGTAGAAGCTGAGGTGTCCTTGCGCAAGGACTTCGATCTTCTTCGACATGAAGTCATATAGGTTGTATACCTTGAATGTATGAGCCATGGTGACATGAACTTGACCATCTTTGAAATTGCCGCATCTGGCTTTGATCTCCGAGCGCCCCCCTCATCACCATAAAAATATATGTGAGAAATAAAGAAGTAGGAAGCATGGCTAACACAAATAAAAAAATGATGCTATGATGCACTAGAAGCACACATATATTTGATTTGAGAAATCTACAGGCTTGACAAGCAAAATTTGGGTGCATAAATATCATGTTCGCGAAACCTTGTTGTGATGCGGCACTACATGTCTAGAATAGAAGCATAGTAAAAAAAATCAAGGAAGCATGGTTAACAAGAAGCATAGTCGAAGCAAACACTTTTGGACGGAAAACATATAAATTTTAGTATATAAAACAATGATATCTCAACATGAATCATCTCAGTCGGAATCATACAAATTTGGACATGTAAATTAGCACCAAATTCAAACAAAAAAATAGTTGATAATTCAGTGACTTAGTATATACCAAATTGAGATGAAAAAATGAGCCAGCTAGGGGACATGAGATGCGGTGAGGACCAATTTCTTACAGATTGACGATGACCGTCGTCATTGGGAAGAAGGGATATTGGTTGCAGCCACCTGCAAACATCAAGCCACCATTGGTGTGTCACTTTTGTGGGTCTGAGTAGACACGAATAGGTTGATGGCAATGCTGTAGGGAAATGGGGTGTAGGAGCAGAATCAAACCCAGATCAAAAGTAATGCAAACCCAAACAATCTGATTAAAAATGTATCAAGATGAGATGAGTCAAACCCTTGTTCGTGTGGGTGCATACCGGGGGGCGATGCCTGGGAATCGTGCACAGTTTCTTTGTGGCCATGGGGGTTACGCGGTTGGCGGGGAGATCAGGGAACAATGGAGCAGACGAGGGAGTGACGCCGTAGCATCGTCGTGGATGAGCAATAGACGTCACATATGTTTTCCGTCAGCAACAATGATGGCGGAGGTAGCCGTCACAGCGATCTTGGGATGAGTTTGTTGGGACGGGGCAGGCGGGGCGAGATTTACACGCCCTGGCCACGGTGAGTTGGATGGGACAGGGCTGGAGATGAGATTAACTCGGGATGGATAAAATTGTGTGATTAATTGATGGGTTGAAGATTTGCTTCTAAATATGAACCGTTAGATTAGGAAAGAGTCATAAATGAAGGACTAGTCTGAAGAAAGTTTTCTACCAGACTACAGATGGGAAGAGTTTTCCTATTATATTTGATTATGTATAGTTGTAACAATATTTACTGAATATAAGTACCCCTCTGATCCAAATTGTACTAAATGTGCGACAATTAAATTTATTGGAGAGAGTAGAATAATTAAATAGAAAACATTTTCTTGGTTGAGTGTTCCGGTGGGACTTTTTCCATCCATGATTGCATGTTAAGATAGGTCTTATCCCATTCGTAAGTGTATGACGAGGTGACGTGTTTGTATCTTGAGATAAATAAGTTAGCGGGATGACTCTTTTAGGTATATATTGTTAGTTTGGAGAAGAGATTGGCACATATATAGGTACAAGGGATGCAACCGGTGTCTTGCCTCCCGAGAAACAAGTAAATACAAGGGAAAGAGACACTACAGTTACGACGTACAAACCCGGACCTACATACGTACAAACATGTTCAATACTCCCCGTAGTCGAAGCGTCGCCAGTGACGCAAAGACTGGACCGAAAGCCTCGAAAGTCGAGGTAGGGAGTCCCTTCATCATCACATCGGCGAACTGCTGATTGGTGGGTACATGCAAAACTCGAACACGACCAAGTGCGACGTGCTCCCGAATGAAGTGGATGTCGAGCTCAATATGCTTCTTCCGACGATGATGAACAGGGTTGGCAGAGAGGTACACCGCGGAGACGTTGTCACAGTAGAGTGACGTGGCCTTGGGAACCTCACATAGCATCTCCTGGAGCAGCTGTCGTAACCAGGAACACTCTGCGACGGCGTTAGCCACAACCCAGTACTCGGCCTCAGCGCTCGATCGTGAAACCGTGGGCTGTCGTTTAGACGGCCACGAGATTAGAGAGGGGCCGAGGTAGACACAATAGCCACAGGTGGAGCGTCTGGTGTCGGGACACCCATCCCAGTCGGCGTTGGAGTAGGCGACGAGGCTGGTGTCAGAGGACGCCGTCAGGGTGAGACCCATAGCCGTGGTGTCGCGTATGTACCAGAGGATACGTCTCACCAGAGCCCAATGGGTGTCACGTGGGGTGTGCATGTGAAGGCACACCTGCTGAACAACATACTGAAGATTCGGCCGCGTCAGCATGAGATACTGAAGAGCATCGACGATGGAGTGGTAGAAAGGAGCATCGGACGTCGGAGATCCCTTGACGGCGGACACCTTCGCCTTTGTGTCGACAGGCGTGGAAGCAGGCTTGCAATTAAGCATGCCTGCTCGCTCTAGTAACTCGTGAGCGTACTTCTGCCAATGCAGAAAGAAGCCAGTGACATGGTGAACGACCTCGATGCCGAGGAAGTAGTGGAGAGCCTCCAAGTCCTTGAGAGCGAACTTCGTGCCAAGATGAGAGGTGATCTGCTGCAGTAGCGCTGGCGAGGACGCAATCAGGATGATGTCGTCGACCTACAAGAGAAGGTACGCAGTGGCGGCTCCCTGGTGATAAACAAATAGGGAGGCATTGGACCGTGTGGACTGGAACCCTGCCACTGAAGGAAGGCCGCAATCCGCTGGTACCAGGCCCGAGGAGCCTGCTTCAAACCGCAAAGAGAACGGGAGAGCAGGCACACATGGTCCGGATAAGCGGTGTCGACAAAACCAGTAGGCTGCTGACAAAACACCTGCTCATCGAGATGGCCATGCAAGAAAGCATTGTACACATCGAGCTGGTGAACTGGCCAGGCGCGAGAGACAGCTAGCTGGAGAACTACACGAATCGTGCCCGGTTTGACAACCGAGGCGAAGGTGTCGGTGAAGTCCAGACCGGCACGCTATCGGAAACCACGCACCACCTAGCGCGCCTTATAGGGCTCGAGAGAACCGTCAGGGCGAGTCTTGTGGCGAAAAACCCACTTGCCAGTGATAACATTGGCATGAGGAGGTCGCAGGACAAGCTGCCACGTGCGGTTACGCTGTAGGGCATCGAACTCCTCATGCATGGCAGCGAGCCAGTTCGGATCCCGAAGGGTCACGCGGATGGAGTTGGCCAGTGGAGGCGGAGCCAAGGTAGACGCGACACATGCATACTCATCGGCGGTGTAGCGCGTGCTAGGACGAAAAGTCCCAGTCCGAGCCCGAGTAACCACACCGGTGATAGGTGCAGCCGCTGCTGGCGGAGCCAAAGGGGAGACCGGCGAGGATGATGTCGCACCGGGCTCCGAGAGGACCATGGCAGCGCCTGGCGGGACCGAGCCGAAGGCCTCGGCGATGGAGGCACCCAACGGGGCGCCGGAGACAGCGACAGCGGGGGTGTCCAAGAGGAAAACCTCACCCTAAGTGTCGTGAGAGGGGGCAGCCAAACCCGGGACGGCTATGAGGCCCTCGGAGGAGGCAACCACGGCGAAGCGTGCGGAGCGCGCAGGCGTAGCCGGGGCCGTGGCGGTTCTCGGCGGCAAAGCGAGCGGCCCGCCGAAGGTGGTAGCAGGGGCGAGCCGCACCGCGGAAGGCGCCGAAGGTTGCACGGGTGGTGACGGTACCTGCTGAAACGAGAACACGAACTCATCAAAGTAAGCACGGGTGGTGACGGTCCTGCACGGGTGGGGACACTAGATCATAGCACCGATAACCTTTGGTGTTGGGAGGATAACCTAGAAAGATGCAAGGAACCAACTGTGGAGTGAGTTTGTGAGGGGTGGTGGACGCGGTGCTACGATAACAGAGACATCCGAAAATGCGAAGACCATCATAAGATGGATCCGCACCGAAGAGGAGTTGGTGACGAGCATAGTTCCAGTGAGGGCGACATGAGCGGATGTTAATGAGGAGGCTGTCGGTGGCGAGAGCATCTGACCAGAATTGAAGGGGCACGTTGGAGTGGAATAGCAACGTGCGGACACAGTCGTTAAGGGTGCGAATAACGCGCTCGGCACGACCATTTTGCTCGGATGTGTAAGGACAAGTGAGACAAAAGACGGTGCCATGAGACCCAAGAAGGTTTCAAACGGCGACATTGTCAAACTCTTTTCCGTTGTCAGTTTGTAATGCAAGAATGGGACGATCGGACTGCGTGGTGACGTAGGAATAAAAGGTGGTGAGTGTGGCGAGGGCGTCGGATTTACGACGAAGAGGGAATGCCCACACATAATGAGAGAAATCATCCAATATCACCAAGTAGTATAGATAGCCCGTGTTGCTTGCAACCGGGGACGTCCAAACATCACTATGCAATAACCGAAACGAAAAAGTGGAAATATTTGTAGACTCGCTAAAGGGAAGACGAGCGTGCTTGCCGAGACGACATGCCTCACAAGTATGGTTGTCAACCTTATTAAATGAGAAGGAAAAACTCTGAAGAATCTGACGTAAAACTGTGGAGTTGGGATGACCGAGACGAGCGTGCCAAAGATCGACGCTAGCGGCAAGGGCGGCTAGACGGGTGGCGGTGGTGATGGAGGAATGCACCGCGTAGAGGTCTTCGGGGCTATCACATCGGTGGAGAGCCATCCGTGTACGGGCGTCCTTCACAGAAAAACCAACAACGTCAAATTCGACAGTAAGAGGATTCTCACGAGCAAGACAACGAACAGAAACTTGGTTTGAGACTAAGTCAGGAGAGACAAAACATTAGACATGTTAATAGGAGTAGAAGTAGATGGAAACGACGTATGACCGACATGTGTAATGGGTAAGGAGGAACCGTTACCAATGGTGATGCGAGTTGGGGTATTAACGGGAGTGGAAGACGTGAGGTTACCGGGATGAGATGTCATATGAGCGGTGGCGCCCGAGTCCATGTACCAGTCACCGCCGCCGCCGTAGTTGCTTGGTGTTGGTGCCGAGTGCAAGGCGGCGAGTAGGGAGGGATCCCACGGAGGCGGCACCTGGGGCGGGTAGAACTCGTCATAAGGTGGCGCGGGGGCATCGCCGTAGCCACCTGGTGCCGGCAATGCAGGGAGGGCCGGGTAGGGTGCAGCATGAGGAGCAGCGCCAGGCCCGACGAGATAGGCCTGGTGGCTCATCGGATGAGGTCCAAGGAGGCTTGGGACGGGGGCCCGGGGCACTGGCATCGAGTATGCATGGACAACTCCCGTTCATGGGTTGGTGCCGTAGGTCCATGGCGGGGAGGACTGGTGCTGACGAGGCGCCCCCCCGGACGCAGGGCCGCCCTCGTGCTGCTGCTACTGCTGCTTACGGCCACCCCCGCGGCGGTTTCCGTGCCGCCCACCGCCCGACTGCTGCTGTTGGGGAGCAGCGGGAGGGGCGGGGGCTGCGAGCGGGAGGGGACAGTACCCTAGAGGCGGGGGGGGGGGGGGGGGAGGGCTACTACCGAGGCACAAGCGGGGCGGGTTGTGGCAAGGCTCCACGAGAGGTGCCGGCGGTGAGGGCCTGGTGCTGCACGCGCTTCTTCACCCCTTTCATCCAGCGGTTCTCCAACTTTAAGTATGCCACAAACTTAGGGAAGGAGGGTTCCGGCATCAAGGTAAGGTTGCCGGCGGCGTTGCCAAAGTCCTCGTTGAGGCCGACAGTGAGCATGCTGAGAAGAAGGTCGTCATCAATTGTGGCGCCGATGTCATGGAGCTCATCTGACAACTTCTTGAGGCGGCGGCAGTAGTCATTGATGGACTGGTCATCCTGATGACAGGCGAACAATTCCTGCTGCAGAAAAACGCGACGCTGAAGCTTGTTGTCGGTGAAGAGTTTGTTGAGCTTGACCCACACGGTGCGGGCATCATCTCCATCACTCACGACCGTGTGAAACAGGTCCTTGGAGATGGTGGTGAAAAACCACCGGATGAGCGTAGCTTCGATCGCGGTCCACTCGGGGTCGTCCCCCATGGTGCGCAAGTCAGCGGTGCCATCAATGTGATCCATGAGATTCTCCTCGCGGAAGAGAAGCGAGAAGTAGGTTTTCCACGTGTAGTACGTGGAGTTGGTGGCGTCGAGGATCACGGGAATGCGGTCTTGGATGGTGATGTCGCGGATGGCAGCAGGATCCGGACCGGCGAAGGGATTGGTGCGGGACGAGGCGACGGACATGATGGCGGCACACGAGAGGAAGGGCGGCGGCTAGGGTTTAGAGAGAGAGAGAGAGAGAGAGAGAGAGAGAGAGAGAGAGAGAGAGGCGTGGCTGGAGAGGCGGCGCGACGGTTGGTTGGTGGCGCGGCTGCGAGGGGGGAGTGACAGCGGCGTGGGGAGGTGGTGGCGGCAGCTCGGGGCGGCGGCTAGGGTAGCGGAAGCTGTTTAGGGTAGGATCGATACGGTGAATGATACCATGTTAGTTTGGAAAGAAGAGATTGTGTGCATCGATAAATCTCATTGATCGTGCAAACAGGCACATATATAGGTACAAGGGGTGCGACCGGTGTCTTGCCTTCCAAGAAACAAGTAAATACAAGAGTGAGAGAAACACTACAGGTACGGCGTACAAACCCGAACCTACATACGTACAAACATGTTCAACATATATGATATTTGAATATACAATTCATACACAGCTAAGGATGAGAGCGGGGCTGGTTAGAGGTAACTAGAGTTAGGGAATGAGAATTGAATGGATACAAGACTTCAAATCTAACGATTGTGAATTTATAAAAATGTAGGCATGAGACTTGAGACTCCAACTCTCATCAATTTATTAACAAAGCACGAGTGGAAGTTGGAATAAAATTATTTTAGTAAGTTAATTTTAACCCTTTATCATAACTTACATTAAATATCCTTGTCTATTCTTTTGTCAATTCATACGAAACAACATATGCGAGATAGAGAGACAATGCGCAGACATAAAACATGAGTGGAACCGAGTGCAGCGTAGCGGCATGGTCAAAAGAGGAATGCAGCCTGCCACACTTCACTACGCTGGACTGCTGGAGGCCTCGAGTTGCTTTTTCTAATGGGAAAAATCTAAACTGCATACGATGCACAGCCGCGTTCCCGTACGGATGATACGCGCGACTCGCAACGCTTGCTTAGCGGCGTATTGTAGCCACGCCAAACGATGTGCATTGCTCACTACAACAATGCTCGCGTGGGACTGTTTGCTACAGTGGACCACCAATACTTGTTATATGGGTTACAATGACCATATTTTAAACCGAATGTATTCTTATTACCACAAGTATAATTATTTTTTACGGGGTCACAAGGACATGATGTTGTACACATCTCTAAATGTAATGTTGACTAAATAAAAATCCGGTCCAAAATATACAACTAAGCACTTGTAATTTCGGCAACTAAACATGTTTTTGAGTTACGACAACTAAACATGTTTTTAAATCTGGCAACAAAGTTTGCAACAAAACTTTTTTTAAAATAGACAACTAAAGTGCATGTAATTTTGGCAACTATGCATATGTTAATCATCACAATTAAGTAATTGTAATTTTGACAACTAAAACATGTTTTTAAATATGGCAACTAAGTATGCAACTAAGGTTTTTAAATAGACAACTAAGTACTTGCAATTTTGACAAGTAAACATGTCTAATTCTGACAATCAATTATTTTTAATATTACAACTAAATATGTTTAAATCTGGCAACTAAGTATGCTACTAAGGTTTTTAAAATTGACAACCAAGTAGTTAAAATTTTGGCAAGTAAATATGTCTAATTCCGACAACCAATTAATTTTAATATTACAACTAAATATGTTTAAATCTGGCAACTAAGAATTTTAACATGACAACCAGGTTTTAAAATTGACAACCAAGTAGTTACAATTTTGGCAAGTAAACATGTCTAATTCTAACAACCAATTAATTTTCATATGACAGCTAAGCATGTTTAAATCTAGGAACTAAGAATTTTAATATGATAGCCAGGTTTGCAAAATTGAAACTTAAGTACTTGCAATTTTTTGGCAAGTAAACATGCCTTATTTTGACAATGAATTAATTTTAAAATGACAGCTAAACATGTTTAAATCTGGCAACTAAGAATATTAAAAATACAACCAGGTTTTTAGAAAGGACAACTAAGTACTTGCAATTTTGACAAGTAAACATGCCTAATTCTGACAACCAATTAATTTTAATATGACAACTAAACATGTCTAAAATCTGGCAAGTAAGAATTCTAATATGACAACCATGCACGTTGTAATCTACCAGTAACATGTAGTATATAGGAGAGCCTATTTTAGCACCGGATAAGGAAAAAGGTACTGTTAATATAGGTATAGATACGTACGACTTGATTATCATGATTTTTCCATTTTTTGAGCCCGCATGCATGCATGCATAGAACACTATGGAGCAGGTTGAAAACGACGGGTGCTGTTTTTATACTTGAGCCTCCTATGCATACGGTATATTCGGTTCAAAACGACCTCGAGGAGATTTTCTTTTTAAGAAAGAATGATTTCGTGAACGTGCAAATCGCAGTCTTTTTACGATAATGGACGGTTTAACAACCGCCGCACGGTAACGCGTATATGCGGCGCCGCTGCGTAGTTACGTCCTTTTCTAATAGGCCTCGAGTTGCTAGCCACTAGCCCATGTCCGGCGTGACTTTCTTTGACCACGGGCCTGCTGGCCTGTGTGTGAGCGCACAACCAGAGACATCTTATTACTTTAGCCCACCTCGCCTGGCCGATGATAAGAGACAAAGATTTTTGGCTATATAAGAGTGTGCCGCTGGGACATTACCTCAAGCAATATTTATTTGGTGTAAACCGAAAACCGTACCGAAATGTCGGTTAACCGAATTTTTGGCTAGTTATTTTGAGTTATCATTTTTGGTTTTTGGTTTTGCAAACCAAATTTTAAAATAAACCGAATGGTAGAAACCGAATTTTTGGTTTATACTGAATGCTTAGGCCTCTAATCTTTCATTTCCCTTTCCAAATATTACCATGGTACATAGGACATAAGTTTCTACCTGAGCCCTCTTTATGTTATCACCTTTAGCAACGCCGTAGTGGGCTAGCCTGTGAGTTGCTAGGAATGTTAGTTCGTTTGTTCATTGTCTTTTGGTTTTTAAATATACACATTTCAAAATTACTTTATTTTAAATCTTTTAGAATTTTTTGAACAATTTAAACAAATGTTACAAAGAGGCTGAAGGGGCTGGATCCTGGGGCTGGATCCTTCTCTGGAGGGAGATCAACAAGTCCAGGCCATTGATGCCTTTGTTCACCATGTTCACTAAAGCAATCACGAGGATATCGTCACTATCAGCTTGGGTAGCCGCCCGATGTGCCCTGTCAAGTACAGTGGGAGACCCGATTGGCTTTCGCCGACTAGGACGTAATGGCAATAAAACCAAGTCCCCTGCCAGCCCTTGACCGTGTCAGGGAAGTTCATCGGTCGAAAGCTACTCTTTCACCTCAGCTGGATACCTAAACCCCCGCACAATTGAACTACATTCGTCTTCTCTCCCGAGTGAGCGGATTTTTTCACAGTCATCACTCAGCACGTGAACAAGTGTTTGAACAAACCCCGGTGAGGATGACGCCCAAGGAAATTTCCACAAAGGGAAAGAAAGTCGCCAGATGGGAAATGACGTTGGAAGGAAGATGATGAAGCTGCGCTCTGTAGAAGTTCAAGAACGTGTGAAAGAAAGGGTGGGGAGGCAAAGAGAAACCTTTGTCAATATGGGTGGTGAGCAAGACCCGCTCGTCTCCCCTAGGCGCGGGCTCGGCCTCGCCCGCCTCCGGCAGCTGCCAACTCCCTACCACCAGGAGACCCTGGTCCTCCAGATCCTTCAGCCAGCTCGCGGTGGTTCACGATGACAGCCAGTCTCCCAAGACGAAGCCCGCCGGCATGCCCACACTCGAAGAGGACCCCGCGCGAGTCCTTCTTTGCCTTCTCGGCCTTCGTCGTCACACCCTTTGACATCCTCGGTGACTGGAGGCGGCGAGACTTCGGAGCAGTAGGTCGGGCATATCTCTCGGTGGATTGGGAGAAGAATCGAAGAAGTGAAACTACGGGAAGTCTCTCTCCACCTCCACACAGACATGTCTTATATCTCTCTGCGACGAAATCACAGCCGTCGGATCAACATCCACCGCGCAATCAACGGGCGGTGCGAGATCTGCAAAATCTTCGGGACAGGATTGCGGTGACGCGTGGCGATTTTTGCGGCACGAAAATTGAGGCGTCGCGCCCCACTTTCCCCACTTCAGTGACGTAACTATCCACACGCGCGCGCTTCCCACGATTTGAAATCGCCGGGAATTCCGCCATGACAAGGTCTGAATGGGCTTCACGCCCACTGCTACGTCCCGACGTATCAGAACCCGTCGAGTGAGAAAAAAAGATTCATTGGGCACTCGGATACATTATCGACTGTCACGAGAACATCCGAGAGTCTGACATCTTACAACAATGCCGGTCCAAAGTTTTTACAAACCTACACCCGAGTCTATGGACAGCCTCCCCCGAGAGCAAATCCAACTATAGCCGAGTGACTCGAGCAGTCCGGCCGCTCCGAGTCGTTCGAGTTCAATTCGACCTGAATCCGTTAAGGTCAAGAAGCCGAGTGAGAAACGACCTGATTCGTTTTCATGCGTTCCTGAGATGCCGCCGACATCACGACGCGTCGTTCACTCGACCCCCAAAACCTAAACCGATTCGGGGGCTACTGATGAGGTCACCTACCTGAGATAGGGTCAAAGACTAGAAATTTGGGGCCCACCTGAGGGTCCACACTATCATAAGAGTCCCTGGACTACATTAGCATTCGGACCATTCTTCCGTATCCACTCGGATCCTCTGAAGTCACTCGGACGCCATTCGACCGTGCTACCACACTCGGACGAAAGGAAGCAGAAGCGACACAGGAGCGACAACGTTCGAGGGACTTAACTCACATAAATAAGCAGTGAATACGACGTTACCTGTAATGCCGCTACTTAACTCAACCGTTTCCAGTAACTCCAACCGTTGCTGGCATTTATTTCCCTAGTGAAGGCGCTCAGCCGGTGGTGGCACACTATATAAACCACCCCTGACGCCAGAACAAGGGTGATGAACTCTTTGTAATATTGCTCATACATCAAGCAAACACTAAGCCCCAGGGCTCGCAACATAGTCTTTACCACTTCCGAATGGGGCCCGAACTCGTACATCCGAGTGTTACACTTGCGCCGTAGCTAGGCTTCGCACTGACTCGTACATACCTCCCATACTACCGTCAGTATTACTCCCACGACACCGTCAGACAAATAGAAAGAAGACGCTGAACTATTCTCACAAGCCCTTCATTGATGTTTGGTCGGACGTAGCCACATAGGAAGAGGCCGAAGAGACCTTATTCATGTGTGTCATGCCGCCACCACCTCGCCAATGCCGACATGGGCCATAACCTTAGAAAAACAAGACCCTAACAAAATTAAGAAAAGCCGAAGGACGAGTCTTGACTCCTCTAGTCGCCAACGCGATCAACGGATAGGGAGAGGAGGAGAGCCGAGGCAACGGTAGAGATGCTCTCGATGACTAGGGTTGGAGGAGACAGAAACAAAAAGGATAAGCTATGGATTTGGCACCACATGGACATCAATCGTTTCAATGTATATCGTATTCCTGATGGTCATGCGTACCTTTTTTCTTTAATTTGCTGTCGAAAGGAAATAGTATATATGTATATGTATTTTTTTTTCGAGGAAGAAAGGAAGTAGTAGATGACATTACAAGCGACATCCTTTGGCTTATCGGAGAAGAGGCTGGCACAGATACACAACATTTGTCTGTAGACAGATTAGTAGCGCCCTGATGACTCAGGTGGAGTGATTTTCAAACATCAGATCGGGATCTGGTTTTCGCGGAAAAATAAGGAAGATCGCGATCTGCATTCATCCGCATCGGGATCTTAATGCCCAGTGCTGCAGGAGGATAGCGTTTTCTGCTATATGCTGTCAGTATGTCGTACCCAGACGAAAGACTTCTATTTTGATTCGTGGTGGGCATACGCTGTCTCCCCAAATTTCTTCTAACGCTGGTGGGAGTACAATCAAAATGACGCGACATCAAAAGAAAAGCGAGCTTGGGCAAAATCCGGAGAGCTCCTCTCCGGGCCTTGATCGAGCCCCATAGATAATTCGAAAGCATTGACAGCATCATGATATCATTCTCAGGAAAGATCGTCTCTCCTTCGTCCTTCCCAAGCAAAAGTTGGTTTTCCCTTCATGTGGAACATTGGTCCTTCGGAGAGTGACCACCTGTATAATTAATAGGCACAGACTGCTCCAACTTGTCCGGTGAAACATGTGCATAAACTGGGTCTATTTGTTTCCAGAGACTTTTTGGTGTAGGGACTCAAAAAAGTTCCTCTTAGAGACTTTTTTTTACCAAACGGAAGGAACTTTTAGGGACTAAACTAGGCTTTTGGGACTAGAAAAAAGAAGACCCTAGTAGAGAGTCTTTTTGGAACTTTTCCTGGCCTGCCCCCCCACCTCGCATCGCACCGCCTCCAGCCGCCGCTGCTCCTAGCGCCTCCAGCCGCCGCGGCTCCCCTCGACTCCGGCCGCCGCCGCTCCCCTCGACTCCAGCCGCCGCCCCGCCCCTGAAGCCGCCGCCGCTCCCCTCGACTCCGGCCACCGCCGCTCCTCGCGCCCCTCAACCCGCCGCCGCTCCTAGCGCCTCCGGCCGCCGCCGCCCCGACCACCGCCTCCAGCCGCCGCCCCGCCCCGCGACTGTACATGTTATCATTTATGTAATATGTACTAGTTCATTATTAGGGGCAGCATGGTCTTTTAGCATGTCATTTATTATCTTTAGTCCCTGTTTAGTCCCTGGAAACAAACAGGTAGGGACTAGAGACTTTTTACTTGGGACTAAAAAAAGTCCTAAGACTTTTTAAACAAACAGGGCCTAACTACTTTACCCCTTTGACTGTCTGCTGAATAGGACTGGACCAAAAGCTCGTACCCAAATGCTTAGAGCAACTCCAACGGACCGACCTAAACGAACGGCGATTTTATCCTTTTTTGTTCGTTTGGATCGGCCGCCCTGTTTTAATTTGGATACGCACTGCGCCTAACATGCCGACCCATATGTGTCGGCGTGGCTGGCTGGCCGCCCTATTTGAACTAAAATAGCTCATTTTTTGCATTGCCTTTGCATTCAAACATATAATCAAATAACATAGTTTGAATATAATAAAATATCATAGTTTTACAAGCCGAATAAAAGTAAAAAATGCTCACATAGTTTTGCAAGCCGAATAAAGAAGATACACCTATTGGTTGCCAACATGATCCCAAATATGCTCAACCAAATCATTTTGTAGTTGCACGTGAGTTTTCCAATCATGCATGTCATGATGAAATTGGGTGAACTGTTGCCGTTCCTCCATGCTCAGGCACAACATTCTCATCCTAAAACTGAAATCCTTGATCGTAGAGATGTTTCGGACGCTCATCTTCTACGATCATATTGTGCATGATCACACACGCAGTTATCACCTCTCACATTTTTTGCGTGCTCCAGGTATTAGCAGGATACCGAACGATGCCCCATCGAGATTGCAAAACACCAAAGGCACGCTCGACATCCTTCCTAGCATTGTCTTGCTCTTGGCAAAATCTTTTCCTCTTCTCTCCGACAGGGTCGGAGATTGTCTTGACAATAGTGGTCCACTGAGGATAGATACCGTCACCCAGGTAGTATCCTTTGTCGTAGTTGTGGCCGTTGATAGTAAGGTTCACCGGTGGGCTGTTGCCTTTGGCAAGCCTAGCAAACTGTCACGCCCAAAATGCGCGCCTATCCATATTAAGGCACGAGGGCCTCGCAAGGTATAGAGACGCATCTTGTCGTTCGCAAGTAGAGTATCATTACATCATACATTACAAAAGAGATGAGTATACGAGTTGGCTTACACTCGCCACATACTAAATTACAATTGCACACAAAGTTCAAATCATCAAGATGAAGACAGGGTCTGCCTACGGACAAAATCAAATGATAAAACAAATGCAAATGATACTATCTCGCTATCCCAAAGATCTCGACCATGGTCCTCTACTCATCCAGGTAAGTCACGTATATCCTGCCTCTTTCCTCATCATACTCCCACTGGAGCTGCGTCAGATCATCCTGCACGTACTCATCTGTACCTGTACCTGGATTGTTGTAGTAAAATGTGAGCCACAAGGACTCAGCAATCATGCGCCCGGGTACCAAGAATATTCAAGCTTAAAGGTTGGGATGAGATATATGTTTAGTTTGCAGTAGCACTAAGCTTTTATGGTGGCTAAACTTATGTAACATGAAGATAAATGTGAGTGGCCTACGATGAACGATCGAATCTAGAATGACCTTTATGAGATCCTGAACACTTACTTACGTCAATCATAACCCCACCGTGTTCTCTCTCTGATCATGTTCACGAGCAGAGACGATCATGGTTACTCACACAGTTGGTGTATTTTATTAGAGTTTACTATAATTTTACTATAACCGGGTGTTAAACAAATATCCAAGTTGCCACATAACCGCGGACATGGCTTTCCGAAAGATTTGACCCTGCAGGGGTGCTCCAACTAGTCCATCACAAATTAACCACACTCCGTGGGAATAGCCTCGACCACGGATCTCGTGATCATCCTAGGCAACTTCAAAGGAATTCCAACACCTCGAGATAGCCCGAAGAACGTTAGAGCCCTCACGCAAGACCTCGATAAAGGTAAAACAAGTCCAGCAAGACCACCCGACGTGTCGACGAACCCGATAAGAGCCGCATATCTCGTTCTCAGGACACGACCGGATGAGCGCAGCGTTTAGTGGCCTGCTAGAAATCTCCCGAGTTGCCCCGGGTTGGTCCGCACACGACTCTAGTTTGGACCAACACTCATGAGGAGCACTGGCCCCGGGTTGATTAATTATCCACGGGGTTGCAAAGCCTTATGCAAATTATATTAAGTTGTTAAGCAAATGTAGTACCAAAGTTGGGTCTTGCTAGACAAGTTTTAATCTCAACTGAATAAACAAGGAGATCCCCATAACAACCCCGAGCATGTTAGGAGCGCAAAGTATGAGAACATAACACCGGTAACAAGAAACTATGGTGGTAACAGCGGAACAAAACACCTAGCAAAAGGCCAAGCCTTCCACCAATACCAAGATATATATATGTGCATTAATTTAAATAATAGATAATATTGTGATATGCCACAACCATGTTTTCACATGGAACAACCTGCACCTGCAACTAAGAACGCTATAAGAGGGGCTGAGCAGCGGTAACTTAGCCAATCAAAGGTTTGCTAGGATGTGGAGGGTTAGAGGCTATCATGAAAATTAGGAGGCTGACATTCAAGTGGTAGGTAGCGCAATGTAATGATAAGAGCGAGACTCTAGCAAGCAAAAATAGTATCGGGATCCGGGTACGATCATCTTGCCTGTTGGTTCTTCAGTGGAATAAGTAACAGGATCCTCGTAGTTGTACTCGCCTGACTCTTCGTACTCAGGTTCCACGTTCGCCTCTACCCAAAAGAAACATCAAGAATAAACGAACAATCATGGTGCAATGCACAAGCAAGAATGATGCATGCTTAGTTGAAGAGTTTTTAGCATGACAATCCTAACTAGTCATGTTTCACAAGCCAGGATTGGTTATTAATGAATCTAGACAGAACCTTATGTTAAGTTATTTAGACATGCATGAACATGTCAAATATGGATGCTCATGCAAAAACGATAAAAATGCATATGAAGAACGTAAGAAACGGAGTTACGGTTCTCACGATACGCTCACGACAAGATACGAAGGCAAAACACAAGACAACAAGGCCATGGGCTAATTCTTGGCATTCCAAGGTAGCCACTGGTTAGGCAATGAAAAAACAACCATAATAGAGTTAAAGATCAAGCAATTCCATGGAGTATAGCTCCCACAAGTCACAAAAAAATAAAACAAACAATCTGCCACAAAACAGCAACATAGCAACTTGCACAGCCCACAACTTGAGCTATAAGAATCCTACCACCACAAACAAGGCATTTACAGAAACTACATATCATGCTTATCAACTTATCTAACTATACAATCTGTAAAGGAGGCACACATCAATAAGCATGAAGCTCACAAGTTGACATGATGAAACAGATTTTTGGGACTTAGTGAAAATAACAGTTTTCTGGAATCTGAGTTAATCTGATAGCATGTTGACAGCAGAAGTGAAAGGTGTTAGAGACCACCTCATGGCATGAAAATTAACAGGATGGTAGTAGACAACATCTACTTCAAAACACTAGCACTGATCATGAGCTAATTCACAATATATCTCAAGATAGCAACCACTCTTCATGGCATAAAAATAACAGCAGATTCTCAGACTAAGAAATATTTAGCATGGTGAAAACAGTAACATTAAGTTAGCTACTTGCAGCAAGTTTTCCACTTATATGGGTGATTCTCATGTCAAACAAAAATACCATGGCATAATAGACATAAAACACTAACACTTCCATGTTGGCACATGCCCCAAAGCAAGCATGGATTAATTCATGCAAAAATGATAAAATAGCATCACAACAGAAAATGACAGTTTTATAAACTTGCTCAAAAGTGAAATCTGTTTGCACCAATGGATTCCTTGGATATTTCTACCCCAAAATCATGTGTCATGCACTACATGTGAAGCAGCATGACACAAACTATACTAGCAAAACAACCACCTCTCTTATAAGTCAAAACTTACTTAAAATGCACATGAGCATATTTGAGCATGACCAGATTTGGAAACTTTTCTTAAAATGGAAATGATCTCACAATTCCTATAAAACATGGCATATACCACAAACAAAGTGTATGGCAAGTGGGGAAAGAACCCACTTGTCACCCCCCACACTCTACACACACACACACTACACAAGCATGCAGACACATGGCTCCATATGCCTACGGGCATATGAGCACACCCACACCAATGAACCCACCAACTAAGAGGGTGGGTGTTAATCACACTCACACATATGCACCATATATGCACAATGCATATAGGCACATACACACTACACACATGCACAAGTGCACATGGCACTTCCACACTCATGAAACACACATACTCATGTGTGTGGGTGTTCATCCACACACACATATGCACACATATATGCACAATGCATATATGCATATACATATGCATGTGACACCACACACACACACACACACACTCACTCACAAACACACATGCATATATGCATACTCACATATATGCACTACACCACTCCACACACACATACAACAGAACAAAACAACATACACTCATGCAGGTATGCACATACACATATTCATGCAATAGCAAAGGAGAAAAAAACCAAAAAAAAAAGAAAAAAGGGGGAGGGGTTCGGGCTCGAACCCACGACCTGTGGTCGTTTCCCCCACACACACACCACTACACTATGCTGCGGTTCTCGACAGAAAGGGGACAACTAGCCCACTAGTACTAACGAGGCACGACTACACTGACGAAACTGAAGAAAAAGACACCTATGGCGACAGCAAATGCAACAGCCACTCCGACGACGACAGGGCATCTCCGGCGAGGGGAAACGGTGTAGGGGGAAGCTGCACCTATGGGAGGTCGCAAACCCACACCCAACGCACGACGAGATCCATGACAGCAGCACCTATAGCTATGGCGGAGCTATAGCGGAAGCGAGCACGGGCTCGTCGGACACGACGACCACGCGCACGCATCAGGGCAGAGGGGGCACGGCGGAGGAACGGCTGCTCACCACGGGGTAGCTGCAGGAGAAAACGACGACGGAGGGGGGTCGGAGACGAACGCCGGAGTCGACGGAGCTGAGCGTCGCCAACGAAGACGAAGAAGGGGTCATCGCTACGGAGCTTCTCCGGGGCTCCTAGCGGCGGGAATGGAGCGCGGGGAGGTTCCCCAAGCCTTTGGACGCCATGGACGTCGATGAGGTCGACGGAGATGACGAACAGATTTCACTTTTGAGAAAGTTTATAAAATTGTCATTTTCTGCTGTGATGCTACTTTGTCATTTTTGCATGAATTAATCCATGCTTGCTTTGGGGCATGTGCCAACATGGAAGTGTTAGTGTTTTATGTCTATTATGCCATGGTATTTTTGTTTGACATGAGAATCACCCATATAAGTGGGAAACTTTCTGCAAGTAGCTAACTTAATGTTACTGTTTTCACCATGCTAAATATTTCTTAGTCTGAGAATCTGCTGTTATTTTTATGCCATGAAGAGTGGTTGCTATCTTGAGATATGTTGTGAATTAGCTCATGCTCAGTGCTAGTGTTTTGAAGTAGATGTTGTATACTACCATCCTATTAATTTTCATGCCATGAGGTGGTCTCTAACACCTTTAACTTCTGCTGTCAACATGCTACCAGATTAACTCAGATTCCAGAAAACTGTTATTTTCACTAAGTTCCAGAAATCTGTTTCATCATGCCAACTTGTGAGCTTCATGCTTATTTATTTCTGCCTCCTTTCTAGATTGTGTAGTTGGATAAGTTGATAAGAATGATATGTAGTTTCTGTAAATGCCTTTTTTGTGGTGGTAGGATTCCTGTAGCTCAAGTTGTGGGTTGTGCAAGTTGCTATGTTGCTGTTTTGTGGCAGATTGTTTGTTTTATTGTTTTGTGACTTGTGGGAGCTATACTCCATGGAATTGCTTGATATTTTACTCTATTGTGGTTGTTTTTTCATTGCCTAACCAGTGGATACCTTGGAATGCTAAGAATTAGCCCATGACCTTGTTGTCTTGTGTTTTGCCTTCGTATCTTGTCGTGAGCGTATAGTGAGAACCGTAACTCCGTTTCTTACGTTCTTCATATGCATTTTTATTGTTTTTGCATGATGCATCCATATTGCCATGTTCATGCATGTCTAAATAACTTAACATAAGGTTCTATACAGATTCATTAATAACCAATCCTGGCTAGTGAAACATGACTAGTTAGGATTGCCATGCTAAAAACTCTTCAACTAAGCATACATCTTTCTTGCTTGTGCATTGCACCATGGTTGTTCATTTATTGTTGCTGTTTCTTTTGGGTAGACGCGAATGTTGAACCTGAGTATCAAGAGCCAGGCGAGTACAACTACGAGGATCCCGTTACTTGTTCCACTGAAGAAGCAACAGGCAAGATGATCGTACCCGGTCCCGATACTATTTTTGCTTGCTAGAGTCTCGCTCTTATCGTTACAATTGCGCTACCTACCACTTGAATGTTAGCCTCCTAATTTCCATGATAGCCTCTAACCCTCTACATCCTAGCAAACCTTTGATTGGCTAAGTTACCGCTGCTCAGCCCCTCTTATAGCGTTCTTAGTTGTAGGTGCAGGTTGTTCCATGTGAAAACATGGTTGTGGCATATCATAATATTATCTGTTATTTGAATTAATGCACATATATATCTTGGTATTGGTGGAAGGCTTGGCCTTTTGCTAGGTGTTTTGTTCCGCTGTTACCGCCATAGTTTCTTGTTACCGGTGTTATGTTTCCATACTTTGCGCTCCTAACATGCTCGGGGTTGTTATGGGGACCCCCTTGTTTATTCGGTTGAGATTAAAACTTGTCTGGCAAGACCCAACTTTGGTACTACATTTGCTTAACAACTTAATATAATTTGCATAGGGCTTTGCAACCCCGTGGATAATTAATCAACCCCTGGGCCAGTGCTCCTCACGAGTGTTGGTCCAAACTAGAGTCGTGTGCGGGGCCAATCCGGGGCAACTCTGGAGATTTCTATCAGGCCACTGTATGTTGCGCTCATCCGGTCGTGTCCTGAGAACGAGATATCCGGCTCTTATCGGGTTCGTGAACACGTCAGGTGGTCTTGCTGGACTTGTTTTACCTTTATCGAGTGTCTTGCGTGAGGGCTCTGACGTTCTTTGGGCTATCTCGAGGTGTTGGAATTCCTTTGGAGTTGCCCAGGATGATCACGAGATCCGTGGTCAAGGCTATTCCCGCGGAGTGTGGTTAATTTGTGATGGACTAGTTGGAGCACCCCTGCAGGGTCAAATCTTTCGGAAAGCCGTGCCCGCGGTTATGTCGCAACTTGGATATTTGTTTAACACCCAGTTATAGTAAACTTGAAGTAAACTCTAATAAAATACACCAACTGTGTGAGTAACCATGATTGTCTCTGCTTGTGAACATGATCCGAGAGAGAACACGGTGGGGTTATGATTGACGTAAGTAAGTGTTTAGGATCTCATAGAGGTCATTCTAGATTCGATCGTTCATCGTAGGCCACTCACATTTATCTTCATGTTACGTAAGTTTAGCCACCATAAAAGCTTAGTGCTGCTGCAAACTAAACGCATATCCCATCCCAACCTTTAAGCTTGAATAGTCTCGGTACCCGGGCGCATGATTGCTGGGTCCTTGTGGCTCACATTTTACTACAACAATCCAGGTACAAGTACAGATGAGTACGTGCAAGATGATCTAACGCAGCTCCAGTGGGAGTATGACGAGGAAAAAGGCAGGATGTACGTGACTTACCCGGATCAGTAGAGGACCATGGTCGAGATCTTTGGGATAGCGAGATAGTATCATTTGCATTTGTTTTATCGTTTGATTTCGTCCGTAGCCGGACCCTTTCTTCATCTTGTTGATTTGAACTCTGTGTGGAATTGTAATTTAGTATGTGGCGAGTGTAAGCCAACTCGTATACTCATCTCTTCTGTAATGTATGATGTAATGATACTATACTTGCGAACGACAAGATGCGCCTCTATCCCTTGCGAGGCCCTCATGGCTTAATATGGATAGGCACGCATTTTGGGCGTGACACAAACACCGGCGATCGTTAAAGCACGTTGATATCATTGTGTTATCCGGCCATGCCAAAGAAAGAGTGCCAGATCCAGAGATCTTGAGACGCCACGACCTCTAGTATGACAGTGCAAGCCTTGACATGGCCCTTATACTGCCCTTGCCAAGCAGAAGGGCAGTTCTTCCACTCCCAGTGCATATAGTCTATGTTGTCAAGCATCCCTGGGAAGCCACTGCTGGCATTCATCACCAACAAACGGGTTGTATCTTCAGGAGTCGGCTCTGTCAAGTACTCAGGGCCAAACATAATAGTAATAGCCTTGCAGAACTTATACAGGGACTCTAGGCATGTAGACTCGCTCATCCGGACGTACTCGTCAATGAGATCACCGGGCACTTCGTAGGCAAGCATTCGTATGGCAACAATGCATTTCTGATAAGAGGAGAAACTAATTTTTCCAACGGCATCCTCTTTGCACTCGAAATAGTCATCGTAGCCAACCACCCCCTCTCTAATACGGTTGGAAAGATGCCTACTCATACGGAAACGGCGGCGGAATTTCTGATATTTGAACAACGAATTTTTTGTATCAAAGTAGTCCTTCCAAAGAAGGAGATGCCCGCTCTCTCGGTTGCGATTTAGCGCCGGAAGGTGGCCCGAAATGGAGCCACGGAACAACGACCGCTGGCTATTGAGGTGGTGATGGACCAACACGACAGCCAATATCTCCTCCTTGTCATCGGATGACGAATCATCGGAGTCGCAAAGGAAATTGTGGAAAAAGAACTCGTCGGTGGAGTCCATTTTGTACCTTGGCAAACTGTCGAACAACTTGCGG
This sequence comes from Hordeum marinum, assembly GCA_022496015.1. Lineage (NCBI taxonomy): Eukaryota > Viridiplantae > Streptophyta > Magnoliopsida > Poales > Poaceae > Hordeum > Hordeum marinum. The sequence continues at coordinate 423,589,536 of CM039678.1, read as the reverse complement.
CCAGCGAATGAGACTAGCTGCTCTACTGGCGTCCGACGAGCGGGCCGACATCCGACGAGCGTGCTGGTGAGGATCTATCCGAGGCAGCGAGGCGGCTTGTCACGGTTGTGTCGGGGTGTGGGTGGGGGGTGGGGGGTGGGGGAGCGGGGTTGGGAAGCAGTCGGTTCCCTGGCGGCAAGACGATGGTGGCGGGCGATGTGGGAGGTGGCAGCGTTGCTGAGCAGATGTTGCGGTGCCGGCAGCTGGTAGAGTCACCAAAAAAATGGGTGACGGCATCGGCGACGAAGGGGGCGGATGGGGGAAGGCCAATGTGCCACCGACCAGCGGACCCGTGGGGGGGGGGGGGGGGGGAGAAGAAGGCGAGCGCGCGCGCGTCCGTCTCGTGTCCGCGCCGATGCAAATTCGGCTAAAAAATGGGCCGGGATTGTGTCGCTCGTGGACGAAAAGTGGACGCGTGTCCGTTTGGGTCGACGCGTTGGGCCGTCTTTTGTGTCTGCGCCGACCCAAACGGACGTCAGCGGACGAAATGGGTCGCCCCATTGGAGTTGCTCTTAGTGAACATTCGATAGCTTGTTAAGCTCGTAGCTTGGGTCTTAATGAACATAGTCAATCATTAATTTAGTTTGTTAAACTTAACAAGCAACAAACTAGGTAACGAGTTGAGCATCTTGTTAAGCTCATTAATACAATATGACACAACACACATTCTTATCTTACATGATAACATTTCATGACATTTCAATTCATCAATGCAATCTAATCGACCCATGCCAACCCATAGGAGGAGGCAAACTAGAGCACCCTCCGCTAGTAGTTAGGGCATGTTCAACGACAAGGAAATTTTCTCCCGCATCCGTTCGCGGATATGGGGATCAGTCCGCGAACACGGGTGCGGAACAACCATAGTTGCACACATCTTAACAACAACTCAAATCAACCGGACGAAATTCATGTAAACATGACAGGAATTCATGCAAACATGACAGATTGCATATAAACACAACATATTTCATTACATTTACATAAGTCCGGCTCTAGAAATGTATAATTAATATCTAGTATAAATTTTCGCCGATGCCCATTCTCGTGTCCGGCCATGAACCCCGAGAACGTCGCCTTCTCTAGCTTTGCGTCGGCGCTCTCCAGCTTTGCCTCTATGACCTCCTGCTTCGGAGGCCTGGCAAGCACATATGTCCATCTCCATGTCGTCTCCAAGCGACTAATTGGCAACCGATGTTTAGCCCACCAAGCTTGGCATCGACGGAACGGGAGGAGCGGTGGCCTTCCTGGGACCTAAGCACCGGTGACCTCCCATGCACTACTCTTCGTTGCTGCTGACGGCGCCTGTTGTGGGAACGAGCCCGACAGTAGAAGGTAGGGGTACAAAGGGAGAGGGAAGAGTCCTAGCTACGGCGAGGATGTACACACGGATGTATGAGTTTAGGCCCCTCTCGTGGAGGTAACAACCCTACATCTCAGTGCTCGGGAGCTTTGTCGTGTGGAATGTTGAGATTACAGTGGTTGCGAACCCTTGTGCCCGAGGGGAGGGGAGGCTTATATAGAGTTCACTGCCCCTCGTAATTACCCAACATCCAAGGGTCCGATCGTGGGTTTAAAGACTAGCGTTACTGGTAATGTACATAATAAAAGCTACTAATGACGAAAGGCCTAACGTCTGCCTGTTGGCCTCCTGGGGGTGGCTTCTGGTCTTCTGGCGTCGACTAGAAATGAGGTCTTCTGAGTGACAGGCGACTGTCGAGTGGAGAAAGGAGTCTCCGAGTGGATTGCCTGTCGAGTGACTTGAGTGTCACCGGGAATCCAGTCGGAAGCTTACTTGTGATCTTCAAGTCCTCCAATGTAGTGTCCTTAGGTAGGGTATGTAAGTCAGTCCTAGGACCCTACCCTAGGTACATATCCTCGTCATTAGCCCCCGAATGGATCAGGGTTCGAGTGGTGAATGGGGGATATCGATGTTAGTTCAGAACAAGACACCAAATCTTCCGAATGATATTTGGGGCTTCAACGAAACTTGCGTTGACTGAACTCTTTATCATTCGCCCGGATCAATTCAGCCTTGAAAGTGTCCGAGTGAATGTTCAATGCCAATTTTGTTTCGAGTGATCTGAAGGAATCTTTGGAGGTGACGGGTCAGTCTGTCATACCCGGATCTTGCGGGATACGAAAATTTGGGAAGCGCGCGTGCCAGCGACGATGACGCCACGATCGGGGCAAGTGGGGGCATGATGCCTCGATTCTCGCGCTAGTCATTTCGCCACGTATAGGATGTCGTCAGCGGTTGGCATGCGCGGTGATCTCGCGGGCCCACCTGTCAGTGAGGCACTCGATGGGGTATAAATCCCGAAGCGCCATGGATTGCATAGTAATCTTCCCCAATCTTCCTCTCTTCCTCCTCCTCCTCTGTCTTCAGCGCAATAGTCTGCTCTTCTCGGACGAGCACAACCACCGCGACGACGAAGGGTATGACGGAGAAGTTAGAGCATGCCAAGAAGGGGGCGGTGAAAAGCAAGGGCAAGAAGGCGTCGACCGCTCAGTTCACCGCGCAGCCGGGATGGATCTAGGGAGATTTCCTCCCCTCGGTGGTCACTCAAGCGGACATCGATGGCCTGGTTGCCGACGGGCTTGTGGCGAAAGGTGCCTGGAGGTTGTTAGAGGGAGAGCGCGAGCCGGAGCCACGCGAAGGAGAGTGGGTTCTCCTTCTCTCCCACGTCAAAATAGGTTTTTCTATGCCTCCCCACCCATTCATTAGAGGGTTTTTGAACTTCTTTGGTGCTCAGCTCCACCACTTCCTGCCGAATGCAATTTCCTACTTGTCCGCTTTCATCACTTTTTGCGAGTGCTTCCTAGGTTGCCCTCCTCACTGGGGGCTATTTAAGCACATCTTCACGGTTAGATCTCAGACTGTAAAGAAAGCCCTCCCTAAGGATGGGAAAACTCATGTACTGCAGCTGTGTGGGGGTCTAGGACTTCAAAAGAGAGCTCGTAGTTCTTTCCCTTCTATGAATTTCCTGAATCTATTAGAGGTTGGCAGTCGACATGGTTTTATTGCAAAGATGTAGCTTCTCCCAACATGTCGACTGGTCTTTCCCCTTTCACATCCGATCGTCCAGCCGTCCCCAAGTCTCTAAAGGTGTCTAAATAAGAACAAGTCCAAGTGGGAATCTTGGTGGATGCCGTGGTGAAACTTATTCGGGGTGGAGTGACCAGCATGGATCTCTTGGAAACATTCCTCAGTCGACGGATCCAGCCGCTCTAGGCCAGGGATCACACCATGTGGCATTATGCAGGGCCCGAGGATTCGACTAGGACGCACCCAGAAGAGGTTCCACAAAAGACTGTCGAGCAATGGCTTCGCAGTATCACAGGGGCATGCGACAATCCCTTAGGAGCCAAGAGGATCCGACCTTACTCGGCCGAAAACCTACCGAAGAATCTAGTAAGTTGCACTTTGTCGACTGAAGTACTTGTACTATCGAGTGATCGATTGATTTATTGACTCACTTCCTTGTTTGAGTCATGAAGGAATGGACGCATATGTATTCGCCTGTACCCAATGGGAACCAGCCTGAAGATGGAGGAGTGAGTGAGGGCGGCAGTGTGGATGCCGTCATCTCTTCTGGATCTGAAGACAAAGGTGAAGACTCGGGTGAGAATGAGGAGGAATTCGAGTCTCCTCCTCACGTCGAACGCCGTTCTAAGTCCCTCCAAGACCCTGCAACTGCCGAAGAGAAGGCCCCAGTCCCGAGTGAGAAGAACCCAAAACGGAGTCGACCTTCGACCGTCGAGTCGAGTGAGCGATTGGCAAAGCAACCCAAGCCTAATGTAACCAAACCTCGCAATGCTCCACCACGCATGAGGATGGCTGTGCCTGTCGTCTCCATGTCAGTATTTACTTCTGAATTTTCGCTGTCGATTGTGACTTTGAACTCTTGTTGACTAAGTGTCGTTTGATCCATCAGAGCTGCTACTTTAGTGATGACGCCTCAACATGATGGAGGGGAAGCAATGGACGTAGACACTGCCGATGCAGTCACTTCTCACAGAGGTAACCGAATCTTCAGTTCTGCTTCTCGAATATGGTTTGTCGATTGCAAAAGTTAATATTGCCGATTGATAACTGCAAAATCAGCCAGGTGGAAGATGATGAAGAACATCTTGGGGGCACGGGAGGCGAAAGTGAGACCCCTAGGCACCCCGCACATACGTACTCGAAGAACTTCATCTGCGCAGACGCCTCAGCGGTCGACCGCTGGATCTTCCCAGGGGATAAGCGACTCGACACAGGTCAGAGCTGACCCTGCAGTGCCTCTGTCGAGTGCCCCACCAGCTGCTTCGACTATCGTGACATCAACTCCAACCGAACCTGCTTGCACCACCTTGACTGCCCCAGCCATTACGCCGATCCCGCTAGTGATGGATTTTCCTCTACATCGCGTTCCAGAAGACCAGACCGGAGCTTAAAAGGAGGACATGATCCAGGCGGAGCAGATGATGCTGCACACCAAGGAAGCGTACGAGGCCAGCAAGTTGGCCTATGATTCTAGCACAACGCTTCACACCAATGTCCGAGTAAGTTCGATTGTAAGTACATTTTCGATTGAATTCCTGTCTTCTTTTGACTGTACACCCAGTGGGTGTTTGTTTACCACTTGTAGAATGTTTGAAAGTCCTCCACTCGAATAGATCAGGTCTTAATCAAGTAGGTTTTAGGTTAGTGGGGGCATTCTGAGTGCACCCGCTGGGTGTAGTCCCTGAGACCGTTGTCGAGTGCTTGCACCGACAGGGGTCTTATAGTTTGTCGTATATGGGATACGTTTGCCCTTGATCGCACCACTCCAAAGCTACTTCGTAGGTTTCATGGATATCATTGATCAATCATGATATGACACTACATAAGGATAGACTACACTTCACGGTTGTCAGTGCGAAACTTTCCAAGGGTGCGGAGTGGGGTGGCATGTCACTCGACATGTCGAGTGATGGATGTTCCAATGATGGATACTTTTTGCCACTCGATAGGTCGAGAGTTGGCAGATCCAGTGAGGGCATGCTAAGTGCACCCACTGGGTGTAGTCCCCGAGACCGCCGTCGAGTGCTTGCACCAGCGGGGGTCTGATAGAGACCGTTGAATGTTCTGACAGGGCAGACCTTGTCGACTATTTAATAACCAGTGAGGGCACACTAAGTGCACCCATTGGGTGTAGTATCGAGTCTACTGTTGATCGCAGGCAATGAGCAATAGTCTTGAAAACTTGAAATCGGAATTTTTGTCGTACACGGAGTACGGTTGTCACTCGACATGTCGAGTGTAGTTTTTTCTTAGCCGTCCCGCACCGAAGCTACTTCGTAGGTTTCATGGATATCATTGATCAACCATTATATGACGCTGCTTCAAAGGTACAGAACAGGGTCGATGGATCACTCGACAGATCGAGTGTTAACGATTCCAGTGGGGGCACTCCGAGTGCACCCACTGGGTGTAGTCCCCGAGACCGCCATCGTGTGCTTGCACTGGTGGGGGTCTGATAGAGACTGTCTTGAATTTGTTTACGGTACGCGGAGTACACGAGCCACTCGACATGTCGAGTGTACTTTTGGTTGAATTCTCCTTCCCCTAGGCGCAGGTTTCACAGATATTATTGATCAACCATGATATGACGCTATTCCAGGATAATGGGGCGGGGCGGTGCATGTTGCCCAGTCGACCGTCTTTGGTCCTCTGCACTTCGGAGTGCTGGTATTTCTTGTCGATTGAATTTCTTTCTTTGTTGGTTTCAGAGGGCTTGTGAACTTGGCATGAAGTACAAGGACCTTGAAGATGAAAGGAACCGGCTACACGTGGACTTGGAGGCCTCCAACAATGCTTTGGAGCGAGTGTGGACCGAGCTGTAAACTCTGGGAGGTAACTTCTGTCGACCCACTGCATTCTCATCCTCACTTTCCATGCTTTGAACCGAGTGTCTTCACTCGAACAGACGTACACAATGAAAATCGTCAACTCCAAGCGCGACTCAACAATGCTGTTTCTTTAGATACCATGAAGAAAGTGCTGGAGGACAAGGACAAAGCGCTTGCTGACGCCCAACGGGTGGCGAAGGAGAAAACTGAAGCTGCCGACCAGAAGCTGACTGCTGCCAAGAGGATGGAGGAAGAGAACTCGAAACTGAAGCAAGAGCATGTGGACCTCATCAAGAAAACTGAGCAACTAACCAAAAGGAGCAACGGCTTGGAGAAGCACTTGGGGGAGTTCTCGAGGAAGATGTACATCATGCTCGACGATGAGTATCTTTGTCGACTGAACTTTATAAAATCTTTGACGACTGTATCTCATCAATCCTCCTCCCATTCTTTCTTCCCAACATAATTCTGCCAAGACTTTGAAAAAGAGACTAAGGATATCAAGCCCAATTTGGATCCAACCAAGTCACCTGTTGGAGATGCGGTGGCCATGAACATGCTCAGACTCAACTTCAGGCTCCAGGGTGTTCAAGCGTATGTCCTCCGATTGAAAACTGCGATGGAGAGGATTGACAAGTAACTGTGGCCTAAAGACACTCTCCATCTCGACCTCACATCTATGATGGCATGCCTGAGCGACCTCCCCAGTCGAGTGCAGGCCTGGAAGAAATCTGCTGCATGCTGCGGCGCTAACATGGCACTCTCCCTTGTTAGGGTCCATTGCAAGGATGCGAGGGAAGACAAGTTGAAGGAGCTCCGAGTGATTAACATGAAGAAACTTCAGTTTGAAGATTTCATGGAGACTTTCATCGACGCAGCCACCAGGATCACAGACGGCATTGACTTGGACACATTCGTCGAGCCAGCCAGCCCGTCGGGTGCTTGACAAACTTGATCTTTGAGAGAAAAACTTTATTTGCCTTGGTATGCTGTGTGGAATTGTATCAGCTTTAAAACTTCATTCAGGCCTTACGCCTGAGGACGTTTGCTTTCTCGTGAAACATTTATCTGCAATTAAACCTTTGGATTTATCTGCATTTGGCTTTCAATCACTTGTTTGACTGAATTTGTTTTCTGACTTAGGCGAAAGCTGGTTCGCGGCTAAGCTCCCGAGTGTGAGGATTGCCCAACACTCGAGGAAGTTTTTAAGCCTAGGCGAAGACTTATTTGCAGCTAGGACGTCGAGTGGATGGATTACTATCCACCCGACAGGGATTCTAACTTAGGCGAAAGCATGTTCGCAGCTAAGCCTGCGAATGTGAGGATTGCTCAACACTCGGAGTATCTTTGAACCTAGGCGAAGACTTATTCGTAGCTAGGACGTCGAGTGGATAGGTTACTATCCACTCGACAGGGATTTTGACTTAGGCAAAAGCATGTTCGCAGCTAAGCCCCCGAGTGTGAGGATTGATCAACACTCGGAGAAGAATTTTCGCAAATAGGTCATCGAGTGGATGGGTTACTATCCACTCGATGGGGATTTTAACTTAGGCGAGAGCATGTTCTTAGCTAAGCCCCTGAGTGTGAGGATTTCTCATCACTCGGAGAAGAATTCCGAACTTAGACGAAGGCTGGTTCATAACTAAGTCGTCGAGTGAATGGACTGCTATCCACCCGATAGGGTTTTTAACTTAGGCAAAAGCATGTTGGCAGCTAAGCCCCCGAGTGAGAGGATTGCTCGACACTTGGAGAAGAATTTTGGACTTAGATGAAGGCTGGTTCATAGCTAAGTCGTCAAGTAAATGGACTGCTATCCACCCGACAGGGTTTTAAACTTAGGCGAAAGCATGTTCGTAGCTAAGCCTCTGAGTGTGAGGATTGCTCGACACTCGGAGAAGAATTTTGAACTTAGACGAAGGCTGGTTCGTAGCTAAGTCATCGAGTAAATGGATTGCTATCCACCCGATAGGGTTTTTAACTTAGGCGAAAGCATGTTCGCAGCTAAGCCCCCGAGTGTGAGGATTGCTCTACACTCGGAGAATTCCCAAGTGTGAAACTGTACGGTCGGAATCGACAATAAACTGTGAAAGTCTGATTCGCATAGATGAAGTATTTTATTACATCAAAACCTCTTCTCTCTCTAAGTATAAAAGCGTCGGAGCAGATCTGCATTCCAGGCCCGTGGCTCGTCTATCTATTTCTTGAGGTTGTACAGGTGATAGGCTTCGTTGTTCAACACTTTGGTGACGACGAAGGGACCTTCCCATGCTGGAGCAAGCTTATGAGGTCGATGTTGATCCACTCGGAGTACCAAGTCTCCCTCATGAAATGACCGACTCTTGACATTCTTCGCATGGAAGCATTGCAGGTCCTGCTGATAAGCCGTAGTCCGAATCAGAGCCATCTCTCGCTCTTCTTCTAGGAGATCGACGCCATCTTGCCTTGCTTGTTCAGCTTCAGCTTCAGAATAATGTTCCGGGGAGAATTGTGAAACAAATCACTCGGCAGGATAGCTTCGGCTCCATAGACCAGGAAAAAAGGAGTCCGTCCAGTCGACCAATTAGGCATCGTTCTCAGGCCCCATAAAATAGACGGCAACTCAGTTACCCAGGCACCGGCGGCATGACCTAGATCGCGCATGAGATGAGGCTTCAGACCTTGCAGGATGAGGCCATTAGCTTGCTCGACTTGTCCATTGGTTTGAGGATGTGCAACAGATGCATAATCCACCTGAGTGCCCTGGGAGGTGCAGAAGTTTCTAAATTCTTCCGAGTCAAAGTTGCTGCCGTTATCCATGATAATGCTGTGAGGAACGCCATATTGAAAAATTATTTCCCTCATGAATGTGACCGCCATGTGGGAGTTCAACTTCTTGATGGGCTTGGCTTCTATCCATTTTGTAAACTTGTCGACTACAACCACCAAATGAGTAAATCCTCCTTTTCCAGTCTGAAAGGGACCAACCATGTCGAGTCCCCAAACAACAAATGGACAGGAAGGGGAATCGTCTTCAGAGTAGAGGCCGGCTTGTGTGACAAGTTTGTATAGAACTGGCATCCATCACAATGATCAACAATGTCTTTAGCCATCTCATTGGCCCGAGTCCAGAAGAAACCAGCTCGGTATGCTTTAGCGACAATTGTCCATGAGGACGCATGATGGATGCAAGTTCCCGAGTGGATTTCATACAGAATCACTCGACCTTCTTCGGGGGAGATGCAACGCTATGTCATGCCAGTCGCGCTTTCTCTAGAGAGCTGATCTCCAATCATAGTAAAGGCTTTCGACCTACGCAAGTTTGTCGAGCTTCAGTCTCATCATCAGGGAGTTCTTTTCTGAGGATATAGGCAATGTAGGGCATCGTCCAATCGGGAATGAGAACCAGAATCTCCATGACCAAATCAATTACTGCAGGGATATCAACTTCAGTCAGATTAGTGGAGCTCATAGCTTGCGGGGGCTCTTCGGTGAAAGGATCTTCTTGCACCGAGGGAGTATGCAGGTGTTCTAAAAACACATTACTGGGAACGGGCCGTAGAGTGGACCCAATCTTTGCTAGTTCATTGGACGCTTGATTCTTTAGTCGGGGAACATGATGAAGGTCCAGGCCTTCGAATTTCTTTTCCAACTTTCTAACAACACTGCAGTACCTAGTCACAGCATGGTTTCGAACATCCCATTCTTTCATCACTTGATTTACCACCTAATCTGAGTCGCCATAAACCATCAGGCGCTTGACGCCGAGTGAGATAGCCATGCGCAACCCATACAAAAGTGCTTCATACTCTGCCTCATTGTTTGAGGAATCGAAGTGAATTTGCAAAATGTAATTGAGCTTGTCGCCTTTTGGAGATATCAGGACAACACCAGCGCCGGACCCATTCAACAGTTTAGAGCCGTCGAAGAACATGGTCCAATGTGCCGAGTGAATCTGGGTTGGCTGTTGCTGTTCAATCCACTCGACAATAAAATCTGCAAGTGCCTGAGACTTGATTGCTTTCTTGGCTTCAAACTTAATGTCAAAGTATAAGAGTTCGATTGCCCACTTAGCCACTGGACCAGATGCGTCTCATTGTTGAGAATCTCGGATAACAGAGCATCATTGACGACTGAAATTGAGTGGTCTTGAAAATAATGTGCCACCTTCTTCGCTGATAGGTAAATACCATAAACCAGTTTCTGGTAGTGTGGATATCTTTGCTTCGAGGGAGACAGAACTTCAAAAACATAATAAATTGGTCGTTGGACTTTATAAGCTTTACCCTCTTCTTCCCGCTCGACAGTTAACACCGTACTCACGACCTGATTAGTGGCTGCAATGTACAGGAGCAAGGGCTCTTTGCTGCGAGGAGCGGCGAGCACCGGCTGGGTGGAGAGCAGGGCTTTGAGTTCAACAAACGCTGCTTCGGCTTCAAGAGTCCACTCGAACATGTCAGACTTCTTGATCAATCGGTACAGAGGTAGTGCCTTCTCACCGAGACGAGAAATGAATCGACTCAATGCTGCCAAGCAACCTGTGAGTTTCTAAACATCGTGCACTCGCATGTGAGTCTTCATTCGGGTAATGGCGTTGATTTTCTCAGGGTTGATGTCACGCCCAAGATGCAGTCCTATCCTTATTTCGGCACGAGGGCCTCGACAGGGATAGAAGCGCATCTAGTCGTGTTGCAAGAATGGATATCATTACAGTACAAGTACAAAAGAGATGAGGATATGGAATTGGCTTACACTCGCCACAAGCTACATTAGAGTCACATCAATACAACAACATACTCAAACATCATACAGAAGAGCAGGGTCTGAACAAACGACAAAATGACATCCATCCTTGCTATCCCAGGCTGCTTCCTGGAACCCATCCTAGATTGATGACGACGAAGAAGAATAACTCTAAATCAAATCAAGCAATGCGCTCACGTCAAATCATCACATTACCTGTACCTACAACTGTTATTGTAGTAATCTGTGAGCCATAGGGACTCAGCAATCTCATTTCCAAGGGTATCAAGACTATTAAAGCTTAATAAGTGAGGTATGGTTAAGTGGTGAGGCTGCAGCAAACGACTAAGCATTTGTTTGAGTGGCTAACTTACGCGCACAGAAAGTAAAGTATGGTGGTCTACGCGTAACGTACGTGAACTAGTAATGATCACTAACTGATCCTGAATGCCTACTTATGTCAATCATAACCCCACCGTGTTCTCTTTCGGATAAGGACTCACAAGAAGAGATAGTCACGGTTACGCACATAGTTGGTGTATTTTATTTGAGTTTACTTCAAGTTTGCTATGACCGGGTGTTAAACAAAGTATCCAAGTTTGCCACATAACCGCGGGCATGGCTTCTCAAGAAGATTTAACCTTGCAGGGGTGCTCCAACTCATCCATCATAAATTAACCACACGCAGCGGGAATAACCTCGACCACGGATCTCATGATCATCCTAGGCAATTCCAAAGGAAATCCGACACCTCGAGATAGCCCGAAGAAGATCAAAGTTCCTCAATCAAGACATTCGAGAAATGAAAATCAAATCCAGTAAGGCCGCCCGACGTGTCGACGAACCCGATAGGAGCCACGTATCTCGTTCTCAGGACACGACCAGATGAGCGCAGCGTACAGTGGCCTGATAGAAATCTCCCGAGTTGCCCTGGGTTGGCCCCGCACATGACGCTAGTTTGGACCAACACTCACGAGGAGCACTGGCCTGAGGGTTGATTAAATTATCCGCGGGTGCCGGCGGGTCCCTATGAAATTCATTAGTTATTAGGCAAATGTAGTACCAATGTTGGGCCTTGCCAGACAAGTTCTATCCCAAAACAAAAATCAAGGGGGTCCCCATAACAACCCCGAGCATGTTAGGAGCGCTCAATTATGGAACATAACACCGGTTCACAAGTAACTAGGGTGGCAAGAGTGGAACAAAACACCGAGCAAAAGGCTAAGCCTTCCACCCTTTACCAAGTGTATAAGTGCATTAAATTAAATAGCAATTATATTGTGATAGCAAAAGAATGTCCATGTTGGCACATGTAAGCAACTACACCTGTAGGTAGAAACGCTATAAGAAGGGCTGAGCAAGCGGTAACATAGCCAAACAAAGGTTTGTTGGGATGTGGAGGGGTTAGAGGCTTTCATGGCAATGTTGGAAGGCTTGTCAAACAAGTGGTAGGTAGCAAGATATAGCGATAGAAAACAAGGCATCTAGCATGGCAATGATAGTAATGGTATCCAGGGAAATGTGTCATCTTTCCTGAGATCCCGCTCGGAAGAAGATCGAGTCCATGAAGAAGACGAGCCAACGTAGTCGAACGAATCCTCACACTCCGAACGCTTTCGAAACTCTATCGAGAAGAAGAAATCCAAAACAAACAATCAACACAAGATACACCACAACATATGCATGACACGATGTGCAAACAAATATGATGCATGTTCGGTTTAATATGCAAGGCATGACATGGCAAGAACAACAAACAATTACTACACATTAAGTGAAGTTCAATATGCAACGGGTTGCATATTGACGAAACTCCACGTTCGAATTATTTAGTTCATTCCCGTTTCGGTACACATCACTGTTAAATGTTGTTAGGCATGACAAGAGGTGAAGCATAAGTAAACTACGCTATCTAGGCATCTTAAATGAGGTCGGAAACAACTTATAGTATTCCGAAACGACCTCATATGTTAATTTCTAAATTGGTCCTAATCTGAACTAATGATATTTTATATTGGTTAAACAACAGAATAAAGTCTATCATGTCATTCGATATGTCATTCTAGTCGACTTACATATATGGAACATCTCAAACGGAGCTACGGTCTAAAAGATATGAGCAACACAAGATTATATGTCATGAATGCAAAATGCATGAAAATGACAACCACAAACGTTTCAAATCATTAATACAGCAATATAATATGATACTACATGAAATTCTAATCAAGTTTCATATATGGCTCGTCCAAAACGGAGCTACGGTTCAACCACAACAACCATCACAAGTTTTATAAGAAATTTGTCCAAAACAGCAACATGGCATTTTGCACGCATGAAAACAACAAGCTACAAGATACAAAAATGCACAAACTAAGCATGGGGCAGTAGCATATAACACACACTTCATTTCATCTTCACATAACATACTCAAAACATGCATGGATCACATGGTAAGAAGCTCACAAGAAGGCTACTTGAAAACAGTTTCAGACTTAGTAAAAATAGCAGTTTTTGACAGTGCAGTTTTTATCACGAAGGCATATTGACAGCAGTAAAACTTTATTCTATAGGTCATATTATGGTATGAAAATTAACAGCATGCTAGAGTACATTATCTACTACAAATAACTCCATTACACCAACCCCAAAGGAGTTCTAGATCACTAGCAAAACACATGGCAAGACAACAACAAAATATTACAGATTCCAGACTTAGAAATATTTTAGCATCTCAAAACAACACAATTTTATAGCATGTAGACAACAAGAAAACAACACCTAATCATGCATTTCTATGGCAAGCAAAATGACCAGCTGCTAGGACACATATCAAAGGGCATATCTCATGTACAGGACTAATTCATATCATGCATGTATTAAATCACACAAAAATAACAAAAGGGCATCACAGCAAAATGACATGCACCAAAAATGCTCAAATGACAAAATTAAATGCACAGATAAATTATATGGATTTTTCTACCCCGAAAACATATATAATATGCATAGGTTCATGTGGAAAATATGTCACAATTAATTATGCAAGTTTGCGGAATAACCCCGTGTGACGAATGCAAGTTTTCGAAAACGGGTGACGATGCTATGCAGATGATGCGAATGATGCGATGATGAATGCAACTACCAAACGAAACACTGACGAGAATGGAAATAAAAAGGGAATCTTCTGGAGCATCGGTCCCGGGCTGTTACAACTCTCCTTCACTACACGAGGATCTCGTCCCGAGATCTAGAATGAGAAGGGGAAGAGAAAGAGCAAGAGGTAAACTTGGTTGCTTATTTGACAAACGAGTGAAACCAAATAAACTTGAAGTATTGGAAGAGATGAAGAATTAAATGAGAAACAACAAGAATTCAAAAGAAATTTCGGCAGCACTTCGGTAGGAAAGAGGGACAAAATTTGATATGATGGAAAGAAATTGAAGAGAAACACACCAAACTTCGGTTGGATTAGGATCAAAACTTCATAAGACAGAAGGATCATGAAAAGATTTCACAACACTTTGTTAAAATGAAGCAAAGAAAGAACATGATCTTGATCGTACTAGATGTGGGTTGAAAAGAGCGACACCACAAAGCCTTGAGAACAAAGAATAGAAGCTAGATCTTTGGAGAGAAGAGAACGGAGAAGAAAATAACAACTTCTACCACCATTTAACTTGAGAAGCATCTTACAAGAAGAGATAGAACGGGGTTGTTGAAAATATCAACAACGAAAAGAATAGCTTGTTATGGGCTTATGAAAAACATCTCAAAATTATGAGGTGACAACCTGCCACAACAGGAACAATTGATTACTTGAGTGAAACAACATATGCAAAACTTCTTTCACGAAGAAGAGGAGGAGAAAACTTGAATCATTTATGACACCATGATAGCAACAACCTTAGGAAATGCTTTAGGTGAAATCCAACCCAAGATAACTCTGAGAAAACAAGATGGGTTTACTTATCTTATTCTTGACAATTTTCCTTCGAGACTCCTCATAATCAAGAATTTAATAACACCATCTCAAAAGACAATGGAGAAGGAATTGAACTTAGAAATCCAAGATAAAGAACACTTAGGCACCTCCAACAAGAATCTTGAAGAACACTTGAAAAAGAAAGAAATCTTGATGAACCATCATGAAGAACCTCCGGAATAACTCTGAAACGAAAGGATGATAGAAAGAATTGAAGGATGCAAAAAGAACAAGATTGGGGCCTTGCTATGAACTAGATGGAGCTTAGCGACAAGATACTTGAGCAAAACTAGGAACTCCAGAAAAGAAAGATGATCAAAGAATGAAGGTTGGGAAGAATAAGATGGAAGCCTTGCCATGATTTAGAAGAAGCTATGCAAAGAGATTCCCGAGAAAACTTGAAACTTCGGAAAAGAAAAGATAAGAACACTTGAGATCAAAATTTTGATATCATGAATACTCCCGAAGAAGGATTGAAATCACTTGATGAAACAAGAATAAGAATTACGATATGCATATCCTTCATCCAGTTAATTGATGACAAGCAACAGATTTAGCACACAACTTATTCTTTTGGTAAAAAAATAGGAAAGATAGATAGAGCACAAACTTGAAGAGGTGTTGCACAAGAACACCGGTAAGAATTGAAAACGAAAGAGGATGATGCAAATGGATGATATAACATGAGAACAAAGAGAGCATGATCCACCTAATAGAAAACATGAATGAAGCACCGGAAAGAATTAGAAACTAAAGAGGACACATGAGAATGAAGAGATCAAGATTTGCCTAATAGAAACTGAAAAAGGCATAGGAATAATTGAGATACGAACGAAGGAACAACAATTGAGAAGATTTTTAGAACGAAAGCTGAAAGCTGAGAACGAGGAATCTTCTAAAATGATGGCCTTCGGAGGATCAAGAAATGAAAACAATTATGAAAGCACCGGATAGATATGGGAGAAGTAACTCATGATCAAAACAATTTGAGATGATAGCAACAGCCTGAAACCAAGAATCTTTGGAAGAACAAACAACGATTTAAGAGAAACTCTCATTCGGTCTTCAATGCAGAGAATTGTGACGAGAAACAACACCATGAATTACTGATACACTTCGGAAGAATGAATAAGAAAAGGTTGAACCAACAATGAAAATGATTTAGAGCGACCTTCGAGAAGGCATATGACTGATGAAATTCATTCTTACGTCATATTAGAAGAGAACTTGAGAACATCTCTGGAAAGATTAGAAGAGCCAGGTAAGATCCTGGGGAAAAACCTATGGGTTATGGGCCCACTCAAAAGAAACCACCGTTGAAATAACTGACTAAAAGAGAGATTGCACCGGTACAAATTAAGAACTTGATGAAATGAGACCCTTGAAATAATTGAAAGGATTATGAATGGAATGAAAGTCTTCTGAGATATCTTCAGCACTCTGGATAGAATATAGAGGGATGAATAAATAAGAGAGGCCTGGAAAAGAAATTCCCACATGGAAACCATTGAACGAATGAGAAAGGATATGATGAGCACCGAAGCTTGAATTGAATCCACCGGGGAAGAAAAACAAAGATGAATACTAATAAATGATAACTTGAGCACTCAACATCTTCATAAAGAATCAATGGAGAAGAATAACAACGAGAACAAGGATCATGAGGATAGATCTTGAAATTGAAACTCCTGAGAATCTCCACAAAGAATCACCGGATACAATACGGAAGAAATGATAGCAGAAGCATCAATGAAGAGAAAGGCACTTGGAAGAGAATTTAATCATTGAAGAAAAAGGGAGGGAGGGTGGGGAAAGCAAGGAAAACTTGGAACAGATGAGACAAACTCCGGAACGAAATATGAGGGTTGATTTTGCAAATATTGGGGATGATAGAATTATCTTGAAGAGAAGCACACCGGTAGGAAAAGAATTGATATGATAACTTGATTGGGAAAAAGAATTAGCATTCCCACAGAAATATGAGAACACTACTTAGCAAGATATGAAATCACCACTTGACATCGAAGCAACTCGAATTACCATATTCAAAACAAAACAAGGATGAGCCTTATGAAATAAGCCGGAACAAATACATACCCACTATGCACTTGTTGGAAAGATAATCCTAGGTACCTACTTGAAATTCCACCTAAGAACTTCCGAAAGCTTTCTGGTTATGTAATTCAGTGTGGGGGATACAAGGAGGAAATATCTCACACAACTAACAAACCTACACCCCAACTGTATCCATCCTTCAACACATAACCAGAGGCTTTCGCAAATTCATCTATCTCAAATCCTCGGACTCACAATGATACTAAACCATGGTGGTACCCCGGACGCCTCCCCAGTACTGGGTGACTCCGACCTTATCTCACCACGACAAGTATTGAAGCAATTCCGAACATCCTCCGTCTTGAGATACTAAGGAAGCTGAATGATAACGATGTGCCAAGAATTCCCTGGAGCTCAACTCCCCGGAAGAAATCAAGTCACACAGGAGGCACCAAGACAGAACCCTGTCACATTGGTATCATATAGATTCCAAAATACCCGTGTGATCCTAATTTTTTTAAGCGAGAAGTGGAGTAGAATCAAAATTCCTAAGTCGAATACCTCACCAGAGCATAGAAGAGGAGTAAAAAGAATCCTACTCTCCGATATAACTAGACTCAAAATGTTTTTTCACTAGACTCGACTTGGCGAAGTTCGATCGATCAAGGGGGCTCCTAGGTCGATACAGGCTCTGATACCAACTTGTCACGCCCAAGATGCGGTCCTATCCTTATTTCGGCACGAGGGCCTCAACAGGGATACAAGCGCATCTCGTAATGTTGCAAGAATGGATATCATTACAGTACATGTACAGAAGAGATGAGTATATGGAATTGGCTTACACTCGCCACAAGCTACATCAGAGTCACATCAATACAGCAACATACTCAAACATCATACAGAAGAGCAGGGTTCGACTACGGACGAAAACAAACGACAAAATGACATCCATCCTTGCTATCCCAGGCTGCCGCTTGGAACCCATCATAGATTGATGATGAAGAAGAAGAAGAACTCCAAATCAAATCAAGCAATGCGCTCACATCAAATCATCGCATTACCTGTACCTGCAACTGTTGTTGTAGTAATCTATGAGCCACAGGGACTCAGCAATCTTATTTCCAAGGGTATCAAGACTATTAAAGCTTAATAGGTGAGGTATGGTTAAGTGGTGAGGCTGCAGCAAGCGACTAAGCATCTGTTTGAGTGGCTAACTTACGCTTACAGAAAGTAAATTATGGTGGTCTACGCATAACGGACGTGAACTAGTAATGATCACTAACTGATCCTGAACACCTACTTTCTTCAATCATAACCCCACCGTGTTCTCTTTCGGATAAGGACTCACGAGAAGAGACAGTCACGGTTACGCACACAGTTGGTGTATTTTATTAGAGTTTACTTCAAGTTTGCTATGACGGGGTATTAAACAAAGTATCCAAGTTTGCCACATAACCGCGGGCATGGCTTCTCGAAAAGATTTAACCCTGCAAGGGTGCTCCAACTCATCCATCATAAATTAACCACACGCATCGGGAATAACCTCGACCACAGATCTCGTGATCATCCTAGGCAATTCCAAAGGAAATCCGACACCTCGAGATAGCCCAAAGAAGATCAGAGTTCCTCACTCAAGACGTTCGAGAAAGGTAAAATAAATCCGGCAAGGCCGCCCGGCGTGTTGACGAACCCGATAGGAGCCGCGTATCTCATTCTCAGGATATGACCAGATGAGCGCAACGTACAGTGGCCTGATAGAAATCTCCCGAGTTGCCCCGGGTTGGCCCCGCACACGACTCTAGTTTGGACCAACACTCATGAGGAGCACTGGCCCGAGGGTTGATTAAATTATCCGCGGGTGCCGGCGGGTCCCTATGCAATTCATTAGTTATGAGGAAAATGTAGTATCAATGTTGGGCCTTGCCAGACAAGTTTTATCCCAAAACGAAAATCAAGGGGTCCCCATAGCAACCCCGAGCATGTTAGGAGCGCTCAATTATGGAACATAACACCGGTTCACAAGTAACTAGGACAGCAAGAGTGGAACAAAACACCGAGCAAAAGGCCAAGCCTTCCACCCTTTACCAAGTTTATAAGTGCATTAAATTAAATAGCAATCATATTATGATACCAAAATAATGTTCATGTTGACACATGGAAGCAATTACACCTGCAACTAGAAATGCTATAAAAAGGGCTGAGCAAGCGATAACATAGCCAAACAAAGGTTTGCTGGGATGTGGAGGGGTTAGAGGCTTTCGTGGCAATGTTGGAAGGCTTGTCAAACAAGTGGTAGGTAGCGAACCATAGCGATAGAAAACGAGGCATCTAGCATGACAATGGTAGTAATGGTATCCAGGGAAATGTGTCATCTTGCCTAAGATCCTGCTCGGAAGAAGATCGAGTCCATGAAGAAGATGAGCCAATGTAGTCGAACGAATCCTCACACTCCGAACGCTTTCGGAACTCTATCGAGAAGAAGCAATCCAAAACAAACAATCAACACAAGATACACCACAACATATGCATGACACGATGCGCAAACAAACATGATGCATGTTCGGTGTAATATGCAAGGCATGACATGGCAAGAACAACAAACAACTACTACACATTAAGTGAAGTTCAATATGCAATGAGTTGCATATTGACGAAACTCCATGTTCGAATTATTTAGTTCATTCCCATTTAGGTACACATCAATGTTAAATATTGTTAGGCATGGCAAGAGGTGAAGCATAAGTAAACTACACTATCTAGGCATCTTAAATGAGGTCGGAAACAACTTATAGTATTTCCGAAACGACCTCATATGTTAATTTCGAAATTGGTCCTAATCTGAACTAATAATATTTTATATTGATTGAAGAACAGAATAAAGTCTATCATGTCATTCTACACGTCATTCTTGTCAACTTACATATATGGAACATCTCAAACGGAGCTACGGTCTAAAAGATATGAGCAACACAAGATTATATGTCATGAATGCAAAATGCATGAAAATGACAACCACAAATGTTTCAAATCATTAATGCATCAAGATAATATTATACTGCATGAAATTCTAATCAAGTTTTATATATGACTCGTCCAAAACGGAGCTACGGTTCAACCACAACAACCATCACAAGTTTTGTAAGAAATCTGTCCAAAACAACAACATGGAATTTTGCACGCATGAAAACGACAAGCTACAAGATACTAAAATGCACAAACTAAGCATGGGACAGTAGCATATAACACACACTTCATTTCATCTTCACATAACATACTCAAAACATGCATGGATCACATGGTAGGAAGCTCACAAGAATGCTACTTGAAAACAGTTTCAGAGTTGGTGAAAATAGCAGTTTTTGAGAGTGCAGTTTTTATCACGAAGGCATATTGATAGCAGTAAAACTATATTCGACAGGTCATATTATGGCATGAAAATTAACAGCATGCTAGAGGACATTATCTACTACAAATAACTCCATTACGCCAACCCCAAAGGAGTTTTAGATCACTAGCAAAACACATGGCAAGACAGCAACAAAATATTACAGATTCCAGACTTAGAAATACTTTAGCATCTCAAAACAGCACAATTTTATAGCATGTAGACAACAAGAAAACAACACCTAAAAATGTATTTATATGACAAGCAAAATGACCAGGTGCTAGGACACATATCAAAGGGCATATCTCATGTACACAACTAATTCATATCATGCATGTATTAAATCACACGAAAATAACAAAAGGGCATCACAGCAAAATGACATGCACTAAAAATGCTCAAATGACAAAACTAAATGTACAAATAAATTATATGGATTTTTCTACCCCGAAAACATATATAATATGTATATGTTCACGTGGAAAAATATGTCACAATTAATTATGCAAGTTTGCGGAATAACCCCGTTAGCAATTATGAATGCAAGTTAAGTGCAATTATTATAATGAATAGGTTTGTCATGCATGAAAATGCAAAGACGATAACATGAACTTTTTTTTATAATATATGGTTGGATTAAATCCCGATGCACGTTAAATAAATATGTCAATGCAACGTAATGCTATTTATGCAAAATGATGCAAAACCGCAAGCTTCGATATATATCATGGATGAAAATGACATATACACAATCGATGCATTTATTTTTGCAATCTTCATATTTAAAACATTTTTATAATCGTTATAAAATTAATTAATTATTAACGTTTTAAAATCGTGCAATGGGGCCTACACATGAAAAATAATAAAAATGCGCGGGGAGGACGACTGGGCTCACCAGGCCTCATGGGCCGGTTGGTGGGGCTGCTGAGCTGGGCCGGAGGGGAGGCAGACTGGGTCGGCCCACCTAGCGCTGGCGACGGTCGACGGGTCGAGCGGAGGCTCGTCCTCCTTCCTCACTCGATCCAGAGCAGAGGCAGGCCGGCGGCGCTGGTCTGCTCCGGCGACGGGCGGCGGCCTGGAGGCGAGGACGGGGCGAGGCGAGGCCGGATCCACGCCGGGGAGCTCCGGATGCGTCCGTTCCCGACGGCAGCAAGGGCCGAGGCGGCCGGCGGCGAGGTCCTGCACGGGAGAGAGAGAGGAACTCGGGATGAGCTCGGGCAGGGGAGAGGGAGGAGAGAAATGGAGAAAGGGGAGGAACAAGAGGAGGTTCGGCAGGGGCGACCGACGGCGGCGACACTGTCTCATGCGGGAGAAGCTAGGGCACGGAGGCGCGACGTGCTGCGGGAGGAGCTCGGGCACGGGCGCTCGGGCGCCTGCGGGCGGCGGCACGACCTGGGCCCAGGGCGGGCCCAGATGGGCTATGGCGGGCCTGGTGGCTGGGAGGAGGCTGGTGGGTGGTTTGACACGAGATTCGAGGAGGGATTATGGTTTAGGTCCCAATTAGGCAGGTGGGGGTCTATTTATAGTTTTAGGGGCTAGGGTTGATGGTTTTGCTCCGTTTTTGGACCGTTCGATCTCGATCGGACGCCCGGAAGCGCAGGGGGGGCTAGGTGGGCTGCGGTGGCTGTGTAGATGGGCTAGGTGGGGAAGAGAGGGAAGTTTGCGGGCCATGACACGAAGTTTTAAAACATCGAAAATGTCTGACGTATAACCGATGACCGCACTACTACGGTTGACCGACGGGGTATGAAACGAACTCATAATGCCACGAAATTTGGCAGGCGGTCTACCTACACTATAATAAGACCGCACGCCAGGTTTTGACCCAATCCAAGAATATTTTTTTAGCATGCTTTAAAAACGGTTTTATTTAACGATGCCGTGGGCGCGTGCATGTGTGGTTGGTCTCGAAACGGGCAATGGCAAGAACGGAGAGAACCGGCGACTACAAACGGATGCAAGTTTTCGAAAATGGTTGACGATGCTATGCAGATGATGCGAATGATGCGATGATGAATGCAACAACCAAACGAAACACAAACGAGAATGGAAATAAAAGGGGAATCTTCTGGAGCGTCGGTCCCGGGCTGTTACAGTTGACGTCGATCCCTTGTTCGGAAACGAGAAAACCGAGTAACTTGCCGCCAGGGACACCGAAAGTACACTTGGCCGGATTTAGCTTTATGTCGTATCTCCTCAGATTGGCGAATGTTTTGGCCAAAGTCAGCCAGCAGGTCGGAACCTTTGTGGGACTTGACAACTATATTATCCATGTACACGTCGACATTCCGAGGGATCTGGTCGAGTAAACACTTTTGAATCATGCGCATGAAAGTAGCGCCGACATTTTTCAGACCGGATGGCATAGTGATGTAGCAAAAACACCCGAATGGGGTGATGAAGGCTGTCTTTATTTCATCTGGGACATACAGACAGATCTGATGGTACCCAGAGTAAGCATCTAGAAACGATAAACGCTTGCATCCCGCAGCCGAGTTAACAATCTGATCTATGCGAGGGAGCGGAAAATGATCTTTCGGGCAGACTCGATTGATATGTTTGAAGTCAATGCACATACACAATGACTTATCCTTCTTGGGTACCATAACAACATTCGAAATCCACTCGGAGTGGTAAATCTCGCGAATGAACTTGGCTTGCAAGAGACATGCCACTTCTTCACTGATTGCTTTATGCTTCTCCGCCGCCGATCGACGCAAATGCTCCTTGACGGGTTTAGCTTTCGGATCAACTCTCAGACGGTGCTCAGCCAGTCCCCTGCGAACCCCCAGCATGTCAGCAGGCTTCCATGCGAAGATATCCCAGTTCTCACGGAGGAACTGGATGAGCTCGACTTCCTATTTACTGTCGAGTGTTGATGATATATTGGTCGGTGCAGCAGTTGGATCCGTCGGGTGGATGTGCACTTTCTTCATTTCCCTGCCGACTGAAATGCCGACTCAGAAGCAGGCTTCTTTGCGCGAAGCAAATCTGCAGGGTCAACGCTCTTTTTGTATTCCTCCAACTCGACCATAGCCATCTGATGATCAACAATCTTGGAGCCTTGCTGGAGGCATTCTTCGGCCCGCTGTCGATTGCTAGTGACCGTGATCACACCCTTAGGGCCCGACATCTTCAGCTTGAGATACATGTAACATGGACGGGCCATGAAACGAGCATACGCGGGTCGACCCAAAATGGCATGATAGGCACTCTGGAAATCCACGACTTCAAACGTCAACTTTTCCTTTTGAAATATTTTATCGTTCCCGAATGTCACGTCCAATGCAATCTAGCCGAGTGACTTGGCCTTCTTCCCTGGGATGACTCCGTGAAATTGCATGTTGCTTTCACTCAGTCGGGACATCGAAATGCCCATCCCTTTTAGGGTATCTGCATAGAGGATGTTCAGACCGCTGCCACCGTCCACGAGGACCTTTCGGAGTCGAGTGCCCCCCCCCACGGGATCAACCACCAGAGCCTGCCGACCGGGAGTGGCCACATGAGCAGGATGATCTGTTTGGTCGAATGTGATCGCATACTGGGACCACTTGAGGTAGGTGGGGGTGGTAGGAACAGCCATGTTGACTTCCCTGTTGATAACCTTCAGTCGACTCTTGCTTTCTACATCAGCGAAAATTATAAGTGTACCGGTGACATCCAGGAATGTTTCTTTATCTTCATCTTCATCCTTCTCAGGAGTCTTATCACTCGGTGGAGTCTCTTTGAAATGGTGGATAAGCGTCCGACACTACCGAGTGGTGTGCTTGGGCAAAATCACAGTGCCTTCCTCATCTTTCCTCATGTGGATTACACACGGCTGATCCATAATATCAATCCCTGACTGATTCTTTCCTTTCTTAGGGGAAAACTATCCTTTAGCTTTCCCCTTATTCTTTGCCTGGGTCACCAGTGCAGCTGCCTCTGCTTGGACCGGAGCATCAACTTTCCGCTTCTGTTTCCGATTGGAATTACCGTCAGCATCACCGACGACTGCTTTTCCCTTGTCGCTATGGAGGCGGTTTCTTCCTTGCCATTGGCTTACCGAGTGGCGATTTCGATCATCTTGCTGAGTGATATGTCACCCGTTCGACCGAACTTCAAAGCTCTCTGTACTTCACACCAGCCTTAAAGGCACACACAACTTGGTGTTCAGAAACATTCTCCACTGTATGATGCAGAGTGGACCAATGCTGAATGTAATCCCTCAAGGTCTCATTGGGCTTCTGGACACAATATTGTAAGTCGACCAGCCCAACAGGATGCTTACAAGTGCCCTCGAAGGTTCGGACGAACACTCGGGCAAGATCCTTCCAGCAATATATACTAGATGGAGCCAAGCGATTCAACCAAGCACGAGCTGAACCATCCAACATCAATGACGGGTGTTTCATTGTGATGTTATCATTGCCGCCACCAATCTGTATAGCCACTCGATAATCATCTAACCAAGTCTCTGGCTTTGACTTGCTAGAAAACTTCGCGATCCCAGCTGCCAACCTGAAGTTGAGGGAAATCTCTGCAGAACGGATGGCTCTGCTAAAACACTTAGGACCAGAAATCAAAGCTGAGCTGCCACTCAGAAAATCTCGGTCTTGTCCTTCTCTATGGGCTCTGCCCTATCGATCAGCGGCCGAGTGAGGAGATCACGAGCATCAAACTCTGCATTCCGCTTGTGACCGAACGAGCGCCTTTCGCCCAGGTGCCGGGGCGCGCACGGACCACCCTGCGGAGGAGTGGGCACTCGATGGTGGTCTTCACGGTGAAACTGATCTCTAACCTGATCCTCACGAAAGCCTCCACCCCTTTGGTGCAAGGGCGATCCAGGGCTGTGTGCCGTCTGAATGATTTCTGCCCTAGGTGAGTTACTGTGTATCCTGTTACGCGACTGTGAAACGACAAAATTCTAACACTGCGCTGCATCTAGCAAAGCTTTGATTTGCATCAACCCTCTTCCAGCCTCTGACCGCGACGATTGAATGGAATCTGCTATCCTAGCAGCAACTGCAACATTTAACACAGGGGTACGATATACCTCAACGTTGTTGTGAGATCTAGTCGGAAACAGCTGTCGCTGACGTCAGTCGGAAACTGGTGGGCGCTGGTGAGCACGCTCGTTGAGTTCCCTCTGGAACTCTTCTAGCCGAATACGCGTGGCCTCCAAGGCCTGGGCCTCGGTGGTCGTATCGAAGATGGGAGTATGTAGGACTTCACCATTGCAACGTGACTTTTCACTCAACGAGCCACCAGCATCACGCTTGCCATGGCCAAAGCCTGATGGCAGGCTTTTATGGGAGCCCGCCATTAGGACCTCCATAGCAGGATCGCAGCTCTCGCACTCGGAAGGAACATTGGACAGATCGGAATCCGACTCGAACATGCCGTGAAGGGACTCGGCGAGCTCGAGCGCTGCAATCTGCGGAGAAGTTTGGCGCGCCGCTGCATGCTTGACCCAACGCTGGAGTCGTGGGCGGACGGACCGCTTGCGACAACGGACAACGAGGGGCGCCGATGCATAAGGAGTCGACGGCTGACGCAGCAGCATGCTACAGGAACTTGCACAGAAGTGCACGACCCCACGGACTGGGAGCGCCTCGACGTCGAGAGGCGCTTCCCGAAGCCATGCCGAATCATCGACGATGAAGGGGAGCGCTCCGAAACGGATCTCACGTCCCAGAGCGAAAATACCACTGTAAGACATGTCGAAGGATGAAAAACGCAACCTCGCTGGAAGTCGCTTAGAAGCCTGCCCCCACGGTAGGCGCCAACTGCCGTGGGAATGAGCCTGACAGTAGAAGGTAGGGGTACGAAGGGAGAGGGCAGAGTCCTAGCTACAGCGAGGATTTACACACGAATGTATGAGTTCAGGCCCCTCTCATGGAGGTAATATCCCTACGTCTCAATGCTCGAGAGCTTTCTCATGTGGAATGTTGAGATTATAGTGCTTGCGAACCCTTGTGCCAGAGGGGAGGGGCAGCTTATATAGAGTTCGCTGCCCCTTATAATTACCTGGCATCCAAGGGTCCGATCATGGGTTTAAAGACTAGCGTTAGTGGTAACATACATAATAAAAGCTACTAATGACGAAAGGCCTAACGCCTGCCTGTTGGCCTCCTGGGGTGGCTTCTGGTCTTCTGGGGTCGACTGGAAATGTGGTCTTCCGAGTGACAGGCGACTGTCGAGTGGAGAAAGGAGTCTCCGAGTGGATTGCCTGTTGAGTGACTTGAGTGTCACCGGGAATCCAGTCGGAAGCTTACTTGTGATCTTCGAGTCCTCCAATGTAGTGTCCTTAGGTAGGGTATGTAAGTCAGGCCTAGGACTCTACCCTAGGTACGTATCCTTGTCAACGCCCGTGGATGCGACGGCCTCGGTGTTGCCCTAATCCTCATCGTCGGTGTCGCTGAAAAGTAGCATGCCCTCCTCGTTGGGGTCGTGCCTGGCTGCGACCACCACCTCTGCCACCCCCTGGCGGTTGCTGCCTGTAGCGCGCTTTAGGTGGTTAGCAGTAGCGCGGGCAGCCGCGCTAATGCTACAACGCCACAACTAACTTTTAGCAGTAGCGCGGGTTGCCCGCTCTACTGCTATCTATAGGTAGTAGTAGCACCTGTTGGGAATGCACGCTGTTGTTAATAGCTATAACGCCTCATTTCAGACCGCACTATGCTAAGAGCACGCTGCTGGTAAAGCATACCCCGCGCTACTGCTATTAGAGGTTCAATTTTTGATATTTTTTCTGTTGCACATTTCCAGTGTATTTGTATAGGTTTTATGTGTAGCGTATCATAAACGTACAAATCTAATTATGTCATGCACATACAAATAGTCTCATGAAACATGTCATCATCGTAATCATCATCCAACACAAATGATGTCTCTCGTCATCATCTCGAAATAGTGATACAAGTTATTATGACATGTCTCGAATAGTTGGAGCTACATCGCCATCCATCTAAACAATGATGTAAAATAGAAGAGCTATCACTATGAGTGAGAGCGGAACTATGCAATACATGAGGCGGTAGTTCTGATTCCTCTCTTGCGCTAGGGTGAACCTCAAGTAACTAGCTTCTGCTTCTTGTCTGCTATCGAACCCTATATAGGTGGCGACCGAGAACCGCTCCACCTGAGCCTGACACTCAGGCCACTCTTCGTACACTCCCGTAACCTTCCCTATGTACATGACATAACACTTCTTCACCATCAAGGATCTATGTACCTGTCGTTAAAGATGCATCTTCGTCAAGGGAATCAACAAAAATATGCAACAAGATATAATTGAGAAACACAAAAATAAAGGGTGTTAGCAAATAGATGCAACATATATTAAACATAATTAATCAACGCAGGTTCATCATACGCAAACTAATTAACTAGAGGTACGCAGGTCATCGTGTACCCAAACTAACAAACTAGAGGTATGCAAGTTTGGCAGGGACCATTGACATCACAAAGTTTCATCACTACATAAAGTACTAGTTCAACCGATACATCATCATCATCGGCATCGTCAATCATTACTGGAAGGTCCATCCATCCAGATCATCGAGGATGCACCCTAGCTTCTTGAACGACATTAGGTCCAGACGTTGCATGCCTATGCGAGTTCGGACATCAGCTCGCGATATAGGGCCCTGGTGGAACAACCCCTTCTCTTCGATGACTTATTTCATGATGGTTGTTGCAATGTCCCTATGGATGCGAAAGAAGTCATCACTGAGTTTATAGTCTGGTTGTTCACCTAAAGATTCTACCCATTTTCGGATATGATCATCATTTCTGGTCATCATACAAAGCTTTTGGTGATCCCTTCTGAACTCCATCATGAGGTTGATGAGGTAGAATCCATCGTTATGGCTTGATGTTTGTTGATGCATGCAGCAGAAGGTAGTTTTATGCGAGAAACCCGACCCGTTCTTCCTTTGTTTCCTTATCTTCATGTGTCCACCCCTCATGATGAAGCCATGAAGAGCATCATCCAAAATATCCATTGTGTGGGTGTAGTCCTTCTTGTCGTGATTTTTGGACATGTCAAAATACAATGCATGGGAGACTCGTGGAAAACGAATGATAAGGACGGCGCACCCATTGCTGCGGGAAAAGAAAACACCTCAAATTATTCTCCATATGAGCGAGAAGGAATGGTTGAAATGTACAAAAGGGTTGTCCGTCAACGACTTACATTGGATGATAAGGCAGGAGAACCGTTTCCTTGTCCTTATTCATTATCATGAAGTTTTCAATGTACTCGCTAGCAGCTTTACACTCAAAGTCGCTGAGACTCAGGAAGGACTCATGCATGTAGTATGGATCCGCCACACAGATTTGCGGGATTTGTTCGGTCCTGACGGCATAGCTCATATGTAGCGCAAAAAAGCGGACGATTGTAAAATCGAGCCGCCTCGTGAGAAACATCTCAAAGATACGATCAAACCGCAAGAAGAACACCTCTGCGGGCAGCCTGTCGACATAGCACTTCCCCTCAGGCACACAAACCGCATATAGCGGATATCCTACATCCTCCAAGGTGAGAAGGCTTATCTCAGTCCCGTGATCCAATCACGGTCCTTCCGATCTAGTGCCGAATGGACGACACCTTCGCGTTCAACATACGTATAGCTCGATAACGATCTTCTCCTCCTTGATCCATCAAGTGAGGGTGGAGAGGTAGATGACTTCTCCGGCAACACAACTGCGTGGTGTCGGTGGTGTTGAACTAATCTGGCAAGGCTTCGCCGAGCTTTTGCCGAACTAATGAGGAGAACTACAATCTAGAGGGAGGAGGGTAGCGCGTGGCTTTTCAGGTGGTGGCTGCCCTCAAAACCCTCCACTATATATAGGAGGAGAGGGGGTAGGTGGGGGATGCCCTAGGGTTTCCCCTAGGGTCTTGGCGCAAGGAGGGGAGGAGTCCACCTCCCACAAGGGAGGTGGAGTCCTAGTAGGACTGTTGGGTTCTACCGTAGGTGCATCACATGCAAAATAAATTTTTCCTATGCAGAACATCCAAGAACATGCTACGGAGATGGATCACAGTTCGTTACCACTAGACGCTCAGTGCCATGCAGCGGAAGTAGAGTTGGGGCAGCGCGTTCATGTGGTCCGTCTCCTCCTCGTCCGATCTCCCGCGAACAGCCGGCCCGATCTTCCTCGAATAGCCGGTCGCCGGATCCCACGTATAGGTTCACCGAAGCGGTGCAAGTGGACCGCCTCTAACGGTATCCGCGTGTGCAGGAGGAACACCATGCTGTGGACTGCAAGGTACGGTCACACAGTCGGCAGCGGCGAGTGGAGGTGGATAGTT
Organism: Hordeum marinum; assembly: GCA_022496015.1. NCBI lineage: Eukaryota > Viridiplantae > Streptophyta > Magnoliopsida > Poales > Poaceae > Hordeum > Hordeum marinum. The sequence goes on along the minus strand of CM039678.1, from coordinate 423,560,175 downwards.
GGAACTCATGCAAAGCCCTAATGACGGTGTCGAAGCAATCAACCAGATGGGTATGATGCACCTTCACTATATATAGGCATCCGACGCAGGCTCAACTCTTGGGCCTCACACGGATCCTAAAGCCCACATGTTCCTTCCCTTAAGCGCGCGACCCCTTAGGTTCTCGTTTACTTGGTCACGAGTCAGATCACATCCGGCTCGACCAGTCGGTAGTGACTGTCCGTGTCAAAACCGGCGGATCTCAGGTAGGGGGTCCCGAACTGTGAGACTAGAACCAATGGTAACAGGAGACGAAGGGGACACAGATTTAGCCAGGTTCGGTCCCTCGTATGGAGGTAATACCCTACGTCCTACTTGGATGTATTGATGATACGGGGTTACAGAGTTGATCTACCCCGAGATCGAAGAGCTAACCCTATATGAGTTGTTCTATGGCCCTATACCCTAAAACCCTCTGGCTTATATAGACACCGAGGGTATCTAGGGTTTACACATGGTTGGTTACACGCCGAAGAGATAAACATGCCTATTCACTACATCAAACATGGAGCACAAGATGTACTTCCCGAAGCTTCCATCTTGGAGATAAGGTCTTCAATGAATCCTATGTTCGGTAAGTGGCCCATACAGTCTGGCCCATAGAAATAGATCGGCCTCCCGGGGACCCCTTAATCCAGGACTCCCTCAGTAGCCCCCAAACTTGCCTCCAATGCCATGGGTCTCCGCTTCAATTGCTTCACACGATCAGAGTCTTTGGCTTGCGAGGTGAGTTCTTCCTACTAGTTTGGCCTCCGATGACAAGTAGCCTTCCGCATAGTGGCGTGTCCAAATAGTGTAAATAGGACAACCTTGAAGTCCAAACGTCAAGGGGTAAAATAATGTACTCCCGACGACCTTTCTGACGAAAGGTCACGACCCATCACGACCGCCAGGCCAGTCACAAAAGCTAGCTTCGTGGTTCGAGGCCATTTTAATCAACATGATCTATCAATGTGCCGATCGTGCCCCGTTTTACACGGGATATGTTTAATCACGCGCGTGCAACGGCTCACTCGTCTCGGGAAGCAGAGGGATTCATGGTGTAGCAAGGGGAGACCGAATCGATAAGCCTAATAAAAGGGGAAGAAAACCCCAAAGCCTATTCACGCTCCCCATTCGCCTGCTCTGCCTTCCATTCCTTTGCGCCTCCGAAGCACATAGCTTGGTCTTCCACCTCCCACCTCCAAGCTCACCAATCGCAGGCTCCAACGGCTAGTGGGAGGCCTCCCCGGTCACCTACGGGACATTCTCGACCTTAATAAGGCCAGCTACCTCTCCGCTGACATCCCTCACTGCGCACCGGAGGAGGGACAAGTGATCCCCACTCCCTGGCCGGGCGAAAGGGTGGTCTTCCTACCCCACTTCATCTGGGGGTTAAGCTTCCCGCTCCACCCCTTCGTCAGGGGGTTGATGTTTTTCTACAGCCTCGACTTCCACGACCTCCCGTCGAACTCTTTCATGCACATCTCGGTGCTCATCCTTGTCTGTGAGGCTTTCCTACGAGTCGAGCCACAATTTGGGCTATGGCTCAATGTGTTCAACATCAAGCCGAAGTGCATTGGTGGGAAGCACGCAGACTACGGCGGAGCTGTCATTGGCAAGCTCACTCGCATCTTGTGGCCATCGGGCACCTTCATCGACACCAACAAGGCATGGCAGAAGGAGTGGTTCTACATCACAGAACCACGAGAAGAAGGTCAGATCCCCCTACCGAATTCAGATCCAGCCCCCTCACCAGACTAGCTTCATGGATCAGAAAGGGCCTTAGCTGGGGACCGAGCAAGGAGGTGAGCATCTGCAGAAGGGCATAGGCTCCATGGTCGAGAAGGACATCAATTTGACCAATGTGGTCCACGTGATGCTCCGGAGACGCATCCTCCCCTGCCAGCGTCGGGATACTCCCTTGTGGGCTCGTCAGCTTGATGATGCGCCCACAATCTGGAACCTCTTCCGCACTACACGGGAGAAGCTATGGAAGGCGCTCTTCAAGCCATAGGAGAGCTGGCCATCCGAGGAGGAAGACAGGGGCCTGCACGCCTCCAAGCCCACCACTGAGGTACGATGCACTTCTGCTTGATCGACTTTACTTTTCTCAAAGAGGATTCATAACTTTTCTTCCGATCACCCCTTGCAGAAATGGCTAAGGAAAGCCGTTAACATCAGCAGTCCGACACCTCAGCCCAAAGACGCCATGTCCGGGCTGTTGGCGGAAATGCTCATGGCGAAGCCTTATGAGCCCCCCCACGAAGGAGGAGAAGAAGAATCCAGGCCGGGGTGGCCTTCGCATCAGGGACCAGTCAGCGACTGTGTCCGGGGAAACTCATGCCTCCTCGAATAAAGAGGGGCATGAGGAGGAATAGGAAGAGGAGGAGCAGGAGGAAGAAGAGAAGGACTAAGTCGAGGGGGAAGGCAATCCACCCTGGCAAGAAAGAGGGCGGCGTCATCGGGCGCCCCGGAGGAGGTACCCCCTCCTGCCCAGAAGAAAACGCGTCGGGCACAGGTGATCCTATCCGACGATAGCTTGGACACAGACACTGATTCCAATGACCTTGAGGTGGTTCCACGAAGGAACCTCAGGGTAAAGCCCCCGGCCCGAAGGTTAGGATCCGAAGACCCCTTGTTCGTCTTTTAATAGGTTTAGAGTTTATTAACACACAGGTGCTTATCGATTTTGCATCCCCCCCGCACGTCCTTCCCACAGATCAAATAACGGACGAGGAGACCCTGCCCGCCAAACTAGCGGAGAGCAGGAATGCCTCGCATCCCGCCACTCTAGGCGCCGTGAAGGACACCATGGAGGTGTCATCCCAGCATGCTCCTATGGAGCCGGGCACCAGCGGCGGGGAGATGACATAATGGTCGAGGCTAATACCTCGGTCACCGAAGACCGGGGGGAGGTACCCCGCCCATATACTATGGAGGCCAGACGAGCGGCCGCTCAGTCCCCTCCGAGGGCATCTCCGGAGTGCATCATGCCTCCGGAGGTACTGGTTCAAACTCCGGTCAGTGATCGGGTTATCCGATCACAACCTGTGCCACCGACCAATGGGTGGCCAGTCATGTAGAAGGCTCTATCGAGTGCCTCCATCTCCAAGGAGCACCGCACCCTTCTGGGTGCTATATTATAGAGTATTCAGTCCGTCGACAATGGATTGAAGGAGGCCTTCAAGGGTCTCCTGATGGGTTTTCAAGTAAGTCACATGAAACTCTTATTTTCAAAGTTTTTACTTATTTTTATTATAATATACATGGCAGCCCCCAAGCCCTAGGCGAGTTTGAATTTTTTTACCTAAGGGTCAATCATGGATCCGATTCTGAGCTAGATACAAATTATGTGTCTGGAACGTTAGATTAGCCCCTAATAAGGTCGAACATATGACCGGATTGACTATAGTTAGGGAGTATAGGACCCATGTGACATGTCAACTGTATGTGTGATACAGGCTTCGTCATCGGTGGCAGCCATAATGGCGCCGAACTGGCCAAACTGAATCGAAAGCTTAAACACCCTGAGGATGAAGTTGATGCCCTCAACAGATGATTTGATGAGGCACAAGGTATGTCAAAACAAAATCCGAATACCTTTGCCCAAACACTGTCCATGTAGTTTCTCATACTGTTTTAATGTTTAAACAACTTCGACGAAAGAGGTGGAGAGGCTCAAGGCCGAGCTCCAACAAGCAAAAGACCAAGAGGCTGTCAAGAGGGCAGCGGCCAAAGAAGCGGCGAGTGCCCTCTCCACCCTGCTAGCCACCAGCAACAAGCATGAGGCTCGTGTGGTAGAGGTCCAACAGGAGCTCGAGGACACCAGCCAGAAATGCGAGGCCCTTGAGCAGAAGGGCAAGGAGAGCGCAGCCAAACTATCCACCCTAAAGACCAATCTTCAGAAAGATCAGGTGGACAGGCGGTTCTATGAGGAGCAGGTCCGCCAAGCGAAGGACATAATGGATGGCAAGCCATACTTAATACAGTGTGTCTTCAGGGATAGCAAATTCGAATTGCTTACCCAGGTGTGGTGTTCCTCAGGCGCCTCCTCCGATCTCCAGAAGAGCATGGTGGAGGCCAATCAGCTGTTCACCTCAAGGGAAGGAGACAAAGCTCATCTATTCTGGGCACAGTTCGGAGCCCCCGAGCGCTCTCCTCTTCTCATGGAGCAGCTAAAACAGCTGATGGAGCTACACCAGATGGCGGAGCAGGCCATGAAGGACCTCTGCATCTGGCTATGGCCCGGCGAGCCGCTGCCAGGCAGCTACTTTGGCCTGGTGCGGAAGTTAGTTGCCGCTTCACCCCGCCTCGACACCTTGAAGCACTACTCCTGCATCGAGGGAGTCCGTATGGCCCTTGCCAAGGCCAAGGTGCACTGGCCGGGCTGGATCCGATGAAGGTTGCCATTGCCCCTCCGCCTCTTGGTAAGGAGCATAGACGTCCCAAGCCATACTTTGCCGGAGTGATGGAAGGTGCTCGGGCGATAGCTTCTTAGTGTTCGGACGATAATGTGTTTGAATGAATTGTAATGCGTTCGAAGACTTGTCAAAGTTTTTAATGTCATAAGTTATTATGCTTTTATTTTTTTCAATTCCTTTATAACTCCTGTGTGGCCGTTTGAAACTAAAAGATGCGAGTCATCGGCTTCAGCCCCCATGTAGATACTACATGGGGTGTCTCTGCCAATGCACTATATTCCTTAGCCGAGTGATTGGAACCCGAAGGCGGTAGAGTACGACGGACTAGGCAATCAGACTATAGTTCCTTATTTCTTTCACTTAGCCGTAGGGGCATGAAAAGGACCACGGGGGGCTAAAGACTAGCCCCCGGAGTGTTGTGATGTTTGGATGAACCGTGGCTAAGGCCAGCATCACATGGTTCGCATGGATAGAAAACCCCTCACACAATGCGGAATATCCTCTGACGAGGATGTAAGTATAACACTTCAAGCTCGGATTCACAGACCAACTCTCGCATACTATGACGGTCAGTTTTCGGCTTTCTCCCCTGAGGTGCTTGACCAGACTATCCGGAAACACAATCGCAGGGATTCTCCCTTTGTCCTTTTAGTCAAACGAGCGAAACGTAAAGGGGCAAGCACAGGATCCGAGCAACCCAACTATTGACCCAAGACATAGTTCGGAACCGATGCATATAAAGTGAACTCCAAGACGCCGAACACATAATAAAATATACGTAAGGCGATTTGTTTGTAAGCTCGAGCCCCTGGTGTATTATCCGATTGCGTCGTAACATATCGAACTATGTTGCGAGAAGAGGGAGAAAAGGAAAATATGTGCCAAAAAGGACGACCAGACAAACATGTAAAATGATGCTATATTTTTTCTCCATAACTCTTATTACTCAGAGTGCCGAAGCAACTTCTTACAGGTATGTGAAGAAAGAGATTACATGAGTGGTTGTACCAAGGGTCTTCGATTGGTGGACTTACATCCTCTATGTGCCCTGTTGCTAGTTTACTCTTGATATTTGGTTGTTTGGCAAACGGATCTTGCAAACAAGGTCTTGAAAATTTGCTGAATTATGGATAAGATTTACGCCCTTGGCGGGCCATTCAATGGTCCATGCATTGTGTCCGAAGACGTATTGAATGGTAGTAGTCCGGTCCAGCCGGACTCCCAACTTTGTTTCCCCTCCGCTGCCCATGGAATTTTAAGTGCAAAGTTGTGCCTTCTTGGAATGTACTTGGCTGGTCCTAGGGGCGTGCGATGGGGGGCGAGTCCCTATTTGAGGGGAGAGGAAGGCTCTGAGAGTTCGGCCTATAGACGAGCTTGCTTCCCAACCTTGCGTGCCTTTACGGAAGATGTCGGAACTTCCCGATCATCTTTGCAACTAAATTCAGCCGCCAGGGCTAGCGCATGTTCCTCAGTTCGTAAAGATCGCTCCGTATTGCCGTTAACAGTGATGACCCCTTTGGGGCCAGGCATCTTGATCTTGAGGTATGCATAATGCGGGATGGCGTTGAAACGAGCGAACGCTGTCCGAGCGAGCAGGGTGTGATAGCCACTGCGGAAGGGCAGAATGTCGAAGATCAAGTCTTCGCTGGGAAAGTTATCGGGCGAGCCGAACACAACTTCTAGGGTAAGGGAGCCCGTGCATCGGGCTTCAACACCTGGAATCACCCCTTTAAAGGTAGTGTTACTGGGTTTAATTCATGATGGATCTATGCCCATCTTTTTCACCGTGTCTGAGTAAATCAGGTAAGGCTACTTCCTCCGTCCATTAGGACTTTTGTGAGGTGATACCCATCGATAATGGGGCCGAGGACAAGTGCGATCGAACCCCCATGATGGATACTGGTCGGGTGATCGCGCCGATCAAAGATGATCGGATATGCTGACAATGGGTTGTACTTCGGGGCCACGGGCTCTACAACATAGACCTCTCGAAGGGCGCGCTTCCTCTCCTTCTTGGTTATATGGGTGGCGTATATCATGTTTACTGTCTTGACTTCCAAAGGAAATTTCTTTTGATTGCTACTAATCAGACCCCAAGGCTCATCCTCATCCTTGCTGTGAGGGCCCTTGCTTTGACCCTCGGGTGGGAGCTTGCCGACCTGTTTAAACACCCCAAAATTGCGGTGTGTGTGGTTGGCGGGCTTCTCTTGAGTCCCCTGGATTTGGCAAGGCCTTTCCATGATTTTTTTCTAGCAGAGTGGGTCCATCGCGATTGCCTTTAGGAGGTTTGTTCCGCTACCCGGGACGGGAGTTGCGGAAGCCGGCGTGAATGGCCGTATCATCGACATCACTATTATTATGTCGACGCTTGTTCTTGTTGCGCTTGGGCTTGCCGTTGCCATCTAGGACTTCAGAGGTTCCAGGCTCTTCGGAGTTGTGGGTGCATCTTGCTACCCAATTGTCTTCGCCCACGCAAAAGTGGGTCATCAGGGAAGTAAGGGCAGACATAGTCCGAGGTTTATCCTGGCCGAGCTGGCGAGCCAGCCATTCATCCCGAATATTGTGCCAGAAGGAGGCTTTTGCCTCAGCGTTCAGGCAGTCGACGATCTGGTTCTTCTTGGTCAAAAACCGATTCCAGAATTGCCAAGTAGACTCTTCGGGCTTCTGAATGATGTTACTAAGGTCGGAGGAATCAGGCAGCCGAACATAAGTTCCCTGGAAGTTGGAGCGGAATGCATCCTCGAGGTCTTCCCAGCATCCGATGGAGTTTCCGGGGAGGCTGTTTAGCAAGTGCCGAGATGGCCCCTTGAGTTTAAGGGGGAGGTATTTGATGGCGTGGAGATCATCTCCTCGAGCCATGTGGATGTGGAGGAGGAAGTCCTCGATCCATACGGTTAGGTTAGTTGTTCCATCGTACTGTTCGATGTTCACGGGTTTAAACCCTTCCGGGAACTGATGCCGCATCACCTCATCCGTGCAGCACAATGGGTGAGCGGCGCCTCGAACCCAAGCTATGTCGCGCCTATGATCGATGTCTGTTCTGGCTCGGTTGCATTCCCAGTCTTTGTTATTACTTCGGTCGAGCCATGGTATGTACCCATCCCGTCTATCGGGTGAGTAGCCTCTGGATCCATAGATGGATCTTGTGTGGCCTGCTCTGTGATCTAGGTCATCTCGCAGGTTGAACCTGTCATTGGGCTCTAATGGCTCCTTTCCCCGTCTTCGGGGTATCGCCAGTCTACAACCGGTGTCATCGGCCGTCCGATCGCGCCCGCGAGGAGGGCGGTCTGGCTTGTCATATGGAGTATGTTTCGGAGACGGAGTATCGGTGAGCTCGTCATCAAATTGTGGTAGCAGACTTCTTCGTGGATAGCTCTTGGGCTGGTCCGACAGACCAGTACCAGGTACTTCCTCAGCTGAGAGGACTCTTGTCCATTGATCATTGAGGTCATCCTGTTCAGCTTTATGCTGTTGTTCCTTAGCTTTCAGGCTTCGCACCATCGCTATGAGCTGCTATCTCAACAGTTCCTGCTCTTCATGGTTATCAGGGATGTCCAAGTCATTGGCTGCCAGGATATCCTCCTCCTCGACAGGGGGGAGGTAGTTATCATCGTCGGAACCATTGAAGTCGTTGGGGTTGCTATGGTCCTCAGGCCTTTCCTGACCCTCTAACGGGTGTTTGGGTATATCAGGGTTGCCGCGGTCCTCGGGGGTAACTCCGTCCCTGGTGCCGATAATGGCTTTCCTTCCCTTTTGCCTTTGGACTGCTTATGTGGTTTCCGATGCCTTGACGGTGGGTCGCCCGACTTGTCGCCGTCATTATTAGGCGTTTTGTTGCCATTAGGAGTGTCCACCATGTAGACGTCATATGTTGAAGTGGCGGCCCATCGCCCGATGTTAACAACGGTGGGGGCACAATCCTCTTCATCCATGTATTCTACCTCCTCAGAGGCATAGTCCAGCATGTCGGTTAAATCTTTGACTATGGATATCAAGTCGGTGGTTGGTGGGTCGAAAAATTCATCCCGACCCGTACTGTAACCGATCTGAGCATAGATCAGGGCTGAATCGTTGGAAATTTCCATCGACGACATCCGATCTAGGGCTTCGTCGAACGCCGAGGGCTCGATTGGATCATACTGTTCGGAACTTTTAGAGTTGACCTCCAATGTGTCCAAATGAGAAGGATGTCCGGCAAGGACGAGGGTCCGGCCTTCCGACACTATGGCCGGTTCCGGACCAGGGGCGGGAAAACCAGCATGGCTAACCCTGTTGGTGTGACCAAAGAAGGAACTCGAGGTTAGAGCCTCAGAGTTTTCGGGCGTGGCTAGTGAAGCCGCAAGCCCGGTCAGTGACAAGTCGCCCGAGAGTCCACGGAGGATTCTAGGTTCCCGTATCGGACCTTTTTCTCAGGGGCGAAGCTCTCGACACGACCCAGATGGCTAGCTGGGTCGGCATGCAGCACAACGCTGCCAAAGGCGAAGATCTGTCCAGGGACGAAAGTGTCCATGTTGCGGACCTCTTCATTGATGACAAGGCAAGACATCGATCCCTTAAGCGCTCATAGAGGAACTCTCAATGAAAGCACCAATGTCGGTCTCAAAACCGGTGGATCTCAGGTAGGGGGTCCCGAACTGTGAGACTAGAACCGATGGTAACAGGAGACGAAGGGGACACAGATTTACCCAGGTTCGGGCCCTCCTATGGAGGTAATACCCTATGTCCTGCTTGGATGTATTGATGATATGGGGTTACAGAGTTGATCTACCTCGAGATCGAAGATCTAACCCTATATGAGTTGTTCTATGACCCTATAACCTAAAACCATCCGGCTTATATAGACACCAAGGGTATCTAGGGTTTACACATGGTCGATTACACGCCAAAGAGATAAACATGCCTATTCTCTACATCAAACGTGGAGCACAAGCCGTACTTCCCAAAGCTTCCATCTTGGAGATAAGGTCTTGAATGAATCCCTTGTTCGGTAAGTGGCCCACACGGTCCGGCCCATAGAAATAGGTCGGCCTCCCGAGGACCCCTTAATCCAGGACTCCCTCAGCAGCCTCTAGCAAGGCGTGCCGACTCCAAGTGTCTAATGAAGCTGGTTAGGTGAACCTGTATTTCACATTTCTATTCCCTTTGCCACACGATATATGTTGTCATGCACAAGGTGACATGGTCATCCTTGTTGCAGCATGACCTCTTTCTCGTTCCGGTGAATCCGACTAACACTTCGGATTATCTCATAATCCTCATCGCATGGCCATGCTTATCTAGGCCAGATCACCTAAGGGGCCTAGAGTATATCTCTCCTGATTGGAGGGGCAAATCCCATCTTGCTCGACCATGTCTCGCAGCATGGATCTGGACAAGCCCGAAACCTACCTTTGTAACTACCCAGTCACGGAGTAGAGTTTGGTCAGCCCAAAGCAAGTCTGTCACCATCCCGAGTACATGCGCTAACTCAGGTCTTAGGACATAGAACGTATGTCGTACTAGAGACTCACAAATGACCTATCGTTGCGTCTCATAGTTGGGTCTGTCCAACTCAGACCTCATCTTGACTCGATTCGACTATGTCGAATTCGACCAGACCTTTCTGAGTCCATATTATCCAGCTAGCATCCAATGCTACATGGTCAGTGAGACCGGACCATCCACCGTGTCATATGCTAGTCTACCTGGCTGCGCGTCCACACAACCCTTTCGACTAGGGACCATTTAGGAGATTCATCATACAATGCATATTCTCACAAATAAGTCACATACTTGTTAATACACATCAATGATAATGTCAAAGGACTATCTTTATTCATAAACACATAGGAAATATCATCATACATGATTGCCTCTAGGGCATATCTCCAACAGTCTCCCACTTGCACTAGAGTCAATCAAATAGACATCAAATACCCATAGCTCTAAGGTGCCCCTCATGCTTGGGTTGTGTAAGAGGCTTAGTCAACGGATCTACAACATTTGCATCCGTATGAATCTTGCATAAATTGGTATCACCTTTCTCTACGAGCTTTCGTATCAGGTGATATTTTCGGTCTATGTGCCTGGTCGTGCCCCTAAGATAGAGCACCGCATGCACGGGATGTTCGTCTACGAAGGGTACTGCTTCAATAGCCTCCGCCGACCCTGAATGCCCTCGCCCCTTGATCTCACCCAGACAACGCGGCTTGGCCTTATAATGAAAGCCTAACTTTGCGCAAAAACTTCGCCTCGGTAGCTCGAGATACAGAGGCGACGCCTGAGGAGGTTGTACAAAAGCACGAGTACCTATTACAAGAGCATGGTGTTCAAGACAAAATGCTAACTTCACGCCTCAACAGGGCTACAAGCTGGTATTAGCAGAAGGATCAAAGGAAGCCTAAGGGGATGCGTCGCCTTCACCGTCATCATCTCCTTTGCGTCCCCAGCTCCTTCGCTGTCGTCATCGACTGCGCGCCCCTCGGCTCCCTCCTGATCCTCGTGGTTGCCAGAGGTAAACTGCGTGCTTAGGGTGATCACATGATCTTCCATTGCTTCCCCCAGGAGACCGTAGATTGTTTCAGGAACGAGGGCCATCACGGCTTTGAAGTCAAAGTGGGGGTCAACACGAAGAAGATGGTTGAAGACGCGTGTCAGCGCCTGCGACAGGAGGTCGCGACCCTCCTCTTCGATCAACTCACCCACGTTCCTAGCGCCATCCTCGAGCCACTCCATGACCTTGGTGAAAAAAATCAAGGTAAACGGCTCATCAGGCACAAGGGGGCTTGGGACACTCTCCCTACATACCAGACTCAGGGCATGGCGGGTCTGCCGCTCAAGGTCTTGGAACATCTTCGAGCGCTAGTGCTGCAGGCCCCGGGCCTCATACTTGCGGTGGCCCACCTTGATGGAAATGTCGAGTTGATGCCACCTGTGAGCCAAGTGCATCCGTTCCTCGGTGAAGCGCGCGTGGACACGTCGGTGCTCCGAAGCTCCACCCCGAGCTCCACAAGCGCGGCTGATGTGTCCCGCAGGAGGTTGTGACGGACCATTGTTCGGGAACTCATGAGCTCCAGGGCCCCATGCCGGTCGGGCCCCATGCACCCACTTGAGGCCGAAGACTCAGGGGGTCCGGCATCGTTCGTCAGGGGCTGATGGCTGGTCGACACTCGCTCCGCCTTGTCTGGACTGTGTGCTGTGCACGGCAGGTTCGGAATCGCGTCCATGGTGGTTGGACCCCCAAGATCACCTTCGACGCTGGCCCGTGCAGTGGCGGGAGGTAACGGTTTCGCCCCCGCGGGATCAATACTTGCCGTGGGGGTAGGCGCCCCAAGAGTCGTCGAGCGGCTTCCCAATGGCACATCCGAGAGGCTCATCGGTGCGCCTCCGTAAGCAGGGTTTTTTCAGGAGCGGTGGCATGAGCTATAGCCCCTTGCCCCACATTCCCGGCATGCAAGGACGAAGCCGTGACACGCTCATGCATGCTTCCTGGGTTGAGAGAAGGCGCATCCCGCCCGAACCGCCCAACCTTGACAAGCGGTAGGACGACGCGAGTGGGGCCGGGGGCCTTGTCGCCTCCCTTGCTTGCCAGGAGCCTACATCAAGAAGGGGTCAGCCACACCTGACGCACGGGAGTAGAAAAGACAAGGGTAAGGTGCTTACTCATCTCTGGTGGCCCATCTCCTCTTCCTCAGCACCCTCGATCGGGCGGCAGCAGTGCCCTCGGGCCGAGCTAGCCCCTTGTGACTGGCCCTGAGGGGTGAGTGCAAGGCTTTGGCACTGGCTCCTACCGCCCCCACGCAGGGAGCAAGGGGCGCATCGGCCACACCGTCTTCAGGGGAACGCAACCCGGAAGTTATTGGTGCGGGACGGCCGGTGCTGCTCGATGTGTCAAGGGAGGCAGATGCGCCTTCGAGCGAAACCACATTGCGGGCATCCCATGGGAGGCGTCCGTCGCCTCTGGCTGCTTAGGCAGAGGGGTCCAGACCCGCCGAGGATCCAGGGTATAGGGCCACCAGAACGGGGTAATCACGAGGTCTCTCATGGCCCCCGGGAGCACCCCTCATTGATCGAAGTGAGGCATGGCCTGGACGATGTCCTCCTTGTTCTTATACTTGAACAAGGGACGCCCATCCCGAGGGAGGCCACTGAATGCTTCGCCAATCAAGGCCTAAAGCGCCCCCTTTAGGACTTCGGGCGCCAGGCGGTCCCGTTGAAGCTGCATCGGGTCCAACGGAATGGAGAAGGCTCACATTTGGCAGGAGTTGCACTAAAGGGGGCGATCCGCCGCCCGAGGAATTCCCTCATGATCAGCTTTGCTGCCACCCCCACAACTTTCAGGGAGGCCAGCCTCCTCATCACCAGCGACATCAGCGGGTCATCCAGCCTCTCATGCCCCCATCCAGAGCTTGGCGCTACCGGGGATGAGGGGTTCAGCAGCAGGGAGTTGTATTGGCCCGCGTCCACATACACCTACTGCCTCCTGAAGCCTTCCCTGTTGTGGTGGATCCACATGTTGATGCATTCGCCTGCTGTTACGTCCATAGCCTGGAGCGACGTACATCCGGAGCACTGGTCGGGAGCGGTCAGCCGGAGGAGGAAGAAGTGCTGAAGTAAAGCCACTGAGGGACGAACGCCCAAGAAGGCCTCACACAAAAAGGCGAATGATGAGAGAAGGAGGACAAATTTTGGCTCGAGATGCAACGTGTGTACCTGGTAGTGCGAGATCACGACATTGAAGAAATCCAAGAACGAGGGGATAAAGTCAATGAGGAGTGTGGGAAGATGGAGATCGACAGAGGTGGAGGCCAGCTCGGAAGGGGGAAGAGAGGCCGGCGAGATCTTGGTCGCCCCCACTCTCTGGTGGCGGCCGCGACCATCTGGAGGACCTTCTCAAGCCCCTCGCGGTTGAGCATCATGGACATGCCCAACGCGGGTTCCGGTGCCTAGCGATCTTCCATCGCCGTCAGCACCCTGCCTGTTTTGCGGGTAGGTGACATGGCGGCATGCTTGGATGAGGAGCGGCGGCCACCTGAAACACGGGAAACCTTCCGCGAGAAGGAAGGCGCAAGGGGTCGATGAAAGTCAGAGGCAAGCAATGATGGACCGGCGCCGCGCACATGCTTTATGTCAGTGAGGGGCAGTTGTCGAGGCATCATGGGGGAAAGGAGACATCCCACGATTCGTTGCGCACTGTGCCCCGGGCTTGGCCCGCAGGTTGCTGGGGCCCACGTCGCTCCACTCCCCTGCATGACAGAGTCATGCACAACGCGGGCCCAGGGGCTACTGTCGGTCCTCTAGGACTAGGGGTACCTAGGCCCGTCTGCCTGCGGCCCAGGGAGAAAGGGCTGCCTGAAGCGCTGTGTCGACCACTAACGAGTTGCAAGAACATGGTCCTCAAAAGGGCCCATGCCTCATGAGGAGATAGCGACGCCACCAAAAAGGGCTTCACGAGGACTCCCTGAAGAGCAGGCCCAACGCCCTGGGGAGGCAGAACCGCCCGGAGCGGGCCCGACGAGGCCTCGAGACCTGGTGCCCGCACATGGGTGACGGGCACCGTGCCAAATGGTGCCAGGGGCCATGCCAGCATGTGCGTACAAAGAGGGTTTCCTCTTTGGTGATGGAGGAGCAACGCTAGCTTGTGGGTTCCCAAAGCAACCCCAAAGGTTGCCCTTCTGGTGCAAGAAGACCGGGACCAAAGGCTCGACAGAATAGAGGTCATCTCCGAGCCCACCGGCGTGTCATGGCGAGGAGCTTTAGTAGACAAAGACCGCCTTTTTTTAGGATAGGATGCAACCTTGTCCCCCTTCAAACTGGCCATTGTGGCAACCCTTCCCGCCTGATATTTTCGGGGCCAGAGGACCGAGGCCAAGATAAGGAAGGGCCGACCACCATAGAGAGAGACACAGTTCTGGGCTGGCAAGAACACGCCTTGTACTCATCTTCTTCCTCAACCAATCCACCAAGTAGGACTAGGGTTTTACACCGCGAGGTGGCCCGAACCTGGGTAAACTGTGTGTGCTCCTGTTCGTTTCCCTTAGCTCGAGCCACCGAAGTGTCCTCGTGAAGCTGTGCGGACGAGTAGGGTTGGAGAGCGAGCGCACCCCAATGTTCGAACTTTTCTTGGGTCTACGGAGCCCCAATTCTGGCACCCTTGGCTAATGGACATTGCGTTGAGGCGACATCTGGAGGCGTGTCCTGTGAGAATTGCATGAAGAGAGACTTCTTGCAATCAACCCTAGAAGGTTCCTGCACGGGCACATCGTCCATCTCCTCATGATCCGCATGCTGACTCCCCAAGTCATATGGCTGGCTCATCAATTCTATGTCCTCATAGCAGGCGCCTGTATTGAGCCACCACATAGGGTCCTCCTCCTCTGTCCCATCATCCATTCTTTGTTCTATGGGGGCGACTACGTCATCCAGTATTGGACCCCCTTCCTCGCATCATCCGCCACTCTCCCCCGGCACAGCATGCGCTTGTAATTGCATAGGCGGGGTGGCGGTGTTCATATCTGCTTGCTGATGTGTGGTTATTGGTGTGCTCTCGGCCGCCTTCAGATAGAGAAGATCCTTCAGCCACAACAACATCCAACCCTTGCAGTCTCCTAGCCGCATCGGGATCTCGTCCTCCTCTCCCCCGAGGCATACTAGAGGAGGCAAATCCTCGTGGTCCGCTTTGACACTTGGCAAGTTAACCCCGAAGTTGCCAACGGGGATCAGCCGACCGTGGAACGTGAGTTCCAAGGGATTCGGTATCACTGCCTTTCTCAGGTCCACCTTCCGACCTTTGATCACGTAGAGTACAATGCATGGGGTTTCGTCGGCCTGCAAAGACATGTTTACCGCATAAAACATCCGGAAGGCAACAAAAATGGAAGATTGTAGATATATGTTGGTGCGACGTTTAATTATCATGAGGGCGTCGATGTCAGCGAAAGACGAAGGCCTGCCTAGCATGCCACAGACAGAGGACGAGCTACTATGAGCAGGTGTGGGTGAGGGTGCGGAAGCAGGTGCGGTTGTGAGAGTAGGTGATGCAGTTGTGATGTTCATCGAGTTGCTCCCAACGAAGCTGGGCATGGGAAAATCATGTGCCGTGTTGTGTGAATTTTCCTTGATCGATAACCCACAAGTTTAGGGGATTGTTCGTAGCCTTTTTCGATAAGTAAGAGTGTCGAATCCCAACTAGGAGCTAAAGGTAGAACAAATATTCCCTCAAGTTCTATCGACCACCGATACAACTCTATGCATACTTAACGTTTGCTTTTATCTAGAACAAAAATGAAACTACTTTGCAGGAATAGAACTATGGGTACTTTGCAAGAAAATAAACTTAGTGGTGCAGTAGCAAGCTTTTTGTAACACAAGAGAATGGTTATCCCTAGGCAATTGCATATGATATGATAGATACTTGTTATACACAATGAGGGAGAGGCATGAGCTAACATACTTTCTCTACTTGGATCATATGCACTTATGATTGGAACTGTAGCAAGCATCCGCAACTACTAAAGATCATTAAGGTAAAACTCAACCATAGCATTAAGTATGAAGTCCTCTTTACTCCCATACTCAACAACCCACCTACTCGAGTTTGTGCTTCTGTCACTCACGCAACCCACCATAGGCAAATCATGAACATATTGCAACACCCTACAACAGGGATCCCTCACGTTTGCGCGACATGGAGGGAACCATAGGACAACAACATACCAACATACAACTCACATCCATAACATCATACCACAATTAACCCATAGGATAAAAGAGATCTACTCAAACATAATAGGATACTAAAATATCACTGGGAAATAATATATGGAGTTGAGAACCATGTTTAGGTAGATATTACAGCAGGGAAGAGAGGTGTTACACCGCTTCAAGAGGGGGAGAGAGTTGGTGTTGATGGCGGCAAGATTGTTGATGTGGATCACGGTCACGATCCTTGCCCCGACGGCATTCCGACGCCACTGGGAGAGAGGGGGAGAGAGCCCCCCTCCTCCTTCTTCTTCCTTGGACTCCCCCTAGATGGGAGGATAGGTTCCCCTATGGTCCATGGACCCCATGGAGGAGGAGGGGCGGAAGCCCCTCCGAGATTGGATCTCCCTATATGTTCTCTTCTGTTTCGCGTTGCTGTTTGCTGGCCGAAAACCATTTCTTATATTCCCGGAGATCTGTAACTCCGATCAGGCTGAGATTTTGAGGGGTTTTTTATCCAAAAATTAGCTTTCTTGCGCCCAAAGGAGAGATCCAACTGACATACTAGGTGGGCACGGTCTACCAGGCCACATTTGGGCCCTCGCCCGCACCCTGGTAGAGGGTGGAGGCTGTGGGACTCCGTTTGCATTGATTCCACTTCTCAAAATTCATAAATATTATGAAAACATCTTCGTAAATTTTTATTGCGTTTGGACTTTGTTTGTTATGGAATTTCCGCGAAACAAAAAACACAGACAAAAAAACTGGCACTAGGCACTGGATCAATAGGTTAGTCCAATAAACCCTATAAATTGTTGCCAAAAGTATGTGAAAGTTGTATAATATTGGCATGATACAATCAAAAATTATAGATACGGCAGAGATGTATCAGCATCCCCAAGTTTAATTCCTGCTCGTCCTCGAGTAGGTAAATGATAAAAATAATAATTTTTGATGTGGAATGCTACGTAGCATAATCTTGATCATATATCTAATCATGGCATGAATATTAAGATACAAGTGATTCAAAGGAATAGTCTAGTTTTGACATGAAGACTTTAATACTCACACATCCCAACAAAAAATCATATCTTTCAAAATATCAAGGCTAAAGAACACTATCTCTATAGAATCATATAGCCTTGTCAAGCTCTGTCTTCTTAGCACAAAGTATAAATCATGTACTACCCCGGTGCCAGCCAAGCAATTGGTTCATACTTTTTAATGCGCTTCAATATTTTCAATTCTCATGCAATACATGAGAACAAGCCAAGGATATAGCACTATGGGTGGAATAGAATATGGTGGTAGGTTTCAAAGGGGTAAAAGTGGAGAAGAAAGTCTCGCATCAACTTAGCGTATCAACGGGCTATGGATATGAACATCAATAGATATCAATGCGAGGAGTAGGGATTGCCATGTAACGGATGCACTAAGATCTATAAGTGTATGAAAGCTCAATATGAAAACTAAGTGGGTGTGCATCTAACTCTATAATGGAAAATTCCCACTAGTATATGAAAGTGACAACATAGGAGACTCTCTATATGAAAAACATGGTGCTACTTTGAAGCACAAGTGTGGAATTAGCATGCCCCTTCTCTCTCTCTTTTCTCTCTCTTTTTTGTCTGGAACCTCATCCCGACTTGTGGGAGAATCATAGTCTGCATCATCCCTTCCTCACTCGGACATGCTCTAATAATGAATAATGATGATCATCACACTTCTATTTACTTATAACTCGATATTACAGCTCAATACCTAGAAAAAATACGAATCTAAGTGAATGATGTGCAATGATCTAGCGTATCTAAGATATCAAAAAACGGACAAGCCATGGAATCATCATGCTAGCTATCTTATGATCATGTAAAGCAATATGACAATGAATGCTCAAGTCATCAAAAACGGAAGTGGTGGAAGTTGCTTCACAATATATCTCGGAATGGCTATGGAAATACCATAATAGGTAGGTATGGTGGCTGTTTTGAGGAAGATATAATAAGAATTATGTGTGATAGAGCGTATCATATCACGGGGTTTGGATGCACTGACAAAGTTTGCGCCAACTCTCGAGGTGAGAATGGGCAATGCGCGGTACCGTAGAGGCTAGCAAATTTCGGAAAGGTAAAAGTGTGTATAATCCATGGACTCACATTATTCATAAAGAACTGACATACTTATTACAAAATTTTATTAGCCCTCAAAGCAAAGTATTACGACGCATGCCCCTAGGGGGGAGGTTGGTAGGACTTAACCATCACGTGCCCCCGACATTCACACAAAGATAGACAATCAAGGATAAATTGTGCTCCAACTTCCTAGCATAATGGGAGACTATACGTGCATGCTTTGGGAATCCCAAACCTTAACACCAATATATTACTAAACATGATCATCCGCTAGTACCTCCCACATATTATCATCTCTATATCGCAAAACTATTGCAAGGAATCAAACATATCATATTCAGTGATCCATAAGTTTTATGTAGGATTTTATGACTAACCATGCAAATGACCAATTCCCGTTGACTCTCTGAATAGATATAAGTGAAGCAAGAGAGTTTAATTATTTCTAAAAAAGACCATGCTCTAATAAATATAAGTGGAGCAAACGAGCATTCTTCAAATAACGGTTTTCTATGTGAAGAGAAATAGGCAATCCAAACTTCAAATGATATAAGTGAAGCACATGAAGCATTCTATAAAGCCATAGTCAAAAGATATAAGTGAAGTGTAATGAGGATTCTATAAATGAACCATGGACTATTTCATACCAGCATGGTGCATAAACTAAACGCAAAAGACAGTCCAAGATTTTCACATATCACATAAATGAAACGAATCTGAAAACATATCCATACTTATTGAAGAAAGATGGGATGCCTTCTGGGGCATCGCCAAGCTTAGATGCTTGAGTCTCCTTGGATATTTACTTGGGGTGCCATGGGAATCCCCAATCTTGAAATCTTGCCTCTCCTTCTTCTCCTCATATCGAGACCTGCTCGATCTTCGAACACTTCATCCATACACAACTTCACAGAATACTGGTAAGACCCGTTAGTATAATAAAGCAAAATACTACTTTAAGTACTGTTTAAAACCAATTCATTTTTTATATTTGAATTACCCCTTCTATATTATAACTTTTCTATGTCTTACACCACAGATAAAATCGATAGTTTCATAAAAACTAGCAAAACAAAGCATCAAAAAGAGAATCTGTCTTAAACAGGACAGTCTGTAGTAATATGAACTTTGACCATACTTATGTCACTCCAAAAATTATGACACATTAGGAAGAAATAAAAATTTTGTATATCAATACTGCATAAAAAATTCAGAAACTTCTAACCTTCCAATAAAAAACTAAAATTCACGCACTACAAACAAAGTTTCTGTTTTTACATCGCACATACCAACAGGCAATTTAATCATCCTAAAGGAAAATCTTGGCACATTATTTTTATAATAAAATGGATTTGTACAAGGGGATAATTATGTTTGTTGAAATTTTTTCCGTGATTCAAGATTCATAAAGTTTCCATGGGCATGAACAAAAGTTCAAGGTCGTCCCCCACTTCAACGATGCTCATCATCTCTCTCACTTTCACCTTTCCTTTTGTGAAGTTTTAGGTTCCCCTCTATTTTTTTGTTTTTAAATTTTATAAAAGCACACAACATAAATAAATGACTCTCTAAAACTTCTGGGTTGTCTCCCTGGCAACGCTTTCTTTGAAGCCATTAAGCTACGCATAAAGTGCTCAAGTAATCGATCCACCTGGATCCCAAGGTATATCAAAGTTTTAACTAACAATGATTTCTAATTTAGTAGTGGGCACAAAGTGATGTGTATCATATAAAAACAAAGTATAACTCACTTCCTATGCATTGGCATGTCATAAAAGAACAATTCATTCACACAAAGTAAGGGCCAATACATAGCATAAGTAGTTTCTTGCAATTTTATCGTATTGGAAACATAGAGAGGTGAAGATTTGGTTCATCTCTCATAATAATTGGAAGTAGGATCAGCAAGCACATGCATATTTTATTAATAAAAATCATCATGTGTAGTAGCAAGACACAACCGATCAATATAATCCTTAACAAGAGCAAACTTCTCCGATATAGGGTAGTTGGCAGAATGCAAAAAGATAATAGGACTGTCATGTGTGGGTGCAATAGCAAAAAATTCATGATGAAAATAAGGAACTATAGCAAGTTATTCTTCATAAGCATAATTTATATTGTCATCATGACCACAAGCCTAGGAAGCATCAAGTTCATCAAAAGGGATATTTCAAATGAATCCACGGGATTATAGCAATTAGCATAACATTCATCCTTCGGTAAGCACAAAGGGTAATTAAACAACGTATGAGTTGAAGAGTTACTATCATTATAAGGTGGGCACGGGTGATCAATCCCCTCTTCCTCATTTTTTTATTCGCTCTCATCCTCATCTTTTTCATCTAAAGAGCACACAATTTCAGAAACTTCTTCTTCCATAGGTCCCTGCAAGATATTAATCTCTTCCAAGGCAGCAAACATTCTATCAATAAATTCACTAATATCACCATTGCACTCATAATTATCATAACAATATTTAAGTATGGCAAGAGTTTCAGATTTGTAAGAAACATCATCACCATACTTTTCAATCAAAGAAGCAATTTCATAAGCACCTTTAAAAGTAACAAATTCTTCTATTTGTTCCACATCATAATAATTATAAATACCTTTAGCATAAGAAGCCAAGGTTTCATTACCATTAAACTTACATTGAAAGGGATGGTGCGGAGCCTCTATCTTGGAGCAACAATATAATCACATTTCAAACATGCATCCCAAGGTAACCATTCCAGTATTTTAACTTGATACCATAAGTGTTTCCCTTTTTCAGATAAGCGATAATACCTAAAGTACTCACGTTGATCCAATGTGTATCCCATTATAAATTTCCTTGAGGATTTCTTGGGATTATCTAAGGAGTAATTAACGTGTTTCACATAACTAGCATCGAGGGTTTTAGGAGGTTCCCCATCTCCATGAGTAGCAAGTACCACTAATTTTTGTGGTGTTTCGTGTTCTATATCCATAACTAAAGATATAAAACAACTAAAAACAGAAAATAAAAATTACTTTGTGATAAAGAAAACAAGCACACACGAGAATATTCACCCCACACTATTGCTCCCCGGCAACGGCGCTAGAAAAAGGTCTTGATAACCCAGAAGTGTAGGGGATCGTTTGTAGCCTTTTTTGATAAGTAAGAGTGTCAAATCCTAACTAGGAGCTAAAGGTAAAAAAAATATTCCCTCAAATTCTATCGACCAGCGATACAACTCTACGCACACTTAACGTCTGCTTTATCTAGAACAAAAATGAAACTACTCCGCGGGAATAAAACTATGTGTAATTTGCCAGAAAATACACTTAGTGGTGCAGTAGCAAGATTTTTGTAACACAAGATAATGGTTGTCCCTAAGCAATTGAATATGATATGCTAGATACTTGTTATATGCAATGAGGGAGAGGCATAAGTTAACATACTTTTTCTACTTGGATCATATGCACTTATGATTCGAACTCTAGCAATCATCTGCAACTACTAAAGATCGTTAAGGTAAAACCCAACCATAGCATTAAGTATCAAGTCCTCTTTACTCCCATATGTAACAACCCACCTACTCATGTTTGTGCGCCTGTAACTCACGCAACCCACCATAGGCAAATCATGAACATATCACAACACCCTACAACGGGGATCCCCCACGTTTGTGCGACACAAAGAGCACCATAGGAAAGCACCATATCAACGTACAACTCACATCCATAACATCATGCCACAATTAACCCATAAGACAAAAGAGATCTATTCAAACATCATAGGATAGCCAAATATCATTGGGAAATAATATATGGAGTTGAGCACCATGTTTAAGTAGAGATTACAGCGGGGAAGAGAGGTGTTACACCGCTGCAACAGGGGAAGAGAGTTGGTGTTGACAGCTGCAAGATTGTTGATGTCGATCGCCATGACGATCCTTGCATCGGCGGTGTTCTGGTACCACCAGGAGAGAGGGGAGATAAGCCTCCAATGTACCTATAATTTATGAAGTATTCATGCCATGTTTACAATAATTCTATGATTTTGGTATGATTTTATTAGAACTAACCCGGACAGACGCTGTTTTTAGCAGAACTACCGTGGTGTTGTTTTTCTGTAGAAATAGAAGTTCTCGGAATGTGCTGAAAATTTACGGAGAATATTCTTGGAAAATATATAAAATACTAGAGAGAAGAGTCACTTGAGAGGAAGGCCGAGGAAGCCACAAGCCACACGGGAACTTCCGGACGTGGGACCGACACCGAAAATTCCTATAAATACTAAACCCCCCAAAAGAAACCTAGATCGGGAGTATCGCCACCGCAAGCCTCCAAAGCCATGAAAAACCAATCGGGAGCCCGTTCCGGCACCCTGCCGGAGGGAGAAACCATCACCGAAGGCCATCTTCATCATCCCGACGCTCTCCATGACGAGGAGGGAGTAGTTCACCCTCGGGGCTGAGGGTATGTACCAGTAGCCATGTGTTTGATCTCTCTCTCTCTCTCTCTCCTGTTCTTGAGGTGGCACGATCTTGATGTACAACGATCTTTATTGATATAGATTGGATCATATGGAGTTTTCCCCTCTCTATCTTCTTGTGATGAATTGAGTTTTTCCTTGAAGTTTTCTTATCGGATTGAGTCTTTAAGGATTTGAGAACACTTGATGTATGTCTTGCGATGGGATATCCGTGGTGAAAATGGGATGTTTTACTGATCCACTTGATGTATGTTTTGGTGATCAACTTGCGGGTTCCGTGACCTTGGGAAACTATGCATAGGGGTTGGCACACATTTTTTTCTTGACTTTCCGGTAGCAACTTTGGGGCACTCTTTGAAGTTTTTGCGTTGGATTGAACATGATGAATCTGAAATTATGTGATGCATATCGTATAATCAAGCCAATGGGTACTTGTGGTGACATTGGAGTATCTAGGTGACATTAGGGTTTTGGTTGATGTGTATCTTAAGGTGTTATTTTAGTACGAACTCTAGGGCTGTTCGTGGCACTTATAGGGATAGCTCATAAGATTCATCAGAAAATATAACTTTGAGGTGGTTTCGTACCCTACAATAATTTATTTGTTAGTTCCCCTCTATTTGTGACTTTGGAGTGAACTCTTTGTCGCACGAGAGGTACTTACATATGATTCAACTATGTCAATATTGTTGAGAGAAATTGCACTAGTGAAAGTATGGAACCTAGGCCTTGTTTCCAAGCATTTATACAATGTTTTTCTCACTGTTTACTATTTTTACCTTGCTGTTTTTATATTTTCAGATTACGAAAACCTATATATACCATCCATATTACACTTTTATCACCATCTCTTCGCCGAACTAGTGCACCTATACAATTTACCATTGTATTGGGTGTGTTGGGGACACAAGAGACTCTTTGTTACTTGGTTGCATGGTTGTTTGAGAGAGACCATCTTCATCCTACACCTCCCACGGATTGATAAACCTTAGGTCATCCACTTGAGGGAAAATTGCCACTGTCCTACAAAACTCTATGCTTGGAGGACTAACACGAGTCTACAAGAAGAAGGTTGCGTAGTACACATCAAGCTCTTTTCTGGCGCCGTTGTCGGGGAGGTGAGTGCTTGAAGGTATATCTTTATATCTTGCAATCAAATCTTTCAGTTTCTTGTTTTTCACTAGTTTGGTTTCATAAAAGAAAACTAAAAAAAATGGAATTGAGGTTGCCTCATATGCTTCATCTCTTTAATGTCTTTCATGAAAATGATGGAAAGGAAAATTGTGCTCAAGTGTTAGAAGAAGTTATTAAAATGTTTGGCACTAAATCCTTGAATGATGAGCATAATTTCAATACTGTTAGTATGAATTTTCAGAATATTCATGAAGCTAATGATATGCAAAGCCGCAATCTTGGGGATGCTATGTTTGATGAAGATGATATTTTTTGTCCCCCAAGTTTTGATGAGCAAAACAATTATGATGATAGCATGCCTCCTATATATGATGATTATTGTGATGAAATGTATGCTATAAAGAGTGATAGTAACCATGAAACTTGTCATCATGATTTTAATATTGAATGCGGTTATGTCAATCAAGTATCTCATGATAGTTATTTTGTTGAGTTTGCTCCCACTATTCTGAATGAGAAGAAGATTGCTTATGTGGAGAGTGACAAATTCTCTATGCTTGTGCATCATAAAAATAATAATTTATTTGCTGGTTATATTGTGGAATTTCTTCATGATGCTACTGAAAATTATTATGAGGGAGGAACATATGCTTGTAGGAATTGCAATAATATCAAGTTTCCTCTCTATGTGTTCAAAGTTTTGAAGTTATGCTTGTTTTGCCTTCCTATTCTAGATGATTCTTGTTCCCATAAAATGTTTGCTCACAAAATCCCTATGCATAGGAAGTGGGTCAGACATAAAAGTGCTTGTTATGAGATTCATGATGCTCTTTTGCATGTTTCAGTTACTATTCCTATGTGAGCATCATTGAAATCATCATGCCTAGCTAAAAGGCATTAAAGAAAAGCGCTTGTTGGGAGACAACCCAACATTTTTACTTTCTGTTTTGATGTTTTAACATGAGTAATATACTGTAGTAATCATGTTTTGTGTCTTTTGTTTCAATAAAGTGTCAAGTAAAGCCTTTGGGATAGTGTGGATACTTGCTTGTTTGATTCCGTGCAAAAACAGAAAGTTTTGCATCGAGTATATGAATTATCTAATTTTACTAGGGAATAAAAAAATTCTGAAATTCTTACACAACATTTATATGCAAGTTCCTTGAGTTTTCCTAATTGTTTAGAATATTTAGAGTCAGGGAAGTATGCTGATCATTCAGATCTTACAGACTGTTCTGTTTTTGACAGATTCTGTTTTGCATGCATAATTTGCTTGTTTCAAGTGTTTCTATAGATTATATTGAGTAATATAAATTGCGGGAATGATATAATACAGTAGGTATCATGTGGGAACATTTATGAATCTTGTCTTGACAGTACCTAAGTGAATGATCTTTATTTATTACACTAACCCTTCTCACAAAGTTCCGTTAAGTTTTGTGTGATTGAAGTTTTCAAGTTTTGGGTGACACACTCATATGAGAAGAATAAAGAAGTGAAAAGAACCTAAGCTTGGGGATTCCCAAGTCACCCCAAGGTAATATTCAAGGAAGACTCAAGCGTCTAAGCTTGGGGATGCCCCGAAAGGTATCCCCTCTTTCGTCTTCAACACTATCGGTATATATCACTTGGAGCTATATTTTTATTCGTCACATAATATGAGTTTTTCTTGGAGTATCAGTTTATTTTGTTTTTCTATGTTAGGTTTTATTTATAATCTTGTATTTCAGTAAAAGGTTCCAAGAATTTCCTTAGGATGCTCGCATTGCATGTTTTGATGAGTGTTGTGTAAAAACAGAAACTTTGGCTGTAGTGTTTGAATACTGGAACGTGGAAAGTTTCTGAAATTTTTACATAGTGTTATCATATAAATTTTACACAATTTCATAAATTTTTGTAAGTTTTTGAGTTACATAAGTACAATGTTTTCATAAATTGCTACAGACTGTTCTGTTTGGGCAGATTGCTGTCATAGTTTTGTTATCTACTTATCCTATAGTTTCCATAGCCTATATTGGTAGATATAAATTGTGGAAATGATAGTATACGTACCTAATATTTTAAATTATTATTCAACTTGTCTTGGCAGTACATGAAGTGTTGATTTATTCTTATGTGTACTAACTTATCTCACGAGTTCTTTTCAAGTTTTGTGTGGAAGATGTTTTTGAGAATAGGTGAAACCGGGATATGAGAGGATTGAACGAGATACAAAAGCTCAATATTGGGGATGCCCAAGGCACCCCAAGTAAATATTTCAAGAACTCTCAAGCATCTAATCTTGGGGATGCTACGCATCACACATCTCTTCATCAACAATTTTCGGTTTGCCTATGTTGAGCCTAAACTTTTATTCGTTCACATGATATGTGCTATTGTTTCAGTGCTATTTTTTGTTTTGATTGCTGTTTAAATAAAATACTCAGATATTAAAATCTTTATTGAGATATAGAGAGAAATTCCTCACATAGCTACTTAATTGTTTGACTACTCATTGATCTTCACTTATATGTTTTGGAGTAGTTTTGTCTTTTACTCTAGTTCTTCACTTATATCTTTGTAGAGCACGGCGGTGGTTTCATTTTATAGAAATTGTTGAACTCTCATGCTTCACTTATATTATTTTGAGAGTCTCTAAAACAGCATGGTAATTTTCTTAGGTTAGGAATAGTCGTAATATAATAGGCATCCTGAAGAGATATAATAAGAATTTTCATATGAAGTGCATTGAATACTATGAGAAATTTGATTCCTTGCATAAAGTTTTGAGATATAAAGATAGTGATATTAAAGTCATGCTAGTGAGTAGTTGTGAATTGGCAGATATACTTGTGTTGAAGTTTGTGATTCTTGTAGCATGCACGTACGGTGAACCATTATGTAACGAAGTCGAGCATGATTTGTTTATTGATTGTCATCCTTTGTGTGAGGGTCGGGAGCGCGCGATGGTTAACTTCTACCAACATCTCCCCTAGGATCATGCGTCTAATACTTTGCTTCGATAATTAATAGACTTTTACAATAAGTATGCGAGTTCTTTATGATTAATGTGAGTCCATGGATTATACGCACTCTCACCATTCACCTTTGCTGGTCTCTCTAGTACCGCGCAACTTTCGCCAGTGCGATAAACCCACCATATATTGTTCCTCAAAACAGCCACCATACCTAACTATTATGGCATTTCCATAGCCATTCCGAAATATATTGCCATGCAACTTCCACCGTTCCATTTATGACACACATCATCATTGTCATATTGCTTTGCATGATCGTAAGATAGCTAGCATGATGTTTTCATGGCTTGTCCAGTTTTTATGTCATTTGCTATGCTAGATCATTGCACATCCCGGTACACTGCTGGAGGCACTCATATAGAGTCATATTGTGAGTATCAAGTTGTAATTCTTCAGTTGTAAGTAAATAAAAGTGTGATGATCATCATTATTAGAGCATTTTCCCATGTGAGGAAATTATGATGGAAGCTAGGATTCTCTCACAAGTTGGGATGAGTCTCCGGACTTTACAAAAATAAAAGAGGCCAGAGAAGCCCAAATAAAAAAAGGAGGCCAAATATGCCCACAAAAAAATGAAAAAAGGGGAAATAAAAAAAATGATGAGAGAAAAGAGAGAAGGGGCAATGCTACTATCCTTTACCACACTTGTGCTTCAGAGTAGCACCATGTTTTTCATATAGAGAGTCTCCTATATTGTCACTTTCATATACTAGCGGGAATTTTTCATTATAGAACTTGGCTTGTATATTCCAATGATGGGCTTCCTCAAATTTCCCTCGGTCTTCGTGAGCAAGCGAGTTGGATGCGCACCCACTTAGTTTATTTTTGAGCTTTCATACACTTCTATCTCTAGCGCATCCGTTGCATGGCAATCCCTACTCACTCACATTGATACCTATTAATGGTCATCTCCATAGCCCGTTGATACGCCTAGTTTATGTGAGACTATTTTCTCCTTTTCTTCACAACCTCCACCATATTCTATTCCACCTATAGTGCTATATCCATGGCTCACGCTCATGTATTGCGTAAGAGTTGAAAAGGTTTGAGGACATAAAAGGTGTGAACCAGTTGCTTGACTTGTCATCTAGGTTGTGCATGATATACATATTTTGTGTGGGGAAGATGGAGCATAGCAAAACCATATGATTTTGTAGGGATAACTTTGTTTTGCCATGTTATTTTGAAGAGACACAATTGTTTTATTAGAATGCTTGAAATATTACTGTTTTTATGTCAACATTAAGCTTTTTTTTGAGTCTTATGGATCTGAAAATTCTTGCCACAATAAGAAGATTGCATTGATAAATATGTTAGGCAGCATTCAGACTTCATAAATTATTTCTTTTATCATTTACCTACTCGAGGACGAGCAGGAATTAAGCTTGGGGATGCTGATACGTCTCCAACGTACCTATAATTTATGAAGTATTCATGCCATTGTTTACAATAATTCAGTATGATTTTGGTATGATTCTATTAGAACTAACCTGGATTGACGCTGTTTTCAGCAGAAGTACCGTGTTGTTGTTGTTGTGCAGAAATAAAAGTTCTCGGAATGTGCTGAAAATTTACGGAGAATATTTTTGGAAAACATAAAAAATACCAGAGCGAAGAGTCACCGGAAAGGAAGGCCGAGGAAGCCACAAGACACAGGGTGGCACCCCCTAGGGCGCATCCCCCTAGCTTGTGACTTCCTCCGGAACCTTCTGGACATGTTAAGTCCATCCAAAGAGAAAATATAGCGCTGCGTAAAACTCATCGAGGAGTCGATGGAAAGATGCGGGTATTATGCGGTACGGGAACAAGTGATAAAAATAAATTACCATGGCATCCGAAGAGATTGAGCAAAACATGGTTAAATGGTTCTGCACAAGAAAATGCACTCATAAATATTATACAAATGTCAGATCTTTACAACAGCTTAATCCAGGACCACGAGTCGAAACCAGAAGAGGTGCAACCAAGGTTCAGGACTCCACCTCAAGGGATAAAAATTGGTGCCTTCTTTATTTCGATGGAAAACGAGTGCACATTGCATGCAGTTTGAAAAAGAAGGCATACATGTGTACGTGATTGATGATCAGAATATTGCATTAGGAGGTTTCCTAAATAGTAACTACAGTGTGGTTGGTCAATTAGGATTTCATTTGTTTCCTTTTGTAGTCCAAGTCATGTATGATTTGTTTAGATTAGATATTTTCCTAGTTCCGTTGAGGTTAGTTACAAACCAGATCACGTTAGTACTTTTCTCCCTAAGAGATAGGCCTAAACTAGTGGAGCATTTAGGTATAAAGGTCAGGCTACAGCCATTGTAATCGGGAGATCAGTTTTGAGTTTTATTCTGAGTTATGAAATACAGAAAACGTCCGAGTCGAGAATGTCCATATATTGTGGAATATTTGTAATTTTCCCTTCGTGGAAATTTATGAGCGACGGAGGGTTGATCATCATATCAACGCCTACGTGCTGATCCAAGGGGGTCATTATCTTTATTCATGTACTATTCATGCATGGGCCGAGATTATTTTTGGAGGTTGTCGGAGGAACGCGGGGGACGAACTGTTCATCCAGCATCATCGTGAAAGATCGGGCCATCTACATGTACAAATTAGCATCTCACTTGTTTGTGCGGGACCAACGCCAAACATTCCTATAAATACTAAAACCCCCAGAAAGAAACCTAGATCGGGAGTTCCGCCGCCGCAAGCCTCCAGAGCCACGAAAAACCAATCGAGAGCCCGTTCCGGCACCCTACCGAAGGGGGAAATGTTGGGGAACGTTGCATGGGAAACAAAAATCTCGCAAGTAATACAAGATCTCGCAAGTAACACGTAGTCACATTGCTTGCAAGGCTTATTGTGATGTTGTATTACCGAGTGGGCCCTGAGATACCTCTCCGTCACACGAAGTAACAAATCACAGTCTTGATCCATGCCAACTCAACAGACACCCTCGGAGACACCTGTAGAGCACCTTTATAGTCACCCAGTTACTTTGCGACGTTTGATACACACAAGGTACTCCTCCGATATCTGTGAGTTGCATGATCTCACGGTCATAGGAACATATACTTGACATGCAAAAAATAGTAGCAATAAACTGACACGATCATAAGCTACGTTTGTTGTTTGGGTCTTGTCCATCACATCATTCTCCTAATGATGTGATCCCGTTATCAAATGACATCTCATGTCCATGGCTAGGAAACCTTAACCATCTTTCGATCAACGAGCTAGTTCACTAGAGGCACACTAGGGACATTGTGTTTGTCTATGTATCCACACATGTATCCATGTTTCCAATTAATACAATTATAGCATGGATAATAAAAAATTATCATGAACAAGGAAATACAATAATAAACACTTTATTTATTACCTCTAGGGCATATTTCCAACAGTCTCCCACTTGCACTAGAGTCAATAATCTAGTTTCACATCACTATGTGAATTACATTGTAATGAATCGAACACCCATGCAGTTCTGGTGTTGATCATGTTTAGCCCTTGGAAGAGGTTTAGTCAACGGGTCTGCAACATTCAGATCCGTGTGCACTTTGCAAATATTTATGTCTTTATCCATGATGTAATCGCGGATGGAGTTGAAGCGTCGCTTTATGTGTCTGGTCCTCTTGTGAAACCTTGGCTCCTTGGCCAGAGCAATGGCACCAGTGTTGTCACAGAACAGGTTCATTGGATTCAGTGCACTGGGCACTACTCCAAGATATGTCATGAACTGCTTCATCCAGACACCTTCCTTCGCCGCCGAGGCTGCGATGTATTCCGCTTCGCACGTAGAATCAGCTACCACACTTTGCTTGGAACTACACCAGCTTACCGCTCCCCCGTTAAGAATAAATATGTATCCGGTTTGCGACTTAGAGTCGTCCGGATCAGTGTCAAAGCTTGCATCGACGTAACCCTTTACGATGAGCTCTTCATCACCTCCATAAACGAGAAACATTTCCTTAGTCCTTTTCAGGTACTTAAGGATATTCTTGACTGGTTGCCAGTGCTCCATTCCAATATCACTTTGAAACCTTCCGGCCATACTTATGGCAAGGCTGACATCGGGTCTTGTGCACAACATTGCATACATGATAGAGCCTATGGCTGAAGCATAGGGGATGACACTCATCTTTTCTCTATCTTCTGCAGTTACTGGGCATTGAGTCTTACTCAACTTCACACCTTGTAACACAGGAAAGAACCCCTTCTTGGACTGTTCCATTTTGAACTTCTTCAAAACTTTATCAAGGTATGTGCTTTGTGAAAGTGCTATTAAGCGTCTCGATCTATCTCTATAGATCTTAATGCCTAATATGAAAGTAGATTCTCCTAGGTCCTTCACTGAAAAACTCTTGTTCAAATATTCCTTCACGCTTTCCAGCATTTCTATATTGTTTCCAATCAGCAATATGTCATCCACATATAATACTAGAAATGCTATAGAGCTCCCACTCACCTTCTTGTAAATACAAGCTTCTCCGTAAACTTGCAGAAACTCAAACGCTTTGATCACCTGATCAAAGCGCTTATTCCAACTCCGAGATGCTTGCACCAGTCCATAAATGGATCGCTGGAGTTTGCAAACTTTGTCAGCATTCTCTGGATCGACAAAACCTTCGGGTTGCATCATATACAACTCTTCCTCAAGGAAACCGTTGAGGAACGCTGTTTTGACATCCATCTACCAAATTTCATAGTCGAAATAAGCAGCTATTGCTAACATGATTCTGACAGACTTAAGCATCGCTACGGGTGAGAAAGTATCATCGTAGTCAACTCCTTGAACTTGTGAAAAACCCTTTGCCACAAGTCGAGCTTTATAGACGGTGACATTACCGTCCGCGTTTGTCTTCTTCTTAAAGATCCATTTGTTCCGAATGGCCTTTCACCCTTCAGGTAATACGTCCAAAGTCCATACTTTGTTTTCATACATGGATCCCATCTTGGATTTCATGGCCTCTAACCATTTCTCGGAATCCAGGCCCATCACTGCTCCTCCATAGCTCGTAGGTTCATTGTTGTCCAACAACATAACCTCCAAGATAGGGTTGCCGTACCACTCAGGGGTAGTACGCGGCCTTGTCGACCTATGAGGTTCAATAGAAGCTTGATCCGAAGCTTCATGATCATCATCATTAACTTCCTCTTCTACCATCGTAGGTTCCACAGAAACATCTTTCTGTCCTGCGCTACTTTCTTGTTGAATTAAAGGTTCAATAAACTCATCAAGCTCTATTTTCCTCCCACTCAATTCTTTTGAGAGAAACTCTTTCTCAAGAAATGTTCCATTCTTAGCGACAAACACTTTGCCTTTGGATCTGAGATAGAAGGTATACCCGACTGTCTCTTTCGGGTATCCTATGAAGACACATTTCTCTGCTTTGGGTTCCAGCTTTTCAGGCTGAAGCTTTTTGACATAAGCATCACATCCCCAAAATTTAAGAAACGTCAACTTTGGCTTCTTGCCAAACCATAGTTCATATGGCGTCGTCTCAACGGATTTTGATGGTGCCCTATTTAAAGTGAATGCAGCTGTCTCTAATGCATAACCCCAAAATGATAGTGGCAAATCAGCAAGACATCATAGAATGCACCATATCTAATAAGGTTCGATTACGACGTTCAGACACACCATTATGCTGTGGTGTTCCGGGCAGTGTCAACCGTGAAAAAATTCCACACTGTCTTAAGTGACTACCAAACTCATAACTCAGATATTCACCTCCTCGATCAGATCATAGGAACTTAATCTTCTTGTTACGATGATTCTCAACTTGACTCTGAAATTGCTTGAACTTTTCAAACATTTCAGACTTGTGTTTCATCAAGTAAATATACCCATATCTACTTAAGTCATCAGTGAAGTTGAGAAAATAATGATATCCACCACGCCCTGTAACATTCATTGGACCGCACACATCAGTATGTATGATTTCCAATAAGTCACTTGCCCGTTCCGTTGTTCCAGAGAACGGCATTTTAGTCATCTTGCCCATGAGGCATGGTTCACATGTGTCAAGTGATTCAAAATCATGTGACTCCAAAAGTCCATCAGCATGGAGCTTCCTCGTGCGTTTTACACCAATATGACCTAAATGGCTGTGCCACAAGAAAGTGGTACTATCATTATCAACTCTACATCTTTTGGCACCAATGTTATGAGCATGTGTATCATCACTATCAAGATTCAATATGAATAAACCCCTCACATTGGGTGCATGACCATAAAAGATATTAATCATATAAATAGAACAACATTTATTCTCTGATTTAAATGAGTAACCATCTCACAATAAACAAGATCCAGATATAATGTTCATGCTTAACTCAGACCCTAAATAAAAATTATTCAGGTTCAACACTAATCCCGATGGTAATCGAAGAGAGAGCATGCCGACGGCGATCACATCAACCTTGGAACCATTTCCCACGCGCATCGTCACTTCGTCCTTTGCCAGCCTTCGTTTATTCCGTACTTCCTGCTTTGAGTTGCAAATGTGAGCAACCGAACCGGTATCAAATACCCAGGCACTACTACGAGAGCTAGTAAGGTACACATCAATAACATGTATATCATATATACCTTGTTTGTCATTGGCCGCCTTCTTGTTAGCCAGGTACTTGGGGCAGTTCCGCTTCCAGTGACCAGTTCCCTTGCAATGAAAGCACTCAGTTTCTGGCTTGGGTCCATGCTTGGGCTTCTTTACAGGAGTAGCAACTGCTTTGCCATCCTTCTTGGTTTTACCCTTCTTTCCCTTGCCCTTGACTTTGCCATTTTTCTTGAAACTAGTGGTTTTATTGACTATCAACACTTCATGTTCTTTCTGGATTTCAGACTCAGCAACTTTTAGCATCGCAAACAGCTCGGCGACTAACTTGTTCATCCCATGCATGTTATAGTTCATCACAAAGCTCTTGTAACTAGGTGGCAGTGATTGAAGAACTCTGTCAGTGATCGCCTCTGGCGGAAGGGCAATTCCCAACTCCGCTAGACGAGTTGAATACCCAGACATTCTGAGTATATCTTCACTGATAGACCCGTTCTCCTCCATCTTGCAAGCATAGAACTTATCGGAGGTTTCATACCTCTCGATTCGGGCGTTCTTCTGAAAGATAAACTTCAACTCCTGGAACATCTCATATGCTCCATGACATTCAAAACGTCTTTGAAGTCCTCGTTCTAAGCCATACAATATTGCACACTAAACTATTGAGTAATCTCCAGTACATGCCTCCCAAGCGTTCTTAACGTCTTCGGAGGTCATGTCTTCTGGTTGGTCACCAAGCGGTGCATCAAGGACATATGATTTCTAGGAAGCCGTGAGGATAATCCTTAGACTACGGGCCCAATCAACAAAGTTACTTCCATCATCTTTCAACTTAGCTTTCTCTAGGAACGCATTAAAATTCAGGGTTGCTACTGCGCGAGCCATTGATATACAACATAAATATGCAAAGTTTACTTAGACTATTGTTCAAGATAATGAGTTTAGTTAATCAAATTACTAAAGCTCCAACTCAAATTGACATCCCTCAGGTCATCTGAGGGTCACATGATCCAAATCCACCAACTCAAGTCCGATCATCACGTGAGTTGAGGTGGCTTCAATGGTGAACATCATTATGTTGATCATATCTACTATATGACTCATGTTCGACCTTTCGGTCTCTTGTGTTCCGAGGCCATGTCTGTACATGCTAGGCTCGTCAAATTTAACCCGAGTGTTCTGCGCGTGCAACACTGTCTTGCACCCGTTGTATGTGAACGTAGAGTCTATCACACCCGATCATCACGTGGTGTCTTAACATGACGAACTTTCGCGACGGTGCACACTCGGGGAGAACACAATTTATCTTGAAATTTAAGTGAGGGATCACCTTATAATGCTACCGTCGTACTAAGCAAAACAAGGTTCATAAAAGGATTAACATCACATGCAATTCATAAGTGACATGATATGGCCATGAACTTGTGCTTTAGATCTCCATCTTGAAAGCACCGGCATGATCTCCATCATCTTGATCTCCATCAACGTGTCGCCATCGGGGTTGTCGTGCCCAACATGCTTCTACTACTATTGCTATCGTTTAGCGATAAAGTAAAGCATTACATAACACTTAATGATTGACACGCAGGTCATACAATAATTAAAGACAACCCTATGGCTCCTGCCGGTTGCCGTACTCATCGACATGCAAGTCGTGAAATTCTATACATCACATGATCATCTCATACATCACATATATCACATCATGTTATTGGCCATATCACATCACAACATACCCTGCAAAAACAAGTTAGACGTCCTCTAATTGTTGTTGCATGTTTTACGTGGCTGCTATGGGTTTCTAGCAAGAACGATTCTCACCTACGCATAAACCACAACGGTGATACATAATTTGCTTTTCAACCTTCTCAAGGACCGCCTTTGTCGAATCCGATCCAACTAAAGTGAGAGAAACCACCACCCGCAAGCCATCTAGGCAACATGTTGCGTCAAGGGAACCGGTCTCTCGTAAGCGTACGAGTAATGTTGGTCCGGGACGCTTCATCTCAGAATACCGCAGAACCGAAATCCAACCAAGGGAGGAAGCAACCTAAGCATCAACGCCCACAAACCTTTTGTGTTCTACTCGAGATCTCATCTACACATAGACCTAGCTCATGATGCCACTGTTGGGGAATGTTGCATGGGAAAGAAAATTTTTCCTACGCACACGCAGATCTATCCATGGTGATGAGCATCTACAAGAGGGAGA